>CM077654.1:22480585-23080585 GCA_039707465.1 Rhabdophis nuchalis | reverse complement strand
ATGTAGAAAAGACATGGAGACTCTGGAAAGAGTGCAGAGAAGAGCAACCAAGATGATTAGGGGACTGGAGACTAAAACATATGAAGAACGTTTGCAGGAACTGGGTATATCTAGTTTGATGAAGAGAAGGACCAGGGGAGACATGATAGCAGTGTTCCGATATCTCAGAGGGTGCCACAAAGAAGAGGGAGTCAAACTGTTCTCCAAGGCACCTGGGGTCAGGACAAGAAGCAATGGGTGGAAACTAATCAAGGAGAGAAGCAACTTAGAACTAAGGAGATATTTCCTGACAGTTAGAACAATTAACCTTCCAACTCTGCTATTGTATTATTGTATTATTGTATTACTATGAAGAAGAAATCAAAATATGTAACTAAACTCTTTGAAATAACAATGGTCTTCCACATTGCCTCTCCATACGGGATAGGTGCATATGCACAAACATTTGCACTAATAATAATAATAATAATAATAATAATAATAATAATAATAATAATAATAATAATAATAATAATAATAATAATAATAATAATAATAATAATAATAAATTTAATAATAAATTTAATTTATAGACCGCTCCCTCTCCCCGGGGGGACTCGGAGCGGTGCACAGGGAAGTTAAAAATACAATAAATATACATAAATAACTAAAAGGCAAATTAAACAATTATCCCTGCGCTAAAATTCCCAATTTAAATTACTAAAAAATAGCAGCTCCACTGCGTGTATTATCTGAGCATTTGCACGTAAGTGGGAAGGCCCTCTGCATAGTTCTGCGCAGTTATATAAAATACATTTCCTTAGCAAAGATGAGCAAATTTATTTCAATAAACAATTTTATCCATCAAAGATACATTGCTTCCAGAAACCAATGAAGATCAATAGTTACTTTCATCTGTCCTTCTTTTGCTATTAGAAACAGCAAAGCTTGGATATATGGTTCAATATATCTATTATCTATCTTTTTTTATTAATGTAAAGTCATTCACCTAGCTATGTACATCTGTCACCATTTTAGACAAAATTAATGTACCAACTGCATATTTTGAGAAAACATTTTCCCCTTCTCCATGCAGGAAGGTTCTTGATCTGCTATCATTGAATTTCCCATCAGAAGAATCTAAATATTTTTTTCCTGGTGGCCTGGATGAAAATGCAGATTATAACATTTCATATTTTCTAAATCCTCAGCATGGTTTTGCTCATTGCCCTTGCACACCTCCTTCTGTTCAGTGTTATTATGTAGAATCAGGGAAGAAAGGGAAAGAAATGTCACTGGGGAAGGGCAAAAAAATTGTTGAGTTGATATTTTAATGAAGTTCACCAAATTGCCACTCTTGGAACAAACTGAAATACAACACATTGATGTTAAGTTTGTGGGCTGAAATTCTCAGAATCCAAAATAACACAAACCTTGTTTAGATCACCAAAAATAATTCACAGACCTGCATTGGAAAGACACTATCAGGGTTCCAAATAGCATCCAAACGTAAATCAGAGTCCAAGGCAAAGTATTGCTCAAAATTCCAATTTATGAAGAGAGCCATGTTGGCACATCTGGAAAAACCCGAATCTGAAACCTTTCTGGTTTCCCCACCCAGTTGAAAGTTCAGGATCTTGCCCTCACAACCACAAATCCATCCCATGGTCCAGTCTCCCACTGCCACGCTTGCAGTTCCACCCATCCAGTTCTGGTCAGGTGCAGAGGTGCAAAGACAAAGGATGACCTTGGCTTTCTAGAAAGAATTTTGTTATGGCTACATAGCATCTCACTCCTATAATCCCCCCTCCCATTTTTCCACTATGGAAAATGCATAGTAGAATAATATAAAGTGTGGCAGGGCAACGATCCAAGAGAAAAGATGGCTGCAGGCCTGACAGATGCATACTAGAAAAGTACATTGATGAATTATGTATGTATGTATGTATGTATGTATGTATGTATGTATGTATTTATGTATGTATGTATGTATGTATGTATGTATGTATGTATGTATGTATGTATGTATGTATGTATGTATGTAGCACCAGTGGTGGGATTCAACATTTTTTATTACCGTTTCTGTGGGTGTGGCTTGGTGGGCATGGCAGTGGAAAAATACTATAAAATCTCCATTTCCACCCCACTCCAGGGGAAGGTTACTGCAAAATCCCCATTCCTTCCCACCCCACTAAACTGCTTTCCAGCTCCGTTCTCCTGTGCAGGGCAACAATCAGCTGGGACTTGGGAGGCAGAGAATAGATGGGGGCGGGGCCAGCCAGAGGTGGTATTTGCTAGTTCTCCAAACTATTCAAAATTTCCGCTACCAGCTCGCCAGAACTGGCTGAATACCACCTCTGTACTGCTAGAAATATACATAAAAACATATTTACGATGATTTTTTTAAAAAATACCAAGGTATAATGAATTGAACAATAATAGCTTGTGGAAAACGCACACTAGCTGGAAAAGTCTTTTTATCTACCCTTCATCTTGATAGTGATGCCAAATCCTAGCTCTGTTTCTTCCTCTGTGACAGCCTCCCCAATCTGATACCTTCCAAATCAGTTGGACTCCAACTCCCATAATTTCCCCAATGGTTTGACACTCCATTCTGGCACACACATTCAATGCGTCTTCATTCTGTCTCTTTATCTTGGCAGGTAATGTCACCTCTACTAATTAATTTTAGAAAAGCACGTATGGCGCTGAATTTTTGCTCACCAGGTTGCGACTTGAATGGCACTCCTGTTCTGTTATCAGCTTTAGGTGAAATTGCATTCCTCTTCAGTGCCGAAGCAAAGCAAAGGGACTGATGATTGTTAAGGAGAAAAAGGAGATTCCTTCTGTTTGAGTTCCGTTCCAAGAAAGGGTGATGGATTAGCCAAACTTTTCTCACTTCAATGGTCCATTAAGTGTGTTTGTTGCTTTGATGTCTGGTAGAGCTTATTTAAGAGGGGGACCTTCTAGAGCAGGGATGTCCAAACTTGGGAACTTTAAGACTTGTGGACTTCAACTCCCAGAAATCTGGGAGTTGAAGTCCACAAGTCTTAAAGTTCCCAAGTTTGGACATCCCTGTTCTAGAGCCATGATGTCGAACCTATGGCACGTGTGCCAGAGGTGGCATGCAGAGCCCTCTCTGCTGGCATTCATGCCATCACCCCAGGTCAAATCTCCATGGTGGTTTTTTTGTCAACTTCGCTTTCCCTGCAAATAATGGAACAGAAGCTCACAAAAGAAAAAAATCTTACCTCTTGCCGTGCTGCAGGTGTTGGGATACCCCGCCACCTGCCGGCCAGCTGGTCTTCAGGTCTCTACTGCGCATGTGAGCATGTCCTTGCACATGCATGTTTGCACATGTGCACATTCATGCATGTCTGTGCATGCACCTTTCAGTTTGGGCATGTGCGCATACGTAGTTTGGGCACTCAGTGCCTAAAAGGTTTGCTATCACTGTTCTAGGGTCATCATTTCTTGCCCTAGATCCGTGATGGAGAACCTACGGCACTGTTAGGATAATTATCCTGATGTTGGGTTGACAATATATATATATATATATATAATCCAGGATTATTAAAGGGTATATGTATCTTTAAAGACTATGTGGAATCTGATTGGCTGTGCTTCCCAGCTTAATCATAAAAAGCAGCAGGAAACACAGTTCATCCCTTTTTTGCTTTCCTTGCTTCTTGATTGCCACTGAAGAAGGAGCTGAAACTAAAGACGGAAGAAGAATCATTGTTTTGACTGACTGTAAGATAACTATTTTTGGTGAAGGACTGTTTATTGTTGGAGGAGTTAGTATCACTGTTTGGAAGAAGTATTTTAGTTACATCAAGAGTAAAGACTATTTATTTTTCTACTATCAGTGTTTGAGAGTTCTCGTGTGGTTTAAGCCAGGGGTCCCCAACCCCCGGGCCGCGGACCGGTGCCGGTCCATGGCTGGGTAGGAGCCGGGCCGCAGGGCCAGAGAGGAGGAGGAGGGAGGAGGGGGCAGCCCCCTGGGCAGAGCGCGCGGGAGAGTGCAGGCGGGGCTTTTCGCGCGGTTGGGGTGCGCCTCTTCCTCCACCTTTGTCGATGGTGGGACTCCTGCGCGCCGCAGCAACAGCCCTCCCTACCGCCTGCGGATTCCCTTCCTCCCTGCCCCCCCAGAGCTTCCCAAACCGGCATGCCACCCACTCGTCTTCTTCCAGGGACTGCGGAGGTTCCTCCCCCCCACCCCCACCCCACGGAGCCTTCCCCAAACTCTGGAGGCTTTCCTTGAGGCTCTGGGAGGGGGAAAACTGCTTTGGCCAGGCTCCAAAGGCCCCCTGGAAACTGGAAATGGACCCGTTTCTGACCTTCCAGAACTTCTGGGAGGCCCGTTTCCCTCCTCCCCTCCCTGAGCCTCTGTGTGGGCCCTGCACTTACCGGGTATCCAAAATGAGCCGCGTGGAGACTCTTGGGAGGGGCGGGGTGGGAGGGGCCAGCCAGGGGTGGGATTTGGAGGTTTCCCAAACCTGCCATAACACTAGCTACAGGTTCTCCTGAACCCGGGCAAACCCCTAGCAGCCCACCCCTGCATAAAGGAAAGGAAAAAGAATATTTAGGGAAAATAAGATCTCTCTAGCAAGCAGCATATCCAAGAATTGAAACTAATGGATTATGTGGCATTTTGTTCCTTCCAGCCACATATTTATCATCCACTCCGATTTTCAAAGTTTGGAACCCCTTCACTTTAGCCAGGTTTGATGCTATGTCCTCAGCGGTCCCCTGTGGCGGTTTGAAGAGTGCTTCTATGCATCTTCAGTTATGTCCATATGATGATGGTTCAATAGAAACTCTCAGCCAGATGCTGCTATGCCATTCTCAATACGAGGACTCTAGACAGACCCTTATATATATATCCTGTCTCGAAGAAATGCTCAAGGAGGACTTTGTATTTCTATTTGATGCTTCTCCTCTCAGGCAGGACTTGAGAATCACATCTCAAATTGCCTAGTTCTCTGCTACCATTTGTACAATATGCTGCATCATTACTTAGGATTGGAACTTCGTCTAATACTCTTTTTTTAAAATTTGAATTCATTTTAGAAACTGTGTTCTCCATTTGTTTTTGGATTGCATTCTACTTACTGTTTTTCCTTATAAAGGTCAAGGTAAAGGTTCCCCTCACACGTATGTGCTAGTCGTTCCCAACTCTAGGGGTCAGTACTCATCTCCGTTCAAAGCCGAAGAGCCAGCGCTGTCCGAAGACATCTCTGTGGTCACGTGGCCAGTTGTTACATGGGGCTTCCCTTGAGGTGCACCCAAAGACTACAGCTAGTTCAAATTGTGGCCGCACGGGCAATTCTGGGAGCCCCCAGGCACTCCCACATAACACCGCTCCTGCGCAAGCTGCATTGACTGCCTGTGGTCTTTCGGGTGCGCTTCAAGGTGCTGATTACCATCTTCAAAGCGCTCCATGGCACGGGACCTAGCTATCTGCGAGATCACATCCTGCCCCATACATCCCTTCGACCGATTCGCTCGCACAGAGAGGGACTTCTCCGGGTGCCGTCCACTAGGCAATGCCAGCGGGCGACGCCCAGGGGAAGGGCCTTCTCTGTGGCAGGCCCGACCCTCTGGAACGACCTACCCCCCTGACCTCAGAACAACTCCGGACCTTCCGCTGAAAGATCAAAACATATTTCTTCCAACAGGCCGGCCTGGCCTAATCTATCTTTTATATCCCCAGTCTGTATATTTAAATTTTTAATTGGGTTTTTAGGGGGTTTAGTGTTTTAGGTTTTTTTAGGTTTTAGCGCAGGATTATTGTAATTTAATTTGATTTTAGATATTTATATTGTTGTATGTTTTTATGTTTTATATTCCCTGTGCACCGCCCCGAGTCCCTTCGGGTGAGAGGGAGCGGTATACAAATAAAAATTGATTGATTGGTTTCCTTCCCAACCAAAGATGGCCCCTATTTTTCTACTTGCATTTTTACATGCTTTCGAAGGTTGGCTGACGCTGGGACAAGTAACAAGAGCTCATTCCGTTACGTGGCACTAGGGATTCGAACTGCTGAACTGCCGACCTTTCTGATCGACAAGCTCAGCATCTTAGCCACTGAGCCACTGTGTCCCTGTTTTATTCTTATACACATATGCATATATAAAAAAGGAAGTAATGCTTATTTTATTCAATATTTCTGACAGTAAAGCTGTAATAAATTTGAATATGAATTGGGTATTTCCCCAAGGTTTTTTTTTTTAAATTAGCATTTTTGCTCTGGAGGATCTTAGGGTTATCATTTAATCATATCAGAAGTGATAGGATAGCACCAAGCTTTATTGATTTCTAAAGATGGTCACATTGCTGTCCTGGTCCCCCCTGCGCTGTAAGGGAATGCATATTAAAGCATCCCACACAGATGGCTATCAAGCCTCCAGTTGAATGCATTTAGCTACGAGGAGCCCATCGCTTCCCTGGGAAATTGGTTCTACTGTCAAACTGCTCTTACTTTTGGAAGGTTGTTTTTTTTCTCCTCTTCTCACATTTAATCAGAATCTGTCGTCCTGTAACTCAAAGCCATTATTCTCTGCCTTGCATTCTAGAATGAGAAAAGACAGGTTTTGATCTTCTGAGTGACATTCTTTCAATACTTGAAGGATGCTATCATATTTCCCACTGGCCTAGCTGGCTGTGTTTCCTTAAGGCTTAACCATATCTAGCCTTTTCAATCTCTCTTTGTTGGCCTTAGTCGCTTGGACATCTTCAATCACTTCTCTGAACCTGCTCTGATTTCTCTGAATCCTTCCCCAAAGAAGATGGGATGCAATTCTTCGGACAAGACTGACCCAAGACGCATAAAGTAGAATTGGGGCTTCCTGTATTTTGGAAACTGCTTTTTTGGATGCAGCCACAGACATCCTTTGCATTCTTTGAGGCCCCATCATCACATCCCAGGATGATATTTAGCTTGCAATCAGCTACTATTCCAATATTTTTGTCACAATGCCCAGCTATGTATACTCCTATTATGCCTGCTGATCTAATTTTTGCTTCCTAAGAGGAAATCTTGATATACTCTAAGGGTCCGTTTTTATTCTTTTACTAGCCGTTCTTGGTCACGCGCTGCTCTGGCCTAGTCTGCTTCAATGGCCAACCAATCTGTGTGTGGATCTACACCTGCACACAACCACCGTATAACCCCCAACCTACCTACTTACTCCCTTTCTCCCTCTCTCCCTCTACCTACCTACTGTATTTCTCCCTCTCTCTATCCCTCTACCTAGCTTCCTTCCTTCCTTCCTACCTACCTACCTACCTACCTACCTACCTACCTACCTACCTACCTACCGTATTTCTCCCTCTACCTACCTACCTACCTACCTACCTACCTACCTACCTACCTACTGCATTTCTCCCTCCCTCTCTCTATCCCTATAGCTGCCTACCTACCTACCTACCTACCTACCTACCTACCTACCTACCTACCTACCGTATTTCTCCTTGAATCTTATGGACAGAGTATTTTATGTCATAAAGGATGACATAATACCTGTGGCCCACTGCTCTCTCTCTATCCATCTACCTACCTTTTTTTACATTTCCATTGCATGTACCTGGCACAGATATGACATCTACACAATCTCTCTCTATATATCATTGGTGCCGTGCTTGAAAGAAATGTTGTGTGAAAATTTGGAAGCGATCGGTGCAGTACTTTTGGAGATTAGCGGTTTTGAACAAACTCTTGTTACATTTTTATTTATAAAGATTTGCATTCTAGGTTCCCAACTTAATAAGATCATTTTGAATTGAGTGTATGTTTTCCAGAGTATTACATAAGAACATAAGCAGTGCACTGCTGGATTCAGAGGAGGGTTGCTGCCGGTTCAGCCTGGTTCAGCTGAACCAGTAGTGGCAGCGGCGGGAGGCTCAGCCCAAACACTTCTGCGCATACGCAGAAGCACTACGTGCGAGCATGAGTGAACCAGTAGTAAACCAGTTAGCAACCCACCGCTGACTGGATTGGATCTCTGGCTCATTTAGTTCAGCAGTCTGTTTCCACAGTAGCCACCCAAATACCCAAGGCAGTCGCAAAGGCTTTTAGGCTAATAGCCATTGATCCACAAATTGACTCTCATGAATTGTTCCAATTCTTTTCTAAAGCCAGCCAAATTGGTAGCCAGACCCCCTATCTCATGGTAGTGAATTCCAAAGTTTGATTATACTGTACATTGCGTTAAAAAAAAATCCTTTTGTCTCTCTTGATTTCTTCCAGAACTGAGTTACACTGAATGACCTAGCCGAGTGATTAATTTCACTGGGTCATCACTGAGTGATTAGCTATTCTGTCCAATTTTGTATCAGCTGCAAATTTGATAAACAATCCCTCCTCCTCCTCCTCCTCCTCCTCATCCAAACAATTTATGAAAAGATTGGAAAATAGAGAATCAAGGGCATCCCTCTGAATATATAGAATCAGGGATAGAATCAAGATCATATGACATGTTAATACCACTTTCTAATGCCTTGGTAAGGCCACACTTGGAATTCTGCATCCAGTTTTGGTCATCACGGTGTAAAAAAGAGGTTGAGACTCTAGAAAGAGTGCAGAGAAGAACAACAAATGTTGGATAACCATTTATCTTAAGTAGTGTAGGATTTCCTGCCCAGGCAGGGGGTTGGACTAGAAGACCTCCAAGGTCCCTTCCAACTCTGTTGTTCTACTCTATTCTATACCTCTCCAACTTGATGAAGAACCATTGACAAACATTCACTGGGAAGGATGCTTAAACTAGCCATGTATACATGACATCCTCCTATAGTTTTCCAATACTTTGATACAGACATTCAGAAACCTCTGTTATCAAGCATAGCAGCTACCAGTTTTGCCAACCCTGGCTTGTTTTATACCTGCGGTGCAGATACAAATGGCAGTCACCAGGGAGATACTTTTGCCCTGACATCATTGCAAGGTCTAAGTATCTAAATACAGAGTCATGGTGGTGCAGTGGTTAAAGTGCAGTATTGCAGGCAAACTCTGCCCACAGCCAGGAGTTTGATCCTGACCAGCTTAAGGTCGACTTAGCTTTCTATCCTTTTGAAGTCACTAAAAAGAGGACCCAGATTGTTGGGGGCAACATGCTGACATTGTAAAACCACTCAGAGAGTGTTACAAAGCATTATGAAGTAATATATAATTCTAATCAGTGGTGGGCTGCTGTGTGGTTGTGCGGGCTCATACAAAACCTTAGCTTTGATTGCTGGCTGAGCCCATCCACCTGCCCTTGTGCTAAGCTATCCATTTATAACTAACTTTCTGGCTTGTTCCACTCCACCCTCGCTGCCCTGCTGAGTTTCATTCTGCCCCTGCTTTACTCACTGGAGTTGCCTGAGCTGATTACCTGCTTCTTTGAAGCTCCATTTCACTCAAAAAAAAGATGTGTGTGTGTGCATGCGAACAAAGCTAGCTGTTCTAACCTAGGCTTCCTGATACAGTAAAAAGCACACGCTTAGTCCCAAAAACACTCTTGTTATTTCAAAGGCTGTGAATTATGTTCATTTAATGCCCAAATAGTTGTAAAGGGTCCTACAGTAGGCTGCCAAAGTCTTTATCTTCCTTGAAATGCTGCCAAAGACTTAATTGGCAATTAGCTTAGCAAGGCCAAATGGAGCACAGAGACAAAACGGAGCTTCAGAAGGTAAACTGACCAGCATGAACCAAGTTGCTTCCTGCAAAGACTCAAATGCCTTTGCTCCTCCTTTATGTCCTATGGGAGGGGCCAATCACCTCCAAGCCTTACTCCCAAGTTGTCCCTTTTGTCTTAACTGTTCTTGCCTTTTGGCAGCTCTGCGCATGCGCGCACTGGGAACAGGCTCCCCCTGTTCCTCTTGCTGAGGCCTGACTCTGGAGGTTCTGGAGGCAGCACGTAACTCCCAGATGGCCCTGGTCCCCTCTCTGCCTCTGACACAGAGCCCTCATCTGAGCCTTCCCCAGACTCCAAGACTGGCCCATGTTCCTCCCCAACCTCCTCACTGTCCAACTCTGCTACCAGCTCTGGTGGACCACAACACTAGCGCATGTGCATGTGCATGCTCACAACCAGAGAACCGCTTGCGAATGTAAGTGCTGCTCACCTCTGAGTCTAATTGCTATTGCTGTCTCATAATTTCCATTATGAGATAGCAGATAAATTTGATACAGAATCAAAAATAAATTTGCAACGAAAAGAAAATATTCCATAAAACATGTTGGCCAAACAATATCCTACTTGGCACCTCAAAAAGATTTAGTGTGGCTTCCAGATCCCCCTCATCTGCAACGGAGCAGCCGAATGTTTTCCCAAGAGAGACACATTTTGACAAATCCTCTTTCTACACAGTGTTTAAAAGTGAACTCGTTAAATCTGGGGCTGAAAAAATAAATAGCGGGGAAGAGAACATAGCTGTATAATTTGAAGACTTGTGAATGTTTTATTAACAGAAATGTAGGAAATATTGTAGAATTGAGCTGCTTACCTTTTAATTTTTCATGTTTTCAAGTTGCGCACTACACGACAAAATGGATTATGGCTGGTTTCCGATATAATTTTCATAAGTGCAGAACAAATTGTCTTCTTAAAAAGCAGACCATGGTGGCAAAAAGGAGATACAAAATTTAGTCTGCTAAGGCTTTTTTGCATTCTTGTCAACAGCTGAATAAACACCTTTATCTATATTGCGAGATATTATACTTAATTTCTCTCACATAGCCTACGAGCTTCACATCAGGTTCTTAGGGTAAAACTGTTAATTACTCCCCACAGTTTTTAAAATCTATTTATTTGATAAGGTGAGACACTTGGTAAGGCCACATCTAGAACACTGCATTCAGTTTTGGTCACCACAATGTAAAAAAGATGTGGAGATTCTAAAGTCACTACTAGGCATGAATTCTACTTTGTTTTCCTTTTGTTTGGAAAACACTGATGGATTTCTTTCACATTTTTCACCAACACACAACTCTACTTTCAAGGCTATCCCTCTAATCTACTTCCCATTTGGAATTAAACTTCTCGTGAAGCGTTATACCACTTTATAAGGCCTTGGTAAGGCCACACTTGGAATACTACATCCAGTTTTGGTCACCATGAGGTAAAAAAGATGTGGCGACAAAGAGCAACAAAGATGATTAGGGGACTGGAGGCTAAAACATATAATGAATGGTTGCAGAACTGGGTAGGTCTAGTTTAATGAAAAGAAGGGCTAGGGGAGACATGAAAGCAGTCTTCCAATATCTCAGGGGTTGCCAAAAAGAAGAGGCAGTCAAGCTTTTCTCCAAAACACCTGAGGGTAGAACAAGAAGCGACGGGTGGAAACTAATCAGGGAGAGAAGCAACTTAGAACTGAGGAGAAATTTCCTGGCAGAACAATTAATCAATGGAACAACTTGCCTCTAGAAATTGTGAATGCTCCATGTTAGATTTCGGGAACTGAGGGAGTTCGGACACAGGCTAGTAAAAGAACAAGCCGTTTATTGGCAAAATAGCAAGAGACGCGAAAGAACTATGTACAGGCAAAAGAACTGCGGTAGACAGGGGCTCCCCCATTTGACACCTACTTATACGCGAGTTGTCAAACGGGGAACCAATCAGGACGCTCCAGGACCTAGTTTCCCGCCAGCCGCGTCTGAACCAATCAGACGCGACTGGCAGTTACAGACTTATTACTGTCTGTTGCTATGGTCCTTCGGGGAAGAGTGGAAGACTTGCGGCCGGTCGTATGTCAAGGACCGGTCGCAAGTCGAGGACTCAACACTCCAACACTGGAGGTCTTTAAGAAGATGTTGGATATCCATTTGTCTGTAATGGTGCAGGGTTTCCTGCCTAAGCAGGGGGTTGGACTAGAAGACCTCCAAGGTCCCATCCAACTCTGTTATTCTAAATTTAGAATTTCTATTCTAAATTTGTACCTATAGAGGAAAAAGCATCCCTTGCAATCATGTATTTCAGCTGCTCTTACTGACAATACTTGTCATGGAAGAGAGAGTGATGATTTTTAGCCATCAAGATAGAACAAGAGCAAGAAGAGAGGTACATTAGATAAGGGTCTCATAGGAAAATGGATGACGTAGAAAGTGGAGATAGGGATGGTGGCAGACTAGATCAATATAAAATCCAGATAGAGATTGGCATTCAGGAAACCTATTCCTTGTTAGGAGAAGCAAGCAAAGGGGAATTCTAAATAAATGAGCAATATCCAGGTATTCATAATTTAAAGACCACAACTGGCTTCTGAATTTCATTTCATTTCATTTATTAGACTTCTATCCTGCCCTATCTCCCAAAGGGACTCGGGGCGGCGCACAGGAATTTAAAATCCAAAAATACAGCAATACAAAATTATACAAAAATTTAAAAATTTAAAACTACAATTGAATCATTTCACCTGTGCTAAAAGAGGAGAGAATTAATTTAAAACCCAACTCTAAAATAACATGGTTGTAGCAGCCGGCCATATGGAAGAAATATGTTTTAGAGTCCGGTGGAAGAGGCGAAGGTCGGTGATAGTACGGAGGTCTGGGGGGAGGTCATTCCAGAGGGTGGGGCCTGCCACAGAGAAGGCTCTTCCCCTGGGCATCGCCAGCCGGCATTGTCCAGCGGACGGCACCCTAAGTAGGCCCTCCCTGTGGGAGCGGACAGGTCAAGTGGAAGGTCGAGTAGAAGGCGGTCCTGCAAGTAACCATGGAGGGGAGTGTTAAGGAATGCAAGTCAAAATGAATAGGCTGAACCAGGACAAAAACTGAACTTCAGGTAGTCTTCAACTTATGACTACAATTGGGCCTAAAATTTCTATTGCTGAGCATGACAGTTATTAAGTGAGTTTTGCTCCATTTTATTGATTTTTCTTGCCACAGGTGTTAAGTGAATCGGCAGACTAAAATTAGTAGCACGTGAATCTTGCTTCCCCATTGACTTTGCTTGTCAAAGGATTGCAAATGGTGATCACATGACCTCTGGACATTGCAACCGTCATAAATGTAAGCCAGTTGCCAAGCATCTGAATATTGATCATTTGACCACAGGAATGTTGCAATGGTCATAAATGTAAAAAAAACCCCAGTCATAAGTCATTTTTTTCAGAGTTTTTGTAACTTCAAACAGTCAAAAAACGAATGGTTATAAGTCTAGAATCAGAACTATTGTCACTTTGAATGTACACTACTTGGCATTAAATGACATTTCATTGCATACAACTCTCAAAGTGTCACCAACTCTAACATACATTACATAAACATGACAAAACAAATACATACAAAATCTTCTCTGCTGTCCTCACCACTCTCTGTAGGGACTTTCTATCTGAGGCTCTGCTACCACCAAACCAAACTATGACACAGTTTGTTTAAATGCTCTCAATTGTGCCTCTGTAAAAAGTGGCCAGGGCGGAAGGAAAAAAGATGTGCTCCCCTCATCCGATGCAGGAAATGATGACTCTGGTTTGCATGCTTCACTAAGAACTACCTATATAGTTATTATTAAACAGCACATTAATTGAATGAAGTTAATATATTAGTTTAAATATCCTGAATTATTTTCTAATCATCATTGATAGCAATGATTATTATCACTGATATTATGAGTAACATCATTATTTTAAAAATAATGTTCCAAAAATGTCTTTGATGTGACCTACCAGCTTTGACATGCCCTTCTTCTGGTGATCAGGTCAATGCTAACATTATATTTCATATCAGGTCTCATGGGTATATAGGGTGTGTATGTATATAGATAGATAGATAGATAGATAGATAGATAGATAGATAGATAGATAGATAGATAGATAGATAGATAGATAGATAGATACATACATACATACATACATACATACATGTATATATGTGTGTGTGTGTATATAAAAGTTTTTAGTTTATTTTATAACATGCAAAAATTCCAATTTGAATTGAACAGTATGTTGTCTGGGTACAAATCATTTTAGGAAATAATAGTCAAAGTGTTTACAGTGGTATTCATTGCATTAGTATCAATAATAATAATAATAATAACAGCAACAACAACAATAATAACAACAATAATAACATTTGTTTAACCAATTTAACATATCTTCTTTACATCACTGATCCGTCTGTATATTTCCCCTGTTTCCAGCTCCTGTTTTTGTCAGCTAGCTAATCATTGATAAAATATGTCCCAAGTTTTAAAAAAAATCAGTTTTCTTTCTTTTCCTTAATTATAAATGTTAGCCTTTCCATTTCTGCAGATTCTAATATTTTTTTAATCACTCTTTCATCTGTTGGGATCTCTTCACTTTTCCACTGTTGTGCAAATACTATTCTAACTGCAATCAGTACATGTAAAATCAAATATACATCCCCTTTATTATATTTGTCTGGTAAAATGCCGAACAAAAGTGTTTTTGTTTCAAATCAATTTGCTATTTTATCATTTTTTCCAGCCATGTATCATTTTTGGCATGTCCACCACATATGGTAGTAGGGACCATGTGTCTGCTGACATTTCCATCATTTTACAGATTCATCCTTAAACATCTTTGCTAACCTTGAGGGTGGAAAGTGTCATCTATAAAACATTTTATAAATATTTTCTTTGTATGCAGTAGACATTTTTAATTTATAGTTTCTATCCCATAGTTTCTGCCATTTATCTAACTCAGATAGCCAATTTTTTTAGCCCATACTATCATTGTCTTTTACTTGTTAACCATCCATCTTAATATTAACAAGTAGCTATACCTTTTATTTATTAATTTTTCATCTGTCCCTGTTAATATCTGACCTAATTCTGTTATTATTATTATTTTATTTTTTTATTTATCTTTTTATTTATTTATTTATTTATTTAGCCACCACATGTTTATTGGACCCGTGTCCCTCCTGGCTTGTACTGGCATCCTGGGAGGTGACACGAGGCTGGCTCCAAGTGGTTATCAACGCATCCTTGAGTGAGGGTTCCTTGCCTGCCTCCCTAAAAGAGGCCATGGTGAGGCCCCTCCTCAAGAAGCCCTCTTTGGATCCAGCTTTATTAACCAACTATCGTCCAGTCTCCAACCTTCCCTTCCTGGCGAAGGTTGTTGAGAGTGTGGTGGCACAACAGTTTCCCCGTCATCTGGAGGAAGTTGATTATCTAGACCCGCGCCAGTCCGGCTTTCGGCCCGGGCATAGCACCGAGACGGCATTGGTCGCGTTGGTGGATGATCTCTGGAGGGCCAGAGATGGGGGTTGCTCCTCCATCCTGGTTCTGTTAGACCTCTCGGCGGCTTTCGATACCATCGACCATGGTATCCTATTGCATCGGCTGGGGGGGTTGGGGGTGGGAGGCACCGTTTTGGCCGATCTCTCTGGCCGATCGCAATTTGTGTTGACAGGAGAGCAGAGGTCGACCCCGAGACCCCTCACATGTGGGGTGCCTCAGGGGTCGCTCCTCTCGCCTCTCCTGTTCAACACATACATGAAGCCGCTGGGCGAGATCATCCGTGGTTTTGGGGTAGAGTATCATCTCTACGCTGATGATACTCAGCTGTATATATCTACCCCAAACCACCCCAACGATGCCGTAGCGGTGATGTGCCAGTGCCTGGAAGCCGTGCGGATCTGGATGGGAAGTAACGGACTCAGGCTCAACCCGACCAAGACCGAGTGGCTGTGGTTTCCGGCTGCCCGATTCAACCAGCTGACTCCATCGCTGGCCATAGGGGGCGAACATCTTGCCCCTGTGGATGGGGCGCGCAACTTGGGTGTCCTCCTGGATACCCGGCTGTCCATGGAAGATCAAGTGACAGCCGTGGCCAGGAGGGCGTTTTACCAGGTTCACTTGGTACGCCAGTTGCGCCCCCTATTGGATCGGGACGCCCTTCGCACAGTCACTCATGCTCTTGTGACATCCCGACTGGACTATTGCAACTCTCTCTACATGGGGCTCCCCTTGAGATGCACCCGGAGACTTCAGTTGGTCCAGAACGCAGCCGCGCGAGCAATAATGGGAGCCTCTAGGTTCACCCACGTAACACCGCTCTTGCGCGAGCTGCACTGGCTACTGTCGTCTTCCGGGTGCGCTTCAAGGTGTTAGTCATCATCTTCAAAGCGCTCCATGGCTCGGGACCTAGCTATCTGCGGGATCGGATCCTGCCCCATACATCCTCACGGCCGATTCGCTCCCACAGAGAGGGACTTCTCCCGGTGCCGTCCACTAGACTTTGTCAGCGGGTGCCGCCCAGGGGAAGGGCCTTCTCTGTGGCGGGCCCAGCCCTCTGGAACGACCTTCCCCCCGATATCAGGACAACCACGGACCTCCGCTCCTTCCGCCTAAAATTAAAGACACATCTGTTTCGCTTGGCCGGCCTAGGGTAGTCTCTTTTTAGATTGGGGTTAGTTTTAATATGGGATTTTAGCGCAGGGTTAGTTTAATTTCATTTTATTATTGTATACTGTTTGTATTTTATATGTATTTTAAATTCCCTGTGCCCCACCTCGAGTCCCTTCTGGGAGAGAGAGCGGGTTATAAATTAAATTATTATTATTATATTATTATTATTATTATTATTATTATTATTATTATTATTATTATTATTATTATTATTATTATTATTATTATTATTATTATTATTATTATTATTATTATTATTTATTTATTTATTTATTTATTTATTTATTTATTTATTTATTTATTTATTTATTTATTTTTCAAATTTATACCCCACACCTTCTCCTAAAACGGACCCAGGGCGGCGCACAGGAAATTTAAAACAATACAAATATACAAAAATACAAATTTTTAAAAAACTATTGAACCCATGCCCTGTGCTAAAATAGTGTAAAATCCCCCTAATTAAAATCTATCTAAAAACAGTCAAGAACGGGAGGTTATGCTAGGCCGGCTTGTTGGAAAAGGTGCGTTTTAAGATGCTGGCGGAAGAGGCGGAGGTCTGAAATGGTGCGCAGTTCGGGGGGCAGGTCGTTCCAGAGGGTAGGGCCCACCACAGAGAAGGCCCTTCCCCTGGGTGTCGCCAACCGGCATTGCCCAGCCGACGGCACCCTGAGAAGGCCCTCTCTGTGGGAGCGGATCGGTCAAAGGGATGTATGGGGCAGAAGACGGTCTCGCATATAACTAGGCCATATAGGTTTATATGGTTCTCTATAGGTTTATAGGGTTTTTTAATAGGGTCATTAAAGGCTTCATAGGTTTATAATGTCTTCTGCTCCTTTGGTGCATCCTTGTCTTAATTATTTTATTCTGTTTTATGTTATTAAATATTTTACATGGTTTTACTGTTGTGCTTAGTTTATTTCATTGTATCAATGTAACCTCACTGTAACCTGTTATGAGATCTGGAGATTGTGGCTGCAATTCTCAGAATCCAAAATAACACAAACCTTGTTTAGATCACCAAAAATAATTCACAGACCTGCATTGGAAAGATGCTGTCAGGGTTCCAAATAGCATCCAAACGTAAATCAGAGTCCAAGGCAAAGTATTGCTCAAAGTTCCAATTTATTAAGAGAGCCATGTTGGTACATTTGGGAAAACCTGAATCTGAAAGCTTCCCGTTTTTCCCACCCAGTTGAAATTTCAAGATCCTGCCCCGACACCCACAAGTCCGTCCCATGGTCCAATCTCCCACTGCCTTGCTGGCAGTTCCACTCATCCAGTTCTGGTCAGAGGTGCAAAGACAAAGGATGACCTTGGCTTTCTAGAAAGAATTTTGTTATGGCTACATAGCATATACTCCTATAATAATACCCCCTCTTAGACTTATTTTAAATAAAAAAAAATAACTTCTCTCAACTTTTGAAGGACCTTAGGGACTTACTTGTAGCTTTGGGCTTATCAGGCTAAAAACCCAAAGATGATACTGTGAAATCCAAAAAAGTTCTTTATTTCCTTACATCAGATAGACAGAATCTTGCCAGACTAAAGTGGTGTGGCTACCCTGAACCTCTTCCTGTCTCTCCTATTCAGCCTAAACTACGTAGTTTCTTGTCTTGCACCCTTCTCTGGAATGTGTTGCCTCATGCATGGGGAACCATGGTCCTCTTGCAAAGATCCCCCCTCCCTCCCATGCACACATACCCTCCTTCTTCAGGTGCACATTCTATCGCATGTCCTCTGGGTTTTGTTTTGTTTTTTCAGTGTAATTTTAAAAACTTGGGTAAAAACACCCAAGCTGGGCAGGTTTGTGTTCATTTATGCTAAGCTTCTGTTTTCCCTTAAAGAACAAAGTATAGAAAGTTGGTTATGTGATGAGGAAGCCTCTCTGGAGAACCCTGTTCTTTTCCTAGGGATATCTGATTGCTCTATCCATATGCAAATGCTAAAGAAGAAATCAATGCCAATAGCAAGAAACTAGAATAGCAATTGACATTTTAAGCAGTGCCGCCTTTCGTGAAGTTCTCAAACATTAAGTAAATATTACCCGTGAGTTTCCAAGTGTCTCCAAGGGAAGAGATATCATTGTATGGGGGAAAGTACTTATATCCACAGTAGTTGTGCTGACCTAGGCTTCCCCAAAAAGCAAGAGGCAGATTCCTGGTCCCGACAAAACCCCTTTTATTAAACAAATGTGAATTCCTCTCATTCACAAGCAGCCAAGGCCCCGTAAACAATCTTTCAAAGGTGAATGTATGATTACAGACCTTATCTAGCTTGGAAAGCTGCCATGTAAATATTTTCCAAGCACAGTGTTTTTTCAAGGAAAGACTTGGCACAGAGTCTCTGGTATTCATGAACGGATCTTCATACTCCTGAAATGAATGAATGAATAAACAAACACATTTCCTGCAGAAGCCCACTCCCCTTTCGCTCCTCTTTTATTTCCTTTGGGAGGGTCCATTCATCATCCACCTGTGGATTTACTCCCAAGTTGACCCTGGTTTCTTAGCTGTTCTTTTCTTCTGGCAGCTCTGTGCATGCGCACACTGGGAACAGGCTCCAGTTGTTCCTCTGCCTCACTGCCGTCTAGCTCCAAAGGCAGCTGAGAACAGATGGCCCTGGCCCCATCTCTGCCTCCAACACAGAGCCCTAGTCTGAGCCTTCCCCAGCTTCCAGGATTGGTCCATGTTCCTCCACAACCTCCTCACTGTCCAACTCTGCTGCCAGCTCTGCTGGCCACTGGCAGGCCACGACACTAGTCTTCAATCTGACTACAAATGTGCCAAAGTTTACCCACAATTACCATTGTAGTCTGTTGTGGGCCAGTCGGCTCCGGATGAGCTGCTGATGGACTCCTCTAGTGAGGAGTCCTATGAGTCTGCTCTGGAGGAGGAGGGTGACCTTGAGAGAGCAGAGAGCCTGGCTGGTCATCAGGAGGCACCTGGGTCTTGGGTCTTGGGTCATGGGGAGGATCAAGGCCAGTTTGTCCCTGATGCTCGATTGAGAAGGGCTGAAAAAAGGAGGCTTCAATTGCATCAGAAGCAAACTCGGAGGATTTGAATTGGTCTCAGCTGCCTAATGACTGGCCCCTCCCGGGAGGGTTTAAAAGGAAGTCTTCACTAAGAAAGTCCTTGCAGAGAAAAACGTTGGATTTCTAGGTTCGTGTTTATTTGTGTTTGTGTCGAGTTGAGGAAGCTTCGTAGCTTTTCAGAGACATTCAGGCAAGCAGCCAGTCTTGTAATTAGTCAGAGAAAGGGGGGTCAGAACAGTAGTCTAACAAATATGACCATTACTGGTTGGAGGTGGGATGATCCAGAATCCTAATCTTCTACAGCTAATC
Organism: Rhabdophis nuchalis; assembly: GCA_039707465.1. NCBI lineage: Eukaryota > Metazoa > Chordata > Lepidosauria > Squamata > Natricidae > Rhabdophis > Rhabdophis nuchalis. The sequence goes on along the minus strand of CM077654.1, from coordinate 23,060,908 downwards.
ATCTAATGACAAGGATGTCCTGAATGCATCCATGCAGCCTGTAGAATACATCATAATATGAATGTTCTAGAGCTAGACCATTTGTATATCATTTTCCACTTTCATGAAATTAGAGCTAAGAATAGATGTCGCTTTCCAGATCAACTGATTCAGGAAACCTTTGCCTACTTATAATGAAATCCAAGAATTTATTGCTGAAAAATAGAGTGGTAGCCTCTAGCTTCAAAGAACTTCAAAGAATGGATCAAACAAACCCACAGAGTATGGGACTTTCAAAGGTTTGATGTGGAATTAAACTTGAGAGCTTGGATGGAAGAATTATTGAAAAAGAATAACTAAATAAATCAAAATAGTCCAAAAACTACACACTTTGGAGTCAGGCTCACCAGAAGTGAATCAAATAAAGACTTGTAGCCCAGTTTACCAATCCAGTTGTACCATTAGATAGCATGAATCAATTGTCCCAAGGGTGATAATGAGATTTTGGGATAAGAAACGCTGCATTTAAATTAGTCCACATTGACATTGAGTCTGTATTGATCAGCCCTTGGGCCATATCAAAGTGCAAAGTTCCAAAAAACAAATTATTACTAAAATTTGATAAAAGCAATTTAAAATGGAATTTGATAAAATACAATTTAAAATGGAATTGGAATAAATTACAGTCTAAAATGAAATTGGAATAGAATGCAATAATTTAAGCTATAGATAAAATATGATAAAATTATATTTAGGTTTCACTCCTGCAATCTACGCCAATCAGTTCCACATATGCAGATCTCAACCGAATCATTTTATCTGTGCTGTGTTAAATGTTATTTTCCAGTTCTGACTGCATATAAGGGAAGTTGTTTTGATATGGGGATCCCAATGGGTCATTCGTTTGGTATATAGATGAAAGTACCTGTCTCTCACACACACACCCCTTATACAAGCAACAATCAAATAGGATGTGAGCCAGGTTTTCTACCTCTGCAGCCCCGCAAATGCAGAGATGCTCACCGTAGGGTATAGAATGGAATCTCCCATATCTGACCCTTAATACAATAATACAATAGCAGAGTTGGAAGGGACCTTGTAGGTCTTCTAGTCCAACCCCCTGCATGGGCAGGAACCTTATACCATTTCAGACAAATGGCTGTCTAACATCTTTTTAAAGACTTCCAGGGTTGGGGCATTCACAACTGCTGGAGGCAAGCTGTTCCAGAGGTTAATTGTTCTTACTGTTAGGAAATTTCTCCTTAGTTCTAAGTTGCTTCTCTCCTTGGTTAGTTTCCACCCATTGCTCCTTGTCCTGCCCCCAGGTGCCTTGGAGAAAAGTTTGACTCCCTCTTCTTTGTGGCACCCTCTGAGATATCGGAACACTGCTATCATGTCTCCCCTGGTCCTTCTCTTCATCAAACTAGACATACCCAGCTCCTGCAGCCGTTCTTCATATGTCTTAGTCTCCAGTCCTCTAATCATCTTGGTTGCTCTTCTCTGCACTCTTTCCAGAGTCTCCACGTCTTTTCTACATCGTGGCGACCAAAACTGTATGCAGTATTCCAAGTGTGGCCTTACCAAGGCACTATACAGTGGCATTAACACTTCACGCGATCTAGATTGTGTGAAGCTGTTCGAATCTTGCTCATGTAAATATCTCCCTAAGATTTTTTGGCAGTTGTAACTTCAAATAGCTATAGTCCACATCTAGTATTTGATTCAGTTTTTAGTGCAATCAGCTTTCTGTTCTCAAACAGCAAAGTAACTTGAAACAGAAACAGATTGCTGATATTGAGCAGTTTTGGCCCTTCCCCATGCCACTCACCATCAGGTTAGTCTAGGCCAGTGATGGCTAACCTTTTTTGGCTCGCGTGCCAAAAGGGGGGTGAGTGCAGGGGGGGTCGTGCGTGGGCGTGCCACACCCATAATGCTATGTGAGCGACCCCCTGCTTTTGGCACGTTTTTTTCACCCTCCCCAGGCTCCAGAGGCTTTCTAGGAGCCTCGGGAGGGTGAAAACAGCCTCCCCTCCCCATCTCCAGAGGCTTCAGGAGCTTCCCTAAAGCCTCCAGAGGGTGAAAAACGGCCTCAAAAGAAGGCCTAAATCAGCTGGCCAGCGCACACATGCGCGCTAGTGCTGACAGGGCAATGCCTCGTGTGCCCTAAGAAATGGTTCCGCGTGCCACCTGTGGCACCCGTGCCATAGGTTCTCCATCACTGGTCTAGGCTATGTAATGTCTCTTCATTTCAGGATTCAAGGAGTAGTATGCTTTACAAGAGCCAAAGATCTGGAGTTGAGTCAAAGCTGAGCTTCAGAAGAGAAAAAGTGTGGAGAACATGGGGATATTATAGGATGGAAAGGGCACAGATTTTTATGTTGAGATGTGGAGACTTTAGAAAGAGGGCAGAGAAGAGCAACAAAGATGATTAAGGGGACTGGAAGCTAAAACATATGAAGAACGGTTGCAGGATTTTCATTTGCTTCTCTGTCCCCTCTGTCTGTTTAACTAACTCTAATAGGTTTTTGTTTGGAGGAGGAACAATATACTGTATGTTGGTTTAACCCAAAATTAAACCTTTGGGCCTTTCCTGTATCATTGTTTTAATTCTTACCTTATTATAAAGTAAAGCAGTTAAACGGTTGCAGGAACTGGGTAGGTCTAGTTTAATGAAAAGAAGGACCAGGGGAGACATGATAGCATCTTCCAGTATCTCAGGGGTTGCAACAAAGAAGAGGGAGTCAAACTATTCTCCAAAGCACCTAAGGATAGAACAAGAAGCAATGGGTAGAAACTAGTCAAGGAGAGAAGCAACTTAGAATTAAGGAGAAATTTCCTGACAGAACAGTTAATCAGTGGAACAGCTTGCCTCCAGAAGTTATGAATGCTCCAACTCTGGAAGTTTTTAAGAAGACGTCGGAGGTGGTGTATAGGGTTTCCTGCCTAGGCAGGGGGTTGGACTAGAAAACCTTCAAGGTCCCTTCCAACTCTGTTATTCTAATTAGTGTAAAGATGGAAATCAGTCAAAGCAATCTGCTAATTCTATAAAACCAAGAAACAATTATTAGGAATGTTTTCTCCCTCATAATTTTCAGAGGTTTAGAAAATGGCATGGTTTAAACGGGCTGATTATAACATCAGAAATAGACCTCAAAAACACAGAGTAAACTCTTTAAAATTTACAAATTGAATGAAAGGATTAATGAATGAGGACAGAACATGAAATGAGTTAGACTTCAAGAACACTCAGAAGTTGGGTTCTAGCAAACTGTGAAAAATCTAAATGTAGTTTCGTATTTACAAATATATTCACCAGAAGTGAAACACCAGCATTAAAACTAGGACTGGGCAAATTTGAAAGAAGATTTGAAAATGTTTGGAACTCAGTACAAGCAGCTTTCCAGCAGGCACCACAGGAATGTCAGCATGCCGGAAGCAATGTTGCAAATGTTTTTTTTTTTTGGTAGCACCACCTCTGGGGGACATCTGTGTGATGTCCTAATGCACATTAAAAAGAGGTGGGGCTTCTGTTGCAATGCCACAATGCAGCTGATGCCAGTCTGATTCCCCTTCTCTTCTCAGTTGTGGAAATGCTGTGATATTCATGAAAGCAGTTTCAATGTAAGCCTGAAAAATCAGAGACTGCTGAGCTGGGACTTAAGTTCCCAGTTTGAGTTCTGCCTAAGGGATATAAACACACTGGTAGCCACCCATGGTGTTCAACAACAAACTTCATAGATATGCCTTGCTTATGAGTAAACTTAATTCCCAAGAGACCCTGTCTTGTGCTTTCAAGACAAGAAGCTGAGTTTCCATGATGATAACGTGGCATGACTCGAATGGGTGTAGGTGTGTGTAATATGAAATTGAAAGATATGCACAATGGGGGGTTGTGTTTGTTTGTTTTCCTTTTGGAAACTGATTAACCCTAATTGTGCTGTCAAAATAGCTTAATCTTAATGGCTCTACTGGGAAGATGCTTACCTTCATCCCCTCCTCCCTTAATTTCTTTTGTTTAATTTATGAGCTATTATTTATTGGTATAATCAGAGCACAAGGCAACCTACAGCTAATAATTTGTTTAGTGATATAGTGGAGTCTCGGAAGATACATGATAATAATGTCTGATATTTATCTCGGAGACAGAGATATAATGAGGTGTGCGGTTGAGGAAGAGATTAGTGAGGTGGTCGATTTATCAAGAAGGACACTGTGGAAAGGAAGAAAAATGGGGCTTCTTTAATGCCGCCATACTTGTCAGGAAGGGACACGGTGGCTCAGTGGCTAAAACGCTGAGCTTGTTGATCCGAAAGATCAGCAGTTAGGCAGTTTGAATCCCTAGTGCTGTGTAACGGAGTGAGTTCCCTTTACTTGTCCCAGCTTCTGCCAACCCAGCAAGTAGAACAATAAGAACCATCTTTGGTGGGAAGGTAACTATAATCCTAGTGTTGGGTTGGCAATATATATATAAGCCATGATTGAAATTAGTATCTGTAACTTTAACTGATAGAGTGTAATGTAATTGGCTGCTGCTTCCTCAATCAGCCATAAGAGGGAGCCAGAAGCACTGTTAGTTTGCTGATCATTTGAATGGAGACTCTGAATGTCATGGTTAGATCAGTAGAGCAAGAAGAATCGTGGATTGAGCAACTGTAAGCCAACTGTTTGAGTTATGGATTGGATTTTGATTCAAGATTAATAATAATAATAATAATAAATTTAATTTGTTGACTGCTCCCTCTCCCCGAAGGGACTCGGAGCGGTGCACAGGGCAAATAAAACAATAAATACACACACATAATTAAAAACAGATTAAATATTATCCCTGCGCTAAAAATTCCCAGTTAAAAATTACTAAAATCCCCATCTAAAATTACTAACCCCATCGAAGAGAGATTACCCTAGGCCGGCCAAGCAGAACAGATATGTTTTTAGTTTTAGACGGAAGGAGCGGAGGTCCGTGGTTGTTCTAATGTTGGGGGGAAGGTCGTTCCAGAGGGCTGGGCCCGCCACAGAGAGAGCCCTTCCCCTGGGCGTTGCCCGCTGACAAAGTCTAGTGGACGGCACCCGGAGAAGTCCCTCTCTGTGGGAGCGAATTGGCCGTGTGGATGTATGAGGCAGGATCCGATCCCTCAGATAGCTAGGTCCCGTGCCATGGAGCGCTTTAAAGATGATAACTAGAACCTTGAAGCGCACCCGGAAGACGACAGGCAGCCAGTGCAGCTCGCGCAAGAGCGGTGTTACGTGGGAAAACCTTGAGGTTCCCATAATTGTTCGCGTGGCTGCATTCTGGACTAGCTGAAGTCTCCGAGTGCACCTCAAGGGGAGCCCCATGTAGAGAGAGTTACAATAGTCCAGTCGGGATGTCACGAGAGCATGAGTGACTGTGCGAAGGGCGTCCCGATCCAATAGGGGGCGCAACTGGCGAACCAGGCGAACCTGGTAGAACGCCCTCCTGGCCACGGCTGTCACTTGATCTTCCATGGACAGCCGGGCATCCAGGAGGACACCCAAGTTGCACGCCCCATCCACTGGGGCAAGATGTTCGCCCCCAATGGCCAGCGATGGAGTCAGCTGGTTGAATCGGGCAGCCAGAAACCACAGCCACTCGGTCTTGGTCGGGTTGAGCTTGAGTCCGTTTCTTCCCATCCAGATCCGTACGGCTTCCAGGCACTGGCACATCACCGCTACGGCATCGTTGGGGTGGTTTGGGGTAGATATATACAGCTGAGTATCATCAGCGTAGAGATGGTACTCTACCCCAAAACCACGGATGATCTCACCCAGCGGCTTCATATATGTGTTAAACAGGAGAGGCGAGAGGACCAACCCCTGAGGCACCCCACATGTGAGGGGCCTCGAGGTTGACCTCTGCTCTCCTGTCAACACAAATTGCGATGGGCCAGAGAGGTAGGAGGAGAACCACCGTAAAACGATGCCTCCCACCCCCAACCCCCCCAGCCAATGCAATAGGATACCATGGTCGATGGTATCAAAAGCCGCCGAGAGGTCTAATAGGACCAGGATGGAGGAACAACCCCCATCTCTGGCCCTCCAGAGATCATCGACCAACGCGACCAATGCTGTCTCGGTGCTATGCCCGGGCCGAAAGCCGGACTGGCGCGGGTCTAGATAATCAACTTCAGCTTTGAAACGGAGAGGAGCACCACCATGTAGAGTTGGGAATGGCCAGCACATATGTGCAAGGGGAACCTTTACCTTTTCTTTTCAGGAGTGGGAAAGGAAACCTTGGATTCGAAAGCCATCTATCTAGTCCTGTGTAGTGTGTCTAAAGAAATTGGGATAGGGATGTAGATGGTTAATAATTTTTTTTCTATTTCTAATAAACAATCTAAGACAGTGTTTCTCAACTTTGTCAACTTTAGATTTGGTGGACTTTAACTCCCAGAATTCTCCAGCCAGCATGGGCAATTTTTGTGGGTCATAGCTCTGTCCTTTTTTTTTTTTTTTTGCATAATTTACCAAAACGATTGAGGTATTCATCTTCTTTCCAAAATGTGGCTATGGGGTGCCAAAAATGTATCCATACTGGCATAAACCACAATTTTGCAGCTTGTTGCTGCTGACTCTTTGCAACCCCATCATTTTGCTCGGACTGGTAAAGTAATTGCTTTGAGGCTCCTGTTAGTGCAATTAGTGATATGATTTAGCCACATTGTCTTCTGCTGGCCTCTTTGATTTTTTTACGCATCAGAGACTGTGTGTCCAAAATGCATAAGCTTTAATTTCATCATTAGTGCTTTCTGCTTTAACATTATCTGCTTCTGAATTATTTGTTCTTCTTGCTGGCCAAGATATTTTCAGAATCCTCTCCAGGCCTATAATTCAAAGAGATTTTTTTTTTAAAAAAATCGTTCTTTCTGATGATTCAGCTTTCAGAGTTATATGTTACAACTGGAGCAGTGGTGGGATTCAATTTTTTTTGCTACCGCTTCTGTGGGCGTGGTTTGGTGGGTGTGGCAGGGGAAGAATACTGCAAAATCTCCATTCCCTCTCGATCAGCTGGGATTTGGGAGGCAGAGAATAGAGCTGGTATTTGCCAGTTCTCTGAACTACTTAAAATTTCTGCTACTGGTTTTCTAGAACTGGTCAGAACCTACTGAATACCATCTCTGAATTGGAGGTTCCATGGTCTTAACATATGTCCGTCAACTCTTGAAACGACTTTAGTTGAAGCCATATTCTCTTTTTCTTCATTTCTTAGTTGCCATACATATGGGGGCAGGGGGAACCAAAGGAGAGTGAAATGTTTTCTTCTAATGAGCCAGACATAACAGCGATAGGGCTCGTGGGAACCAAGGTCATCTCAATGAGTGCTCATAACAGCCAGAAGGAGCAGCTGGTTTGTCCACGAGATCTGTGACACTGGGGGGTGGGGAATATCCATTCTTTTAATTATACCAAACTACAGGAAATATTTAGAGTTGGATTCACACCTGAACGTGCTGATATCATAATAATAATAATAATAATTTTAATATTTCTAAACCGCACCCTCTCCCCACAGGGACTCGGGGCGGTGCACAGGCACAGTAAAACAATAAATACATATAAACATTTCATTAAAAATAAATTAAATCCAAACCTGCGCTAAAATTCCCATTAAAACTAAGCAATATTACAAAACCCCAATAAAACCCCAAAGACAGAGAGACTATCCTAGGCCGGCCAGACAGAAGAAATGAGTTTTTAATTTGAGACGGAAGGAGCGGAGGTCCGTGGTCGTCCTAATGTCGGGGGGAAGGTCGTTCCAGAGGGCCGGGCCCGCCACAGAGAGAGCCCTTCCCCTGGGCGTCACCCGCTGACAAAGTTTAGTGGACGGCACCCGGAGAAGTCCCTCTCTGTGGGAGCGAATCGGTCGTGAGGATGTATGAGGCAGGATCCGATCCCGCAGATAGCTAGGTCCCGAGCCATGGAGCGCTTTAAAGATGATAATCAACACCTTGAAGCGCACCCGGAAGACGACAGGCAGCCAGTGCAGCTCGCGCAAGAGCGGTGTTACATGGGTAAACCTAGTGGTTCCCATAATTGCTTGCGCGGCTGCATTCTGGACTAGCTGAAGTCTCCGGGTGCACCTCAAGGGGAGCCCCATGTAGAGAGAGTTGCAATAGTCCAGTCGGGATGTCACGAGGGCATGAGTGACTGTGCGAAGGGCGTCCCGATCCAATAGGGGGCGCAATTGGCGAACCAGGCGAACCTGGTAAAACGCCCTCCTGGCCACGGCTGTCACTTGATCTTCCATGGACAGCCGGGCATCCAGGAGGACACCCAAATTGCGCACCCCATCCACAGGGGCAAGATGTTCGTCCCCTATGGCCAGCGATGGAGTGAGCTGGTTGAATCGGGCAGCCGGAAACCACAGCCACTCGGTCTTGGTTGGGTTGAGCCCGAGTCCGTTACTTCCCATCCAGACCCGCACGGCTTCCAGGCACTGGCACATCACCGCTACGGCATCGTTGGGGTGGTTTGGGGTAGAAATATACAGCTGGGTGTCGTCAGCGTATAGATGGTACTCTACCCCAAAACCACGGATGATCTCACCCAGCGGCTTCATGTATGTGTTAAACAGGAGAGGCGAGAGGACCGACCCCTGAGGCACCCCACATGTGAGGGGTCTCGAGGTCGACCTCTGCTCTCCTGCCAACACAAATCATGTACCCAATAAAGCAGATCTTTGAGAAAAACTCCAGCCTTAGAGTCTTGAATTGACTGGGATCATCACTCAGAACTATGACATCATCTTTATAGGCAATATGTCAGAGTGTGCACAGTGTGACTACTATTTTGAGACAACCCAGGAGCAAACTACAACACACAGAGACTTTCTCTTCCAAACAGTGGTTTATCTACAAGGCATGCACACACATACACAGAGCACACACACACACACAGATGCCCTCTCATGGCCTCCCTTATATAGACAGCTTCTTAAAGTGGCAGTAACCCTGCTCATTCTCATTTCATCATCTTGGTTTACCGTCTTACAGCAGCTGGCCAGCTATTAAAGCATCATTACCTTAACACAATACATTCTTAACATGTATGTTTCTTTCAGGTTGCTAATATTTCCATACAAGTGGCTTTTATCCATTTCTGATCTCTTTATTTATGGGATGCTTTACCTAACACTTAGATCAAAAGTATGTCTACTGTGACTTTATGTTCTTGTGTGGTGAGAACATGTTCTTGAAAAGAGATTGAAAAATACATAAACTGAATTATTTATAAGCGTTAAGCATGTTTCAGTCTTTCTGATTGAAATCAATGGGATTTCTAATTAGATCCAATTAGATGGATTGATAAGATTTTAAAGGAGTCACATTGCTTTTCTCTCAGACAATTGCATTTCATGGTGTGAAATTCACAAGAGGAAAACCAGTAACTGTTTGTTCTGAATGGTTTCTAAAGACATATCAATAGACATTTAGGTTTTAATTAATAAAGCAATCTCAGTATAACAGTAACCAGGAAATCAAACACAGTCTAATGCTATATAATTAAAGCTATAACAATAAAATCAACAACCCATCTGATTAAAAAAGAGGAGACAGCTAACCAAACAGATATATATATATATTATTGTATTAGCTTGGAAGATCAGAAACATCTTACTACCTACTTAGATCTCACAATTTTCAGGAAAGACCTGCATCCTCTTTATGTATTGTAGGAAGCCAGGTGTGATTGTAACCTACTAGGTAGCCCAGTGTGATTTTATCTTACTCAGGTGAAAAAAAATACAGGAGTACTTAGTACTTAGACTTATTTATTTATTTAATTCAATTTGTAAACCGCACCAATCTCCGTCGAGACGGACTCTGGGCGGCGCACAGGACATTAAAACCTACAATAAATAAATAACAAATATACAAAAGTTAAAAAGAAATTAAATGATAAACCTGTGCTAAAATTCCCATTAAAATCTAATTTAGCTGAGGCTCTATTGTTCCTAGATTTAAATTCTATGCTAGTCCAGCTTGCTGAAAGAGATGTGTCTTAAGTGAGCGGCGGAAGAGGGGAAGGTCCGTGATAGTATGAAGTTCGGGGGGGGAGGTCATTCCAGAGGGCGGGCCCTGCCACAGAGAAGGCCCTACTCCTGGGCGTCGCCAGCTGGCATTGACGGCGGTTGGCACCCTGAGGAGGCCCTCTCTGTGGGAGCGAATCGGTCGGTGGGAGGTATGTGGCAGGAGGCGGTCCCGCAAGTAACTAGGCCCCGAGCCATGGATCGATTTGAAGATGGTAACAAGCACCTTGAAGCGCACCCGTGCTTCCTGTGCTTCACAGTGCTTTTACAGTCCTCTCTAAGCATTTTACAGAGTCAGCCTACAGCCCCCAACAATCTGGGTCCTCTTTTTACCCACCTCGAAAGGATGGAAGGCGGAGTCAATCTTGAGCTGGTGGGGCTTGAACTGCCAAACTGCTGGCAATCAGTAGTCAGCAGAAGTAGCCTGCAGTACTGCACTCTAACCACTGCACCACCATGGCTCATACTGGTTGTAGTATGAAAGAAAGAAGCATTTGCTTCTTCGGAAAAAGCTATGACAGGTCTAGACAAAAAAAGTGTAGAGACATCATGATGGCAACAAAGATACCTTATGTTGAGACCTTAGTTCCTCCAGCTGCAACATATAACTGTGAAAGTTGGAACATCAGAAAGGATGTCTTCCCATAGAAGGCATGCAGAGAAATTGCCAATCAAATTTCTCTGTCCATAAAGTTGGTGGAGCATTTAGAAAGGCCATTTGTGTCCCAGTTAAACTTGCTTCTCCAATGTGGCAACGCATGCTCCAGTGTACAATTATGTACTTGGTCATCTGAGGAACCACTAAGAAGAAAAAGGGGCTTAATTTTCCCCTTTCACATTGCTTGTTAACTGGTAAGATCAGCATAGACCCCTTTTCCCATCAAACAAGTAATACATGTTTAACTGGGGTGTATAAAACAGCGTATAGAGTTTCTGGGGGCTGAGTAAGTCAACTGAAAACAGCTGAAGATTCATTGTCCCATTGGATTGCTCATCTACAACATATGGACCTTGAAACCAGTAAAATCTAGGACCTACCTTTCTTATATATAAGTTTATATTTTAAACTTATACTAAGATCCTGTAATTTTGAAGGACCATCACATATTGTCTATGGAGATTCTCAGTCATCCAGGTCATGGTTGTCCCAAAGGTGCTTTTTTGAGAGGCTAGAAACCAGAAACTTCTTGGATGAGAAGCGAAACATCTTAATAGAAAAACTAGAAAGTCCAATTGCCTCTTGAAAAAGCAACTGTGGAATGGCCTTCACATGTTCTAATAGAAACAACAATGTGGCGAAAAACCTCCCTCTAGTTGAGCTTCTGGCAACATTATGAATATGTCCATCTTGATATAACATGAAAGTAATTTGCAATTATCTTCCACTGGGCTTCCCCCGGGCCCCAATGGTGATCTAGCAAGTCACCACAATCTGAATTTCTTTAGCTATTAGAGATCAGTCAAAGTTGGCTAGAAGTTTCCACTTCTATGGCAACCACAATTATTTTCCCCCATATAAATGGTAATGAGTTCCCAATTATTCTGATCCATGGGTTGGTAAAGACTTCACCTGGAAAAATTCTGTGCGCCAGTTCCACAGGTCAAACCGAATTTATATTTTTGCCCATCACTCTCATTGTGTGAGCACCAATGGCTCCAAGATGAAAAAGCTATCCTTACTTGCTTTTATCTCTAGTGCAGAAGCGTCTTTTCTGACCTAGGCTTCCTGATACAGTAAAAAGCCCACGCCCAAAACCCCTCTTTTTATTTCAAAGGCTGTGAATTATGTTCATTCACAGCCTGTAATGAGTCACAAATAGTTTGTAAAGAGTCCGACAGCAGTCTGCCAAAGTCTTTCGGGATAAGGCTGTTAAGCACCCACCTTTATCTTCCATGAAATGCTGCCAAAGACCTAACTGACAATTAGCTTGCAAGGCCACATGGAGCAAAGAGTCAAAAAGGAGCTTCAGAATTTAAACCGACCAAAGTTGCTTCCTGCAAAGGCTCACATGCTTTTGCTCCTCCTTTATGTCTTATGGGAGGGGCCAACCATCTCCAAGCCTTACTCCCAAGTTGCCCCTTTTTAAAACTGTTCTTGCCTTCCGGCGGTTCTGCACATGTGCGCACTGGGAAAAGGTTCCCCCTGTTCTTCTGCCTTGCTGATGTCCTACTCTGTAGTCTCTGAAGGCAGCATATAACTCCCAGATGGCTGGGGCCCTCTCTCTGCTTCCAACGCAGAGCCCTCTTCCGAGCCTTTCACAGACTCCAGGACTGGCCCATGTTCCTCAGCAACCTCCTCACTGTTGGACTCTACTGTCAGCTCCACAGGCTGCCGGCACACCACAACAGCTTCTGAGAGGCCCCTTTCTCTTTATTTCTTACTTTGGTATAACATATTTAAACGTTGCACTTTATTTTATCAACATCTTCTAACTATGATGGGTTGGGCCCTCAGTTATCATGACTGAATTTCTTTTCTCAATAGTGCTTGTGGTAATTTTATATGATGGAAATGCCTGGCTAGCTTCCAGGGCTGAAATGTAAATACCAAGCAAGTGCAACAGAAATAGCCAAGATGCATCTTATTAATACGGGCATCTAAATCTTGACATCCTTGATTGAATGTTGATGTCACATTCAATTTGTTTTCCAGCTGACAGTGACCACAATCCTTAACAATGAGCTTTTATTGAGGACACAGCCAAAGGGTCTAGCTATATAAGTTCTTTCCCCTTTGCTGTACTAGATTCTGAAAAGAATATTTTCTTTTTTTACCATGGTTGAGTTTACTTCCTTGGCTAGCATAATACTCCTTTTGTTCAGTGGTGCTTGTTGTATTCAGCATGATGCCATAGAATAGAATAGAATAGAATAGAATAGAATAGAATAGAATTCTTTATTGGCCGTGTGATTGGACACACAAGGAATTTGTCTTTGGTGCATAAGCTCTCAGTGTACATAAAAAGACAAGATACATTGGTCAAGAATCCTAAGGTACAAGATTTCTAGATCATGGTGCCCTATGCACAGTCACTCAAGCCCTCGTCATCTCCCGCCTGGACTACTGTAACACTCTCTACATGGGGCTCCCCCTGAGGTGCACCCGGAGGCTCCAGCTGGTGCAGAATGCAGCCGCGCAGGGGATTTGGGGAGTTTTGAGATACTCCCATGTAACACCTCTCCTGCACGAGCTGCACTGGCTGCCTGTGGCCTTCAGGGTGCGCTTCAAGGTGTTAGTAACTATCTTTAAAGCGCTCCATGGCATGGGACCTGGTTATTTGCGGGACCGCCTCCTAACACATACCTCCCTTCGACCTGTCTGCTCCCACAGGGAGGGCCTCCTCAGGGTACTGTCTGCCGGACAATGCCAGCTGGCGACTCCCAGGGGGAGAGCCTTCTCTGTGGCAGCCCCCACCCTCTGGAATGACCTGCCCTCCGACCTTCGTACTATCACGGACCTGTGCCTCTTTCGTCGGGCATTAAAAACACACTTATTTCATGTGGCCGGCCTGGTATAGTTTTAAATGGGATTTTAGTAGGGTTCTTAATGATAATTTTAGCACGGGTTCTAAATTTAATCTATTTTTAATATTTCTATTGTATTTATTGTTGTGTTTTTATTATTCCTGTGCACCGCCCTGAGTCCCGTCAGGGAGATAGGGCGGTATATAAATGTAATAAACTTGAACTTGAACTACAACACTTAATGATAGTCATAGGGTACAAATAAGCAATCAGGAAACAATCAATATCAATATAACTCATAAGGATACAAGCAACAAAGTTACAGTCCTGCAGTCATAAGAGGGAGGAGATGCGTGGTAGAAACGATGAGAAGACTAATAATAATAGTAATGCAGACTTAGTGAATGGTTTGACAGTGGTGAAGGAATTCTTTGTTTAGCAGAGTGATGGTGTTCAGGAAAAAACTGTTCTTGTGTCTAGTTGTCTTCGTGTGTTGTCCCCTATAGCATGGTTTTGAGGGTAGGAATTGAAACAATTTATGTCCGGGATGTGAGGGGTCTGTAAATATTTTCATGGCCCTCTTTTTGACTTGTGCAGTATACAAGTCCTCAATGGGAGGCAGAGTGGTACTTAGATGTCTTGGATTGAACCATGCTGTCTAATGGTTATGTGAGCTGAAGTCTACTGTGTCTACAATGTTCTAGTTTGGAAAAAATGTTAAAGTTTCCCTTTAGAAAAATGTCTAAAGTTTCAAGATTGATTCCTGGTGACTGTAAAGACTCATGCATGTTGCATTCTTGATAACGTTATAGAAATGGGCTGACATAGCATTCATCTTCTAGAAGTTGCTTCACTTTCAACATTCCTACAACTTCCAACGTTCCTATAACTCTGGTATATCCTAGTAGTTCCTGATTTTAATATTGCCTAGGTCAGATTCAGCTTGGTCTTTTTGATATCTTTTAATCTGGAGATCTTTTAAGGTTCATCTACCTCTACAATCACAAGGATATGAAGACTCCTTTAAACGCTATATATTACTGCCCTTAACCAGAGAATTTGTCTAGAATTCTTTCCTGCTTCCATCAAACTTAATTGGGTATATTTTTCCTAAGCAGGAACTTGCTTGAGTCTTGAAAGGTTGCTTTTATCAATTTTGAGAAACGGGTCAATTATTTCCTGCCCTTCTACATTGGAACATTTTTCATCAGCCTTAACCGAACATTGATGAAACGATACCTCAACAATGTGAGGCTGAGAACAACGAATCCAATCTACTGAAAGCCATTGGTCCATCCAATGCAATCCTCATCCTTCTCTAAAATGTTCAGAGTAATTTCTGGCTATCAAAAGATTGTCTGCCTCTTGAGAAAGTGGAAATAAACCACATAGCAGAATGAATCACATGTGTTAGAGATAGGCTCTCGCTCTTCCTCTTGATGATGTGAGGACAGACGGAGGGAGGGAGATGGAACCGGTTCTAAACAGCACTGTAGATTTGTGGAACCTCTTCTATAGAAGAGGTTAGAACTGGCAGGAACCCACCCCATGGTGGAATGTTTACAGTTGCCATCTGTTGCTTCATTTTGGAGGTGATCACTTGGTTAAGAGTTACTGTTTAGATCAGGGGTCTCCAACCTTGGCAACTTTAAGAGATGTGGACTTCAACTCCCAGAGTTCCTCAGCCAGCAAAGCAAAGCTGGCTGAAGAAATCTGGGAGTTGAAGTCCTCAAGTCTTAAAGTTGCCAAGGTTGGGGTTTAGATGATGGAGAAGAATCTATCTAGTGTGTGGGGTTTTTCCATTTGGAAACCACTTCTGAATTTTGTAGTTGAAACTGGGAAAAAAAATGAAACTTTAATTTTGGTTTTAATGTTCAGAATTATTTTGTTGTTATAGAAATGTCATGCAATATTTAGAAATGTAAAGCAAAAGGCTGCAGTTGTAACATGGTATACTACTGCCCTGAAAAAAGTGGGAAGTCATAGCTAGGACATGATAATGAAGAAAAGGGAATAGGAAAGGAGAAGCATAAAATTATTACAGGGTTTGCAGGAATGCCATCCCGAAAATGCACCAGTTCAGAGTTGAAAAGAGATAACCACAATAACAGAAAAGGAAAAAAAAAAGAGACAGGAAGAGGAGAAGAGATGAAAGGGGAGAGAAGAAAGAAAGAAAAAAAAGGAGAGGAAGGAGGGAAGGGATAGAAAGAGAAGGAGAGATGGCAGGAGGGGGAAGAGGAAGAGAGGAGGAGGGGAGAGGCAAGGGAAGTAGGAAAGGGAACGGAGAGGAGGAAGGAAGGAAGGAAGAAGAGAAGGGAGCGAGGTGAAAAGAAAACAAAATTGAAGGCGCAGAGGGAGGGTCCGTTAATTTACCAACAAAAGGAAGTCGCTATCTTGAAGCAGATCCCAAAAAAGATTAGAGAGATGAGAAGGAAGTATTCCTTCTTATCTAAAAAATTGTTTAACCACGGGATTTGGTTTAAGTGGGCGATGCCAGAAGGGATGTTGGTGTTCTGGGAAGGAGGAAGAGTAAGGATTAAAACAGTTGCTGAGGCGGAAGCCTTTCTTAAAAAACATTCCTCTATCCTGGGGGAAGATCCAGGGGGGGCAGAGGGGGCCACGGCCCCGCCCGCTGGGGGCCAGGAAGGAGAACAAGAAGACACAATTGCCAAGAGACTTAGATCTAGAAAATGACTTTTTTCTTTTATTCATACAGTATAACTTTTTATCTGGATGTTTGTACATGACTGCCAGCATAGAACTTAGAATTTATGATATATGCATTTATTTTCACCTTGTAGTATTATTGGAAAATGTATTACCAATGTCTTATTAAGAAGCCCTGGAGGGGCCAATGATTTCGACGTGAAAGTTCTCAAAATATTTCTGTACTACCCTACCTTACCCTACCTGAAAAATTTGTAAAAACCAATAAAACTTTTGCAATATATAAAAAAAAAAAAGAAAATTAAAAATAGGGTGGTGATAATACAAAACAGGTGTATGCGATGGTAAGCAAAGCAACCCAGAATGTATATTTTTAACCTCTTATATGGAAAAAACAACTATGTAAAAGTGATAAAGATAAATAAGAACAATAACTAAGTGAATGCATACCTGCAACTATGTATAAGAGAATAAAAATCAAAACTTATTTTTTTTAAAAAAAGTGGGAAGTCACTTCTTTTGTTTCTTTTTATCTCTTTCTGCACTTTTCCCCCTTTCCCCCTTTACTTTCTTAATTTGTGTTTGACTTGGTATTTTATCTTATGATAAACTTTTAAAAAAAGGGATAAGGGCCACTGTTATATGTAAACCTGCCAGGCTACCAATAATAATAATAATAATAATATTTAATACTTGTAGACCGCTCCCTCTCCCCATAGGGACTCGGGGCGGTGCACAGGAAGAATAAAAAACAGCAAATATACAAACATTTAAAAACAAATTAAACCTATACCTGTGCTAAAAATCCCCATTAAAACTAAGTTAAACTAAAATAACATTCCCAATTAAATATAATACCCCATAGACAGAGAGACTATCCTAGGCCAGCCAGACAGAAAAGATGTGTTTTTAATTTTAGACGGAAGGAGCGGAGGTCCGTGGTCGTTCTAATGTCGGGGGGCAGGTCGTTCCAGAGGGCCGGGCCCGCCACAGAGAGAGCCCTTCCCCTGGGCGTCGCCCGTTGACAAAGTCTAGTGGACGGCACCCGGAGAAGTCCCTCTCTGTGGGAGCGAATCGGCCGTGAGGATGTATGAGGCAGGATCCGATACCAAGAGCCTCACATTCTCCAAAGATGAAAAGAAAGAGTGTTGAGTTTTAACCAGTGTGAGGGTAAGCAGACTGACATGCTCTCATTGGTAGAGAACTATCAACCGTTTTCTTTGCATTTGTTCTTCTTGCAATAAAGCTTCGATTGGAGATTTGAATTCAGCAGGAGCCCTTGTTAGAGGATGTGCGCTTTGAATCTAAGAAGAATGGTGAAAGGCGGTTGCATTATTAAGGAGCGGAGCACCCCTTTGGGGAAGGGGGAAAGATAAATATTTAAGGATATTAAATATTTAGAAATCTTGGACTTGGACCGATCAGTGAATGCTAACACATTTATTATATTTAAAAGTAGATTTATTAGCTAATAAGTAAGAATAGAAAAGTCGCATTGAAGAGAGAAAGGAGAGGGAAGGGGAAGGGAGGGGAGGGCAAGGCAGGGGTAGAGTAACAAAAACAAATTAATTTAGCTTAATACATGTAGTTTGTTGAGCTAGATTTAACAAATTAACAGAGTTGGAAGGGACCTTATAGGTCAGGGGTCCCCAACCTTTTTTGCACCAGGGACCGGTTTCATTTTAAAGAAAATTCTGCGGACCGGCTGGCATAGAGGAGGAGCGAGGGGGAGGGGGAACAGGCGGCACATACGCACGCGGGGGGGGGGGAGTCGACTCACTCAGCCCTCTAGGGCCTCCAACGGTGCGAACGGCTGCACCTGCGCTCTCCCGCATCCGGTGCAGGCTCTGCCCAGGGGGCTGCCCCCTCCTCCTCCTCTCCGGCCCTGCGGCCCGGTTCCTATCAAGCCACGGACCGGCACCAGTCCACGGACCGGGGGTTGGGGACTCCTGTTATAGGTCATCTAATCCAACCCCCTCACTGAAGCAGGACACCCTACACCATTTCTGACAAATGGCAATTCAATCTCTTCTTGAAAGTCTCAAGTGATGAAGCTCCCACAACTTCTGAAGGCAACTTCTGTCTCGTTGGTTGATTGTTCTCACTGTCAGAAAGTTCCCCCTTGTTTCTAGGTTGAATCTCTCCTTGGTCAGTTTCCATCCATTATCCCTTCTCTGGTCTTCAGGTGCTTTGGAAAATAGTTTGACCCCCTCCTCTCCATGGCAGCCGCTCAAATTTTGGAAGACTGTAATTCCTGTCTCCCCTGGTCCTTCTCTTCACTAGACTAGTGAAGGTTCCTGTAACTGTTCCTGTAACTGTTTCCTGTAACTAGGTTCCTGTAACTGTTCTTCATATGTTTTAGTCTCCAGTCCCCTAATCATCCTGGTTGCTCTTCTCTACATCTCTCTTTCAGAAGGCCAGTTTTGACTTTGATACACCACAGCTTCTTCAACATTGCTTAGTCTTCTTGCCAATTGCAGTTGCCTGGAGCATATAGTAGAGTTTGGTCAACAAACTTTGACAGTGTCCTTTGTGGATGAAGGATCATTGAGCTGGTTGTCTATCCAAGAATATCTTTCTGGAATCCTTTGACTACAGTTCATTATCATGCGGAAGGGAAAATCTCAATACAGTGTGTGAAAATTACTTATTTTCACATTTGTCTCTCTAGCCTTAGAATGAACCTTCTCTATTCACTCTCAATAACACTTGAAATTCCTTTCCTTTTGCTAGAGATGGAAGAGGAGGCGTTTCCTTCCCTTTGTCTTTGAGGTTTAAAGATTATAATGATATTGAAAATTCTCAGATCTGGACAGATTTGGGATTCTTGCAATTGAAGCTATGCAACTTTTTTAAAAATAGAATAATGTTATTCTGTTATTACATTATTTTTTTAACAGAATAATGGAAAACAGCATTGGAAGGTCTGCTAGTCCAAAAACCCCTGCTCAGTCAGGAAACCATATATCACTTCAGTCAAATGGTTATTCAATCTCTGCTTAAGAACTTCCAGTGTTGGAGCACCCACAATTCCACTGATTATTTCTTCTTCTTCTAGGTTGCTTCTCTCCTTGATTAGCTTCTATCCATTGCTTCTTGTCCTGCTTTCATCTGTTCTGGAGAATAGGTTGACCCCCTCTTCTTTGTGGCAGTCTCTTAGATATTGGAAGACTGCTATCATGTCATCCCCTAATCCTTTAAAAAACAAAAAATTAAACTAGCCATGCTCAGTTCCTGCAGCTGTTCTTCATATGTTTCAGCCTCCAGTCTAACCCTAGCCTCTTCTCTGCACTCTTTCTAGAGCAGGGGTGTCAAACTCAAGGCCCAGGGACTGGATCCAGCCCATGGGGTGCTTAGATCTGGCCCGTGGGACCACACGCAGCCCTCCCAAGCTCCATTTTCATTGGCCGAGGGTTGCAGGAGGCTGTCGCAGCCGAAAACGGAGCTTGGGAGCCCATTTTCTCTGGCAGTACACTCAGGTCACCACAGGCACCCCTGACCTGAGTGACGATCTGGCCACACCCACCCTGGCCACACCTACTCTGCCCCCCCCCCACAAGGTCAGACAGAATCCTTGATGCGGCCCTCAATGAAACCGAGCTTGACACCTTGTTCTAGCGTCTCAACCTCTTTTTTCCTTTTCTTTTTTCTTTTTTCTTCCCTTTCTTGTCTCTTCTTTTCATATTTATTTAACACATGTACCGTATTTAAAGGATTGCAAATGCTGAATATTTGATTTTAGCTAAGACGAGCTTATTTAGGTGAGGTTTGACTCCACAGTTAGGTAGCCTGAGGCTGGAACGTTGCTTTGGCCCTTCCTTGACACTGCCATGGATTATGTCCTGGAGCATTTGCCACAAAAGAAAGGCCTTCCCACAAGGATCGGTCTCATTCAATGAAAGGTCTGAGGTGTGCCATACGCCATGTGTCAGTTTTAGTAGGGTGAGGCAAAGCTTTGATTAAATAGTCCCTTCAAATTGTTAATCAAATATCTCAATCAATTTCTCCAAAACTCTTTTTATAAACCAGACCAACTGAATAAAATGACTCTTGCTCAGTGATTTGACTTGTAGCTTCAAATGAAATAGACTTGAAATGACTCAAGTCTTGGAATTAAAGAGACACGGTGGCTCAGTGGCTAAGACGCTGAGCTTGTCGGTCAGAAAGTTTGGCAGTTCAGTGGTTCAAATCCCTCGTGCTGAGTGAGTGCCGGGTGAGCTCCTGTTACTGGTCCCAGCTTCTGCCAACCTAGCAGTCCGAAAGCATGTAATAAATGCAAACAGAAAAATAGGGACCACCTTTGGTGGGAAGGTAACAGTGTTCCGTGTGCCTACGGTGTTTAGTCATGCCAGCCACATGACCACAGAGACGTCTTCGGACAGTGCTGGCTCTTCGGCTTTGAAACGGAGATGAGCACCGCCCCCTAGAGTTGGGAACAACTAGCACATATGTGTGAGGAGAACTTTTACCTTTTACCTTACCAAAATTAAATCATGCTTCAATTGGACTGGAACTTATTTGCACATCTCTAATTTGATAAATGTTAAGTGAGGTTCAGGCATCAGAAGCATATTGTCTTTAAAATGCCATGTTCCAAAATGCACAAATATTGATGTACTACTTTGGCAGCATTTCACTTAGTTCCCAGCTGATGCTATCCTTTAATCCTGTGATGCTCAAACTTTACAATGCCATAATTCCCTAAAATGATAGAATGAATTTACCTGACCTTCCAAATGTAACTACCGTAATGATTTCGTCAGGACTAGAGCCAGGCAAGAAATAAACATTCAATTTTAATGTTACATATCAAATGAAATAATGATAGAACTTCACAAAGTCATGGAAGACACTTTCGTTGGAATTAAGCAAAGCGAAACAAAGTCAACCAACCAAAACTCTTAAGTACAGTAGAATAGCCCAAACCAATAAACATATAAACACATATTTTTCTCAGAGAAGGATGACCTTGTTTAATTTTGCATAATTCTTGAAATCTGGTTTCAGTTTCCAAACAGCTACTCTGATTCACTAATGTCCAGAAAAGAGAGAAGGAAAGAGAGAGAATGTGTGTGTGGGGGGGAGAGAGAGCGGGAGGGAGGGAGCCTTAAATCACTTTTGCCTTAAATTACTTTCTTAAAACATTGTTGTTAGTTGCAAAGTCATGTCCAGCCCATCACGATCCCATGGACAACGTTCCTCCAGGCCTTCCTGTCCTCTACCATCCTCTGGAGTCCATTTCAACACATGCCGACTGCTTTGGTGACTCCATGCAGCCACCTCATTCTCTGTCGTCCCCTTTCTTCTTTTGCCCTCAGTCTTTCCCACCATTAGGCTCTTCTCCAGGAAGTCCTTCCTTCTCATTAGATGGCCAAAGTATCTGAGTTTTCTCTTCAGGATCTGGCCTTCTAAAGAGCAGTCAGGGTGGATCTCATCTAGGACTGACCGGTTGGATGGCCTTGCAGTCCAAGGGACTCGCAGGAGTCTTCTCCAGCACCAGAATTCAAAGGCCTCCATTCTTTGGCGCTCAGCCTTCCTTATAAAAAACTGTAAGTTTTTTTGGCACAGCCCAGAACTCCCTCAGCAGCACAGCTGACTGCACTGATGTTACTATGCTAGCCCATTGCCTCTTTCCTTTCCACTCTGGTGTTTCTAGATACTTTTGTCCATTCTTAATAATAATAATAATAATAATTTTATTTGTATACTGCATCCTCTCCCCAAGGGGACTCGGAGCGGTGCACAGGGAAAATTAAAATAACTGTAGAAAATACATAAATAGAATGAATAAAAACGAATTAAACTAGATTATCCCTGCGCTAAAATCCCCAATTATAAATTATTAAATATTCTTGCTATTTCCTCCCATTCTGCTTTTTTACAGCTATCTTCTCTGCCTATTGTCATCATTCCCATGGAAGGCCATTACTTTACAAAAGAAGCCTTGTGCCCTCCAGGCATGATTTGTTCTCTTTTGAAAAGCAAATGTAGTGTGTTAAACAACAACAACAACCAAAAAGAACATTCTGACTTGATCCAGGGATATGCTTTTTTTTTTTTTGCATCAAACATGGTCAGAAAGTGTAGAACATTTGCATCCACTTCTCCCTCACCTAGATGATGTCAATGGACCATTAAGTCCTAATCCAGTCTATTCCACATAGGAAAGGTAGGATTAGCCCTCTAGCCATCTCACCACATGGCACAACTAATAAGACTCAAAGAAGCTTGCATCTGAGGACAGCGTGCAAAGTTAGCTAAGAACCCCCACCTTCTGGGAGTCTGACAACCAATCAGAATGCCTTTCTTACACCAGAACAGGAAGTTCTAAGGTGGGGCCCAGGAGGGAGTATAAAACCCAGGCACTCACAGCATCTCAGCCCTTTTTTCCCGTTCACCCAACATCTTGAAGCATGTGATCCAAAGGTGGGTGGCTGCCGGTTTGGCCTGGATCGGCCAAACCGGTAATAGTGGCAGCAGGAGGCTCCGCCCACCTGACCACACGCTTCTGCGCATACACAGTGCACCCAAACCGGAAGTAAAGAACTTAGCAACCCACCTCTGATGTGATCCCCTTTTTCACCCAGGAGCTCCAAGGCATGGGATCCTGTCCACCGTTAAACCATCTTTCCAAGCAGCCTCCATGTTTCCAGTGACTTTTCCCCCACTTGGAACAGAACCAGTGGTGGGTTTCAAAATTTTAGAACCTACTCTGTAGGTGTGGCCTATTTTGTGGGCGTGGCTTGCCAGTCATGTGGCAGGGTGGGAGTGGCCACCTTTTAAAATGTGGTGAAACTCATTTAACAACGCTCTTGCTTAGCAACCAAAATTTTGGACTCAATTGTGATGATAAATTCTTTCTTTCTTTCTTTCTTTCTTTCTTTCTTTCTTTCTTTCTTTCTTTCTTTCTTTCTTTCTTTCTTTCTTTCTTTCTTTCTTTCTTTCTTTCTTTCCTTCCTTCCTTCCTTCCTTCCTTTCCTTTTCTTCCCGTTGGGTCACTGGCAGCGGCGGGCCAGACTTACTTCCAGGTATGCCGGTGGAACCCCCTCTCACCGGTTCTCTAAATTTCACCAAGCGGCTCTCGCGAGTAGGTGCGAGCCTGCAGAAACCCACCACTGAACAGAACCCAGATGGACATTTATTCCAACAAAAGAACATTATAAGGGAGGCATTCTTTAGTGATCTTCTATTCATTGCCTTATGACTCACACCTCCAAGGATCCATACTTTGAGAAATGCTGTTTCAATAAAATTTAAAGAGAGATTTCAATGAAAAATACCACTGTATTTTGGGAAGGGGGGGAGAGAACTAATTACTCCATGATTGACCTACCTGTCCTAGAAAGATCCGATGAGCGTTCTACTTGGGTGACCCAAACAAGGAAATCAACACTGAGAGGGAAGAGATGCGTTTTATCTTCATGTACCTTGGACAGTGCAGGAAAGTATATTTCTAGCAAATGAGCTGAGCAAACAGGGAAGGCAGGCAGAAAATGATGAGCTTACTCACTGGGTGGGAAAACTGCTCCAGGAAAGAGATAAAACTGAGAAATCTCTTTTAGGATCCTAATCAGAAAACTGCAGGTGGGAGACTTTTTCCGTACGATCTGATGACACAGTTGGGGATTTATTTAGATATTTGTAAGAAAATGGAGACGGCTGCCCAATTCATTCCTGGTGACTCCAGACAGCTTAAAAAAAAACCTCAATATAGAAACCAATCACACACATGCAGACACACACCGACAATACAGATTCCCTGTCACTCTGGGGTCATTGCATTGGCACCCATCAGTCTCAAAAGAACGAGGGTATCGTGCTCTGGAAAGAGGTCAAAGCTGGAGTGTCCTCTCCAGAGCACGAAGCCTGGGTAGATTAATATGGAGGATAAACTGTGACTCAAGTAGCAGATCCCCCCTCTCCACGTCACTGAAATAGTCCAATGGAATGGCAGAGCCCATACGATTGGTTCCAGCTGCATCGCAGGAGTTACTAGAAGGTGGTTGTATACACAGTCACAAACTGTTTCCAGGACTCCGGCTCCAGATTTTGCCTGGAAGTTGACTCCTGAAGCCTTTTCCAGTAGTGGATAGAGCCACAAGGCAGTGGAGGTTTATAATCAGAGCTTCCCTTCTCCTAGAAGATGGTTCTGCCGCTTGATCTGCCCTTGGGGCCTAGAGCCCTCTTCCACCTTCAAAACTGTTGACCGTCTTCTCCTGTAACCCTGGAAAGGGGCCCTCACGAGGTGCTACCAGCTGGGCCAGCTGGACCCAGGTTTTTTTAAGGAGGTGTTACTCCTCCATCACTCACGCTTTGTCCTGGCTTGTGACAGGCAGAGTCTGGCTTCCCAAACGTTGGGCCCTGATGGCGAGTTTACTCTGGGGTCAGAGTCATAGCAAAACTAATAAAAAGGGCAGATATTTTCAGTCCTGTTCTGAATGACATGAAGTATTAGAGCAGTGATGGTGAACCTTTTCAGCATGCTCGTCCCGGAAGAGGAACTCTTATTCTGGTTCCTGGTGTGCATGTGTGCACATTGATCAGCTGGCTGACATGCATGCGCATGCAGAAACCAGAAGACCAGATCTTCCAGTTTCCTGCACTGCCACACGCACAAAGGCCAGCTGATCATCACATGCGCATGTGCGCTATAAATCCAGAAGAGCAACGGGCTAGGCCCCATGTGCCAGGCATCATGGCCTTGCATGCCATTTCGGGCACATGTGCCATAGCTTCACCATCAGGGTACTAGAGGCCTAAATAATAGGAGCCATGGTTGATAATCATAGTTGTTGGACATGTTCAGCATTGGGACCATCAACTCAAGCTGAATAGAAACATCCAAGAAGAACAGGTGATGCTTCAATCAGACAATTGTGACTGTCATCTTGACTTTTTTAAGCACACTCTTGACAGGAATAGCATTTTGACTGCAATGCTCTTGCTGTCTAACTGGGGCCATATCCAGATCTCTTCTGAAAATCCAAATGATGTCCAAAAGTGTACTTTATTTTTCCTTTGACATTATGCATTTTCTTCTCACCCAGTTCCTCCAAGATTCAACTCTAGATTTGTGTGCTTGCAACTGTTGGAAGAAATGTCCATCTGGGATCAGTTCCAAGTGGGAAGAAAGACACTGGAAACAAGGGTGGCTGTTTGGAAAGATGGTTGAATGGCGGAGAGGATCACATGGTTTGAGATCCTGGGCAAAAAAGGGGAGAGATGCTGAGAGTCCCTGGGTTTTATGCCCTCTCTGAGCTTTTGAATTTGAACCTGTGTTCTGATTGGTTGTCAGACTCCCATGGGCCCCTGCAGGGGTAACTTTGTAGGTTGTCTGTGTTCCAGGCTTGGTTGAGCCTTGCTGGATGATGATGTATGGGCTGAGTGAAAGGGCTTTGGGCAATTCCTACTATGGAGGTAGATCTTTGTTATGTAGAATAGTCTGTCTCAGGCCTTAATGGCCTATTGACAAAGGTGGGTGAGTTTCTGCCTCCCTTTTAGGGGAAATATTCTGCCCTTTAAATATTTCCTAACATCTTTCATGTTTATAGGAGAGGGGTTGGTGCTGACTTCCTACACACTTTTTGCTTTATTTGAAATTGCAGCAGTATTTTTGACCAGTGTGCTGAATTAGTTTAGGCTTCAAAAAACAGTTTGTGTATTTTTTTCCTAAACATCAATCAGAGCAAAATGATGAGGAGAGATAGCGCGTCTCTACCATACAAATCATTGGACCTTAGAGGATTTTTAGAAGAATAAAAACAACCCCGATTGGTAGTTACATCTTTTTTAGCCCAAATGGTGGCCTGGCCTCCCATGCTCAATATATGTATCAACTCTTGGCATGTATGATATTTCTGACATCTCAACAAGGTGTCCTTCGGCTTCCTGTTGGCTCATCACTCCTGCTTACAATGGGAGATGGGAATACATCAATCATGGTTTGCTATTATTTCAATGCCTGACAGCTGTTGTAACTTCTGCTGAGTTGAAAATGCCAACCAGAGAAATCACCTGATTAGGAGATAGGTTAATAAAATCTCTAAAGTGCTTCTGACTAGGGAAAGTATCATTGCGATGCTCACTTTTATCTCAACTTGCAGATAACCCTAATCTTCTTGTGTGCTTCATTTGGGCATCATCTCTTATGGGATGCCAAAAATACTGCCGTACACTTGTAACTACATGTGTTTTGTCTGGCTAATCTACACAGATATAGATAGAAGTGTTGAAATTTATAATAATAATAATAAGGGAACTGGAGAAGATCACAGAATATAAACCCCCGGGACAGACTGTGGCAAAAGAAAAGAAAAATATTACCAAGTGTCTTGGGTTGAATTCAAAAATCTCAGAAGCCCCACTTGAACAATGTTGGCATTGACAAAATCAGCACCAGTCAATTGCAGAAAGGCAGCTTTACTTGGAACAGCTTTACATCCTGCAACAATACTTTCAACACCGTTAAAAAAACAACATCTGGCTAGCCAAGGTTCTTGAGGTGGATTTGATACAATAATAATAATAATAATAATAATAATAATAATAATAATAATAATAATTTAATTTCTATCCCGCTCTCTCTCCCCAAGGGGACTCGAGGCGGGGCACAGGCAATTAAAAATACAAATAGACCACAAACAAATACAAAATACAAAGTTAAAAATAAATTAAATAAATCCTGCGCTAAAACCCATAACTAAACTAAAAATTACCCCTAAAAAACCCTGACCTAAAAAGAGACTACCCAAGGCCGGCCAGACGAAAAAAGTGCGTCTTTAATTTTAAGCGGAAGGAGCGGAGGTCCGTGGTTGTCCTGATATCGGGGGGAAGGTCATTCCAGAGGGCTGGGCCCGCCACAGAGAAGGCCCTTCCCCTGGGCGTCGCCCGCTGACAAAGTCTAGTGGACGGCACCCGGAGAAGTCCCTCTCTGTGGGAGCGAATCGGCCGTGAGGATGTATGGGGCAGGATCCGATCCCGCAGGTAGCTAGGTCCCGAGCCATGGAGCGCTTTGAAGATGGTAACTAACACCTTGAAGCGCACCCGGAAGACGACAGGTAGCCAGTGCAGCTCGCGCAACAGCGGTGTTACATGGGCAAACCTAGAGGTGCCCATAATTGCTCGCGCGGCTGCATTCTGGACCAACTGAAGCCTCCGGGTACACCTCAAGGGGAGCCCCATGTAGAGAGAGTTGCAATAATCCAGTCGGTGATACAGTGGTGGGTTTCAAATTTTTTAGAACCTACTCTGTAGGTGTGGCCTATTTTGTGGGCGTGGCTTGGCAGTCATGTGACAGGGTGGGAGTGGCCACCTTTTAAAATGTGGTGAAACTCATTTAACAACGCTCTTGCTTAGCAACCAAAATTTTGGACTCAATTGTGATGATAAATTCTTTCTTTCTTTCTTTCTTTCTTTCTTTCTTTCTTTCTTTCTTTCTTTCTTTCTTTCTTTCTTTCTTTCTTTCTTTCTTTCTTTCTTTCTTTCTTTCTTTCTTTCTTTCTTTCTTTCTTTCTTTCTTTCTTTCTTTCTTTCTTCCTTCCTTCCTTCCTTCCTTCCTTCCTTTTTTCCTTCCTTTCCTTTCCTTCCCGTTGGGTCACTGGCAGCAGCGGGCCAGATTTACTTCCAGGTACGCCAGTGGAACCCCATCTCACCGGTTCTCTAAATTTCACCAACCGGCTCTCGCGAGTAGGTGCGAGCCTGCAGAAACCCACCACTGATTTGATACTTCAGTGATGGCTAACCATTTTGTCATTGCATGCCCACACCCATAGTGCAATGCACACACAACATCCCTCCATGTGCCCCTCCCCCCACCCTCTGCACATGGTGTGCAACCCCACACACACTCCCCCCAGCCCTTTGCACCTGTGCGCCCCACATCCCCGTGGCCTGTTGTGGGCCTAGCAGGCTTCCCTGCAGCCTTCTGAGTCCAAAAATGGGTGCGATGGGAGACTGCCACACTCCCCTGGCTCTCCGGCCCCCCGCCCCTGCCCATGTGCATGCGCATATCTCCTGCATGAGCCCTGTCTCCCATGCATGCGTGGCAGACACTAGAAAATCAGCTGGCTGGTGGGAGGTGCTTGCGCATGCACAGTGGAGGTGAGCTGGGGTGATGGTTTGCGTGCCTGCAGAGAGGGGTCTATGTGCCCTCATGCTAGTGGTGGGTTTCAAATTTTTGTGGCCTCTTTTGTGGGCGTGGCTTGGCAGTCATGTGACAGGGTGGGAGTGGCCACCTTTTAAAATGTGGTGAAACTCATTTAACAACGCTCTTGCTTAGCAACCAAAATTTTGGACTCAATTGTGATGATAAATTCTTTCTTTCTTTCTTTCTTTCTTTCTTTCTTTCTTTCTTTCTTTCTTTCTTTCTTTCTTTCTTTCTTTCTTTCTTTCTTTCTTTCTTTCTTTCTTTCCTTTCCTTTCCTTTCCTTTCCTTTCCTTTCCTTTCCTTTCCTTCCCGTTGGGTCACTGGCAGCGGCAGGCCAGATTTACTTCCAGGTACGCCGGTAGAACCCCCTCTCACTGGTTCTCTAAATTTCACCAACCAGCTCTCGCGAGTAGGTGCGAGCCTGCAGAAACCCACCACTGCCTCATGCCATAGGTTCACCATCCAGGTGATAGGTCAACAAAAATGCCAAATCTACTCTTAGCTTCTCTTTGACTGTTTGGCCAAACATAACAATTGAACAATATTCACCAATACGTTATGGCAGCCTAACTTCTTGGAAAGGTCATGCCAGTTAAAAGAACTGGCGGCTATGATTTCATGCTGTTGTATAATAATGACATAACAATTGTATACCATGCCAGGAACTCTGGGAGAAGCTGTTGCCTTGCCTGAAATGTAAACAGCTGATATAGGAGATGAAGGTAGGCACCATACCATAAGACTTTGAAGTAGACTCCTGAGAATGGATGTATTTGCATTGTAATTATCTTTGGTCCTTTTTCTGTTGCTCTTTAAAAGTAAAAACAACGACAACAACAACTTGGAGAATTTATGTATTTGCATTGTAATTATCTCTGTGTTTTGTTCTTTTTCTGTTACTATTTAAAAGAGAAAAAAAATTAAAAGGGGCTTTGAAGTGGATCCGCTGATAATAATGCTTGGGATATGCAAATCAGATCAACAACTTTTCCATTTATTTATTTGTTTTGGGAGGTTGGCTTCCACTTCTCCCATTTTTTTGTCTGCTTGTTGGTTTTACAAGAGGGGAAAAAAATCATTGAACTGTTTAGGGGCTCACACTGAGATGCCTTTATCTACTGCATAATGTAGGCAAGCAAATGTTCCCTTTTCGGTCACCCCCCACCTCCCACCCCCAGGGTAGCAGTGTTTCATTGCTGCTTCCTGGAACGACTGTGTGATGGTCGTAAGATCATTCCAGGAAGCATTGCAAGGGAGATGGCGTCTCGGTGAAGGAGTCCACCAGGTATATTTTAAACCAGGGGTCTCCAACCTTTGCAACTTTAAGTCTGAAGGACTTCAGCTCTCAGACTTCTCCAGCCAGCTTTGCTGGGAGCTGAAGTCCTTCAGACTTAAAGTTGCAAAGGTTGGAGACCCCTGGTTTAAACGGAAAAATTATTCTGCCCACTTCAGAGAGGGGATAAATGAAGCTTGCACCCATGTGGATTCCTTTTAAAAGTGAGGAATTCAACACCTAACTAGATGTTTGCAGATAGCTTTTGAAATGCTATGGATCTGTTAGAATCAATGTCTAATCTTGACTCCTAGGTGGATCCTAGAATTTCTTTCTTGCATCTTTAGACAGTGTCATCTGATGGGGGAGTGCGCAAGCCAGCCCTCTTCCTCCCTTCGACCTGTCCGCTCTCACAGAGTTGGCCTTCTCAGGGTGCCGTCAGCCGGTCAATGCCGACTGGCAACCCCCAGGGGAAGAGCCTTCTCTGTGGCGGGTCCGACGCTCTGGAACGACCTCCCCCCCCCCCCCCCCCCGATATCCGTACCATCATGGACCTACGTCTCTTCCGTCGGATGGTAAAAGCTCATTTCTTTCGTCTTGCCGGCCTGACATAGATTAGGGACTTTTCATTCGTTATTTATGTTTTTAACTATTTATTCAATTTTAGCACAGTCTTATTGATTTAATTGTTTTTTAAATTTTGTATATTGTGTGGGTTTTTTTATCTTTCTGTGCACCGCCCTGAGTCCCTTTTGGTGAAAAGGGCGGTATATAAATTGAAAATAAAGTAAAGTAAAGTAAAAGGTGATTCTGAAAAGCAATAGGTTTCCCACAGCCTCTTCTATGTGAAAAATGATCTCCTTGCGCAGCCCGGTACTTTCAGTCATCTTTTTCCTCTCAACAATATTTCTTTTCTTTTTTTTCCTTTTGAAGTTCTGGAGTGCTGACTTTTCAGAAATGGGTTTCCTTGATGATCTTTTTCTTTGATTAATTCACACTCTTTTTGCTCCTTGGATTTTTCATTTGCTTCTCTGTCCCCTCTGTCTGTTTAACGAACCCTAATAGGTTTTTGTTTGGTTGAGGAACAATATACGTTGGCTTAAGCCAAAATTAAACCTTGGGGCTTTCCCTGTATCTTTTTTTTTTCCCCTCTTTAATTCATACCTTATTGTTGTTGGGAGAAATGTCCACCTGGGTTCAGTGGGGAGAAAGACACTGGAAACATGGAGGCTGTTTGGAAAGATGGTTTTAATGGTGGACAGGACCACATGGCTTGAGCTCCTGCGCAAAAAGGCTCACGTACCTTGAAGACTTTGAAGGAAAAATGATTAGATGCTGAGAATCCCTGGGTTTTATGCCCTCTCTGGGCTATTGAATTTGAGCTTGTATTCTGATTGGTTGTCAGACTTGCCTGAGGCCACTCTATAGGTTGGCTTTTGAGTCCCAAGCTTGGTTGAAACTTGGGGGTGGTGCAATGAAGGGCAATGAAATGGTTCTGCCTGAAGGGAGTAGATCTTTGTTATGTAGAATAGACTCGCTCAGGTCTTAATGGCCCATTGACAAAGGTTATACTTTTATTTATGGTCACAGACCAAAAACACAAGTACTACAGGAAGAAACGTTACAAATAATAATAATAATAATAATAATAATAATAATAATAATAATAATAATAATAATAGTAGTAGTAGTAGTAGTAGTAGTAGTAGTAGTAGTAGTAGTAGTAGTTATCATAATATCATAGCAATGGATCGCCAATAGCTTAACTAAGGAAGGTTACAGCGTTCTCTAATGGTTACAGCTCTTAAGAAGAATTTTGAGACCTGAAAAGTGATATATGGAGAGCCATCTCCTAGGCAGTGGGCCATCAGGTGCATTGACAAAGGCCTATTGGACTATTGAATTTGAGCTTGTATTCTGATTGGTTGTCATACTCGCCGGGGGCCACTGTGTTAGGTTGTCTTTTGAGGCCCAAGCTTGGTTGATGTAGAATAGACTGGCTCAGACCTTAATGGTCCGTTGACAAAGGTGAGTGGGGGAGCTATTAAGAGTGATTCTGTTTCCTGCCTAAAAAATATGTTTTCCCATTTCTCATCCAGGTAAATATAATATTCTGCCTTTTTAATATTTCCTAAAATCTTTCATTTTTCTAGGAGAAGGGCAGGTGCTAACTTCCTACATTATAAAGAAAAGCTCAGCAAGGGAGCACAAACCAGTTGGTGAGAGTGTGAAGGGAAAAGACAGCATAAAGAGGGGAAGATTCAAACAAATGGTTGAGCTTCCTGATGGCCCATTATATGGGATTGGCGCATTGCTTGGCAGGGGCAGCTTCAGGGGATACATAAGGAAGCCTCTCCCTAGAGAAAAGCAACTTTGCTCAACAAAGGGGGATTTATCAGTGGGAAGCACATTTAAAATTGTTGTTCTTCATTAGAGGAAGATGGAGAATTTCTCTCATGATCTGCAGGATGTATGTCATCCTCCTTTTATTCCTTGGAGACAAACTTCAGAATTATACATGTTACAAGTGCAAGCTGATTGCCTTCCTAGAAGACAAGGTTGTTGTTGTTAGTTGCGAAGTTGTGTCTGACCCATCGTGACCCCATGGACAACGTTCCTCCAGGCCTTCCTGTCCTCTACCATCCTCTGGAGTCCATTTAAGCTCATGCCTTCAGCTTCGGTGACTCCATCCAGCCACCTTCTTCTCTGTCGTCCCCTTCTTCTTTTGCCCTCCATCTTTTCTAGCATGAGGCTCTTCCCCAGATAGTCCTTCCTTCTCATTAGGTGGGCAAATTAAGTGAGTTTCCTCTTCAGGATCTGGCCTTCTAAAGAGCAGTCAGGATTGATCTCCTCTAGGACTGACCGGTTGGATTGCCTTGCAGTCCAAGGGACTCACAGGAGTCTTCTCCAGCACCAGAGTTCAAAGACCTCCATTCTTGGGCACTCAGCCTTCCTTATGGCCCAACTTTCACAGCGATCCATTGCAACTGGGAAAACCATACTCTTGACTATACACACTTTTGTTGGCAGGGTGATGTCTCTGCTTTTTAGTTTGCTGTCTAGATTTGCCATCGCTTTCCTCCTCAGGAGCAAGCGTCTTTTAATTTCTTGACTACAGTCCCCACCCTGGCTCCTTGGTTTACCAAGGAGCTAAGGGTGATGAAACGCCACAAGAGATGCCTAGAGAGAAGATGGAGGTCTACTCGATCTGAATCCGACCGGACACAGGTAAGAGCCCATTTACGGACTTACATTGTGGCGCTGAGAGTGGCCAAACGCCATCATTGTGCCTCTCTCATAGCATCCGCAGATAACTGCCCTGTCGCCCTGTTTAGGGTGACCCGCTCCCTCCTACAACAGACGGTGCGGGAAACCCCATTACAGGGTACAGCAGAGGAATTTGTGATTTATCTGCAGGAGAAAATTGCTCAGATTCAGAACGAGCTAGTCTCCATTGATGGCCCAGTGGGATTGCACGAGGCGGATCTTGGCTGGGAGGAGTTTGACTCTGTTACTTCCGAGGATATGGACAGGTTACGTGGGCGACTGCGAGCCACCACATGTTTATTGGACCCGTGTCCTTCCTGGCTTGTACTGGCATCCTGGGAGGTGACACGAGGCTGGCTCCAGGAGGTTGTCAACGCTTCTCTAAGTGAGGGTTTCTTGCCTGCCTCCCTTAAAGAGGCCATGGTGAGGCCCCTCCTGAAGAAGCCCTCTCTGGACCCAGCTTCATTAGCCAACTATCGTCCCGTTTCCAACCTCTCTTTCTGGCGAAGGTTGTAGAGAGTGTGGTGGCACAACAGTTTCCCCGTCACCTGGAGGAAGTTGATTATCTAGACCCGCGCCAGTCCGGCTTCCGGCCCGGGCACAGCACCGAGACGGCATTGGTCGCGTTGGTGGATGATCTCTGGAGGGCCAGAGATGGGGGTTGTTCCTCCATCCTGGTCCTATTAGACCTCTCAGCGGCTTTCGATACCATCGACCATGGTATCCTATTGCATCGGCTGGGGGGGTTGGGGGTGGGAGGCACCGTTTTACGGTGGTTCTCCTCCTACCTCTCCGGTCGATCGCAATTTGTGTTGGCAGGAGAGCAGAGGTCGACCTCGAGACCCCTCACATGTGGGGTGCCTCAGGGGTCGGTCCTCTCGCCTCTCCTGTTCAACACATATATGAAGCCGCTGGGTGAGATCATCCGTGGTTTTGGGGTAGAGTACCACTTCTACGCTGACGATACGCAGTTGTACATATCTACCCCAAACCAACCCAACGATGCCGTAGCGGTGATATGCCAGTGCCTGGAAGCTGTGCGGGCTTGGATGGGAAGTAACAGACTCAGACTCAACCCGTCCAAGACCGAGTGGCTGTGGTTTCCGGCCGCCCGATTCAACCAGTTGACTCCATCACTGGCCATAGGGGGCGAACAACTTACCCCTGTGGATGGGGCGCGCAACTTGGGTGTCCTCCTGGATACCCGGCTGTCCATGGAAGACCAAGTGACAGCCGTGGCCAGGAGGGCGTTTTACCAGGTTCGCCTGGTACGCCAGTTGCGCCCCCTATTGGATCGGGATGCCCTTTGCACAGTCACTCATGCCCTCATGACATCCCGACTGGACTATTGTAACTCTCTCTACATGGGGCTCCCCCTGAGGTGCACCCGAAGACTGCAGCTGGTCCAGAATGCAGCCGCGCGAGCAATAATGGGGACCGCTAGGTACACCCATATAACACCTCTCTTGCGCGAGCTGCACTGGCTGCCTGTCGTCTTTCAGGTGCGCTTCAAGGTGCTAGTTGTCATCTTTAAAGCGCTCCATGGCACGGGACCTAGCTATCTGCGGGATGGGAGCCTGCCCCATACATCCCTGCGGCCGATTCGCTCCCACAGAGAGGGACTTCTCCGGGTGCCGTCCACTAGACTTTGTCAGCGGGCGACGCCCAGGGGAAGGGCCTTCTCTGTGGCAGGCCCAGCCCTCTGGAATGATCTTCCCCCCGACATTAGAACAACTACGGACCTCCGCTCCTTCCGTCAAAAACCTAAAACATACTTTTTCTGCTTGGCCGGCCTAGGTTAGTCTCTACCTTTAGGGCGTTAGGGAATGTTAGTTTTAATGTGGGGATTTTAGTGCAGGGACAACCAAATTTAATTCATTTTTATTTATTGTATTTATCTTTGTATGTATATTTTATAGTATTTTTAATTTTTCCCTGTACACCGCTCCGAGTCCCCTTGGGGAGAGGATGCGGTATATAACATAAATTATTATTATTATTATTATTATTATTATTATTATTATTATTATTATTATTATTATTATTATTATTATTATTATTATTGTGATTGTGATTGTGATTATGATTATGATTATGATTATGATTATGATTATGATTATGATTATGATTATGATTATGATTATGATTATGATGATTATGATGATTATGATGATTATGATGATTATGATGATTATGATTATTATGATTATTATGATTATTATGATTATCTGCGGTGATCTTGGAGCCCAGGAAAATAAAATCTGTCACTTCCTCCATTTTTCCCTATCTATTTGCCAGGAATTGAGAGAGCTAGATGCTATCATCTTAGTTTTCTTAATGTTGAGTTTCAAGCCAACTTTTGCACTCTCCTCCTTCACCTGCATCAAGAGGCTCTTTAGTTCCTCTTCACTTTCTGCCATTAGAGTGGTACCATCTGCTTATCTGAGATTGTTGATATTTCTCCCGGCAGTCTTAGTTCCAACTTTTCATTCATCTGGCCCCTCCTTTCTCATGATGGATTCTGCATAAAAGTTAAATAGGCAGGGAGACAGTATACAGCTTTGCTGGACTCCTTCCTCAATTTTGAACCAATCAGTGGTTCCGTGTCCAGCTCTCACTGTTGCTCCTTGACCAGGTTTCTCAAGAGACAAATAAGATAATATAATAAGAAATATTCTAGGAAATATTAAAAAAGCAGAATATTATACCTCCCTGGATGAGAAAAGGAGAAACATGCTATTGGAAAGCAGCCACCACCCTCCTCAATAAAGGAGATGGCTAGGACAATTCATAAGCGGATAGCCCTAACGCAAGATCCAAACCAGAACAAAGCCATTAAGCCATAGTAGGAATTGCCAAAGCCCCTTCATTACCATCACGCAGCAAGATTCAACCAAACCTGGGACTCAAGACAACCTAAGTTACGCCTGCAGGACCCCATGGGAGTCTAACAACCAATCAGGATATATTTCCTGCCACAGTAACAGGAGGCAAGTTCAAAGCCCAACAGGCCTAGAGATGGAGCTTTCACCTCCCAATCAGGAGGTTGTGAGTTCAATCCTAGATAGAGGCAAATGTAGGGTCTCCTGCTTGGGCAGGGGGTTGGACTAGATGACCTGCAAGGTCCCTTCCAACTCTGTTAATCTGAATCTGCATAGAGGATATATATCTCTCTCACATACACAAATCCATGTGCTCTCCTTTGCCCAGGACCTCAAGCCATGTGGTCTGGTCCACCATTAAACCATCTTTCCAAATAGCCTCTTTTCCCTCACTTGGAACTGAACCCAGAAGAACTTCCTTCCTTCCTTCCTTCCTTCCTTCCTTCCTTCCTTCCTTCCTTCCTTCCTTCCTTCCTTCCTTCCTTCCTGTCAAGCCATGTGATCCTATTCACCATTAAACCATCTTTCCAAGCAGCCTCCATGTTTCCAGTGTCTTTTTCCCCACTTGGAACTGAACCCAGAAGGATCTTTCTTTCTTTCTTTCTTTCTTTCTTTCTTTCTTTCTTTCTTTCTTTCTTTCTTTCTTTCTTTCTTTCTTTCTTTCTTTCTTTCTTTCTTTCTTTCTCTCTCTCTCTCTCCCTCCCTCCCTCCTTCCTTCCTTCCTTCCTTCCTTCCTTTCTTTCTTCCTGTCAAACCATGTGGTCCTGTCCACCATTAAACCATCTTTCCAAATAGCCTCCATGTGTCCAGTGTCTTTTCCCCCACTTGGAACTGAACCCAGAAGGATCTTTCTTTCTTTCTTTCTTTCTTTCTTTCTTTCTTTCTTTCTTTCTTTCTTTCTTTCTTTCTTTCTTTCTTTCTTTCTTTCTTTCTTTCTTTCTTTCTTTCTTTTTTTCTTTCTTTCTTTCTTTCTTTCTTTCTTTCTCTCTCTCTCTCTCTTTCTCTCTCTCTCTCTCTCTCTCTCCCTCCCTCCCTCCCTCCCTTCTTTCTTTCTTTCTTTCTTTCTTTCTTCCTGTCAAACCATGTGGTCCTGTCCACCATTAAACCATCTTTCCAAATAGCCCCCATGTTTTCAGTGTCTTTCTCCCCACTTGGAACTGAACCCAGATGGGCATTTCTTCCAACAAAGTGCAAGCTGATTGCCTTCCTAGAAGCTACCCTTCCTCTTGCTAGAGAAGAGTGGGACTTCTTCCATTGGGTCCTCACAAACTCTCGTCTGTTATTCTCAGGAGAGGCGGCTTCCTTAGCTCTCCCCTGAAGCTGCCTCTGCTAGGTGGCCATTAGGCAATGCGCCAATCACACCTAATGGGCAGTCAGCGGAACTCAGGAAATGGCAGCAATCACTCAGCAGACTCAACAATCTCTTGGATTCCCTTTCTGCTCCTTCCCTCTCGCTTAACACCCAGACAAACTGGCTCCCTTAGTAAGTTTTATTTCATAACAGAAGGGCAGCAGCATCAAGTAGCTACCCGGAGAAAATCCAAGCAGCGGGGACAGAAATGCAAAAACCATTACACAAAACTGCCAAAGTATATCAAGAAATATTTTAGGACATTAAATAGTGAAGGAAGTTAGCACTGCTCCCCCCTCTACAAGAAAAAGGCCCAGTACTCTTCAACATCTTCATCAATGATTTGGATGAGGGGATAAATGGGGAACTCATCAAATTTGCAGACGACACCAAGCTGGCAGGAATAGCCAACACTCCAGAAGATAGGCTTAAGATACAGAAGGATCTAGACAAACTTGAACATTGGTCACTATCTAACAAAATGAAATTCAATTGTGAAAAAAGTAAGGTCCTACATATAGGCAAGAAAAACAAAATGCACAGGTACAGTATAGATGGTACCTTGCTCAATAGTAGCAACTGTGAGAGGGATCTTGGAATCCTAGTGGACAACCATTTAAATATGAGCCAGCAGTGTGCAGCAGCTGCCAAAAAAGCCAACACGGTTCTAGGCTGCATAAACAGAGGGATAGAATCTAGATCACTTGAAGTGTTAATACCACTATATAATGCCTTGGTAAGGCCACACATATGAAGAACGGTTGCAGGAACTGGGTATGTCTAGTTTAATGAAAAGAAGGACCAGGGGAGACATGATAGCAGTGTTCCGATATCTCAGAGGGTGCCACAAAGAAGAGGGAGTCAAACTATTCTCCAAGGCACCTCCGGGCAGGACAAGAAGCAATGGGTGGAAACTAATCAAGGAAAGAAGCAAATTAGAACTAAGGAGAACTTTCCTGACAGTTAGAACAATTAACCTCTGGAACAGCTTGCCTCCAGAAGTTGTGAATGCCCCAACACTGCAAGTCTTCAAGAAGATGTTAGATAGCCATTTGTCTGAAATGGTATAAGGTTCCTGCCCACGCAGGGGGTTGGACTAGAAGACCTACAAGGTCCCTTCCAACTCTGCTATTGTATTATTGTATTATTAAAAATGAAATATCCTAAGAAATATTAAAAAGGCCGAATATTATATTTCCCTGGATGAGAAATGGAGAAACATGTTTTTTAGGCAGGAAAGAGACTCAATCTTAATATCCTCCCACCTTTGCCAATAGGCCATTAAGGCCTGAACCAGTGTATTCTATATAACAAAGATCTCATCCATTTCATTGCCCTTCATTGCACCACCTACCAAGTTTCAACCAAACTTAGCACACAAACCTACAAAGTTAGCTATGACTTCTGACAGCAACCAGTCAGGATACTCTTCCTGTGCCCCAGGAAGTTCAAAGCCCAGAGTGGGCATAAAACCCGTGGACTCTCAGTATCTCAGACCTTTTCTGCTCAGGAACTCAAGCCATGTGATCCTGTTCACCATTAAACCATCTTTCCAAACAGCCTCCATGTTTCCAGTGTCTTTTCCCCCACTTGGAACTGAATCCAGATGGACATTTCTTCCAACAATAGAATCCAGGGCCTCACCATAGCGGCCAATCTGTAGTGCGATCAATGACCAATGCACTAAACACATGGCATACATGTAGATAATATTGATTAGCCCATCAGATTAACTGATCATTCAGATTGCTGTGCATCTTGCATATTGCATGACAATGTTTGATCACTGTTGAGGAAATAGAATAGCTGACTCTGAAAGCAAAAGTTTTAAATAAAACTGATCAGGGCTAATCAGTGTATTTAATTAGATCTGGGGTTTACAATTCATGACGAGTCTTGGTATAAAGAAAATGAACACTAAAGATGACAAAAGTTGTGGCTTCTTCACCACAGGCACAAAGTCTGGAATTGAATCGGGTGTCCTTGTTTCTCCCCTCTAA
Source organism: Rhabdophis nuchalis (assembly GCA_039707465.1). NCBI lineage: Eukaryota > Metazoa > Chordata > Lepidosauria > Squamata > Natricidae > Rhabdophis > Rhabdophis nuchalis. The sequence continues at coordinate 23,021,834 of CM077654.1, read as the reverse complement.
AACTGCTGAGGGAAGTTCAATAAACCATCTCAAAGTTAAGGCCCTCCTTAATTTGGGTGCAGTAATTTAGCTTAGGTAGCAGGCAGGTCTACAAAGGGTATGAGGTCTATTTAAAATATACCTTTAAGGAGTGACATCAGGTCTGTTTGAATCTCAAAGTCCTTAATGCATTGCTTAATTGCCTCCATATACTTTCTTGATCAGCATCCATCATTGAGTTATGAGGGTGCTCTCTGAACCTGGTTGTTTTCTTGCAGACGTTTCATTATCCAACCTAGGTAACTTCATCAGTGCTAATAAGGAATGGGGTTTGTTCTCAATTTATATTCTAGTGGTTTGCCCTGTCGGTGTTGATGGGAATGGTTTTGGAGGTTCTTTGATTGGGCTGTTCACTGTTAGCTTGCTTGAGAATTCCTTGTTTGAGATATTAGTTATTTCTTATTTGTTGGTCTGATGTGACTAGAATAGAATAGAATAGAATAGAATAGAATAGAATAGAATGGGGAGGAGAGGAATGGAAGAGGAGAAGAATAGAATAGGAAAAGAATGGAATGGAATGGAATAGAATAGAGGAAGAGAGGAGAGGAATGGAATGGGAGAAGAATAGAATAGAATAGAATAGAATAGAATAGAATAGAATAGAATGGGGAGGAGTGGAATAGGAGAAGAATAGAATAGGAGAAGAATGGAATGGAATGGAATAGAATAGAGGAGGAGAGGAGAGGAATGGAATAGGAGAAGAATAATAGAATAGAATAGAATAGAATAGAATAGAATAGAATAGAATAGAATAGAATAGAATAGAATAGAATTCTTTATTGGCCAAGTGTAATTGGGCACACAAGGAATTTGTCTTTGGTGCAGAAGCTCTCAGTGTACAAAAAAAGACAAGATACACTTGCCAAGAATCATAAGATGCAAGACTTATGGGTATGGGGTACAAATATGCAATCAAATAGGAAACAATATGAATCGTAAGGCTACAAGCACAAAGTTACAGTCATACAGTCATAAGTGGGAGGAGATGGGTGATAGGAACAATGAGAAGACCAATAGTAGTGCAAACTTTGTAAATAGTTTGACAGTGTTGAGGGAATTATTTGTTAATCGGAGTGATGGCATTTGGGAAAAAACTGTCCTTGTGTCTAGTTGTTCTGGTGTGCAGGGCTCTATAGCATCATTTTGAGGGTAGGAGTTGAAACTGTTTATGTCCAGGATGTGAAGGGTCTGTAGATATTTTCACAGCCCTCTTTTTGACTCATGCAGTGTACAAGTCCTTGATGGAAGGCAGGTTGGTAGTAATTGTTTTTTCTGCAGTTCTGATTATCCATTGAAGTCTGTGTCTGCCTTGTTGGGTTGCAGAACTAAACCAGACTGTTATGGAGCTGCAGATGACAGCCTCAATCATTTCTCTGTAGAACTGGATCAGCAGCTCCTTGGGAAGGTTGAGCTTCCTGAGTTGGCAAAGAAAGAACATTCTTTGTTGTGCTTTTTTGATGTCGTTTTTGATGTTAGGTGTCCATTTTAGGTTTTGAGATATGGTAGAACCTAGAAATTTGAAGGTCTCTACTCTAATCTTGGTGTTAATCTATGCTCATCTGCATGTTGATTTCCAGTGGGGAAGAGTTTTGGTCTTTTTATTCCCTTTTTAGTTTGTTGATCATTCCAGTTTGTTTAAGGAGTTCTGAGAGTCCACACATCTTAAAAGGTTGCAAGGTTTAGAAACCCCTGGGTAGATGATCTTCTGATGCTTACATGGTATGATTCTGTGAATGCCTCTAAATAGGACATCTGATAGCAATGTTCAGGATTTTAATTCTCTCCTCTTATATGTGTCTCTCTGGGAGAGAGTTGTGAGACATTTGCATTAAAAAGATGACTCCTATGAAGAATGTCTCCTGATAGAAATGAAAATGCCTGGTGCAAGGGGGGATTGTAGGAGTGAGACGCTATGTAGCCATGACAAAATTCTTTCTAGAAAGCCAAGGTCATTCTTTTCCTTTGCAACTTTGCACCTGGTTCAAACTGGATGGATGGAACTGCCAGCATGGCAGTGGGAGATTGGACCATGTGATGGACTTGTGGATGGACGGGCAAGATCTTGATCTTTCAACTGAGTGGGGAAAACTGGGAAGCTTTCAGATTCAGGTTTTCCCAGATGTGCCAACATGGCTCTCTTAATAAATTTGGAACTTTTTATATTGAAAAAGTTTTATTGGTTTTACATATTTTCTATAGGATAGGGTAAGGGATACAAAGAAATTTTGAAAGCATTCACGTCGAGGTCGTCGGCTCTTCCGGGACCTCAAAATACAGTAATAACAATAAAAAGAAAAACATTTTTCATCAAACTACAAAGTGAAAGCGTGTACATATATCTAAATTCTCAATTCAATACTGTCAGTCCTTTACAAAAAATCCAAATACAAATATTATGCAAAATTGTTCAAAAAGAAAAGTCAAGGCAAAGTTATTTTTTTGATCTAAGTCTCTTGGCAATTGAATCTTCTTTTTCTCCTTCCAGGCCCCCAGTAGGCGGGGCCATGGCCCCCTCCGTCCCCCCTGGATCTTCCCCCAGGATAGAGGAATGTTTTTTAAGAAAGGCTTCCGCCTCAGCAACTGTTTTAATCCTCACTCTTCCTCCTTCCCAGAACACCAGCATCCCTTCGGGTGTCACCCACTTGAACCAAATCCCATGATCAAATAAAATTTTAGACAAGAAGGAAAATTTCCTCCTTGCTTCTCGAATCTTTCTAGGGATCTGCTTCAAGATAGCAACCTCTTTTTGTTGGTAGATTAATGGACTACCTCTCTGCACTTTCAGGATTTCCTCTCTGGTTGACCTTCTAACAAATTTCACATGTATCTCTCTAGGCACCTCATTTATCCTGGCATATGCTGAGTTAATTCTGTAGGCTAGGTCAATGTCCCCCCTGATCTCATCCTTAGATTTTTGTAAATAGTCTGCTAAAATTGTGCTCATAAGATCAGGGAGGCATTCACCAGATTCCTCAAGAACGTTCTGAAATCTCAAAAAATATGTCATTCTTTCCATATCAATCCTAGACACATGCCCATTTGTTTCCCCAACCTCTTTAGTGACATTTTTAATCTCTCCCTTAACCCCCACCAACCCCCCTTCCAATTCTTCAGTCTTCTGTGTGTTTTCCAGCACCTGCTTCCGCGTGTCCAATAGCTCCTTCTTGAAATTGATGTTTTCTGCCCTCTGGGCTTGAATCTCTTGTACCAAAGTTTGTATAACAGTTTCAAGAGAAGCCATCCATTGTTCTAAACTTGTCAGTGCTGTTTCTTGAGCCATGATTAACTGTTAAAATCACTGCCACCAAAATGGCGTTTTCAGGGTGGGGTTGGTGAGACCAACCGGGAGCCAAAAGTTCTGATCAAGGTTGTAACGTTGTAAAATACAGGAACCAAGAGAGAGACAATTTTCCAACTCAATAGATGTAATAGCGAAGGTACTCCAGAAAAGAAATCACAAATCCAAAAGAAAAAATTTCTTCATTAAAAACCCAGAGATAGTCCAAATTGCAAAGAGACACTGGAAATTTTCCATAAACAAAATAGTCAATCAGGAACAAAGAGAGGCCATTTTCCACCGCCCAGCTCAGAGCCCGCAGGAGAAAGTAGTGAGAGAAATTGTATCAGCCAGACCTAGAAACATTGTTGCAAGCAAGCCGCAATCCACTTTCCCTTAACGCAAACAGTCAGGATTGAAAATTTCCGCTCCTCGCCGCGAGGAACCATTTCCAAGTGCCGCTTAGATCCGAGGTTTTTTTTTTTAAAAACAAACCCCCCCTCCCAGTCCTTTCAGCCCGGCTGACAGTAGAAAAAAAAAGTTTTTTTTCACTCACTCTCCTCTTGCAGCTGAAGCCTCGGGAAGCCTTCCGATATCGACGTTCAGCCCTCTACATGGATGTGAATGGCGCCGTCTTCCTTAGGCGAAGGGAGAACCCCCCACAGCATGTTCTCCTTCACCTAAGCCACGGCAAAAGGGTCGCCTCCCCCACCGCCATAAGGGGGGGCGTCCCTGCCGAGCCGGCCCTATGGGAGACCCCCAAAAAAGGGGCGTCTCGCCCCCGTGGGGGGGCAGAAAAAGCAACAAAACGGCGAGCGAGCGCTAGGCTCGCTCGTCGCCGCAGGAGCCGGAACCGGAAGTCCAATAAATTTGGAACTTTGAGCAATTCTTTGCCTTGGACTCAGATTTGCTTTTGGATGGTATTTGAAACCCTGACAGGGTCAATGGAATAAGTGGACTTAGACAATTTGTGGGAATACAATGACTCTAGTTAACTCCACCTCCAGCTTTTCGTGCTCTCTTATATTAACTGTAGGAAAACATTTGGTTTATTCCAGGGCTCTGCTGGCTGGGGAATTCTGGGAGTTGAAGTCCACCAGTCTTCAAAGAGCCAACTTTGCAGACCCCTGGTTTATTCCATCTTTGTATCTCTGTATTTCAGTTGTTAAAACTTGGTGGTTTGCAATTGTTTCCACTTCCTTTTGAAATACTCCATTCTCATTTGTTCTTGCCAAATCTATCACTGAAATTTGCTTTCCTTCAACTACTTTTCAATGTCGGTTTATCTGAATTAGAAGACCTATACCTTTTTTACATGATCATTCTGAAGCACTATTTCAGTGCTACAATTTTACAGATATTTGGGACGTTGAATCTGTACCACATCATTTTTCCTACCTGATCACATCTGGTCTTATACTCCGTTATATGTTTGCTATAGCAATGTCACAGATGTATGTGCGTATGTATGTATATATAGAGTCATGGCCAAAAGTGAAATTTTTCCAGAAAATCAAGTATTTCTCACAGAAAAGTATTGCATTAACACATGTTTTGCTATACACATACAATACAATAGCAGAGTTGGAAGGGACCTTGGAGGTCATCTAGTCCAACTCCCTGCCTAGGCAGGAAGTCCTATACCAGGGGTCTGCAAAGTTGGCTCTTTTAAGACTGGTGGACTTCAACTCCCAGAATTCCCCAGTCAGCTTTGCTGGCTGGGGAATTCTGGGAGATGAAGTCCACTAGTCTTAAAAGTGCCAACTTTGCAGACCCCTGCCCTATACCATTTCAGACAAATGGCTATCCAACATCTTCTTAAAGACTTCCAGGGTTGGGGCATTCACAACTTCTGGAGGCAAGCTGTTCCAGAGATTAATTGTTCTAATTGTCAGGAAATTTCTCCTCAGTTCTAAGTTGCTTCTCTCCTTGATTAGTTTCCACCCATTGCTTCTTGTCCTACCCTCAGGTGCTTTGGAGAATAGTTTGACTCCCTCTTCTTTGTGGCAACCCCTGAGATATTGGAAGACTGCTATCATGTCTCCCCTAGTCCTTCTTTTCATTAAACTAGACCTACCCAGTTCCTGCAACTGTTCTTCATATTTTTCATCCTCCAGTCCTCTAATCCTCTTTGTTGCTCTTCTCTGCACTCTTTCTAGAGTCTCCACGTCTTTTCTACATAGTGGCGACCAAAACTGGATGCAGGATTCCAAGTGTGGCCTTACCAAGGCCTTATAAAGTGGTATTAACACTTCGTGTGATCTTATTTATAGTGACATGTTTATTCCCTTTGTGTGTATTGGAACAAAACAAAAAAAGGGAGGAAAAAAGAAAAATTGGACATAATGTCAAAGCATCCAGAACTCTCCCATGGGCCTAGAGTTTGACACCCCTAATAAATATATCGTGAAAGATCCAGAACCTCTTCCTCCCTGTCCTGATTTAGAACGGTGCAATCTCTTGATCTGGGCTTGTCTCTGGAGTGTGCTGCCCCATCTCCAAGAAGCTGTGGTCCTGCTGAGTTTTTCACCTCCTCCGCTCCTTCTCTACAGTTCAGTTTTGTATGCCATCTCTGATTCCATGTCACTCCAACATTTCCCCTGCAGATCATCATCAATATTTTCTCTTTGTTGCTTTTATTTAAGCCTCTGATTTAATCCTCCGATGTCTCTTTCATGGGCAACAAACCAGAACTAACCCTTTTCCTAGGTAAATATGAATGATTTGTTATCGCTTTCTGGAAAGAACAAGCCAGTTTTGTGATCTGACACATCTAGTTCAGATTATGACGATGATCTAATATTTCTGTGGAATCCTTGGTGTTCTCTGAGCTTAGTTGTTTGCTTGCAGATATTTCATTATCTAACTTGGTATCATCAGTATGAATGAGTGTGGGATTTCCTCCCTGCTTATATAAAGCACCTTGGCTGTCAGTTTGGTTGGAGCATGGTTTTCTCCATGGTGGTTCTTTGATTAGTGCTACACGTAATTTTAGATGCTTTTCTTTCAGATATTGATCATATAAAGGAGAAGAGAAGATTATTTCCAGCTTCCAGCCTAGCCGGTTCAACAGCAAGAACTACTGTTGGCCTTAGGTTTGAGCTGGTAGTAGTTTACTTTACTTTATTCATTAGCCCCATGATGGCAAACATATGGCATGCCTGCCAGAGGTGGCACACAGAGCCCTCTCTGTGTACACATACACCATTGCCAGCTGCTCTTCTGGTTTTCGGTGCACTAGGAAACAGCTTGAAAAATGACCAAAAATAGCCAAAAAATAGGGATGCATACACCAGCCAGCTGGTCTTTGGGTTTCTGATGCTCAGGCATGCATGAAGACCAGCTGGCTGGCACGCATGCATGGGCCAGAAGCCCAAAGACCAGCTTACCAGTGTGTGCATACGCACTGGCCAGTGGGTCTTTGGGTTTCTGATGCTCTGGCATGCATGAAGACCAGCTGGCTGGCATGCATGCACGTGCCAGAAACTCAAAGACCAGCTTGCCAGTGTGTGATTGCGCACCGGCCAGCTGGTCTTTGGGTTTCCAGTGCTCCGGTACATGCACATGTATGCAAGTGCATTCCAGTTTGAGCACTCGGTGCCAAAGAGGTTTGCCATCATTGCATTAACCTATGGGCCATATCAAAGTGCAGAGTTCCAAATGCAAATTATTACTAAAAATCCGATCAAAACAATTTAAAATGGGGAGCTGATAGTACGTCATGGGACTGGAGCGTGAGAGGGACGAAGCAGCTAGCCACATGGTTGGCGGAAGAAGGCTGCTCACAATTGGCTGCGTTTCAATCAACCGAGTAAGTTGGGAATCTCTTTTGAAGAACTTTATTATGGGAGAATTAATATTTAATTGAGTATGCAAATTGGGTGGTACTGGGTTTCATTTTGCATGCGCTTTTCAGCTTTGCTACTGTTAGCCTTCCCAGGTAGTCCAAATAGGAAACATCGCCAGATGTGTTAAATCTACTTTATTGTAAGGCTAAGTTAATAGAATCTTGCTAGTCTAAAAGTGCAGCTCTCCTGCTGTCTCTTTTATTGCTTGATAAGTTAGGGAGGTTCCTTTATGACTTTCTTTTGCTGTCTGTTATGCAGCTGCAGGCTCTCTCCCCTCCCCACTTATCCTTCCCTAGGCAGCATCTCTTCCTCCCTCTCTCAAGGTCATTCCCACATACTAATGCAGCTATTGAGCATGTTGCTAACGTTTCTAAGATTGTGCACCCTAAAAACTCACTACTCCAGTTTTGATGCAGTTAGCTGGTTAAGCTTTCAAGTGCACTCAACGTCTGCAGTTGATGAGCTTCAGGGTGAATTTAAAAATAAAAAAAATAAACTTATGGTTGGGCTGTTTCAGCTTCGACATTACGTGTACTTGTGATAATGTTAATATATATGACATTAAGAAATACCAGCATTATTATTTTTTATTTTTTGCTACCAGCAGGCACTCGTATATACGAGCAAAAACAACATACTTGCTTTTGCTAGATTTACATCTCAGAAGAAGCTTGGGAAAAAGCAAAAAAGCAAAGAAAGAAAATGCTAAATCTGTTGCTTGATCTTGCTAATTAAGTGGAGTATCAGTACCTGCAGAAAAATTAGCCAAGGAGATCATTTCTTCTTCTTTTAATCAAAACATTAAGAGGACTTTATAGAGGAGATGTGCTAATTGAAAATAATGTTAAGGAGATTAGCTGCTTTCTTTGTACTCTAATCTCACAGAATTTACTTAATGAAACTGAAGAAGAAAAAAACCCCTCTTTCTGTTCTCTTACTGAAGTGGGGTGTGAAGAATTTTTGCTAACAGATTCTAATCAAACTAGTTTTTTCAATGAACGAGGATGCAACTCAATTCCAATTCTTTTCTATAGTTTCTTTTAATATATATATATAATTTGAATTTTGAATTTGAATTTATTTCAATTTATATACCACGCCTTTTCCATCAAGATGGACCCAGGGCAGTGCACAGGAAATTAAAACCAATAAATAATAGAAAATACAATAAATATAGTTAAGAAGTATTAAATTAGAAGCCTGTGCTAAAATTCCCAATAAAAACCCAACGTCCATTTACTAATCGGCAGGAGCTATATCACAAATAAGATCTAAAAGTTAAGCTAGACCAGCTTGCTGGGAAAAATATGTCTTGAGTGAACGGCGAAAGAGGGGAAGGTCCGTGATAGTGCGAAGTTCGGGGGGTAGGTCATTCCAGAGGGCCGGCCCTGCCACAGAGAAGGCCCTACCCCTGGGCACCGCTAGCCGGCATTGATCGGCAGCTGGCACCCTTAGTAGGCCCTCCCTGTGAGAGAAAATCGGACGGAGGGAGGTATGTGGCAGGAGACGGTCCCGCAAGTAACTAGACCCCGAGCCATGGAGCGATTTGATATCATCACGAAATCTCCAGGACTGTAAAGCCTACAAACTTGAAATTTGGCACGTATGTTCCTCTTGGCTTCTAGGTGCTTGCTAAGAAAGGCTTTTCCGAAATGACCATCAGTTCATTAGTATTTCTTGTATTATTATTATTAATATGCTCTGATGCTAAGGAGTTAGATGTTCTGCTCCCCCTCCCCACCTAAAAATAATTCGGTTCCAACTGCCATTTGGGCATGGGTGTGGCCAGTGTGTGACTCATCTAACCTGCAGGCTGGGAATTTAGACATACTACCTCCCCTCCCTACCTGAAAAATGCTCTGATGCTAAGGAGTTAGCCTGAGGGAGAAAAGGGGAGAGGAGAGGCCGATCATAACTACTCATTCATTTTCTAGCTGTAAGTCTCGGTTCATCAACCCCGATCATATAGTTTCATGGCAGAGCACAGGTTAGCCAGCTAGTGTTTTAATGTTTTCAAAATCATTTGCTGGACCAAATTCCCCCCCCCCCTCCAATTTAGATGGTAGAGAGAAGTCTATGATGATTAATTTTTTGATCCGGGTTGAGAAGCAAAGGAAAAAAAAAAACCCTAGTCTGGGGCTCTCCTTACTCCTCTTGGGGTTGGAACCCTAAAAACAATTTGAGTGAAATGTGTCAGAAGAGTATGAAATACCTGACCTTTGGAATAAAATAATATTTGATCAGAATATTTTGTGTGAAATGTGATTTGGGAAGAAAACACGCTTTCTGTTTCACATGCATTCCTGCTTTTAATGAGTGTTTGACCCAAAAAGATTTTTTTTTAAATACTTTGGCTTTTAGGCATGTTTTTATGACTTATTGTGAGGCACCGAGAATTATTATATGAGATAGACCATGTGTCAACTCACAAAGCATCCCTGGCCTGCTCTTGAGTTGCCATAGGCAGGAGGGGGGTGTAAACTAATGGAGGGGCACGGTTACCATAACCAGAAGCACATTCCACGCATATCTTTCTCAAGGCTGTATCCTTGGGAAAGGATAGGTTACCTGCAACAGCCGGAGGGGCGTAATCTCTACAGCCCGCGAGAAAGTGCTCCATTGGAGAATGTGATTTATGACACACCCTGGGAGGAGGTGGGGGAAACAGGGTCATAATTGGGTCGTAAATTATGTGGGGGCAGAGCTGGCTTCACTCAGGTACATGCTGACATGTTGCTCCTAATAAATGGCTGGATTTCTTTTGAAGCTTGGCTGGAGGCTCATGATTTAATTAGGGCATCTTGTTTGGGAGGAGTTTGACCCCGTTACTTCCGAGGATATGGACAGGCTACGTGGGCGACTGCGAGCCACCACATGTTTATTGGACCCGTGCCCCTCCTGGCTTGTACTGGCATCCTGGGAGGTGACACGAGGCTGGCTCCAAGAGGTTATCAACGCATCCTTGAGTGAGGGTTCCTTGCCTGCCTCCCTAAAAGAGGCTATGGTGAGGCCCCTCCTCAAGAAGCCCTCTTTGGACCCAGCTCTTTTGAACAACTACCGTCCAGTCTCCAACCTTCCCTTCTTGGCGAAGGTTGTTGAGAGTGTGGTGGCACAACAGTTTCCCCGTCACCTGGAGGAAGTTGACTATCTAGATCCGCGCCAGTCCGGCTTTCGGCCCGGGCATAGCACCGAGACGGCATTGGTCGCGTTGGTAGATGATCTCTGGAGGGCCAGAGATGGGGGATGTTCCTCCATTCTGGTCCTATTAGACCTCTCGGCGGCTTTCGATACCATCGACCATGGTATCCTATTGCATCGGCTGGGGGGGTTGGGGGTGGGAGGCACCGTTTTACGGTGGTTCTCCTCCTATCTCTCTGGCCGATCGCAATTTGTGCGGGCAGGAGAGCAGAGGTCGACCCCGAGACCCCTCACATGCGGGGTGCCTCAGGGGTCGGTCCTCTCGCCTGTCCTGTTTAATGCATACATGAAGCCGCTGGGTGAGATCATCCGTGGTTTTGGGGTAGAGTACCACCTGTACGCTGATGACACCCAGCTGTACATATCTACCCCAAACCACCCCAACGATGCCGTAACGGTGATGTGCCAGTGCCTGGAAGCCGTGCGGATCTGGATGGGAAGTAACGGACTTAGGCTCAACCCGACCAAGACCGAGTGGCTGTGGTTTCCGGCTGCCCGATTCAACCAGCTCTCTCCAACGCTGGCCATAGGGGGCGAACATCTTGCCCCTGTGGATGGGGCGCGCAATTTGGGTGTCCTCCTGGATACCCGGCTGTCTATGGAAGAGCAAGTGACAGCCGTGGCCAGGAGGGCGTTCTACCAGGTTCGCCTGGTTCGCCAATTGCGCCCCCTATTGGATCGGGACGCCCTTCGCACAGTCACTCATGCCCTCGTGACATCCCGACTGGACTATTGTAACTCTCTCTACATGGGGCTCCCCTTGAGGTGCACCCGGAGGCTTCAGTTAGTTCAGAATGCAGCCGCACGAGCAATTATGGGGACCACCAGGTTCACCCACGTTACACCGCTCTTGCGCGAGCTGCACTGGCTACCTGTCGTCTTCCGGGTGCGCTTCAAGGTGTTAGTTATCATCTTCAAAGCGCTCCATGGCTCGGGACCTAGCTATCTGCGAGATCGGATCCTGCCCCACACATCCTCACGACCGATTCGCTCCCACAGAGAGGGACTTCTCCGGGTGCCGTCCACTAGACTTTGTCAGCGGGCGACGCCCAGGGGAAGGGCGCTCTGTGGCGGGCCCGGCCCTCTGGAACGACCTTCCCCCTGATATTAGAACGACCACTGACCTCCGCTCCTTCCGTGCAAAATTGAAGACCTATTTCTTTCGACTGGCCGGCCTTGAATAGTTCTCTCTGTCTATTGATTCCAAATATTTTAATGGGTTCTTAATCTTAATTATTTTTAGCACGGGTAATACTGTTTAATTCTATTTTAAAGTATGTATTTTGTATTTATTGTATATTGTTTTTAGCTTTGCCTGTGCACCGCCCTGGGTCCCTGTGGGGAGAGGGTGTGGTTAATAAATTTGAATTTGAATAAATTTGAATTTGCATCTGTCGGAATCCTGACATCATGAGTGTTGGCAGCTTTAAGACCATGTGAATGTTTACTCCCAGAAAAGCCAGCTGGGGAATTTTGGGAGTTTTGAAATCCACAAATCTTAAAATTGCCAAGGATGGGCACCCTTAAGATAATGATATAAGTTCTGTCAGTAAAGAAAAAATAAGGCTACGTAACCTTCAACCTTTGCAACTTTCATAACTTGCAACATATCCAGGGATACTAAAAAGTTGTTGGAAATATGGACAGCATTGAACTTTGATGAATCCTCCTGGGCTTTTAAAACCAGCTTCTCTCTCTTCCCCAGCATCACTTTCTGTTCCCTGGTCTGCATTTTTATCAGCCTTTTGATGATTGCTTCTGGCACCCTGTTACTTTCTTGCTCTAATCTCATTTCCATTCCTTCCCTTCTCCTTTTTTTCTTCCATTCTTTTTTGGGGCAATCTCATCTCACTTTAAAAGAAGTCATCTTCTTCCAATGAGCTGTCCTGTCAAGCTTTGTTGAGTGACTTGTTTCCATTTCCCCCTCCCGTTAACAATTTCATTGCAAGTTGCAAAAAGATAGATAGATGGATGGATGGATGGATGGATGGATGGATGGATGGATGGATGGATGGATGGATATATATTTAAAAAGACAGCAACACACACACAAACACACACACACACACTCACACACACCCAATTCCCAGAAAATAATTGGTTATTCACTTACTAAATTTTATTTGATTGTGGTATGTTGGTAGCTATTTATTATTGTGAGATGGGTGGCTTTATAAATTTGATGTACAGCCAAGCACAAACCCCGCCCCCCCAACATTCTTAGTTGATATAGAACTAGACGTGTTGTTTCTCTGTGTCATATAATGTATGTGGGAATATGCATATTTGTTTATTGATTGATTTGTCATGTTTATGTAATGTATATTGGAGGTGGTGATCCTGTGAGAGCTGTATCAGTGAAATACCATTTTAATGTACACTGATTAGTGTACATTTAAAGTGACAATAAAGGTATTCTATGTCTAAGTTTACAGTTCATCCACATCCATATCTATATAACTCTATTTCTATTTCCAGCTGTGTCTCACATGCACATACACAGAGAGAGAGAGAGATGCACACATACAGAGGGAGATAATGGAAGATCTATTTCAGTAATGCAAGCTAAATTAAGACGGTAAATTTCATATGGGTAAACTATCCCCCAATGCGTGATTTGTAGTACTCGCAAATTCATTAGAGCTTAACTCCTTGCATCCTAAAAATAAATTGCAACTGAAAGAGTTTTTCAAAGAATGCCGCTCCTCTGCCCGGCTGAATCATTTTGGGTGGCAGAGAGGGATGTGCCACGAGAGCCCATTATAAGTATGATTTGTTTACGTAGATGTAGGTGGTCTATTGGCACAGGAGGAAGCCCAAAGAAATGCATATGATACCAGCTGTTGTACAAGCTGGATCAATTTGTTTTCCTAAAGAAGGGAATTATTAACTTAGACACCAAATTTAATAAGGAAGAAGAACAAGCTTTGGATAAACTTTACCCAGAACTTTATGCAACAAATCATAAGAGAGAAGCAGTGTGGTGGAGAAAACAGCCATGCCACACACAAAAAAAGAAAAGAAAAGAAAAGAAAAGGGGGAAATTAGGGTATTTTTAATTTGCTTTGAGTTTTTTCCTCCTGACTGTGGACATGTCAATTTGGGGGAAATGGCATTAGACTTGGCGAGACATAGAATGTAGAACCTCTTAGATCTATGAAGGCGAACCTATGGCACAGGTGGCACAGGTGGCACCCAGAACCTTCTCTGCGGGCACGCAAGCCATTGCCCCACCTTACCTCCACCGTGCATGCATGGTGCACCTCCTGCTGGCCAGCTGATTTTAGGGCCTCTGCTGTGCATGCACGGGGCAGGGTGCAAGTGGGAGACACACATCCATGCATGGGGAGGGTCACATGTGCATGAACAGGGGACAGGGGGAGCACGGGGGGTGCAGCACCCACCCCCTGACCCATGTTTGGTACCAGAAGGATGCAGGGAGGCTTACTAGGCCCAAAACGGGGGGGGGGGCATGGGGATCACACATGTATGTGCAAGGACAGGAGGAGCAGGGGGTCACACGTGCATGCACAGGGGGAGGGGCAAATGGAGGTGTCATGCACATATTGTATTATGGGCGCAGATGATTCCAGAGTCAACCGTATGATTCCTGAATGAACTGATTATGTGATCTGATTTTTATTTTGTACAGGTAGTCTTTGACATATGACCATAACTGAGCCCAGAATTATAATCATGGTAGTTATTTAGAGAGTCACCATGCTGCCATTCCCAATTTTATGACCTTCAAAATATTGATGTGAAGTACTTGCTACAATGCACCTCTTTTTTTTTTCCTCATTGTGGATTGCTGCAGATCTGGTGTTCTGGAATATGCTGGCCAACAGTTGATTGTGTGGTAGGATCCCATGTCTTGGGAGGTAGCGACCTCTTTGTCTTGGCGCTCATAATAAGTGGGCTAAATGCCTATGGAAATTCTCAATAACCCAGATCATAGTTGTCTCAAAGTTGCTTTCTCAAAAGGCAACTGGACTGTTTTTTGAAGAGGAGGAGGTGGTGGTGGTGGTGGTGGTGGAGGAGGAGGAGGAGGAGGAGGAGGAGGAGGTTTCACTTCTCTTCTGAGAAAATTCATCAGTTGTGATTTACTTTATTTAATTCCTATATACAGTTCCTTATTGCATCCCTTTTGCTATTGTATTTTTGGGTTATAGTGGAATCTCTCCTATGTGTGCATGTATTTATAGCAATAGCACTTAGACCTATATACTATTTCATAGTGTTTTGCAGCATTCTCTAAGTGGTTTACAAACCCAGCATGTTGCCTCCCAACAATCTGGGTCCTCATTTTTCCAACCTCAGAAGGATAGACGGCTGAGTCAAGCTTGAGCCAGTCAGGATTGAACTCCTGGCAGTGAGCTGAATAAGCCTGCAGTACTGCATTCTAACCACTGCACCACCAAGACTCCTCTTTATTTTATTTGTTTATTTATAGGTAGCATAGCGTGTGAGAGAGAGGGGGGAGGGAGGGAGAGAAAGAGTTTGTTCATTATTTCATTATTCATTCACTCTATTAGAGAGCCAGGTTTAATGGTTAAGGCACTAGACTAAAAACCAGGAAACTGGAAGTTCTAGTCTCACTTTAGCCTAGTAAGTAAGTAAGTAAGTAAGTAAGTAAGTAAGTAAGTAAGTAAGTAAGTAAGTAAGTAAGTAAGTAAGTAAGTAAGTAAGTAAGTAAGTAAATCAGCAAGTAAGCAAACAAATAATCCAGATAGGATTGTGTTTGCCTGTCTATATGTAGGAAACATGCATATATGCACACATGGTTGTAATAAAGTCTTACTTATGCACAATCCACACAGGGATAGTAACTCTGCCTGCTAGGCTTCACTGCCATTTTGCATCAATGGGGAATGAGTTTCTTGCAGCAGGAGATCAATGGTGAAAGGCAAGCTAGATAACCATTTGTCTGAAGTGGTACAGGGCTTCCTGCCTAAGCAGAGGGTTGGACTAGAAGACATCCAAGGTCCCTTCCAACTCTGTTATTCTATTCTATTCTATTCTATTCTATTCTATTCTATTCTATTCTATTCTATTCTATTCTATTCCATTCCATTCCATTCCATTCCATTCCATTCTATACTATACTGAAGGGAAGCTGGCCTGCCATAATTGATTTTCTCACTTAGGAAACTGGCAAGATCATGAGGAACAGTGAAATCAGCTAGAATGTTCTGAAAACTAATGATTAAGGGGACACATTTTAGACCTGTTCCATTATACCATATTATTACAGACGGCGTGAATGAGATGACATGATTAAACCAAGTGTCCTTTCCATGTAAAGAATGTCTGTGCAAAGAAAACCATCAACAAAAGAGGAAGACCTACCTTCCCTCTGACGTGCCATTTTTCTACTTACATCAAATATTCACACTGGCAATTATTTATTTGTGCTCGACAACAAGGCACTGCATTATTTTGTTTCCTGTTATTTGTTGTAACATACCAAGGGTCGTAAGATATCAGGATGTATTTCGGTGGTAGGCGACTGCAGAAGATTACAACAAAAGCCTAGCTACAAATGCATAAATCAAATTTAAGGGATGGTGACAGCAAAGATAGAGAAATTTGTGGAGTTGAAGAGGTTCCTAAATGCTGAAAAATAATGTAGGGACAAGATCAACCTGCAAGCCAACCGAAGAAAGAATCATTGAGCGCAGACTAAAACTGATGAAGTGGTCATGAGAAATACAGTGGAGAGGGGCTACATATGGCGGATACAATAAAGGGAGAGAATAATGTCTCTAAATAACTAACATCTGGATGCGTTGTTTGAGTGTTTGATGCTCGAGTGGCAATTATGAAGCTTTTGTGAGCATGTGTCTCAATTGTGTAGGCTTCTGTCCAAATGAATGTGGGGAGCAAGGCCTCCCTCCTTGTGCATATAGTGTAAACAAGAGGAGCATGGCCATCAACATTGATCTGAACGGTTGCCATGAAACTAGGGAACAACGTAAACATGTTTCCTCTTTGTTCTTCCTCTTTGCCATAAAAAACACCATTTTAATAAACTGGAAAGAATGCAGGTCGCTAGAGAATTTCTGTCTCATTGACGATTCCCAGTTTCTTCCATGCTTTGCAGCCATTAATGGGGATGATTCAAATTAATTGAGAAAAGTCAAACATATTGAATCTATTCAGGTGCTCTGAGATTGGGGCTGGAGACCTATTTTCGTTTATTTAAAAAAAAAGCCATCTGTATCTTCCTCTCTCTCTTCTTCCTCTCTTTTTCGTTAACAATAGGAGCATATATAGACAACGGTTGTGAAATAATGTGTGATTGATTATGTTTATGTGCTAAAGAGTCAGCGTTGACTTTTAGAAGCCACTTAGATTTTCTCTTTCCTCAATCTGGTCCTTCAGTGCTTCCAAACAAAGCACTCATTGTTAGCGAGTCCATCTACTGCTAACCATCTTCTCTTTCCTTTCAACTTTTCCAGCATTAGAGCCACCTCTAGAGAGGTGGATCTTTGCACAATGCATCTGAAGTAGGATGATTTGAATCGTGGATTGTGCCTCTGGATTGATTTGTTCAATGATCCATTGGTGTGGGATTTTTTTGGATGTCTATTGTATTCTCAGGAGTCTTCCAGACCAAAGTTCATAGCTCTCCTCCTTCTGCTTCTTCAAAGTCCAACTTTGCTTCTTTGGAGTGTTACAAGGAACTGTCTCTTGCGCAGTTTTGATCTGTCTAGGTGTAAACACATCATGACATCTGTACATCTTTTCCTTCACTGTTACTTGACCCAGTGAAGGTCTGTAACACATTTCTTAACTTCTTGTTCCTTTACTCCTAAAGGAATGGTTGATGGTTGCTCCTAAAAAGCAGAAGCTCATCACCACTTCAATATCATCATTGTCAGTTTAAGGCCGATTGATGCATCTGTTGTTATTAGTGGTCTTCAGGTCTCATTTTTTCCACTCTGATCCTTGACTTTTACTACCAGAAATTCCAGGCCCTTTGCACATTTAACTTCATTAGGATAGTGCAGGTAATTGAGGTCTCTTCTTTCCATTTTAAAATTATGCTCATCTTTTTCCAATATACCTTCCCTCAAGATATACTGTATTCTCCATATAGATGGAATAAAGAATAAAGGCTTTTATTTCACTCCTATGGACCACTTGGAGCCAATCAGTTCCATGATGTTCTGTCCCTACTATGGCCTCCTGACCTGAGCAAGGATTTCTCATGGTGATGAGGAGATTCCCATTTTGCTAAGGACATTCCGTAGCTTGACACATCCAAAGGCCATTCTTTGGTGACTGGTTGACTGAGTCAACCACTGCCTTTTGATGTTCCCATAATATAGCATTCTGTTGACCTTCTTAAAAATGTGGAAAGGGACAAGCTCATCATTTAAATAATCTGTTGTTCCTCGTGGATCATCATTTGAAAATGCCGTTGTTGAACAATTCTTATTTTGAATTTTAGAAGACTCACATATACACTAGTGGCTGAATTACACAAATGCCAAAAAAAATCCTTTAAAAATGATAAATTACACTCAATACATTTTGAGTCCAAGTCCTCTGTGTTCATTAGTGTTATTTTATGCGTACCAGAAAACTACTCAGCTGAACGTTATGACTACATACCCACACCCATTCCTACAGACATACACAGTGTATTTATTAGCTATTCATAGTAGGCATTTAAAAACACGTTCCTTGCCTCGTTATCTCTAGAGAAGACTCTAATGCTGAGAAAGGTGGAAAGGAAGGGAAGAGGACAAGTAGCAGGAAGGTGGATTAAGTAGCAACAGGTTCACTATTGGAAGACTTGAAGGACCAGTTTAGATAAAACCTCCTGGAGAAAATCTATCTATATGGTCACTAAGAGTTGACATTGACTTGATGGCACACAATCCCTCAATTAATTCCCCATTTTACAGTCTGTATGTTGATCACTATTAGGCATGAATTCTACTTTGTTTTCCTTTTGTTTGGAAACAGTGATGGATTCACCAACATACAACTCTACTTTCAAGGCTATCCCTCTAATCTACTTCCCAGTTGGAATTAAACTTCTCATGAAGTATTAATATCACTTTATAAGGCCTTGGTAAGGCCTCACTTGGAATACTGTATCCAGTTTTGGTTGCCATGATGTAAAAAAAAAGATGTGGAGACTCTAGAAAGAGTGCAGATAAGAGCAACAAAGAGGATTAGGAGGATTTAGGAGGCTAAAACATATAAAGAACAGTTGCAGAAACTGTGTATGTACAGTTTGATGAAAAGAAGGACTAGGGGAGACATGATAACAATGTTCCAATATCTCAGGGGTTGCCATGAACAAGAGGAAGTCAAGCTATTCTCCAAAGCACCCAAGGGTAGAACAAGAAGCAATGGGTAGAAACTAATCAAGGAGAGAAGCAACTTAGAATTGAGAATTTTTTTGTGACAGTTAGAACAATTAATCAGTGGAACAACTTGCCTCCAGATGTTTTGAACTCCAACACTAGAAGTTTTTAAGAAAATGTTGGATAACCTTTTGTCCAAAGTTGTGTAGGCTTTCTTATCTAGGGTTGGACTAGAAGACCTCCAAGGTCCCTTCCAACTCTCTCTGTTAATAAGAGAAGCTGGTGTCTAGCAAAGAGACCTGCTTATTTCTCTTGGGCTTATATTCACAGGGAGAAGATAAAAATGCCCCGAACTAGAACCAAACTTGATTTCAGTCCACTACGGTAAGTCCCCATTCCCACTTAACAAATAAATGATGCTTCTAGAAAACGCAATTAAGAATTTGCTAGAAAACAGAAACATTGCCGCAAACATTCAACTGAAATGAAATACTTCCAGGCCAGTGCCCTCTCCTTCATATCCCTTTCTCCCTCATTGCACAAAATGGATTGTATTAGTACGTAAAATATTTATGCTGAATTTATTTGGAAGGCGACCGTGTGCATTCTCGGTAAGCTCCATTCAGCCGCTGAGCACTTCAAAAAGCATTTGGATCCTTCTGTGGGGAAAATGTCTTACAGGCAGAGGCCTCATTCTGTTTGTTTTGTTCCCCCTAGTTTTATTTGATAAAACTATCAACACAAAGCAGTAGCAAAACTAAAAGAGAGAGAAAAGTTACTTTCAAAGAGATGGCTTTGGAAATTCAACACAATGTCTTATTTTGAGCCGTTTCTTTGCTGGCAAGGGCTGAACCTCAGAGAATCCAATTAGACTTGCTTCTGAGTAAATGTATCTGGGGAAAGGCAAGATAACCTCTGCTTAGCAGAAGTTCAAATATTCAATAAGTAAACGGCAAAATGCTGAGACCTTGGGATGCCTGCTTTCCATTTGTACATTTGCCAGTCTCCCCATAAACTGCCTTCTCTCTTGCCCTCCTATTGACTATAATGTTCTTTCTCTTAAATTTCTTTGGACTCAGCCATGTCATTCTTTAGGGGGGGGGGGGATGACAAACTGGCTTTTCAAGTAGAGCTTAGAGCAATGCTTCCCAAACTTTTTCCTTCATTACCTCAACCGCTTTATCAGAAAGTATTTTTTAGCCAATGCAGGTAAAACAGCAGAGGCACAATTGAGAGCATTTTAACAAAGCACATCACTGTATGGTTTGGTGGCAGCAGTGCCTCAGATAGAAAGCCCCTACAGAGAGTGGTAAGGACAGTGGAGAAGATTATAGGAAACTAATTTCCTGTTATTCAGGATACTGCTTATAAGAGCTACGTGCTTAGAGCTCAAAGCATTGTTAGAGACCCCTCACACCCACTTTGCGGTCTGTTTCTGTTGCTCCTATCTGGGAGGAGGTTTAATATATGTGGGTATATGCATAATTTTGTATTTATTTATTTAGATATATTTATGTGAGAGCTTCATGCAATGAAATTTCATTTTAATGTGTACCAATTAGTGTACATTCAAAATGATAATAAGGTTATTCTATTCTATTGTATTCATATTCTAATTCCCTATTCTATTCTGTTATATTGTATTCTATTTATATTCCCTATTCTATTCTATTTATATTACCTCTCCTCTCCTCTAATGCTATGCTATGCTATGCTATTCTTATCTGTCCAGTTGTTTCAAACTCTAGGGGACAATATTCACCTCCATTTCCTAGATGAGGGAGACAATTTTGACCAAGACATTTCTGAGGTCATGAATGAAGCCAAGTCAGCCCAGTAGAATTAAAGTGCCCAATTTAAATCAAAATAGTCTCAGAGGGTACCACAAAGAAGAGGGAGTCAAAACTATTTTCCAAAGTACCTGAGGGCAGAACAAGAAGCAATGGGTGGAAACTAATCAAGGAGAGAAGCAACTTAGAACTAAGGAGAAATTTCCTGACAGTGAGAACAGTTAATCAGTGGAACAGAAGTTGCCTCCAGAAGTTGTGAATGCCCCAACCCTGGAAGTCTTTAAGAAGATGTTGGATAGCCATTTATCTGAAATGGTATAGGGCTTCCTGCCTAGGCAGAGGATTGGACTAGATGACCTCCAAGGTCCCTTCCAACCCTGTTATTCTAGTCTAAAAGATGTTGGCTTTATCTAGTTAAGGTTGGAGGGGAAGGCAGATGCTACTAAATTCCTGTTAGTCTCATAGTAAAGTAACATTGGCTCATTAATTTATACTACTGTACAAGGAGAGTGAATTAAAATTGGGCTTGGGTACAACTGTCAATGTCAGATTCCTATTTCTGCAAATATGTAGAATGTAGTCCAATGAACTTGATTGTCTGGTTTGTAGTAATATGTATACATCTTTTGTTATGCTCCACTCAATGTATGCATTCTTATTTGTAGCTCAGCTTAATCTGTGCAGTTTTTGCAAACAAATTTCCCTGCTGTAATACCATTCGGGATATTGTTTTCTTCAATCTATGAATCTGGGTATGCAATTTACTCTACTCTAATTTTATTGTGAACTGCAATACAAAATTCAGAACATGGAAAGATAACTAAGTTAGGCTTATGAAAGCCTGTTAAAAAACCCAGATATTAAAAAGGTTTCATAGAGTTGCAAAATAAGTACATTTCTCATTTGTTTCTAGTGGAATCTATGCCATAGGATAACCTGAGCTGCCTCTACAGCAGCCTTGAATACAGAATATATAGGGTTTCATCAGCAGCTCAAAATGGATGTTGAGATCAGGCTTATGTGCCCCCCCTAAAAAGGAAGGGGTAATAACATTCTGAGTCCAACATTTTAATTTTTAAAGCAATTTAGGGGTTAACGTGCTTAGAACCAAAAAAATTAGAAAGAAATGTGCATAGCTACCTTCGAGACCGTCTTCTGCCCCGTACATCCCTTCGACCGACTCGCTCCCAGGGAGAGGGTCTTCTCCGGGTGCCGTCGACCGGACAATGCCGGTTGGCGGCTCCCAGGGGAAGGGCCTTCTCTGTGGTGAGCCCTACCCTCTGGAATGGCCTACCTCCCGACCTCCGTTCCATCACAGACCTCCGCTTGTTTCGCCGTCACCTAAAAACTTATTATTTTCATCTAGCCGGCCTAGCATGATCTACTCCACACCCATTATAACAAATCAAAACTGTAATTTGGGTTTTAAATTTAAACTTATTTTAAGTTAAGCAGGATATGGATTTAATTTCGTTATTATTTAATAATATTTTGTATTTATGTATAATTGATTTTAAAGCTCTGTTCGCCGCCCCGAGTCCCTTTAAGGTGAGATGGGTGAGGGTTATAAATGTGGGGGGGGGGAAAAATGTACACGTAGCTCATAATGTTCTATGGTCAATATGGAGGGAATACCAAGCCAAAGAAGTCAAGACTCTGTCAAGTGCTCTTTTAACATTTTCATGTTATTTAGGCAAAAGGATGGAAGGGATACTTGTATTTGTATTTATTAGTTTGTCAAACATGTACAAAATAACAGGTGTAAATATAAACATGGATATAAATGAAAGAAATGAATACTAATAGGTGGGGGCAGTAGGACAGGGATGGTAGGCACACTAGTGCACTTATGCACACCCCCTTTAAGAGCTTCTTAGGAATGAGGTGAGGTCCACGGTAGACAGTTTAAGGTTGAAGCTGTGGGGGTTGGAGGATGTAACAACAGAGTCAGGTAGAGCATTCCAAGCATTGACCACTCTGTGGCTGAAGTCGTATTTTCTGCAACCGAATTTGGAGCTGTTTACTTTGAGTTTGTATTGATTGTTGCCCGTGTATCAGTGGTGGGTTTCAAATTTTTTAGAATCTACTCTCTAGCTGTGGCCTATTTTGTGGGCGTGGCTTGGCAGTCATCTGACAGGGTGGGAGTGGCCAACTTGTAAAATGTGGTGAAAGTCATTTAACAATGCTCTTGCTTAGCAATCAAAATTTTGGGCTCAATTGTGATGATACATTTCTTTCTTTCTTTCTTTCTTTCTTTCTTTCTTTCTTTCTTTCTTTCTTTCTTTCTTTCTTTCTTTCTTTCTTTCTTTCTTTCTTTCTTTCTTTCTTCCTTCCTTCCTTCCTTCCTTTCCTTTCCTTTCCTTTCCCTTCCTTCCTTCCTTCCTTCCTTCCTTCCTTCCCTTCCCTTCCCTTGCCTTTCCTTTCCTTTCTTACTTTCTGCCTTCTTTTCCTTTCCTTCCCATTGGGTTACTGGCAGCGGCAGGCCAGACTTACTTCTGGGTCCACCGGTGGAACCCCCTCTCACCGGCTCTCTAAATTTCACCATCCGGCTCTTGCGAGTAGGTGCGAACCTGCAGAAACCCACCACTGCCGTGTATCTGTGGTGGGCCCTACCCTCTGGAATGGCCTACCTTCCGACCTCCGTTCCATCACAGACCTCCGCTTGTTTCGCCGGCACCTAAAAACTTTTTATTTTCATCTGGCCGGCCTAGCATGATCTACTCCACACCCATTATTTTATAACAAATCAAAACTGCAATTTGGGTTTTAAATTTAAACTTATTTTAAGTTAAGCAGGATATGGATTTAATTTCGTTATTATTTAATAATATTTTGTATTTATGTATAATTGATTTTAAATCTCTGTTCGCCACCCCGAGTCCCTTTATGGTGAGATGGGTGAGGGTTATAAATGTGAAAAATAAAAATAAATAAATATTATTGAGGTTGAAGCTGAAGAAGTTGTTGACAGGTAAGACATTGTAGCAGACAATTTTGTGTCCTGTGTTTAGATCATACCGCAGGTGGTGCAGTTCCAGATTGTTCGAGCCCCAAATTTCAAGTCTGGTAGCATAAGGGATTCTATTGTGAGCAAAGGACTGGAGTATTCTTCTCGTGAAATACCTCTGCACCTGCTCAACTGTATTAATGTCCGATGTTCAGTGTGGATTCCAGGCAGATGAGTTGTATTCGAGAATTGGTCTGGCAAATGTTTTGTATGCCCTACTTAGCAACACAATGTTACCAGAAAAGAAGCTTCACAAAATTAGGTTAAGAACTCTTAATGTCTTGGGGCTGGGGCTTAGATCATTTGGCTCAAGGTTCAAATGATCTTGATAGACGTGAGCATTGGGTCGTATACAAGAAAGTGGAATTCAACCATGAGAAAAGTGGGGTTCTACATTTAGGTAGGATAAACCAGATTTAAAATGGAAGGGAAATATCTCACTTGGCAGTACTACTTGTGAAAGGGATCTGGATGTCGTGGTAGAACAGGTATTAAGCATGATACCAGGAGTAGCAGGCTTCAGATGTCAAAAGTGCCGGTATAATCTTTGGCCTCATCAAGAAAGGTAGAGTGGAGGAAGTTCTGCTCTTTTCTGCACTGGTCAGACCACTCTGAAAAATTGTTCTAGTCACTGCAACATAAGAAGGACATAGATGATCTGGCAAAAGAGCAGAGAAAAAATAGTGAAGATGGTGAGGAACCCAAATACTAAATCTTATGAAAAACAGTTAAAGGCACTCAGCTGTACATATCTACCCCAAACCACCCCAACAATGCCGTCGAGGTTATGTCCCAGTGTTTGGAGGCCGTACGGGTCTGGATGGGGAGTAACAAACTCAAACTTAACCCATCCAAGACCAAGTGACTGTGGTTTATTTTATTTTATTTATTTTATTAAATTTATACCCCGCCCTTCTCCAAACGGACTCAGGGTGGTTTAGCCAGGTAAGTCCAACACTGGCCATTGGGGGTGAACTATTGGCCCCCGTGGAGAGGGCGCACAATTTAGGTGTCCTCCTGGATTCCCGGCTGACCATGGAGGACCATGTGACAGCCGTGGCCAGGGGGGCGTTTTATCAGGTGCGCCTGGTCCGCCAATTGCGCCCCTTACTGGACCGGGACGCCCTTCGCACAGTCACTCAAGCACTTGTGATATCCCGTCTAGACTACTGTAACACTCTCTACATGGGGCTCCCCTTGAGGTGCACTCGAAGGTTACAGTTAGTTCAGAATGCGGCCACGCAGGTGATCATGGGTGCCTCAAGGCAGTCCCATATAACACCTCTCTTGCGCGAGCTGCACTGGCTACCTGTGGCCTTTCGGGTGCGCTTCAAGGTGCTGATTAGCATCTTTAAAGCGCTCCATGGCAGGGGGCCTAGTTATGTGCGAGACCGTCTTCTGCCCCAAACATCCCTTCGACCAATCCGCTCCCATAGAGAGGGTCTTCTCCAGGTGCCGTCAGCCGGGCAATGCCGATTGGTGATGCCCAGGGGAAGGGCCTTCTCTGTGGCGGGCCCTACCCTTTGGAACGACCTACCTCCCAAACTCCATACCACCTCGGACCTCCGCCTTTTCCGCCAGTGCCTGAAGATGCACTTGTTCCATCAAGCCGGCCTAGCGTGACCACTCGATAACGACTGAGTTTTAGTTTACAAATTTTAATTAGAGGGATTTTAATATGTTGTTTTAGCACAGGGTTGTTAAGTTTAATTGTGGTTTTAGGATATTATGTATTTGTATATTTATATTGTGTTTTAATTTCCTGTGCGCCACCCTGGGTCCTTTTGTAGGAGATAGGTGCAGGATATAAATCAAATAAAACTAAAACTAAATATACTTACCCTAAAGAAGAGAGGACTAAGAGGAGACATAATAGGGTCCACAGATAAGAGCTTCATAACTCCCATGAATATGACAAGATCTGCTTGGTGAAAGCTGTACAGAGGAAGACCCAAACTTGAAATAAGGATGGTGACTACTATTAAACAGTGCAGCCAGTAAATTTATTGTTGTAACCACAGGGCATAATGTGTAATGTGCCATCAAATAACAATGGAATAGTAGGCTTGTAAAAGGAAATAATAAAAATAATATTAGATGTAAGAAGGTGAAAGCCAGATAAAGCAAGAGATACAACTGAGAACTTAAATGTTTCTTTCTATGTTTAAATAACAGAAGAGCAATAGTAAAAATATGGTTTCCAGCAGTTGGAAACACATCTGCGAAGAGACAGTTCAGTTATTTGAGATCCAAGCCCTTGAATTCACCTACCAGTGAGAATTTCTTCCTAATTTCATTGTAAATGTGATCGTGGAAGATATGAAGACTGGCCTGG
This sequence comes from Rhabdophis nuchalis, assembly GCA_039707465.1. Taxonomy (NCBI): domain Eukaryota; kingdom Metazoa; phylum Chordata; class Lepidosauria; order Squamata; family Natricidae; genus Rhabdophis; species Rhabdophis nuchalis. The sequence goes on along the minus strand of CM077654.1, from coordinate 22,996,016 downwards.
CCAAGAGGTTGGACTAGAAGACTTCCAACATGCCTTTCAACTTGATGATCCTATGATTCTGTAGTAAGTGGTTGAGGATTGGGAAAAACAATTAACATCTCGCATAGCATGAAATCTTTCTCCGAACTTTCAAAAGATTGAAATCTAGAATCAGGTTTTGATAAAACCAAGTAATGCTTTGCACGATGTATGATTAAACAATAAGTCTTGCTTCAATTCAGGATAGCTACTGATTCAGATAGAGCTAGACAACATAATGGCAATCAGAACTAGCAACTGATGGGTGCCAGAACCAATATCTTCATGTCCCAACAATAAAACAATAGTGGAAATTGCTCTTGACTCCCTGCTTGTAAGCTTCTCCTCTCCCCATCTAAGTTGGCCATAGAGAGTTGGCTGTCACTGGTAGACTGTGTCAAGTTATCATAAAACCTTGGTCAACAAAGCTCAATCAAATCAATCAAATTTTAATTTGTATACCGCTCCCTCTCCCCGAAGGGACTCGGGGCGGTGCACAGGGAATATAAAACATAAAAACATACAACAATATAAATATCTAAAATCAAATTAAATTACAGTAACCCCGCGCTAAAACCTAAAAACCGAAAACACTAAATCCCCTAAAAACCTAATTAAAAATTTCAATATACAGACTGGAGGTAGGAAAGATAAATTAGGCCAGGCCGGCCTGTTGGAAGAAATACGTTTTGAGCTTTCAACGGAAGGAGCGGAGGTGCGGAGTTGTTCTGAGGTCGGGGGGTTAGGTCGTTCCATAGGATAGGGCCTGCGACAGAGAAGGCCCTTCCCCTGGGAGTCGCCCGCTGGCATTGCCTAGTGGAAGGCACCCGGAGAAGTCCCTCTCTGTGGGAGCGAATCGGTCGAAGGGATGTATGGGGCAGGATGCGATCTCGCAGATAGCTAGGTCCCGTGCCATGAAGCGCTTTGAAGATGGTAATCAGCACCTTGAAGCGCACCCGAAAGACCACAGGCAGGCAATGCAGCTCGCGCAGGAGCGGTGTTATATGGGAGTGCCTAGGGGCTCCCAGGATTGCCCGCACGGCCGCATTGTGAACTAGCTGTAGTCTTCGGGTGCACCTCAAGGGAAGCCCCATGTAGAGAGCTAAGGTAGATTTCATTTGATTGCTCCCTCTTTATTGTCTACGGCACTGGTGTCAAACTCCATTGTGTCACGTGATGTACCATGACATAGTGTGACATTTGTTTGCCTTTGCGGAGCCAGGGTGGGCGTGGCCTGCATGTGACACATCTGGCCTGCAGGCTGCCAGTTTGACAGGCCTGGTCTACAGCCTAGGGTCTGTTTACTTGAGGGGCCAATGGTCTCCCATAGCATGTGCCCAGCCAAATCAATCTGGCAGGGTTGGTCCCCTCCAGGATCCTTTGATTAAAGAATATCATCTACAGAAGACAATTGGTCCCTCAAGTAAATGGACCCTGTGCCATACATAATAAAGAGGGAGCATTTAAATGAATTTTACCTTCATTGACCATAATCAAATCTTGGACAGTATCATGTCAGGATATGGAATCTATTGAGCCTAATAGTTTTACTATGAATTATTTTAAATATAAAGGTTCCCCTGCATGTCTGCTAGTCATTTCCAGCTCTAAGGGGCAATGCTCATGTCCGTTTCAAAGCCGAAGAGCCGGCACTGTCTGAAGACGTCTCCGTGGTCATGTGACTGGCATGACTAAATGCCAAAGGAACACAGAACACTATTACCTTCCCACCAAATGTGGTCCCTATTTTTTCTACTTGCATTTTTACATGCTTTCGAACTGCTAGATTTGCAGAAGCTGGGACAAGTAACCGAAGCTCACCTCATTACGCGGCACTAGGGATTCGAACCGCTGAACTGCCAACCTTCTAATCGACAACTCAGTGTCTTAGCCACTGAGCCACTGCATCCCGAATGAATTATTTTATTGAGGACAATTTGCAAGAAACAATATATTGGAATGGCTGAATTTGGAAGCACAGAATGGCTCAAAATAGGGAAGAGTGAGACAAGAATGAGATTGTCCCCATATACTTTTAAGGTATTATAAAATACAAGAATGTCCAGGCTGGAAACATAGTATCTGGAACCCAAACTGGAGGAGAAAACATTTTGAGATATGCAGATGACACCACTTAAAGGAAAGGAAAGAAGACATAGTATTAATAGTAAATGAAAGGAGAAAAATGAAAATCTTGTTTAATATTAAATACAAAGAAGACAAAGATAAAGTTAACCAACCTATAATGGATCACAAGCAATATAGAACAGCTAAACAAAAAACAGTAAAAGAAGGTTGCTGCCAAAATAAAAATAAAATTAATTTGAAGGAAGAAGGCAATGTCAAACATGAAGGACATTTCTTTGACAGCCATGAAAATAATTAAAGCAGCATTTTTTTTAAAAAAAATTATTATTTGCATTATATGGCTGTGAAAGACAGACATAGAGAATGAACAAGGGGAAAAAAGATAAGATGCCTTCAAAATAGGGATTTTGAAGCTGTTAGTAACAGGAACATGGCCTGAAAAAGGAACTAATCACTTAGTCCTGGGCCAAATAAAGATAGATTGCTCCCTTGGGGTGATAATCCCTAGGCAGAAGCTCCTATCCTTTGGACACGTCATTCAAGCAGACGAAGCCCTAGAAAAAATAGCATTATGCTTGGCAAGCAAAGGAACGGGAACGCAACAAATAGGATGGGTTGATGGATGGGACCAAAATAATTACTGGAATGTCCTTGAAATAATTACCGGTTGCTACTGGAAATTAATTGAGGTGGTTAGCATTTGTCCACATGGTCACCAATGTTGTCGGAGAAAAATGGTTATGAAACACTGGGATGGAGATTTGCAGTGCTTTGTTCTGCACAGAGGAAAGGAGACAGGTTTTACAATGACTTCTCCCTAAGCCCACCTTAAGCCAACCCCTGTTAGGTTATCCTATGACCTTATCAATGTTTATTAATATTGCTTGGCTTGCATCTGTCCTGCCTAGCAGCAATCAGCACATTTGCTCCTAATTTCCAGTAACAATTAGCACAATATGCCATTATTAGTACATTGCTCCCCCGTGCCTCTTTTCTCAAGCTGTTGCCATTTGACAAATCTGTAATCTCTCTCTCTCTCTCTCTCTCTCTCTCTCTCTCTCTCTCTCTCTCTCTCTCTCTCTCTCTCTCTCTCTCTCTCTCTCTCTCTCTCTCTCTCTCCTCTCTCTCTCTCTCTCTCTCTCTCTCTCTCTGTATGTGTGTATAGCTAGGTAGATATATAGGTAGATACGCTAGCTAGTGTATAGCTAGGTAGATATATAGGTAGATACGCTCCCACAGAGAGGGCCTTCTCAGGGTGCCGTCGGCCAGACAATGCCGACTGGCGACACCCAGGGGAAGGGCCTTCTCTGTGGCGGGCCCTGCCCTGTGGAACGACCTACCCCCAGAACTCCGTACCATCACCGACCTCCACCTCTTCCGCCAGTGTTTAAAAACACATTTCTTTTATCAAGCCGGCCTAACATAACATAACCTCCGCTGGGACTATGTAGATAGTTTTAATTGGGGATTTTAATTGGTTTTCGCGCAGGACTAAATATTTAATAGGTTTCTAAATCTTTGTATTTTTGTATTTTGTATGTATTTTAAATTCCTGTGCACCGCCCTGGGTCCTTTTGGAGAAGGGCAGGATATAAATCAAATAAATATAAATATAAATATATAGATATAGTATAATCATCTATTTCTAGCACCTATGATACCCTAGGTCAGTGATGGCTAACCTTTTTGTAAAGGCGTGCCAAAATTGTGTTCATGCGCACTATTGCCCACACCCACAATTCAATGCTCTCCACCCCCTGTGCATGGACATGCATCACCACCCTCCCTATGCAGGGGGGGCAGTTTTTGTCCTCCCCAGGCTCTGGAGGTTTTCCTGAAGCATGGGAAGGACGAAAAGAGGCTCTCCCAGCCCTCCAGAAGGCCGAAAATCAGCTGGACGGCATGTCCATGCATGGTGGAGCTGATGGCTCGCATGCCAGTAAATATGGCTCTGCATGCCACCTATGGCATGTGTGCCATAAGTTCGCCATCACGGCCCTAGGTTCAGGGGTGGGATTGAAAAATGTTAGCAACTGGTTCTCTGCCCACGGTGGGAGTGGCCTACTCAGTCGGCCTCCTGCACCACAGGAAGGGGGCATTATTTCCCTGAGCCTCCAGGAGGATGAAACAGCCTCCCCCAGGCTCCAGAGATCCTCCCAGAGCCTCCGTGCAGGATCCGTGCATTTACCTGGCATGATGAATGGGCTGTCTGGAGACTCCTGGGAGAGCAGGTGCGAATCGGTGCGAACCGGCTGAATCCCACACCTACCTGGGTTTCCTCTTCATGCAGTCGTCTTATCCCATAACTACATCTGGGGTTTCAGTTGAGCAAACATTTTCTGCGGGTTTTACTAACTAAGCTGTTTTCATTACTCCTTGTGCGCTAGCCACCCCATTAACACATTGTATGCAAATACTCATTCTCTACAGAGAATTAGGTCTTCACAGGAGAGAGTCCTGGGGCCTTTCCTTCACCAGGAATCCAGACTTCACTTGATAGCTTCTAACTGTGTTGCTGTTAGAGACCCAGGCTGTTCATCTACTAGAAGAGTGTGGATTTTGTCAGCTTGTCTACTTTGCTTTCTCATCTTTGTGTTCATCCATGGATTAACGGCAGAGTATCTTTAAAAATCCCTTCCCCACCTTTTCTGAATAATCCTGCAATGGTTGAATAAAGCTTCTTGAATCAAAGCAGACAAGCTTACAAGGGCTGGCTGGCAATATATATATATATATATATATATATGCAGTGAGCATCTGCTGTACCATTTATGGCTGGAGACGTGTTTTTTGAATGGAGCACATTAGAATGTGTATCCCAGTGTGTACCCCACAGAGAATAATTTATTGCCAGCAGATATCTGCATTTAGATGGATGTTCAGTTCGCTTTCCCCATCCACCCGCCCCCTCCTTCCTTAATGAGAGACCGAGGACTCAAGTAACAATTATCTCTTTCCTCTGTCAGAAAGTAAATCAGAATGAGTCAAACAGAACAAAGATTTGAGATAATTATTCCTGCCAGCACAACAATACAGATGGTGAAAAGAAAGTGAAACTGTAGGATAATTGGGGTTTCCCTTCCTAATTCCTAGAGCACCTTTTGACTCCCTTCATCTGCATGTTCCCTACATTAAAAACCTCTGCTCTGTCCAGGGACGACTTCTGCAATAGCACTGGTACTAACACTTAGACTTATGTATCGCGTAACGGTGCTTTATAGCCCTCTCTATGTGGCTTATAGAGTCAGCAAATTGTCCTCGAGTTCTCATTTTCAGAAGTATGGAAGGTTGAGTCAATCTTGAGCTGTGTCAGGATCGAACTGTCAAACTGCTGGCAGCTGGCAGTCAGCAGAAGTAGCCTGCAGTACGGCATTCAAATCACTGTGTTGAGGATATCTCCGTTATGAGACAGAGAATTGTGTAACGGAATTTGCAGCAAGAGATATGTTGCTAGATATTCACACTATTAGTCACAGACACTGATGGTAAAACAAGCAGACTTTTACTTGTGGTAGAAAAATAAAGTAAACTATTTCTTCACAAACAGTGGTAGTTAGTCTTGAATCAAAATACAGTCTATAACTCAAACAGTTGGCTTACAGTCGTTCAACCCACGATCCTCCTTACTTCTTTGCCTTTCACTGATCTAACCCGACATCCAGAGTTTCCATTCAAAATGATCAGCAAACGAACAGTGATTCTAGCTTCCTCTTATGGCTGATTGAGGAAGCAGCAGCCAATTACATTACACTGTAGCATTTAAAGTTACAAATACCAATTTCAATCATGGCATATATGTAAATATATATATATACACACACACATACACACACACACACACACACACACACACACACACACTGGTATTGTTGTATTCGGGTGTTTTCCCGTGTAAGCATGAAATTGTTTTTGCAATGTTTCGGCAATATCTCACTTGCCATCTTCAGGCTTCAGTCTGTGGTTACGAAGGTGCCGCCCTTCCTTCGTAACCACAGACCGAAGCCTGAAGATGGCAAGTGAGATCTTGCAGAAACATTGCAAAAACAATTTCATGCTTACACGGGAAAACACCCAAATACAACAATACCAACATACCTACACCCGTGAAAATCTACGAAAGCATATGTGTGTGTGTGTGTGTGTGTGTGTGTGTGTGTGTGTGGTTTTTGAGCTGATCAAGACTGGAGATTTTGGAGCAAAATCTCCAGTCTTGTGAAAGAGTATTTATATGAATGCAGCCATTTACTACATTACTTGACTCAGAAGTCACACTTATACTGCAAAAAAATAGAGAGAGTACAAAACTTGGTGTGTAACAGCGGTGGTATTCAGCAGGTTCTGGTCAGTTCTGGAGAACCAGTAGTGGAAATTTTAAGTAGTTTGGAGAACCGGTAAATACCACCTTTGGCTGGCCCTGCCCCCATCTATTTTCTGCCTCCCGAGTCCCAGCTGATCAGGAGGAAATGGGGATTTTGCAGTAACCTTCCCTTGCCACGCCCACCAAACCATGCCATGCCCAAGTCTACTTGGGCGGTAGTACAGAACCAGTAGTAAAAAATTTGAATCCCACCACTGACATGAAGCATCATGAGAAAGGCTCTTCCTATGCACTTCAAGATCAGGTCTGAAGTTTCTGTTTATTCCATGGATCTTTTTTGTCCCCAAAAATACAAAATATACCCTAAAGGCTTAAACGCTACAGTGAGCTTTGGAATGGAAATGTGAGCGCACATTTGATCAACTAATAAAATTGCAGAGATGACTAAGCTTGTTCTTAGAATTCACTGCTGCTTTCTCCACTTCAAGAAATACTTTTGGCTTTCTTCGGAAGATGCTCACGCTGTTGCAATTACAAGAACACAGTGCTTTTGATTTTAATAATTAAAAAAGGCACATAATAAAAACCAAAACAAAACATAATGTTCTCCACCTCAGCTATGGAAAAGACGCTCCCATTTGTCTTAGTTTCTTACCATCGTGAAGGTTTTATGAGCACTTATAAAAGCTGGGGTAAGATGGTCTTATTTTTATATTGGAAAAAATGGTGGTTCTATGAAATAGCTTTATGCCCGTCACAAATGTAGTTATTGTCTCTTAGATCCTGCATCTGGATCTTTGCTCTTTGTTTATTCAACCATAAGGTTGAAAGTTACATGCAGGCAGAAGTATTTTAGAAATGATCTTGCACTGGGGAAAATACAGGTGTCAAAAAGAGGAAAAATAGCTTCATTAGAAAGTTATTTGGTTTTTAAGGAATGAAGGCAGAATAATGCATAAAGGAATCTCAGTGTTAGGAGTTATCGCAAATCTAAATGGCTATAAACCTACTTATGAACATTTTTAAAAAGTGTCACTACCCCGGGAATGCTGCATTGCTAATGCAAACAGTTAAGCAGAGATAAAATGTTTAGTGATTTCCACAGCTGGAATGTACAAAGAGAGCAAATTTGTACCTGTGACTGTCATGCTGTTCCTATGGTAGTCTGCCTGTGGAGCTGACAGCAGATTTGGACAGTGAGGAGGTTGGGGAGGAACATGGGCCAGTCCCAGAGTCTGGGGAAGGCTTGGATGAGGGCTCTGTGTCAGAGGTAGAGAGGGGGCCAGGGCCATCTGGGAGTTACGTGCTGGCTCCAGAGCCTCCAGAGTCAGACCTCAGCAAGGCAGAGGAACATGGGGAGCCTGTTTCCAGCGCGCGCATGCGCAGAGCTGCCAGAAGGCAAGAGCAGTTAAGACAAAAGGGACAATTCGGGAATAAGGCTTGGAGATGATTGGCCCCTCCCATAAGACATAAAAGAGAAGCAAACAGATGTGAGCCTTTGCAGGAAGCCACTTTGTTCGTTCTGGGGAGTTTAAATTCTGAAGCTCCGTTTTGACTCTCTGCTCCATGTGGCCTTGCAAAGCTAATTACCAATTAGGTCTATGGCAGCATTTCAAGGGAGATAAAGGTGGGTGCTTATCAGCCTTATCCTGAAGGACTGTGGCAGACTACTGTTCGACTCTTTACAAACTATTTGTGACTCATTACGGGCTGGAAATGAATGTAATTCACAGCCATTGAAATAAAAAGAGGGTTTTTGGGACTAAGCGCGCGATTTTTACTTCCTGTGTATCAGGAAGCCTAGATCAGGAAAACCTCCACTCCAAATAGACCTGTTGACTACATATGGTTTTGTATTATAAAAGTGTGCGTGGAGGCATTGACTAGCATGCGTGGTACAATGTTGGGAAACTGCCAACTAGGCTAGAAGGAGGGACCAAGTGTGGACCTAACTTGGAGTCATTGCACAGCTGCACATGCCATAAGCGTGACCTCCCAAGACCCATGAAACCTTAACTGGTTGTTCCCAGGGGAAGGCAAGCAAGTGTGGTGAGATTCTTGTAAGATAGGTAGTAGAAAATAAAGATGATGACTTCAGCTATTCATGCCATATGCCTCACAGAACCCCTTTCATTGCTGAGACTCCAATACAGAATAACAAGAGTTGACAGGACCTTGTAGGTCATTTAGTCCAACCCACTGCTCAAGAGTGCGTTATACTATTTCTGACTAGCAGCTCTCCAGTCTTTTCTTGAAAGCCTTTAGTGATGAAGTGTTCTAGTGTTCTCACTGTCAGAAAAGTTCTCCTTATTTCTAGGTTGAATGTCTCCTTGGTCAGTTTCCATCCATTATTCCTTGTCTGGCCTTCAGGTGCTTTGGAAAATAGCTTGACCCCCTCCTCTCTGTAGCAGCTCCTCAAATATCAGAACACTGCTGTCATGTCTCCCCTGGTCCTTCTCTTCACTAGACTAGCTATGCCCAGTTCCTGTAACTGTTCTTCATATGTTTTAGTCTCCAGTCCCCTAATCATCTTTGTTGCCCTTCTCTGCACCTTTTCTAGAGTCTCAACATCTTTTTTATAGTGTGGTATGGTATTTAAAAACCAGATGACGTATTCTAGGTGTGGTCTTACTAAGATTTTATAGAGTGGTATTAACACCTCACATGATCTTGATTCAATATCTCTGTCACTGCAATTTAGGATTGTATTGGCTTTTTTGGGTGGCTGCTGTACACTACTGGATCATATTTAATTGATTGTTCACTAGGACTCCAAGATCTGTCACACAGTTACTGCTATTAAGTCAGTTTCACCTAATCTATACGTGTTTTTGTTCCCTAAGTGTAAGGTCTTACTTAAGGCATGCAGTGGCTCAGTGGCTAATTTAATTTAATTTAATTTTAATTTTATTAGACTTATAAACCGCAATCTATCTCCCCGAAGGGACTCGGGGCAGTGCACAGGAAGTTGAAACAATATAAATAAATAGATATATACAACCATACAAATATACCACAATAAAACGAATTAAATTTAATAAGCCCTGTGCTAAAAGTTAATAAAACCTCCTAATTAAAACCTCACCCAATTTAACACAGTCTATATACATTGGGCCCAAGGACTAGGCCAGGCCGGCTAGATGGAATAGGTGTGTCTTCAGCCACTGATAGGAGAGGCGGAGGTCCGAGATGGTCCGGAGTTCGGGGGGAAGGTCATTCCAGAGGGCTGGGCCCGCCACAGAGATGGCCCTTCCCCTGGGGGTCGCCAACCGGCATTGCCCAGCCGACGGCACCCGGAGAAGGCCCTCTCTGTGGGAAGGGATCGAACGAAGGGATGTATGAGGCAGGAGACGGTTTTGAAACAGAGATGCCCCCCCCCCGCCCCGAATCAGGAATGACTAGCATATATGTGCAAGGGGAACCTTTACCTTTTTAAGGCCTTACTTTTCTCTACAACGAATTTCATTTTGTTACATAGGGCTCAGTATTCAAGTGTGTCAAGATCAGCCTGGATCTTAAGCCTATCATCTAGGATGTTGGCTATTCCTGCCACCTTGGTGTCATCTGCAAATTTCCCTTTCTATTCCCTCATCCAAGTCACTTATGAAGATATTGAAGAGTACTGAGCCTAAGAAGGAACTAGATGTAAATCAGCTGTCAACACGGAAGAGAAGATTAGTCACTATGCCTTTCCTAGCATATAAAAACAAATCAGAAATTGATAGCCCCTCGTATGTTGGCCGATGGTTTGTCAGAGATGACTGTTCCTCCTTTCACTTTGAAAATAATTGTGTTACTCCACAGCTTTCAAGAGGGATAGTGAATAGGACTGGACAAGTGGCTTAATAAGAAATGGGACAGCTTGTCAAGAAATGGGAACTCAAATATTCAGTCGCTAAAGTTGATTCAATGAAGATTTGACAACTGAAACCAACTGAAGTTTGAGACTTGGATGGATACATTGATTTCATTACTTAAACTGAATTTGAAACCAATTGAGGCCAAGCTACATATATATTTTTTACGCTTGCATTTTAGGAGTCCAAATTAATCCAAACCAATTAGTGTTCTCTTAGTAAATGTATAAAAAAAGGTTCTTCTTTTTCCCTCTAATGTGTTTACAAAGAAAGATCTATGTACACAGCAACAGTAAGCATTTCCTCCCTCTTCTTTTAATTGCCACTTTTAAAAATATATATCAGCTTATTTTCAAAAAGCCAGTGGCTGAATTATAATGTCTTTTAGTTCAGGCCATCCATCAGACTTCATCACTGGCAGGCCTTATTACTGATAATGTCTCGTTTTTCTTCACTGGACACTAAAAAAAAACACCGAAAGGAAAGTGAATTGCTTCAGAAGAGAGTGGAGAAGATTCAGCGAAAATCTGTCCAAAAGTTGACAGAAGCAGTCGAGTTTTTATTTTGCTCATGCCACCTGAAGGAGCTGTCTAGATATTTGTTAAAGAAAAGCTCTGCTCTTCCAATGACAGATGATAAAGTAATTTTATCTCCTGGAGCCCTTATAATAAATATCAAGATCTCTCCAAGTTTGGCAGCTGTTGGAGAAAAATGTAAAAAAAAGGAGGTTTTGTATCCTCGCCGTGTAACACGGCAGCGTCTGTCTTCTGACATCAAGGAAGGGGCTCAGGATCGCACATTGAAAATAGATGAATTAAATTGTCCAGTGGCCTTGTACAAAACACTGGCAAAACCATCAATAATGGTTGGATTGCATTGCTTTAACCTGCGTGATAAACTGGCTGGAAACCAACCGACAACGAAAACAAAAAGGTTCCAGTCTATTGTAGCAAGCATGAAAACAAAACTGACCTGGTTTTATACATATGCAACCCAGAGCTGATACTGGCCAGAAAAATGCATTGTCTCAGGGTGTTTTCCCCCCTCTGATTCAAATTCATGAGAGAGGAATTGTTTTAGAAATTTGTTTCAAACCAGAAAGGAATTCAGGAAAATACTCTCAGATCGAATCGAATCGAATTTTATTTATAACCCGCTCTCTCTCCCCGAAGGGACTCGAGGCGGGGCACAGGGAATTAAAAACAGTTAAAAAGAATACAAAATTTAAAACAATAAACGTACATAAATACTAACTAAAAGGCATATTAAACAGAAAACCCTGCGCTAAAATTCCCAAATATTTACTAAAAATCCCTAAACAATCAGAAGAGACTATCCTAGGCCGGCCAAGCGAAAAAGATGTGTTTTTAATTTCAGACGGAAGGAGCGGAGGTCCGTGGTAGTTCTTTTTTTTTTTTTTTTTATTGCAATTTTTATAATGTTTTACAATATTTCACCCAGTGCTGTACAAAACAAAAGGAAGAGTTGGTTTCAAGTATCATCTATTATCTTTAGGATCTCCAAAATCCACGTTCTCTCGGTACAGGCGTCGAGACGTCCAAAGTTCCAAGTGCATAGTCCACAAATGGCTTCCAAGTCTTCCAAAAGATATCGTTTTTATAAACCCCCTCTCTAAATTTAATATCACACGTCATTTTATCATTTAAGGCTAATTTCCACATTTCACAATACCATTCTTCTATTTTAATATTTGCCTCTATTTTCCAATATCTTGCTATTACAATTCTACCCATTATAATCATAATTCTAATCAATTCTTTCTCATGTTTTGTTAACTCTGGTTCATTAATTATCAATAACAATATAGTCTCTGGTCTCAATATTATTATTCTTTTCATCATTTCACACATCGTTCTTTCTAATTGCTGCCAAAACTTTTTAATTTTCACACATTTATACCACATATGTTCATAAGTTCCCAATTCCGTATTACATCTCCAACATTTATCACTCATTTTTTTATCTATCAGTGATAATCTTAATGGGGTCCAATACCATTTCCAAACAACCTTAAAATTATGTTCTTTAATCCTTATAGATAAAGTCCTCATAATCTGACTCTTCCAATTCTCGTTCCAATCCAAATCCAATATTTTAATCTTAAGGTCTTCCTCCCAATTCCTTTTCATTACCATTTGTGGGTTTCCATCAAAGTTTATAATCTTGTATATCTTACTAACGAGTCCTTTTAACCCAGTTTCATCCTTAATAATTTGAGATACTAACCTTTCAAATTTAGTTTTACTTCTATCTATGTTACATATTCCCCTTACTTTCATAGTCCATTTTTCTACCTGTATTTTTTCAAACCAATTTAACTCCAATTTTTGAATTACTTTTTTCTTCCTACTTTCAGTTCCTAGAGCTCTTAACCAATCTACTATATTTCCTATATTTTCATCCTCAATTACTTTATTCCGACTTATATTAGTTTTAATCGGCCAACTTTCAGTTGTCTTTCCCAAAAACGCTATATCCGGAATCAGTTTTTTAACAAATTTATTCCAAGTTTTACTCAGCCCCTTTAACCAATAACTATTAATTGCCTTTTTTGTTTTTGCTCTATCTAAAAACCATATAGACCCAAATCTCTTAATATCTTTTAACTCCAGATCTCCCCAATGACCATCTCCACCTTTAAGTATTTTTATCACAGTTCTAATATTATACGCCCGATAATAATTAAGTAGATTGGGAATTCCCAATCCACCCTCTTTTTGATTTTGATACCACAATTTCTTCATTAATCTTGGTCTTTTCCCACCATTACAAAATTTATCTAATTTCTTCTGATATTCTTCTATATCTTTCTCTGTCAAATTTAATGGTAGCATCTCAAATAAAAAGTTAAACTTTGGTAATAACATCATTTTACACATTGCAATTCTACCAAACCAAGACAACTTTATCTCTTTATATTTATCTATCTTTTTCTCTACTTCCTTCAACATCACCTCATAATTAATTTTTTTTAATTCTCTAACTTTAAGTGAAAGTGTTATCCCCAAGTATTTCAATGTGTTCTTAGCTCTTATCCCAAATTGTTCTTGCATACTCTCCCACTCCTTACCATCTTTATTCATTAATAATTCAGATTTTGACCAATTTACCTTTAAACCTGTCATTTCTTCAAATTCTATCAAATGTTTATTTATCCTCTTTAAATCTTTCTCTATATCTTTCAAAATAATCAAGGTATCATCCGCATACAAATTTATCTTATATCCCTTGTAACCTTCCAACTCTTCATCTGCTTCTATCAATTTAATCAAAACCTCCATAACTAACAAAAATAATGTTGGAGACAAGGGACATCCTTGTCTCGTGCCTGCTTCCAATTTAATCTCTCCCGTCATTGTTCCATTCACCTTTACCTTTGCACTACTTTTTTGATACAGTTTTGAAATAACATGTATAAATTTATTACCAAAGCCTAATGCCTCAATAATTACTTTTATAGTATCCCATTGTACAGAATCAAAAGCTTTAAAAATATCTAACGATATTATACCTAATTCATCACCATTATTCTCTGCTACATCTATAATATTCAATACTCTTCTAATTATATCACTCATATATCTACCTTTAACAAACCCTACTTGATTATAACTTATATATTTATCTATAAAACTATTTAATCTATTACTTATAATAGCTGTAAATATTTTAGCATCTTGGTTGATTAAAGAAATAGGTCGATAGGACTCGATCCTCTCAAGATCTTTATCAGGTTTAGGAATTATAGATATTACTGTCTTATTCCATGACATCGGGACTTCTCCACCATGTAAAATTCCATTAAATAGTTTTTGCAGTTTTGGTATTATTAGTTCTTTAAAATCTTTGTAAAATTCAGCAGGTAATCCATCTTCTCCTGGGGTCTTCCCTAATTTTAACTCTTGTATTATTTCGTTGATTTCCTCCTGTGTTATATCTCTTTCCATCAAATCTTTGTATGTTTGATCTATTTTCATAGCATATTTTCCAAGATGATTCTTCAATTTTTCTAAATCAATTGATTTCTTTAAATATAATTTTTGAAAAAAATTCCTAGCTACTTCACATTTCTCCAATCTCTTATAACACCTTGTACCTTTTTCATCTATCAGAGAACCAATTTCTCTCTTTTGAGTTTTATTTTTCGCCATCTTTGCCAATAACCTAGAATTTTTATTACTAAATTCAAAAAAATCCCTATTCAAATATCTTAAATTTTTTTTAACCAATTCGATATCTTCTTCTATCCGTTTAGTTTTTAATAAGGTCAATTCCTCCAAACATTTTTTATCTTTCGTAAGTGAGAATTGGTTCTCCAATATCTTAATTTGTCTTATATCCTGATCAATTTTAGCTTTAGGTCCGTGGTAGTTCTAATATCGGGGGGAAGGTCGTTCCAGAGGGCTGGGCCCGCCACAGAGAAGGCCCTTCCCCTGGGCGTCACCCGCTGACAGAGTCTAGTGGACGGCACCCGGAGAAGTCCCTCTCTGTGGGAGCGAATCAGCCGTGAGGATGTATGGGGCAGGATCCGATCCCGCAGATAGCTAGGTCCCGAGCCATGGAGCGCTTTGAAGATGACAACTAACACCTTGATGAAATGTGATGTTTTTGTTCTCCCTCCTTTCCTCCATCCCTCCTTCCCTCCCTCCTCCCTCCCACTCCCTCTCTCCCTCCCTCTGTTTTATGTGCAAATATCTGCCTTTTCATTGTCCAGGCATTTTTCCAGAGTTCTGCCAGGCCCCCGAATCAGGGGCATCTGTAGGGGGAGTAGTTTGTAAAACAATAAATCAAATAAATCAAAATCAAATGACAGGTACAGCTAATCCTCAACTTACGAGCAAATGGAGCCCAACATTTATGCTGCTAAATGAGACATTTGTTACGTGCGTTTTGCCCCATTTCACGACCTGTCTTGCCACCACTGTTACGTGAATTATTGTGGTTGTTAAGTTAGTCACCTGGTTGTTAAGTGAATCTGACTTCCCCACTGACTTTGCTTGTCAGAAGATCACAGGGGATCACATGAGCTCCAGACAATGCAAACCCTCATGGATATGAACCAGTTGCCAGGCATCCAAATTTTGAACAGGCGGCCAAGGGGATGCTGCAACGGTTGTGGGGATCATGGTCATAAGTCACTTTTTTAAGGCTCTTGTAACTTTGAATGGACACTAAATGAACTGTTGTAAATCAAGGACTACCTGTATAGAAACCTGATATTCATACATACCTGCACATCTACGCACAAATGCTGTGCTGTGCTATACTATACTATACTATGCTATAGTTCTTCTTCTTGTGCCATATCTGTCATTGGATGTTGGTGATCATGTTGTCCATCCTATTTTTATCAACAGCCGCATGAAAAAGTGCTGCTGAGTTTTATCCAAGCCAGTCCCGTAGATCTTGAAGCTGTAATACAATAAAATACAATACAATAGCAGAGTTGGAAGGGACCTTGGAGGTCATCTAGTCCAACGCCCTGCCTAGGCAGGAAACCCTATACCGTTTCAGACAAATGGCTATCCAACATCTTCTTGAAGACTTCCAGTGTTGGGCCATTCACAACTTCTGGAGGCAACTTCTGTTCCACTGATTAATTGTTCTCACTGTCCGGAAATTTCCCCTCAGTTCTAAGTTGCTTCTCTCCTTGATGAGTTTCCACCCATTGCTTCTTGTTCTGCCCTCAGGTGCCTTGGAGAATAGTTTGACTCCCTCTTCTTTGTGGCAACCCCTGAGATATTGGAACACTGCTATGATGTTCTTCTTCTGCCTGGACTCGTTTGCCTTCAATCTTTCCCTAGAGGATTAAGTGAATACTATACTAATTATATTAATGTGAAATGCATGATGGCTGAGGAATTCTGGGAGTTGAAGTCCACCTATCCTAAAGTTTCCAAAGTTAGGAAATGCTGTCCTTGAGGAAAGGCTGGATGTTATCAAGGGATGTAATGAAACATCCATAAGAAAAATGTTGCACATGCCAGACACAAGACCTTAATAGTCTATTTATGATCTGTGTATATAGATAATTCTTAACTTATAACCTTAGATCCTTATAAGGGTCATTTAGTGACTATTCAAGGTTGATGCAGCCTTCCATCTTTCCAAGGTAGATAAAATGAGGACCTAGATTGTTGGGGTGAATAGGCTGACTTTGTCAATAGGTGTTGTAAACCACTTAGAACTCTGGCGCGATACAGCTCTAGCCAATTCATAAATGGATGTTGGTATTTTACCTCTAGCTGAATATTTCAAACTGTTTTATTAGGGATTTTTAGGGGTATTAGTTTTAGTTAGTTTGGGATTTTAGCGCAGGGTCTAGGTTTAATTCATTTTAAATTGTATTATAATGTTTGTTGTTTGTATATGTATTTTTAATTCCCTGTGCACCGCCTCGAGTCCCTTCGGGGAGAGAGAGCGGTTTACAAATTAAATTATTATTATTATTATTATTATTATTATTATTATTATTATTATTATTATTATTATTATTATTATTATTATTATTATTATTATTATTATTATTATTATTATTATTAAATGGGAATTTTAGCACAGGTTTTTTATTTAATTCATTTTAATTATTGTTATTGTATTTGTTGTTATTCATTTGTGATTTTTAACTCCCTGTGCACCGCCCTGAGTCCATCTTGATGGAGATAGGTGCGGTATATAAATTGAAATAAATTGAAAATTGAAAAATTAGAGAGAGCTGTAAAAGCAGTATGAAGCAGTATATGCTGTAATTCTAAGTGCTATTGCTATTCAAACGTACCATGGACCCTAAAAAAGGTACTTACAACCTGAATTCAAAGATTTGATGTCTCATCTCTCCCCTCACCCCCAATGATGACATGACTGCATTTGGCAATGTTTATGGCTGTTTGCAGCATTCCACAGTCATGTTACCACAATGTATGTTTTTTACTGGAAACCATTTACTTCTACTTTCTTGCAAAAAAAAAATGTCCATAATGAACAATGGATTCTTTTAACCATGGGACCATTTATTTAACGGCCCTTGTGTTCAGTGAATGACCGACATGTTTATTTAACGATCATGTGTTCACTTAGCAAACATTGCAAAATAGGTGGTAAAATCAGGCAAAGTCATGCCAGCCACTTCATGACCATTTTGCAATGGTCAGTTATGATCATAAGTCAAGGGCTACCCATAGTCTCCATTACTCTTAAGACAAGAGAGAATAGGAATGAATGTGAAATAGCTTCTGGCATGATCTGTGTGTGCACACTGACAACTGAAGCATGGACACACCAAAACTAGTTGTATGGATGAAATGATGAGTCCTTGGAAGTGAAGGTCAGAATCCGTGCCAAATTCTCTTGCCTTTGGCATTTTCAAGCAAGTTGAAAATTTGGTAGATCTGAATCTGGAAAGGACAGATAAGAAAGCTTTCCTTCTCTTTTCCGTCCCTCTGCAGAGCAGTGCTTCAGCGTGAGCTCATAAAATTTTCCTCCCTCAATCAAATATTACCACTAATAGACTTCTGATCAGAGGAAACTGAAGAGTAAAATTATGTCCTGGGAAATTTTGAGGATGAGAAGGCCAATGCAGTGAAGTTTAATACCCCAAAAGAGACACATATCTCTTTAGCTGTGAACTAAGTGCATTCAACAAATGAAGAATACAGCTGCTCTTGTTAAAAGATTTGTGAAGTTTCTCATACAGGCTGGTACGAGTGGAAGCATCATTTGATTTTTAAAGGCAAAGGGTAACTATTTTTAACACAGGAAGATGCTATTTCCACATCTTCAGGGACAGAATTATTACTGCTTAACCTATTTTCCCAAGGTTGGGAAAATAATAGTCCATATCTGAATTGCTTAGCCTTCTGATTCTTGATTTACAAAGGAAAATCAGAATCAATCATCTTAGATACAATGTCCAGGTCACTGTAACTTTATAAATATGTGACGTGTCCTGATAGAAGAGATCAAAAAATGAATATAGTCTTCTAATCTAAACAGTTTATATTTAGAACTTTCTGAAAAGTACTAACCAGGTCTTCAAAAGCTATTTTTAACATAGGAAGATGCTATTTCCACATATTCAGGGTAGGAATGATTGCTTCTTAACCTATAATGGTTTGTGTCTGAATTGGCTATCCTTCTGGTTCTTGATTTACAATTGGAAACAAGAATCTGGATACATCATCTAGATCAGTGGTAGTCAACCTGGTCCCTACCACCCATTAGTGGGTGTTCCAGCTTTCATGGTGGGCGGTAGGAGTTTTGTCCGATACCGAAGCACTTTCCTTTTTAAAATTTACTTGACTTCCCTACTTTATAAATCACCATTACTGTGGAACCAGTGGGCGGTTAGAAAATTTTAATACTAACAGAGATACAAAAGTGGGCAGTAGGTATAAAAAGGTTGACTACCCCTGATCTAGATGTAAGCATACCTTTATACATTTAAAACATGTCCTGATGAAACAGATCAAAAGACCAGCTTTTCCAGCCTTTATACCCAGAGCTTTCTGAGAAATACTAACCAGGTCTTCAAAAATCCATGGATGTGATTCCTTTAGCACTCCTTCTTTCTTGATAACGTGAGACTTTAAAATGTGATGCGATCCAGAGACCAAGGAAAGCCTGCTTTTGTATCATTTCTCTGTGTAGATGGATTGAGAGATTAAATAACGAGAGTGCCTAATCCATCAAAGCCAACCCGGCCCCATCCCTCATTGGCTCTTTTCTAAAACGAACAAAAGTTCATGCAGCACAATGTGTGTTGTGGAAAGCTGTAATGAAATATCAGGATAAACAATACATAAAGCACGTATATTACAGTTTACTTGCTATGAAATAAATAGCCCATTTCAGAAACTTGGTCAGGAAAAAAGTGATTAGGTAATCCTGCCTTCTAATTTCAATAAGGAAGAGAGTTCTTTTTTTTTGGCAGGAAGCAAAGAAGAACAATTTCTCCTATCTTTTTTTTATACTTTGTTGTTGTTGTTAGTTACGAAGTCATGTCCGACACATCACGACCCCATGGACAACATTCCTCAAGGCCTTCCTGTCCTCTACCATCCTCTGGAGTCCATTGAAGCTCACGCCTGCTGCTTCGGTGACTCCATCCAGCCACCTCCTTCTCTGTCGTCCCTTTCTTCTTCTTTTGCCCTCCATCGTTCCCAGCATGAGGCTCTTCTCCAGGGAGCCCTTCCTTCTCATCAGGTGGCCAAAGTCTTTGAGTTTCCTCTTCAGGATCTGGCCTTCTAAAGAGCAGTCAGGGTTGATCTCCTCTAGGACTGACCAGTTTGATCACCTTGCAGTCCAAGGGACTCGCAGGAGTCTTCTCCAGCACCAGAGTTCAAAGGCCTCCATTCTTTGGCACTCAGCCTTCCTTACGGTCCAACTTTCACAGCCATCCATTGCAACTGGGAAAACCAAAGCCTTGACTATACACACTTTTGTTGCCAGGTTGATGGCTCTGCTTTTTAGTATGCTGTCTAGATTTTCCATCGCTTTCCACCCCAGGAGCAAGTGTCTTTTAATTTCTTGGCTGTAGTCCCCATCTGCGGTGATCATGGAGCCCAGGAAAATAAAATCTGTCACTTCCTCCTTTTCTTTCCCATCTATTTGCCAGGAATTGAGAGAGCTAGATGCTATGATCTTAGTTTTCTTAATGTTGAGTTTCAAGTCAACTTTTGCACTTTCCTCCTTCACCCGCATCAAGAGGCTCTTTAGTTCCTCTTCATTTTCTCCCATTTTTATACTTATGAAATCTTTCTTTTCTTCCTCTTCAGAGAGTGAAAGGGCTCTCAGTTTCATTATTTTCTTCTTTAGGCTGTTCCCCCCAGGCCAATCTAGTTTTTTTTCCCTTTTCAGATTTAGTATTTTATCTGGCTGCTTAAGAACCCTGGTGGCACAGTGACTAAAGTGCAGTATTGCAGAGAAACCTTTGCCCACACCCTAGAGCAGGGGTCTCCAACCTTTGCAACTTTAAGTCTAAAGGACTTCAGCTCCCAGAATTCTCCAGCCAGCTTTGCTGGCTGGAGAAGTCTGGGAGCTGAAGTCCTTCAGACTTAAAGTTGCAAAGGTTGGAGACCCCTGCCCTAGAGGACTCAATAGTTGTAATTTTGAGAGGGATCTTGGAATCCTCATGGACAATCCGTTAAGTATGAGCCAGCAGTGTGCAGCAGTTGCCAAAAAAGCCAACGCAGTCCTGGACTGTATTAACAGAGGGACAGAATCAAGATCACATAAAGTGTTAATAGCAATTTATAGTTCTTTGGTAAGACCACATTTGGAAAACTGCACCCAGTTTTGGTCGCCACAATGTGAAAAAGATGTTGAGACTCTAGATGATGATGTCCGTCCATTGTGTTCAAAGTGGACTTGGATATCTAACAGGTTGTGGGCTGACCACGATATGTCTGCACGTGGCTGGTAAGGCCTATACAGGCATCAAATGTTCTGCTACATGTCAGGCAGATGTGTGGACACCATTGTTGCAGCAACGAGACTCCAGAAAGAGTGCAGAGAAGAGCAACAAATTTGATTAGAGGACTGGAGGCTAAAACATATGAAGAATGGTTGCAGGAACTGGGTGTGTCTAGTTTAATGAAGAGAAGGACTAGGGGAGACATGATAGCAGTGTTCCAATATCTCAGGGATTGCCATAAAGAAGGAGTCAATCTATTCTCTAAAGGATAGGTAAGACAACATGGTTGCCTTGTTGGTAAAAAGTTGGTAAAAAGCCTCCCTCCACAAACATGAGAACTGCATTTACTACCAAATCTATTGGATGCTTCCCCCTGTCCCCAACGGCTTAAAGTGCCCTTGTCAGAAAACATACTATAGTGGAATATAATATGGAGTGGTGGGAGGGAGGGGCTCTTTCTTGGAGGGCAAGGAGACAATGGAGCTGGGTATGTCTAGTTTGATGAAGAGAAGGACCAGGGGAGACATGATAGCAGTGTTCCGATATCTCAGAGGGTGCCACAAAGAAGAGGGAGTCAAACTATTCTCCAAGGCACCTGGGGGCAGGACAAGAAGCAATGGGTGGAAACTAATCAAGGAGAGAAGGAACTTAGAACTAAGGAGAAATTTCCTGACAGTTAGAACAATTAATCAGTGGAACAGCTTGCCTCCAGAAGTTGTGAATGCCCCAACACTGAAAGTCTTTAAGAAGATGTTAGATAGCCATTTGTCTGAAATGGTATAAGATTCCTGCCCACGCAGGGGGTTGGACTAGAAGACCTACAAGGTCCCTTCCAACTCTGCTATTGTATTGTATTGTATGTCTGACTGGCAGGAAGAGAACAAGGTTGGATCCTCCCCAGCAATTCTTAGATTATATCTACAGTTATGCAGATAACCAACGTAGTCTGCCAGCATTCTCTCTTATCGCCAAAACCACAAGAAGGAAACTACTGGGAAGTAATTCCACGTGTTGTTCTTGGTTCATTGGATTTGACACAGCAAGCTGAGTTGACCCTGAGCAGTGATAGAGAGAGGACTTAGTCAGGAACCTATGGCCCAGTAATCCAAATTGTTTCCATTTATCTCAAAGTATGCTGACCTAGTAGGAAGGGATCAATAACAAGAAGGTCACTCAGAAGGGTTTATTTATCTGAATCATTCCAACTGTCATGCTAGTAATTTACACCATGTCTGCCTTTTTTTTCTTGGAGTTGTCTTTTCATTGTAGGAGGCCAAAGGTGATTAAGCTCTGACTCGGCTTTTGTTCAGGGTTGCTCAGCAAAGCGTCAATTCTTTGCCAGGAGCCCAGTATGTACTGTATGCAGGCTAATCAAATTATGTGGTATCCAGTGGTGAAATGTAAAAACAAAATACTACCAGTTTTGTGGGCGTAGCTTGGTGGGCATGGCTTAGTGGGGGTCATGTGACTGGGTGGGGGTGGCTATGTAGTCATGTAACTGGGGGAGACAGAAACTCACTTTAACAAGGTCCTGCTGGAGCAGGGTTGGACTAGGTGACCTCCAGGTTCCTTCCAGCCCTGGATTATCCTCTGAAGCTGCATCTAGTGCCAGGTTTGTAGTCCTTCCTTCCTCTCCTTTTTCCCTCCCTCCCTCCCTCCCTCCCTCCCTTTCTTTCTTCCTTTCTTCTTTCTTTTTCCTTTTTTCCCTTCTTCCTTTCTTCCTTCCTTCCTTCCTTCTTTCCCTTCCTTCCTTCCTTCCTTCCTTCTTTCCCTTCCTTCCTTCCTTCCTTCCTTCCTTCCTTCCTTCCTTCCTTCCTTTCTTTCTTTCTTTCTTTCTTTCTTCTTTCTCTTTCTTTCTTTCTTTCTTTCTTTCTTTCTTTCTTCTTTCTCTTTCTTTCTTTCTTTCTTTCTTTCTTTTCGTTCTCAGCACCCCCACCTGCTGTTTTTGCATGGAGCAAAAGCGCCCCCTCCCAACCCAGAGAACCTGTAGTAAAAACAATGCTTAAAAAGTTTTTTTTTTAAAAAGTTCCGAAGATCAGCTGTGTGACTTGCGATCATTGGAACCTTTTAAAAAAACTTTTTCCAGTATTTTTTACTGCCTGTTCTGTGAACCAGTAGCATTTTTTAGTACCAGTTCCGGGCAAACCGGCCCGAACCGGTAGCGTTTCACCCCTGGTTGTATCTTCAAAGTGCTTTGGTTGCTGAAGGTGAGCCAGATTTTGGCCATAACAGCATCTCACGTTTAACTGTAGCTTAACCTTCTTGATTTTGAAAAAGTTTTATTGAGTTTTAACAATTTTCTGAAGGGTGGGGTAAGGGTTACAGAAACATTTTGAGAACCTTTGCGTCAGGGTCCTTGGCCCATCCCTGGCTACATAATAAAACAATAGTAAACAAATTTTAAAAAAAAATACTACAAGATAAAGACCAGTGTATACATATTACATATTACATTTCCAATTCTGAGATGGCAGACATGTACAAACATCCTGATATAAAAAAGAATAGAAAGAAAAGTTAATAAGAAAAAAGAAAAGCAAGCAAAATCATTTTTTTGATCTAAGTCTTTTGGCAATTGTATCTTCTTTTTCTCCTGCTTGGTCCCCCGTGGGCGGGGCCGTGGCCCCCTCCGCCGCCCCTGGATCTTCGCCCAGGACAGAGGAATGTTTTTTAAGAAAGGCTTCCGCCTCAGCAACTGTTTTAATTCTCACTCTTCCTCCTTCCCAGAACACCAGCATCCCTTCGGGCATCACCCACTTGAACCAGATCCCGTGGTCAAACAATGTTTTAGATAAGAAGGAAATAGCTTAACCTTCTTACAACCACCTTCCAGAAGAGGGCTTAAATAAACGTCACCATTTATCAAATGCCATGCATATCCTAACTATTCCAGGGCTGGGCTACTACGGGTTCGCCAGGGTTAGGGAGAACCCATAGCTAATGTTATGGCTGGTTGGAAGAACCTCCAAATTGCACCTCTGGCTTGCCCCACCCATCCCACCCTGTCCCTCCCCACCCAGGAGTCCCTCCCCCAGCTGTTTTGGATCTGAGGTTGTTGAGTCCTCGACTTGCGACCGGTCGCGGGTCTTCCACTCTTCTCCCTAGAGCCATGGTAACAGCTTGTAACAAGCCTGTAACTGCCAGTCCCGCCTGATTGGCTCAGACGCGACTGGCGGGAATTAGGTCCTAGAGTTTCCTGATTGGTTCCCCGTTTGACAGCTCGCGTATAAATAGCTGTCAAGCGGGAAGCCCCTGTCTACCGCATTTTGTCTACTTTTAAATACGTTCCGCTATTTTCTGCAGTTGCCAATATACGGCTTTGGGTTTTGACTAGCCTGTGTCTGGACTCCCTCTCTACGACAGAACTTAACAGAGGTAAGTGCAGGGCAAGCGCGGAGGCATGGGGAGTGGTAAAACGGGCCTCCCAGAAGACCTCTGGAGCCCGGGAGAGGCAGTTTTCGCCCTCCCAGAGGCTCTGGAGCCTGGGAAAGGTGAACCCTCCCTGCTGTGATGCAGTAGACTGACTAGGCCATGCCCACTATGGCCACGCCCACCCAGCAACCAGGCAGAGTACCCATTGCTGAAATTTTTGAAGCTCCCCCTCCCCGAACTCTTCTCTTTCATCCCTGCACTCTTTTTTCTTGCACAGATGTTCGTAAATGCCATGTGAAGGAGAACATGGTACTTGTTAGGCTAAGCCAGTGCTTCTCAAATAGTGGGGCGCGTCCCCCAGGGGGGGCGCGAGGCTCCGTAAAGGAGGGCGCGTTTGACCTCGGCAAACACTGTCATAACAAGCCAAGCCCCGTGTTTATGTCTCTGTGACTGCGCATGCTCCTCCCTTTCGAGGAGAACAGACCCGATTGGATAGACATGATGCTCTATCCTGATTAGCCAAACCCGCCCGTGTGACTTTTAGACCCGGATGATACTATTTACAGTCGCGGGGGGGGGGGGCGCGAAATGTTTTCTTCTTCCTAGGGGGGCATGACAGAAAATAATTGAGAAGCACTGAGCTAAGCAAATCATTCTTTCTCCCCACACCACCTTTCCTGGATGCAAGATAGCCATAAAGTTGCTCAGGAGGTAAAGGAGTGTTGATAATGAGAATGGATGCTTGGAGGTAAAGGAAGGCCAAGAAATATAGCACTTAAAAATAAAGAGGTTCATACTGTAACTTTTTTTTTTTTTTTTTGGCAAAAAGAAGAGAGCCTTTGGTGCAGGCTTTGAAACACAGATATAATTTATTTCTCAGTTTGTTTTCCCCCATCACATTTCTCGTTCCATCCTCTTCCTTTCTCTTCCTTTTGTCTCCCCTTGTAGCTGTTTATTTTGTTAAGGAATTTATATCCTTAGATGGTTTGATTTCTGAAAGTCCCGGGATTACTTACAAATGAATTCATATACAATAGTACTTTTAAAAAAAGAAAGAGCAAAAATAAACCGAAAGTAGAAAAATGCACCACATAAAAAGAATATGGAGATTAAAACAGATGCACACACACACACACACACACACACACACACACACACACACACACACACACTACATAGACAAGCCTGTAAACACCATCAAGAGGATAAATACATATAGAATAGACTTCACCCAGTGGCTAAAAAGTTGAGCGTAATCGTGTCAAGCAAATAACTTTAAGGCGGTATTACATCCTTTGAGACCTCTCTCTGATAATGATTTGCTACATTCATTAAGAAATAACTGAAATTCTTTCTGCCCCATTTGTAAAGTATTTGAGAATTCAGATAACCTTATCAAAATAGAACCAAATCCAGCAGGTGTAGCAATTCCTTGCACCTTAAATTAGGTGACTAAGTGTACTACACTTTAGGTAAGGAAAACCAAAAGGACACGTATAAACTGGGTGAAATCAGACTTAATAGCACTGACTCTGAGAGGCATCTTGGAGTCTTAGTGGACAACCAGCTAAATTGGAGCCAGCAATTTGCAGCGAAAGCCAAAAAGCCAATGCAATCCTAAATTGCATTAACAGAGGGATACAATCAAGATCAAGTGAGGTACTAATACCACTCTATAAAGCCTCAGTAAGACCACACCTAGAGTACTGCATCCAGTTTTGGTCACCACACTATAAAAAAGATGTTGAGGCTCTAGAAAAAGTGCAGAGAAGAGCAACCAGGATGATTAGGGGACTAAAACATATGAAGAACAGTTACAGGAACTGGGCATGGCTAGTCTAGTGAAGAGAAGGACCAGGGGAGACATAAGAGCATTATTGCAATATTTGAGGGGCTGCCACAGAGAGGAGGGGGTCAAGCTATTTTCCAAAGTACCTGAAGGCCAGACAAGGAATAATGGATGGAAACTGACCAAGGAGAGATTCAACCTAGAAATAAGGAGGAACTTTCTGACAGTGAATCCAATTCCAATCAACCAATGGAACAGAAGTTGCCTTCAGAAGTTGTGGGAGCTTCATCACTGGAGGCTTTCAGGAGGAGAATGGACTGCCATTTTTTGGGAACCGGTGGGTCCCTGCTTGGGCAGGGGGTTGGACTAGCTGATGTACAGGGTCCCTTCCAACTCTGCCAATCTAAGCATATTTCTAAGAGAAGAACATGCCAGGCCTTAGTAATACGTGCCAAAATGGCCAACTCTTTCAGAATTTGACCCATCAAAATGGGTCTAGGACAACTCAGCCCAGCTGACTCACTTTGGTCTACTCGCCACGGTCGCCTTATCCCCATCGATTTGCCCTGGCCACCTCATTGCAGGACAACTTGCCATGGGCAATTTGCCATGGGACAATTGAATTGAACTGAACACGGTCAAATCGAATTGCAACTAACTCCTGCCTCAAGGATTTCTACCTTAAGAAGTTTCAAACCTAAAGCAAGACAAAGCCTGCTGCAATTTACTTGTTCCTCTCCATAAGACGCACCTTGGTTTTGTGGAGGAAAACATGTAAAAACATATATGAACAGGGAGCGCCGTCTCACCGAGAATAGGGAGCGCTGAATATGGAGCAGCAGTGTCGTGAGGGCAGGAGGCGGAGCCTGAGAGGACCACAGATAGGTGTCCTCTCTGTGAAGCTCCCAAGAGAAAATCCAGTTAATTCACGGGCCTCGAGAGAAAATTCAAAAAACATCCATTTATTAGGATTAACATCTTGGCTGATCCTCTGGTGGAGCTAGAACTGAAAATCATTTAATGGCATCTGAACTTTACCCCCCTGTGCCCCCTCCCCTCTGCCTAGTCATAAATCACGTTAACCAATTAGCATTGAACTTAAATTTATGCATGTGCATTCACAGGTCATCTTGAGATTCCACTCCGACCACAGGAATGCCTGGAATTCACATTTCTCTATGTCAGCTTGATAGTAGTCATAGTGATGGTTTGCAAGCTGACACTCTCATGTGCCAGCTCTGCCTATTGACTCCTGCACTGCGAAAAAGAGACAGAGGAGACGGGCAATGACAAAGACAGCTCTGTGATGCAATATGTGCTCCATAAGACACACAGACATGTCCACCCACCTTTAGGGAAAAAGAGTGCATCTTATATGTTAACGCAGTAATCAATTGGGCCCAACCCTCGGCAGCACCTATGTCAAAGTTTACAGCACACACATCCAAACAATTCATCAGGATTCAAAACTTCTTTATATACATAATAGCACATAAGGCATATATACAATACTCATCCTGGTTCTTCCAACATGGAAGCAAATACAAGCAAACACAAGCAGAGGAGAGAACAGTTTCAATGTCAGTTCAGTGCAAGCAGAGGAGTTTAGAGCTCAGCACAGACTCAGAGCTACAGAGCTAAGCCACGGCCAGGCTCCTTGCTGTCTCCTTGTTGCTCACACAGCAAATACTGTTTCAGTTTCCAAACAGCCCTCATTGGCTGACCCAGTTGCCATGTCTACTCATTGGCTGACCTTGTTACCATGCCTCTGCCAAGTCATGAACTCTCATACACACTGACAACCTTATACTGTATGTTCCCAAGCTAATTCTCTGAAGCGATGCTCCCAAGCTACTTATCCCCACTATGTATAGCAGCTGCAAGGCACAGTCATCTGAAGAAGGCTGCCTGGTTGTTGTTGTTTTTTAAAATAAATACATTTCAGCAAGCCTCTTGCTGACACATTTTTAAACCTATGTTTGAATATATGAGCAACACATGACTTGGTCCTGAGTTATTTTTGCTTTTCATTTTTACGATGATGCACCAAAAAAAAAAAAATGTCTCCCCAAACTCTCTGCCCCCTAGTGAGCTGAGAAAGCGGGGAGACACAATTTTGAAGAATTTCACTGAGAGGAGAATAAATTCTTCAACAGTTTCTCATGCGATGCAATAAAATTCATCAAAGACAACAC
Organism: Rhabdophis nuchalis; assembly: GCA_039707465.1. Taxonomy (NCBI): domain Eukaryota; kingdom Metazoa; phylum Chordata; class Lepidosauria; order Squamata; family Natricidae; genus Rhabdophis; species Rhabdophis nuchalis. The sequence goes on along the minus strand of CM077654.1, from coordinate 22,967,947 downwards.
TGTCAGGCTACCCTTTTCCTCCTGTAAATGGTAAAAGCAACAAATATGTCTGTTAGCAATGTAGCTGGAGGATATATGACGCTCCCGATGGTTCAGCCTCCTGCTGATGCAAAAGATTAGCATTTTTTTTAGAATGATTCAGAAAAAGGAATAGAGTTGGCACTCCCTACATTTTGATGCCTTGGGTCACTACTTACCGGTAGCTATTAAGTAACCAGGCATAGCTTTGCATACTCCATAGGACGCATGATATAACACCCTTCTAAGGCCAGGAGAATTATTAAGGTTAATGTAACTGATACAGATTAACAGAGTTGGAAGGGACCTTATAGGTCCTCTAATCCAACCCCCGCACTCAAGCAGGAGACCCTACACCATTTCTGACAAGAGGCAGTTCAATCTCTTCTTGAAAGTCTGAAGCGATGAAGCTCCCATGACTTCCGAAGGCAACTTCTGTTCCATCAATTGGTTGCTCCTTATTTCCAGGTTGAATCTTTCCTTGGTCAGTTTCCATCCATTATTCCTTGTCTGGCCTTCAGGTGCTTTGGAAAATAGTTTGATCCCCTCCTCTCTATGGTGGCCCCTCAAATATTAGAAGACTGCTATCATGTCTCCTCTGGTCCTTCTCTTCACTAGACTAGACATACCCAGTTCCTGCAACCATTCTTCATACATTTTAGTCTCCAGTCACCTAATCATCCTGGTTGCTCGTCTCTGCACTCCTTCTAGAGTCTCAACATCTTTGTTATAGTGTGGGGGCCAAAACTGGATGCAATACTCTAGGTGTGGTCTTACTAGGGCTTTATAGAGTGGTATTAGTACCTCACTTGATCTTGATTTTATCCCTCTGTTAATGCAATTTAGGATTGTATGGGCTTTTTTGGCTGCCGCTGCAGACTGCTGGCTCCTATTTAGCTGGCTGTCCACTAAGACTCCAAGATCCCTCTCACAGTCACAGCTTTCCCAAGTAGACCACACAGGAAACACAAGCAAATGAGCTAACTTTATTTTATTGTATAGCAACATTAAGAGTCTTTATCTCCCACCGTCCCCTTTATAGTCTGGGAGCTTAGAGAAGATCCCTTCTGAACCTCTTTTCCAGCCATCATTCAGCTGCAGGCTATGCCCTCTCTTATCTGACCATTCCCTATGCAACACCTCTTCCTCCCTCCCCCATCTTCCAGGGTCTTTCCCACATACCATTACAGTATCTGAGCAGGTAACATCTGGAAAACAATTAAAGCAGAGGAATTTGATACTGGAAGGGTAACAATCAATGAAACATTAGCTAAAGGCTTCTACAAGGTGGTGCAGTGGTTAGCATGCAGGACTGCAGACTGTTTCTGCTGGCTGCCGGCTGCCAACATTTTGGCAGTTTGAGTCCCCCAGGCTGAAGGTTGACTCAGCGTTCCATCCTTCCGAGGTCAGTAAAACGAGGACCCAGATTGTTCTGCCCCCCCCCCCCCGTTTCTCTGACTAATACAAGATTGGCTGCTTGCCACTAACTCTCTTGGCTGCTTGCCTGAATGACTCTTAACAAATACAAAGCTTCCTAACACGACTATACATGACACTAAATTCCAACGTTGTTCTCTGCAAAAACCTCTTCAGCACAGACTTCCTTTTAAACCCTCTTGGGAGGGGCCAGTCTTTAGACAGCTGAGACCAATTCAAATCTTCCGAGTTCGCTTCTGACATAATTGAAGCCACCTCTTCTCAGCCCTGCTCAGTCTAGCATCAGGGATAAACTGGCCTTGATCCTCCCCACTACTCCAAGACCCAGGTGCCTCCTGATGACCAGCCGGGCTCTCTGCTGCCTCAAGGTCGCCCTCCTCCGCCAGAGCAGACTCATAGGATTCCTCACTAGAGCAGTGTTTTTCAACCTTTTTTGTGCAAAGGCACACTTTTTTCATGAAAAAAATCATGAGGCACACCACCACCATTAGAAAATGTTAAAAAAAATTAACTCTGTGCCTATATTGACTATATATAAAGTAATTGTCTTGAATAGGAATCAAATAAACACAAATAAATTTTTCCCACGGCACACCAGACAATATCTCACGGCACACTAGTGGTTGAAAAACGCTGCACTAGAGGAATCCATCAGCAGCTCATCCGGAGCCGGCTGGGCCACAACACAGATTGTTGGGAGCAACATTGTAAACTGCTTAGGGAGGGCTGCAAAGCACTGTGACACGATATATAGGTGTAAGTGCTATCGCTATTTAGTTTATTGTGAAACATCTGTATAGTGCCTTGGTAAGGCCACACTTGGAATCCTGCATTCAGTTTTGGTCGCCACGATGTAGAAAAGACGTGGAGACTCTGGAAAGAGTGCAGAGAAGAGCAACCAAGATGATTAGGGAACTGGAGACTAAAACATATGAAGAACGGTTGCAGGAGCTGGGCATGTCTAGTTTGATGAAGAGAAGGACCAGGGGAGACATGATAGCAGTGTTCCGATATCTCAGAGGGTGCCACAAAGAAGAGGGAGTCAAACTATTCTCCAAGGCACCTGAGGGCAGGACAAGAAGCAATGGGTGGAAACTAATCAAGGAGAGAAGCAACTTAGAACTAAGGAGGAATTTCCTGACAGTTAGAACAATTAACCTCTGGAACAGCTTGCCTCCAGAAGTTGTGAATACCCCAACCCTGGAAGTCTTTAAAAAGATGTTAGATAGCCATTTGTCTGAAATGGTATAAGGTTCCTGCCCACGCAGGGGGTTGGACTAGAAGACCTCCAAGGTTCCTTCCAACTCTGCTATTGTATCTGCTTGTATCTGCCTTGCAATTTCTATAGGGGAAAAAAAACACCCTTTAGCAAAGTGTTTTCTGTGCTTTTATTTTCATGGTATTTGAGAATGTCTTTTCAACATCTAAACAGGGCCACTATGGATAGGCTGAAAAGATTCCAGGCAATTTCAAGTAGTCCTCGACTTACAACAGTTCACTTAGCGACGGTTCCAAGTTACAACGGCACTGAAAAAAAGTGACTTGTGGCCATTTTTCACACTTATGACCATTGCCGCATCCCCATGGTCACGTGATTTACATTTGGATGCTTGACAATTGACTCTCATTTATGACGGTTGCGGTGTCCCAGGGATCCCCTTTTGCGACCTTCTGACAAGCAAAGTCAAGGAGGAAACCAGATTCACTTAACAACTATGTTACTAATTTAAGAACTGCAATGATTCACTTAACAAATGTGGGCCAAAAAAGGTCATAAAATAGGATAAAACTCACTTAACAAATTTCTCCCTTGGCAATATAAGCTTTGGGCTCAGTTGTCGTCATAAGTTAAGGATTGTCTGTATTGTGGAGAAGCAATGGATTCTTGTGAGTCTTTCCTATTTCTCTGCCTTCACTATGTAATTTCTTGGATTTTTTTGTTTTCCATACCAAACCTAGAAATCTACATTTAGCCATATTACGTTAATCATGGTTTATTCATCTCGATTTTCCAGGTTTGCATAACAGAGTTAATATCAGTTAAATGTTTGGTGACTGCATTCCCACTAATGCCTTGGTTAATTTTAAATAGTAGCTCTAAACATGGTTTAGATTAGTATTAAGCATAATGTAAAATCTTTGGAGGAAAATAAACAGGATAGTATTTTTTCCAGAAGGATGGCAGAAAAAAAAAAAAACCATACAGCAAAACTTATCAGACATTTTTAACTCAAGAAATTTTAGCTCCATTTTAGTGGACTGTTTTTAAGGAAGTTGAAAGCAGTTTAGAACAGAAATAGCTAGTTATTTACTTATTCATTCCTTTCTCTGCTAAGAAGCTTTGCAGATATTATTATTTTTTTTAAAAAACAATCTGCTTTACCTCTTCGGGAAGTAATAGAGAGGCAACAAAATATTTTTGGCAGCAAAACTTCTTTTAAATCACTTCCAGTTCTCTTGAAAAAATAATTGTTTATATCTAGCCTATATAGATAATTTGCATGCATGAATAAAAGAATAAACTGAAGCTATTTGGGCATAATAAGGGACATGAAAGAAAGAATTTGCATTTGTATTCTTCTTTATGCCTCCTTATTTTCTCCCACGATAACCCTGGTCTTTTGGAAAGGGCCAAATGCAGAGATGCTTCCCGAATACCACGGGTTAATTCTGACACTTTTCTTCTGCCAAAAAGCAGACCCATTGAAGGTGAGCAATTAAATACCACTTGGCTGCAAATAATACTGCAGTTACTCACTGACTTCCAAGCTGTTTAAAATGCCATTTGGCCCCTCCGACTGAACTACGTTGGATAATGGACAGTTTCTATACAATCTGACATGCCTTTACTTACAAGACTTATGATAGGAGCAGAGGCATAAATCTTCCTTAGCAAGCCAGTTTAATCTTTTTAACGTTACTAAAAAGCAAATGGTATTTTGGGTTGCATTAGCAGAGAAGCTACAGAAGGGAAAAAAACGGGAGGCTGTTTCAGGTACCCCTTTTTGGATGCACAAATGTGTACGATCGGTCATTTTCCTTTGGCCGTGGGAAGGCCAACACATTGGGGTGGTTATTCCCAGGCTTTGGATGTTTACCTACAACGCAATCTCTGATGGACTTCGGAGAGCCTTACCTGCATACAGCAAAGACCCTTAGAGAATACTATGTTGACAGGCAGCTTTCTCCGGTTTGTCTTCTGGGCTCAAAAATAAAATAAAAATGAACCCTCCTGTGTTTCTATTTCAAGCTTTTTAGAATTTCTTCAGGTTGTTGTTTGTGTTGCCTTCTTCAAGGAAATTTGGTACTGCTGCAAAATAAGGCTTGGGGAGAATATAGTTGTTCATACTTTCCAGGAGGCATATATTGTATCCTGGGGCTACCCCCGCTACCCAAAAACCAGCAGGAAGAGTTGCTGTCACAAATCCCATGTTTCCTTAGGACGCTGGTGACGAACCTATGGCAGGCGTGCCAGAGGTGGCACACAGAGCCGTCTCTGTGGGTATGCGGAGGCATCGCCAGCTGCTCTTCTAGTTTCCGGTGTGCACATGTGTAACAGCCAGCTGGTTTTCACAGGCGCCAGAAGACCAGAAAGCAGCCCAAAAAATGCCCCAAAACCAGGCTATTTCCCGGGCCAATTCTGGGCCCTTTTCAGGCTGTTTTAAGGGGCATTTTCTGGGCCATTTTTCAAACATTTTCAAGCCACTTGTCAGCTGTTTTCGAGCTGTTTTTTCAGGCCAAGGACGCCCCAAAAATGGCCTGAAAATGGCCCGAAACATGGCCAAAAACTGGGCATGCACATACCATATAGCTGGTCTTCAGGTTTCTGATACTCCCGTACATGTGAAGAGTAACTGGTCAGCATGCATGTGCTTGTCAAAAACCCGAAGACCAGCTGATCAGTGTGCACATGCATGCCAGTCAGCTGGTCTTTGGGTTTCCAGCACTCTGCAACACGCACATGCACACACATGCATGTGCATTCCAATTTGGGCACTTGGTGTCCAAAAGGTTCACCATCACTGCCTTAGGAATTAGTAAAACTATGTAAAAATCAAGAACCTGGGCATCTGATATGCCATAATGAAGCCCCTCCCCCTGTCAAGATATCATTCCTCAAATAGTTCAGTGACAAACCTGAGTCAACTTGCTCCTTTTTACCCATCTCAATACCACTGATTACCTAAAAGAACTGAGGAGCCCATTTGGTCATTCATGCCCTGGTCATCTCCCATTTGGACTATTGCAATGTGCTCTAGTGAGCTTTGGTGGCAAAGTGGTTAGAACGCAGTTGTCAGTTTGTAAAGCATCTCTATGACTACTGTTAGGATAATTATCCTGATGTTGGGTTGACAATATATATAAGACAGGATTATTAAAGGGTATCTGTATTTTTAAAGACTATGCGGAATCTAATTGGCTGTGCTTCCCAGCCCAATCATAAAAGGCAGCTGGAAACACAGTTCATCCCTTTTTTGCTTTCCTTGCTTCTTGATTGCCACTGAGGAAGGAGCTGAAACTGAAGACGGAAGAAGAATCATTGTTTTGACTGACTGTAAGATAACTGTGTTTTGGTGAAGGACTGTTTATTGTTGGAGGAGTTAGTTGGAAGAAGTATTTTAGTTACATCAGGAGTAAAGACTTTTTTTTTTTTACTATCAGTGTTTGATAGTTCTTGTGTGGTTTAAGCAACGTATCTCTTGCTGTCCGGTGTATTGCACTATTCCGCCTGGTTTTTTTTTCCAACGGGGGTGTTTTACCCCTAACAACTACTATCAAACTGCCATAGAGAGGAGAATTCCATGCATACCTGTGGTCAAAATGGAATCTCAATCTGGCCTGTGAATGTGCATGTCTAAACTACCATCTCTTGTTGGCTAATGTGAATTTATGATGAAGACTGAAGGGAGGACAGTAATGCGGGAAAAGTTCAGAAGCAGATAAGAAAGCAAAAAAGATGGCTGCAAATAAGAAATGCCTAGTGAGGAATGCCTAATGAAGCTGTTAATAAATCACTGCTTTTTTAATTATCATATCATACATCCTCACGGCCGATTCGCTCCCACAGAGAGGGACTTCTCCGGGTGCCGTCCACTAGACTCTGTCAGCGGGCGACGCCCAGGGGAAGGGCTCTCTCTGTGGCGGGCCCGGCCCTCTGGAACGACCTTACCCCCGACATCAGGACGACCACGGACCTCCGCTCCTTCCGTCTTAAATTAAAAACTCATTTCTTCTGTCTGGCCGGCCTAGGATAGTCTCTCTGTCTTTGGGGTTTTATTGGGAAGTTTTATAATATAGCTTAGTTTTAATGGGGAATTTTAGCGCAGGTTTAGATTTAATTTATTTTTAATGAAATGTTTGTATGTATTTATTGTTTTTATTTTGCCTGTGCACCGCCCCGAGTCCCTGTGGGGAGAGGGTGCGGTTTAGAAATATTAAAATTATTATTATTAATTATTATTATTATTATAATATCGGGTTGCTTATTATGAAGCAGCATCGTTAGGGCACTTGGCAGCAGTATTGCAGGATGACTGCCCACCGCCTGGAGTTCAGTCCTAACTGGCTCAAGGTTGACTCAGCCTTCCATCCTTCCGAGGTGGGTAAAATGAGGACCTGGATTGTTGGGGGCAATAAGCTGATTCTGTAAATTGCTCAGAGAGTGCTTGGAAGCACTGGGCAGCGGTATATAAGTCTCAGTGCTATTCAGTGGTGGGATTCAAATAATTTCACAACCTAATGACCAGCTGGGTAGGCGTGGCTCGGTGGTCCTGTGACTGGGTGGGTGTGGCCAACTCAACATCACTCATGTCAATGGCTGCTTCGCCTGAGCTGTTACAATGTAACAAGGGTTAACCGGAGAGGCAGTTTCTGTAAGCAGGGTAATAAAGATGAGGCTAGAAACACCACCAGAATGTTTCCTTCCTGCCCTCCTTGCAGGATTAGCCTTGTAAAGTTGGAAACCATCAAAAGGAGATTTCTTCCAACAACCGGTTCTCCCAACTGCTTAGAAAGTTAACAACCGGTTCTCCCTGATAGGTGCAAACTGGCTGAATCCCATCACTGGTGCTATTGCTATGAAACTACCACTGAAAAATATCCAGATGTTTCGGATATTCAACGTTGCGTTATACTGAAGGTGAGCTGGCACAGAACGATGGGTGCCTGAAGAATGGTGTTTGCAACCTGTCTGCAGTCTGAGCTGCATCCAGATGCAATCCAAGTTCTTGGCCGTGACCTTTAAGTCCTGAATGACCTGGGGCTGGGTTACTTAAGGTACTATTGTATCAGCCTGTCCTACCCTGTCAGGTAGGAAATGTACCATGTATGTGACAGACCCCATCAGTTAAGGAATCCTGACTGATGGGATCCAGGAAGACAGCCATCTCTGCTCTCTTGCTTGGGGCTCACAGTGGAAGACACAGTGCCCGGGAAGCCTCATTCTAACCCTTTTAATTAACTTTTAATGTTGAATATTAAGTATCCTTGCCTCTATTTTAAATTTTTATATTCGGTTTTTATGTTTTTAATATGTTATTTGTATGCTGCCCAGAATCCCTCGGGGGATTCCCTCTGACTGCTATAGTTTTTAAGGGCACCTTACTCCTCGAGTTCCTTGAATCTACAGGTAAGGTTATATCTTCACAAAGTGTGTAATTAGCAAAGGAACAGAAGCAGGCAGTTTTAATCTTAATACCAATTCTGGCTTTCCTTGAAGCAATGCAATTAAACCTCGTCTTTTCTGAGCAGCTATTTCATTAGGGTTTATTTGCATCTGTTGTGGCCCACCAGTGGACAGCAGAGCTGGCAACAGATTCGGACAGTGAGGAGGTTGGGGTGGAACATGGGCCAGTCCTGGAGTCTGGGGAAGGCTCTGATGAGGTCTCTGTGTCGGAGCCAGAGAGGGGGCCAGAGCCCTATGCCAGTTATCAGCTGCCTTCAGAGTCAGAGAACAGTGAGGCAGACGAACAGCTGGAGCCTGTTCCCAGTGTGCATATGCGCAGAATTGCCAGATGAAGGGAACAGCTAAAGAACAGGGGTCGACTTGGGAATAAGGCCAGAAGTGGACGATTAATGGCCCCTCCCAGAGGGATTAAAAGAGGAGCGAAAGGGGAGTGGAGTTTGCAGGAGACAGAAAGTTCGCTTAATTGTTTGTGACTCTCTGAGATTCCTTGCCAAGTTTTGCAGATATCGATCTGTCAGCTCTCTGAGCCAGAGAAGGTCTGTGACCGTAAACCCTCCCTTGAAAGACTTTGCTGGATGTGAATGAGCAAAATTCACAGTCAATTACTAAAAGGGTTTTTTGTCAGGACAAGGAGTTTGCTTCATGCTCAGAACAACATCAACCAAAGCAGTGGTAGTTTCTAGGAGATCTCTGTCCCTACACCCATCCCCCCTGGGCATTGGGTTGGATCACTTAATCCCCATCTGGACTACATTTATTATGTTGGGTTATTTGAAGCTGACTTAGGCATAATAGATTTTATTATGTCTTAGTAATGTCTTTCAATTGTTATTTGTCATTTTTAACTACATATGCTGTTTTGAATTGCACTTTGATTTGTCAGCTGTATAAGTTGATTTGTTAAATTGACAATATTCAGAGACAAACTGTTAGATGCAGGAGCAAGCCAAAGGTAGCTAAACACGGTGGGGCTCAATAAATACCTCTCTAATGAAGACTATTAGAACATCCGAGGGTGATAGAAGAGTTGGAAGAGTTGGAAAACTTCTTAGCAAACCACAATAATAATAATAATAATAATAATAATAACAACAACAACAACAACAACAACAACAACAACAATAATAATAATAATAATAATAATAATAATAATAATAATAATAATAATAATAATAATAATAATAATAATTTATTAAACTTGTTGACCGCTCCCTCTCCCCGAAGGGACTCGGAGCGGTGCACAGGGCTAATAAAACAATAAATACATACATATAGTTAAAAAACAAATTAAATATTTCCCTGCGCTAAAAATCCAATTAAAAACTAAAATCCCCATCTAAAATTTCTAGCAACCCCATCGAAGAGAGACTATCCTAGGCCGGCTAAGCAGAACAGATATGTTTTTAGTTTTAGACGGAAGGAGCGGAGGTCCGTGGTAGTTCTAATGTCGGGGGGAAGGTCGTTCCAGAGGGCTGGGCCTGCCACAGAGAGAGCCCTTCTCCTGGGCGTCGCCCGCTGACAAAGTCTAGTGGACGGCACCCGGAGAAGTCCCTCTCTGTGGGAGCGAATCGGCCGTGTGGATGTGTGCGGCAGGATCCGATCCTGCAAATAGCTAGGTCCCGAGCCATGGAGCGCTTTAAAGATGATGACTAGAACCTTGAAGTGCACCCGGAAGACGACAGGCAGCCAGTGCAGCTCGCGCAAGAGCGGTGTTACGTGGGTACACCTTGCGGTTCCCATAATTGCTCGCGCGGCTGCATTCTGGACTAGCTGAAGTCTCCAAGTGCACCTCAAGGGGAGCCCCATGTAGAGAGAGTTACAATAGTCCAGTCGGGATGTCACGAGAGCATGAGTGACTGTGCGAAGGGCGTCCCGATCCAATAGGGGGCGCAACTGGCGAACCAGGCGAACCTGGTAAAATGCCCTCCTGGCCACGGCTGTCACTTGATCTTCCATGGACAGCCGGGCATCCAGGAGGACACCCAAGTTGCGCACCCCATCCACTGGGGCAAGATGTTCGCCCCCAATGGCCAGCGATGGAGTCAGCTGGTTGAATCGGGCAGCCAGAAACCACAGCCACTCGGTCTTGGTCGGGTTGAGCTTGAGTCCGTTTCTTCCCATCCAGATCCGTACGGCTTCCAGGCACTGGCACATCACTGCTACGGCATCGTTGGGGTGGTTTGGGGTAGATATATACAGCTGAGTATCATCAGCGTAGAGATGGTACTCTACCCCAAAACCACGGATGATCTCACCCAGCGGCTTCATATATGTGTTAAACAGGAGAGGCGAGAGGACCGACCCCTAAGGCACCCCACATGTGAGGGGTCTCGAGGTCGACCTCTGCTCTCCTGTCAACACAAATTGCGATCGGCCAGAGAGGTAGGAGGAGAACCACCGTAAAACGGTGCCTCCCACCCACAACCCCCCCAGCCGATGCAATAGGATACCATGGTCGATGGTATCAAAAGCCGCCGAGAGGTCTAATAGGACCAGGATGGAGGAACAACCCCCATCTCTGGCCCTCCAGAGATCATCGACCAACGCGACCAATGCCGTCTCGGTGCTATGCCCGGGCCGAAAGCCGGACTGGCGCGGGTCTAGATAGTCAACTTCCTCCAGGTGACGGGGAAACTGTTGTGCCACCACACTCTCAACAACCTTCGCCAAAAAGGGAAGGTTGGAGACTGGACGATAGTTGGTTAATAAAGCTGGATCCAAAGAGGGCTTCTTAAGGAGGGGCCTCACCATAGCCTCTTTTAGGGAGGCAGGCAAGGAACCCTCACTTAAGGATGCGTTGACAACCTCTTGGAGCCAGCCTCGTGTCACCTCCCAGGATGCCAGTACAAGCCAGGAGGGACACGGGTCCAATAAACATGTGGTGGCTCGCAGTCGCCCACGTAACCTGTCCATATCCTCGGAAGTAACAGAGTCAAACTCCTCCCAACCAAGGCCCGCCTCGTGCAATCCCACTGGGCCATCAATGGAGACTAGCTCGTTCTGAATCTGAGCGATTTTCTCCTGCAGATAAATCACAAATTCCTCTGCTCTACCCTGTAATGGGGCTTCCCGCACCCTCTGTTGTAAGAGGGAGCGGGTCACCCTGAACAGGGCGGCAGGGCGGTTGTCTGCGGATGCTATGAGAGTGGCACAATGATGACGTTTGGCCACTCTCAGCGCCACAATGTAAGTCCGTAAATGGGCTCTTACCTGTGTCCGGTCAGATTCAGATCGGGTAGACCTCCATCTTCTCTCTAGGCATCTCTTGTGGCGTTTCATCCCCCTCAGCTCCTCGGTAAACCAAGGAGCCAGGGTGGCTTGGCGCCGCAAGAGAGGCCGCAAGGGCGTGACCCGATCCAAGGCTCCCATGGATGCAGTATTACATGCGGCCACGAGGTCCTCCATCGGGGCGCGGGTCAGGGGTACAGGAAGTGGCCCAAGCGCCGCCTGGAACCCATCAGGGTCCATCAGGTGCCTGGGGCGGAACCAGATAGATGACTCAGGTTCTGCCTCCCCGCTGAGGGGAGTAGCGGTTGGAAAGTCGAGCCGGAGAAGTGAGTGATCTGACCATGACAAGGGCGTGATGACTATATCCCCTATACCCAGATCACTCTCCCATTGGCCAGAGACAAAGATGAGATCTGGTGTATGTCCACCCTCGGGAGTGGGGCCTTGAATTAATTGGGTCAGGTCCATGGCCGTCATGGAAGCCATGAACTCCCGAGCTACCTCGGATGATTCGCCCACCGATGGCAAGTTATAGTCCCCCATGACTAAAAGTCTGGGGGTCTCAACTGCCACCGTAGCGATCACCTCCAGGAGCTCGGGCTGGGCTGCTGCTACATAGCGGGGAGCCAGGTATACAACCAGCAAGCCCAACTGCCTCCCTAGGCCCCACTTCACACAGAGGGACTCACAACCGGTGGTCTGAGGCACAACGGTCTCTCTCGGCTCAAGACCTTCCTTTACAATAACCGCTACCCCACCACCCCTGCCTAGGGCCAGAGGCTGATGAAAAGTGCGGTAACCTGGTGGGCATATTTCAACGAGGGGGAGTCCACCCTCGTGGCCCAACCAGGTCTCCGCTATTCCTGCCAGGTCCGGCTCCCCCTCTGACACAAGGTCATGGATGAGGGGGGCTTTGTTGACAACGGACCTGGCATTACAAAACATCAGCCTCAGGCCCTGGCTCTGTATTCCCTGACCACCCAGCCTGCAGGGATTGTGACACCTGACCGTATGCAACCAACGGCCACGTGTCCCCAACCGGGAGGATGGAACTTGCCTCCCCTCCGACCTGCCTCTCCCCACGACCGTCGGGATGGAAATGCCCTCCCTAAGAATGACTCGCGTTTCCCCCCCCCTCACGGATCCTTCCGCTACCCTCCGTCGGCTGCTGGCCTGGCCCTCTCTTCCTAACTGTTTATACTCTCCCTCCTCCCTGGTACCCCCTAAAATAGACAGTAATCTAAAAACTAAAAAACCCCTAAGGCCGCGCTTCGCCCACCTCTCCAGATTAATAAATCCTTCATCAAGGCGGGCCCTCGTTAGAGCGGAGGGCCAAACCTGCGAGAGCGGGGACTCTCGCAGTCGTAGCAAATCGGTTCTAGAGTACAAAATGATTATAAAATATAAACATATAAAAATGGGTCATGGATAAAAGCGAGCATCGTTGGGACAATACAATTCATAAGATGACATAGATGGAATTAAAAGAATTCAAGTACATAGTAGGTGACACTTAGGAGAGTAAATATAAAGTGCACCAGTGCATCGATGGGGGATAAGTTCAGAGTCTCAATGCGGCTGCTTCAAACCAAAGATCTTAGAGGTTATGGGTCTATAAGATCTTACAGGCCTCACAAGGACCACAAGAGAGGAAGGTTCAAAGATCTTCAAGGTCTTCCAAGGGCTTAAAAAGCCTCTCCGACCAGCCCGGCATCCAGCGACCCGGCCGGCATCCACCGCTGCCCCGGCATACCGGCCTTCTCCTCCTTGGCGCTCTCACCGCCACTCCACCGTCGTCGCCTTCGCCACTGGTTTCCCGGCGCTCTCACCGCCACTCCCGGCACTCTCACTGCCGTCCGCCATCCTTCTCCTGCAGCTCCTGCAGCTCCTGCAGCTCCCCCGAGGGGGGGGCGGCGCTCTCACCATTGTCCGCCATCCACCGTCCACCATCTCCTGCAGCTCCCTCGGGGGGGGGGCGGCGCTCTCACCACCGTCCGCCATCCGCCATTCTTCCTGCAGCTCCCTCGGGGGGGGGGGGCGGCGCTCTCACCACCGTCCACATCCGCCATTCGTCCTGCAGCTCCCTCGGGGGGGGGGCGACGCTCTCACCACCGTCCGCCATCCGCCATTCTTCCTGCAGCTCCCTCGGGGGGGGGCGGCGCTCTCACCACCGTCTGCCATCCACCATCTCCTGCAGCTCCCTGGGGGGGGGGCGGCGGTCTCACCACCGTCCGCCATCCGCCATTCATCCTGCAGCTCCCTCGGGGGGGGGGCGACGCTCTCACCTCCGTCCGCCATCCGCCGCCATAGCAAACCACTTCCATATTTATTCATTGATTTGACTGATTATATATTTATTCACTGAATCAAATGTATAAAATGATTGAATCTGACCAACTCAGGGCGGCTTACCAGAAAACAATCAATAAAAAACTCAGTAAGATGGGCCAAACAGAATAAGAATAGGTAAAGGTAAAGATTCCTTTACCTTTGTAATTGTGCTAGTCGTTCCCGACTCTAGGGGGCGGTGTTCATCTCCATTTCAAAGCCGAAGAGCCAGCATTGTCTGAAGACATCTCCATGGTCATGTGGCTGGCATGACTAAATGCCAAAGGCACACAGAACACTGTTACTTTCCCACCAAAGGTGGTTCCTATTTTTCTGCTTGCATTTTTTACGTGCTTTCGAACTGCTAGGTTGGCAAAAGCTGGGACGTCCACCTGTGGCCTTACTCCCAAGTTGACCTTTGTTCCTTACTTACTGTCTCCTGCAAACTCCACTCCCCTTCGCTCCTCTTTTATTCCCTCTGGGAGGGGCCACTCACCGTCCACTTCTGCCCTTATTCCCAAGTCGACCCCTGTTCTTTAGCTGTTCCCTTCATCTGGCAATTCTGTGCATATGTACACTGGGAACAGGCACCAGCTGTTTGTCTGCCTCACTGTTCTCTGACTCTGAAGGCAGCTGATAACTGGCATATGGATAATTGACACAGAGCCCTCATCAGAGCCTTCCCCAGACTCCAGGACTGGCCCATGTCTCTCCCCAACCTCCTCACTGTCCGAATCTGCTGCTAGCTCTGCTGACCGCTGGCGGGCCATAATAATAATGGAGACATAAAGATGGAATTCATCCATTCTACACATCCAAGTTGATCTGATGGATTTTTATGTCTGCACTGATACCCCAGCCGTTTAACATGTGAGGCAGACAAATCTTTGACCTTTGACATCTTGCCATCATTGCTTTCCCTATCGGCATCTGTCTCCTGAGGCCCCCATCTGGCTGCCATCTCATTCCATCTAATGGTGGAGTTGGCCTTGTAAACATCAGCCCCGCTTAGGTGATCCATCAGATTGCTGTCAGAAACAGGATGTTTGATTAAATGGGTTCTTGGCTTAATCCAACATGGCTGTTCTTGTTTTTATGTTCAACGTTGCGTTATACTGAAGGTGAGCTGGCAGGGTTCATAAACACATCATCTCAGGGAGGCAGGGGGGGGAAAAGAGGACTTCTGAGTTCTGTGCAAGTTTCACCTTAGACAAGATTCCAACTCTGCTTGCCAAGACTCCAAACCCTCTTCGTTAACTTCAACTATAATTTATTTCTGGGCCTGCTGATAGTGCATAACCATGATGACTTTAGAAAACAGCATTCCTAATAAGAATTAACCCACTATCCACCTTTGTTTCTCTACTGATGTGAAAAGGTCCTTTCCCTCTTTTTTTGATTATCTCCATTTTAATGTCAAAAAGAGGGCTGTGAAAATAACTGCAGACCCTTCATGTCCTGGACGTAAATTGTTTCAACTCCTGCCCTCAAAACGACACTATAGGGCCCTGCACACTAGAACAACTAGACACAAGGGCAGTTTTTCCCCCAAATGCCATCGCTCTGCTAAATAGCTAATCCACACAGCACTGTCAAATAATTTACTAAGACTGTGTTACTATTCTTCTTCTCATCCTTCCTAGTACCTATCTCTTCCCACTTATGACTATGACCATGTTGCTTGTATCTTTAAAATTTATATTGTTTTATTTGATACCTAGTATAATTTGATTGCTTATTAGTAACCTGTGATTATCACTAAGTGTTGTACTTTATGATTCTTGATGAATGTGTTCTATTTCATTTTTCTTTATGTACACCGAGAGCATCTGCACCAAAGACAAATTCCTTGTGTGTCCAATCACACTTGGCCAATAAATCTTTTATTTATTTTTATTTTATTCGTATTCTCCAAAAAGGACCCAGGGCGGCGCACAGGAAATTAAAACATACAAATATAGACAAAATGTAAAATTTAAAAAACTATTAAATTTCTCCCTGTGCTAAAATCAATTTAAAATCCCCAAATTTAAAACTGTCTAATAATAGTCCCAACGGAGGTTACGCTAGGCCGGCTTGATGGAAAAGGTATGTCTTTAGACATTGGCGGAAGAGGCGGAGGTCAGAGATAGTTCGTAGTTCCGGGGGCAGGTTGTTCCAAAGGGTAGGGCCCGCCACAGAGAAGGCCCTTCCCCTGGATGTCGCCAACCAGCATTGCCCGGCCGACGGCACCCTGAGAAGGCCCTCTCTGTGGGAGTGGATCGGACGAAGGGATAAAGAATTCTATTCTATTCTATTCTGTTCTGTTCTATTCTATTCTATTCTATCCTACCCTACCCTACCCTACCCTACCCTACCCTACCCTATCCTATCCTATCCTATCCTATCCTATCCTATCCTATCCTATCCTATCCTATCTTTGTTCTGTTCTCATTGCCAAAACTTTTCTTCTGAAGGAAAAAGCAGAATGTGCCAGTCCACATTTTTTAAAAAGAGCAGTCAGTTTCTTGCCTTAGACCCACTCTGACTTGTGAACAGCAGACTACATGATCCAAAGTCAGTTTGAATTAGAGGGTCTGATGTCACCTCTGGAATGCATCTCTGACAGGGCTTTAATCAGACAACAGGGGAAGGCAATGCATACTCTGAGAAGCAGTTGCCTCGAAGAGCCGACTGTTGCCTTGTCATGATGTATGGAATAAGACAGCACAATGATCTTAGAGGTGATTCGGGAAGATAGGAATTAGATTTGGTCCTTAGATATACTCAGCCCAGCCAGTCTAAGGTTTATTAGGCAGGTCGAGAGGAAAGTGTTTCTCCTCTTTTTCCCCTCATTCGCTCTTGAGGAAGAGGAAAAATTGCCGCTATGCCAAAGCAACTTTCCTTCTATATGCACATCAAGAAGATGGATGGATGGGTGGATGGGTGAATGGGTGAATGGGTGGAGGGATGGAGGGATAGATGGATGGATGGATGGATGGATGGATAGTTAGATGGATGTATGGATGTATGGATGTATGGATGTATGGATGTATGGATGTATGGATGTATGTATAGTTAGATGGGTGGGTGGGTGGGTGGGTGGGTGGGTGGGTGGGTGGGTGGATGGATAGTTGGATAGTTGGATAGATGGATGGATGGATGGATGGATGGATGGATGGACAGATGGGCAGATGGGCAGATGGATAGATGAATAGATGAATAGACAGACTGAAAGACTCTCTGTCTAGAAGAGTCCATGGTGATGTAATGATTAGAATGCAGTATTGCAGGCTGACTTGTGCCCACTGCCAGAACTTTGAACCTGAATGGCTCAAGGTTGACTTAGTTTTCCATTCTCCCAAGGTTGGTAAAATGAGGATCCAGATTTTGGGGAGTAATATGTTGTCTCTGTAGACCTTTTAGAGAGTGCTGTAAAGCTCTATGGGGCAGTATATAACTCTAAGTGCTATTGCTAGGAATATCTGAGATCCTGCACAGATCCCTCAAAGTCCCAGGCCTCTGGTAGAGGACTGGAGATTGAGGAAGATACAGATCACTCATATGGGTGAAAAAAGATTTTTTTAAAAAAACTAGGCTAGTTGTCTCAGGAATGGAGTTTGTAATGGGGGGATGTTCTTGACTGCTTCCTTGATATGAACAAATTTGCATCTTTTCATGAATTTTAGTTTAGTTTAGTTTATTTTCAATTTATATACCGCCCTTTTCACCAAAAGGGACTCAGGGCGGTGCACAGAAAGATAAAAAACCCACAATATACAAAATTTAAAAAGCAATTAAATAATACGACTGTGCTAAAATTGAATAAATAGTTCAAACCATAAATACTGAATTAAAATAGTCCCTAACCTATGTTAACACAAAATCACCAGTAGCATGGGAAACAATGTCCTCTCCTCCAACTTGCTCTTCACGTTGAAGTTGGCAGCTGCTTTAATAGGCATCCTAGGATATTTATTTATTTATTTATTTATTTATTTTTCATATTTATAACCCACTCCCATCTCACAACAAGGGACTCGGGGCGGCGAACATAGAATTAAATCAATAATACAAAATACAATACATAGATATTAGATGCCTGTGTTGTAACCGTTTTTAAAACCCTCGTTTATAATTGGCGGTGCTGGGGTTACGCAAGGCCGGCTAGTTGGAAGAAGTGAGTCTTAAGACATTTGCGGAAGAGGCGGAGGTCAGGAATGGTGCGGATTTCAGGGGGCAGGTCGTTCCAAAGGGCCGGCCCTGCCACAGAGAAGGCCCTCCCCCTGGGCGCCGCCAGTCGACATTGCCCGACCGACGGCACCCTGAGGAGGCCCTCTCTGTGGGAGCGTGTCGGTCCCAGGGATGTATGGGGCAGGAGACGGTCTTGCAGATAGCTAGGTCCCGAGCCATGGAGCGTTTTGAAGATGGTCGTTAGGACCTTGAAGCGCACCCGAAAGACCACAGGAATATACATCAGAGATTGGGCATATGTGCTTTTAACATTGGAGCCCATCTCAAGAGGAGACAATTAAAGTGCCCTCACCCGTTTTGGATCCAGCCCTACTCACTCCTTGGTTAAGCCTCTTATCACTGACCTCTGGCCTCAGATGGATGATTTTCAAAGGCATGTCATAAAGAAGTTGCCAACTCCCTTGGTCTGTCTCCATCAGAAATTGTTTGCGAGAGGTTTTTGCCAACTGAAATATCTGTGTGCATGATTATCTCTTTTTGGGGTATGTGCTGCCAAAGAAAGCCTTGATTATGACTTTATAATTGCAAAATGTATAATTCCATTTTTTTTAAAAAAAATGAATGAAACAAAATAAACTATAATATACTGTATTGTAAGCCAGGGCAGATGACTGGTCCAGATTTACATATTCATTTAAGCTGTCAAGTTCCTTTCACCATGAATGCAGAATCATGGTTTCTGTTTAGATGCTGTAAAGGTAGAAACAGTAATTCAATCTGTAAATTAGATTTATTTAGTACTTCTCCTTCTCCTTCTCCTTCTCCCTCTCCTTCTCTAATCCTAACAACAGATGTCTCAAACATATCTTGCTTTTAACTTTGATTTTGGCTTCAGAATAATGTTTTGAGTAATGTTTCGAAGACTTTGATAGTCTTCACTTAACATTGACAAGCAGTTTTCAGTATTTGATCGATTGATCAATCAAAATCAGTTGGGTGGGGGTTTCTTTGGGGGGGGGAGAAGAGAAAGTAACTAGATTGGCTGATCTTAAAAGGCTAAATGTCAATTCATAAAGTTGCCATGGTGAGGAAAGGAGGGGAGCGCATTCCATGCATACCTTTGGTTAGAGTTGGATCTCTGATTACTACAGCAGGCTTGTGAGGGGGCACCTCATTGGAGAATGTGATTTATGACACAGACTGGGGGTAGGGAAGGAACAGGGGTAAAGTTCAATCATAATTCAAATGAGGCTTAGATCTGATTGCAATAGGGTATTACCGAAATGGTGCTCCTAATAAATGACTGGTTTCCTTTTGAAACTTGGCTCGAGGCTCATGAATTAATTAGGGCATCTTTCAGAAACCTGACACTAAGCAGGATCAGACCAAAGTAATAGCTGGATTAAAACTGGAGGAAATTCTAGGTTGGGCAAATGAAATACATTTCTCTCCAAAGTTAGCAATGATAAGTGACTTCTTCAACACTGCCAAGAAAATTATATAGATTTGCTTGTGTGTGGTCACCAGGATTGGAGTTCAACTCACAGGTGACTTAACCATTGTTTTTTCCCCTGCATGATCTGTTCCCACCGTCAAATCTTATATTTCAAACTATTTCAGCAGCAGATAACCCTCAAGACAAAGCTTGGCTGTTAATTGTTTTTTATGCTGAGTGGGTTTAACAACATCTTGGTTTTCCCTAGAGTTAATCTGTCACTGTTTAAATTATGCAAGCAAAATAGCTTAGGAGCAAGGGGATTTAGAAACATAAAGCAAACATAACTGGTTTTAAACTTCCTTGACTAGATTTGGTTAACATCACTTATTTCTGGAATTAATTTTTTTTAAGTTTATTAATCAAATTTATACAGCTACCCATGTCACCAAAGCTGACTCTGGGCTTATAGTATAGAATAAGCAGACGAAACCATATATAGAAATATTATGTAATGCGGAATAGCTCTATAAGAATTGTTTTCCTATGTTGTTCATGTTGTCATTGCATTTTGAGTATTTGTTTTTATGTATGTAGAGCAGAAGGTGGGTTCCTACTGGTTCGGCCCGGTTCAGCAAAACCGGTAGTGGTATGCTGGCCTCGGTCACAGAAATGGCAGCAACGCAGGCTGACCATGCCTCCAAACCGGTTCCTCGGTCACTGTAGTCGCTGTCACCATCTTGTTTTGGAGTTCTGTGCACGCGCAGAACAATTTCTATTGACTTGTGCGTGCACATGCACGAAACGCTGGACACGAACAAACCAGCAGTAACGCTGGCTACAACCCACCCCTGATGTAGAGAGATGCAGTGGTTCAGTGGCTAAGGTTCTGAGCTTGTCAATCGCAAAGGTCAGCAGTTCAGCGGTTTGAATCCCTACTGCTGCATAACGGAGTGAGCTCCTGTTACTTGTCCCAGCTTCAAAAGCGCGTAAAAATGCAAGTAGAAAAATAGGAACCACCTTTGGTGGGAAGGTAACAGCGTTCTGTGTGTCTTTGGCATTTAGTCCTGCCGGCCACATGACCCCCAGAGACGTCTTCGGAGAGCGCTGGCTCTTCGGCTTTGAAAAGGAGATGAGCACTGCCCCCTAGAGTGGGGAACGACTAGCACTTATGTCCGAGGGAAACCTTTACCTTTGATGTATGTATGTATTTGTACCTAAGAGAATTCCAGCCCCTTATTGAAACTGAATACTTTGAAAGCCTCTTCGGTCTTTGTCTCAGCCACTGCTCCCTCATGCTCTACAGCAGGGGTCTCCAACCTTTGCAACTTTAAGTCTGAAGGACTTCAACTCCATTTTTCAGCCATTTTTAAAGCCATTTTTCGCCCTCCCCAGGCTTTATAGGATCCTGGGGAGGGCAAAAACAGCCCTCCGGAGGCTTAAGGGAAGCTCCTGAAGTTTCCGGAGGGCCTCCAGGGGGGCTGTTTTCGCCCTCCCCAGGATCCTATAAAGCAGGGGTCTCCAACCTTTGCAACTTTAAGTCTGAAGCAAAGCTGGCTGGAGAATTCTGGGAGCTGAAGTCCTTCAGACTTAAAGTTGCAAAGGTTGGAGACCCTTGCTCTACAGCATTTACTCCCTTCACACATTCTTCATCAGATTTTGGCCTATCTATAATTGGCCTTCTTTTTCTCTGCTTTCTCCTCCTTGCTTTTATCTCCTGACAGTCCATTGGGACCTGAAATGACATCCCAAGTTCCTCCCTATGTTTTATCCTTTATAATGTTTTATCCTCTGGTTTGGCTAACGCATAGTGACTGGTGCAAAATTGGCTAATGAGTGTCATGAATGCGGGTCTTCTGAAATAATACAATTGTTTAGATTCAGGGCCAGTTCCAGGTCACTGAATAATAGGCTTGTCATTTGGTTTCCATGTTTGCTGAATGGTGCTCTGAAGCTACTTCCTGCACAGATTCACACAGAGTTAGACGCGGAATTCTCTTTCCCATTTATTATCAGAGCAATAGAGTTGAGGACGTCTCCAATTTTCATTTTCTGAGGGGAACACGGATTTTCTCCAATCATTTCTCAAATTTCTCTCCTTAGCAGGGATGCGGGGCTCATTTCTGAGTCTCCCCCTATGGAGTAGGTCACTACTGATGTCTTCATTTGACATGGACAAGAAGGGCAGGCAGGCAGAGATACTAAAACCCTCTAGAAAGTGGATTGTACTTGCTACTAAATAAGTGCACGATCTAGAAAGATTTCCACAAAATTCTGTCTTCTGAAAGTATTTTTTTTAATAATTTTATTAAGCTTTTTTTTTAAACATTAAAAAACAAAACACAAATTTCTACTCATTACAGCGAGTCCATATCAGTATCATTGATATCATTCATATTTACATAAGCTCTATTTCTATATCTATATAAATAAAAATGTAACGAGTTTGTTCAAAACTGCTAACCTCCGAAAGTACTGCACCGATCGCTTCCAAATTTTCACACAATGTTCCTTTGAAATACAGCACCAATGATGTATATAAATTGTGCATATGTCACACCTGTGCCAGGTACACACAACAGAAATGTAAAAAATTGTTTAAAATGTAGGTAGATGGATACAGAGAGAGCAGTGGGCCACAGGCATTATGTCATACTTTATGACATAAAATACTCTGTCCATAAGATTCAAGGAGAAATACAGTAGGTAGGTATGTAGGTAGGTAGAGGGATAGAGAGGGAGAGGGAGAAATATGGTTGGTAGGTAGGTAGGTAGGTAGGTAGGTAGGTAGGTAGGTAGGTAGGTAGAAGGATAGAGAGGGAGAGGGAGAAATGCAGTAGGTATGTATGTATGTATGTATGTATGTAGGTAGGTAGGTAGGTAGGTAGGTAGGTGGAGAGAGGGAGAAATACAGTAGGTAGGTAGGTTGGGGATTATACGATGGTTGTGTGTACGTGTTTGTGTGTGCAGGTGTAGATCTACACACAGATTGTTTGGCCATTTAACCAGACTGGGCGACAGCAACATGTGGCCGGGAATGGCTAGTTCTCTAATATATTCTCTATTGTATAATATATCATATAGTCACTTAAATATATTAATATTTACCGATGTATACAATGTTATCATATTTGTCATAAATAATACTTATTTCTTATACGGTATCTCACACCTATCATCCAACCATTTATGCCATCTGTTCCACACTTTATAGTATGCCGATCCTTCAGTCCCATGGTCAACCTATCCATCTCTGCACTCTCAAGTGTCTTTCTTATGATCATTGCATCTGGAGAGATATTGGTCTGCTTCCAATTTTGAGCAAATACTATTCTTGTTGCAGTCAATATATGTACTGTTAAATACTGAGATTTTTTTACACATTTTATCACCTAGTATGCCCATAGAAATAGTTCTGGTTTCCATTCAATCTTTTGAATGGAATACTCTGAAAGTATTTTTAAAGGCAGTTCTCTTCTACAAATTGAATTAACATTAGGAAAAGAGTAAATAATTTCTTTTTCTGGCACTTTTTCCACTTTCCACTTTGCTGCTCTCAGACATATGAGATATGTGTCTTCAAAAACAAGAATATTTTCATAATTTTAATCAGTGCTGCCAATTTCTATACAAACGACAACAGTTGCAAAGGGTTTTGTAGGAGGGGAAGTAAGAAAACATGCATCACAAGGTTGTAGTGCAAATTCAGCTTCTTACGTAGGAAGGAATTTGCGACACGATGGCATGGTGTGCATTTTCTCATTAGGGCATCATTGTGGTCAGGAGTGGATAAATGAGATGGCGATGTGACCCAAACAAGTAATTCCCATATTTCAAGCAATTTCATTCTCAAGCCATCTTTAATCTAAAGATGTGAGAAAATAACTATCTGATCCTATTTTGCCCTGAAACAGCTGGAATAGAATTCGTTCAACTCATTTATTGTGGCTCACAAATTAAATAGAGTTTTCTCATTTCTGGGTTACTACAGAATAGCACACCGAGCTAAGTTAGGATTTTGGTTCATCAGCTATTGTGTTAAGACCCTGATGGCGAACCCATGGCACATGTGCCAGAGGTGGCACACAAAACCCTCTCTGCTGGCATGTGCACCATCAAACCAGGTCAGATCTCTGGTGTTTCTTTTGTGAGCTTCTGTTTACCTGCAAACGACGAAACAGAAGCTTACGAAAGAAGAAGATCTTACCTCCCGCCATGCTGCTGGTGTTGGGATGCCCTGCCTCCCACTGTCCAGTTGGTCTTCGGGCCTCTGCTATGCATGTGTGCATGTCTGTGCATGCACACCTGAATGTCTCTGCATGGACACATTTGTGCATGTCCGCGCGCGCACAGCTTTCAGTTTGAGCATGCAACATGTGTAGTTTGGGCACTTGGTGCCTAAAAGGTTTGCTATCATTGTGTTAGAATATTGTGCAAATGAGATTCTCATCTTAAGGCATTGCACTGAGCACAACACGTTATATGAACCCAGCCATTGGTAGTTAGTATTCCAGATTTACTATGTTGTGCAAACTCCGTTCTCCGGGCTGACCAATACAGCAATGCAAGAAGGAGTATGTCACCTTTACTGTACTTTGAAGAAGTTTCATTCTCTGTGGATAATTTCCATTGTTTCTCACTTCTTTCACCATTCTTCTCTCTCTTGCCATGTGCCATGTGTGTTTGTATGACTATGTGTGTGTACATGGAAGTTTATGACACATGATTCCATTCTCATTTCCTTCACCTGATAAACTAACATATTATCCTCCATAGTTATATTAGATTTGAAAATATCGCTAGGTCTTTCTTTATTTCTGGTGCTGTACATGATTGGCTTTCAGGAGTTTACGAAGCTGGTATAACCTACAGCTTATCTGAAGCATCGCCATCAAAGGTGGTATTCAGCAGGTTCTGGACCAGTTCTGGAGAACTGGTAGTGGAAATATTGAGTAGTTCAGAGAACCAGTAAATACCCCCTCTGACTGGCCCTGCCCCCATCTATTCTCTGCCTCCCGAGTCCCAGCTGATTGGGAGGAAATGGGGATTTCACAGTAACCTTCCCCTGGAGTAGGGAGGGAATGGAGATTTTACAATAATAATAAATAATAATAATAATAAATTTAATTTGTAGACCGCTCCCTCTCCCCGAAGGGACTCGGAGCGGTGTACAGGGGAATTAAAAACATACAAACATAAATACATCATAAATATATATAAAAGCAGATTAAACAATTTGTCCCTGCGCTAAAACCCAAAATACCAAAAACTAAACCCCTTAAAAACCCAATTAAAACAATTTTAAATGTTCAGACTGAGAGGCTGGAAGGTAGGTTAGGCCAGGCCGGCCTGTTGGAATAGATAAGTCTTGAGCTTTTGTTGGAAGGCGCGGAGGTCCATGGTTGTCCTGAGGTCAGGGGGTAGGTCGTTCCATAGAGCTGGGCCCGCCACAGAGAAGGCCCTTCCCCTGGGCGTCGCCTGCTGGCATTCCCTAGTGGACGGCACCCGGAGAAATCCCTCTCTGTGGGAGCGAATCGGTCGGAGGGATGTATGGGGTAGGATGCGATCTCGCAGATATCCTTCCCCTCCCACACCCACCAAGCCACACCCACCAAACCATGCCACGCCCACCAAGCTACACCCACAGAACTAGTAGTAAAATTTTTGAATCCCATCACTGATTCACAATGTAGAATAAATTATTGTAATTGACATAATATAATGGGTCCACCCTTTCCCCCAAATTCTGGCAATATTCCCATTTTAGCAGAGCCTTTATCTCTGTGTTTTGTTATAATTTTTGCATTAGCAGTGAAAAATTATATTTCTTGTAGGCTGGAACCGGATAGCCAACTTTGGTGTATTTTACCTAATCATGGCTCTTTAAGTTCCAGTACATTTGTTGGTGCACAGATAACTTGAGTCTGCTAGATCTCTTTTCTGCCTGAATAAAAACTCTCTCGGGTCCTCAAGATTTCCTTGTTTTTCCCAGCAACACCCAAAGATGCACACAAGGGATGGTGCACTGAGATTTATACCGCTTCCTAATGGACAGCTTTGTCTCCTAGGGATTTTGATGGCTGTTTTCAGCCTCCCAGTTGAGACATCTTAGCTGCACTCCATCAGAACAATGGGCCCCTAATGATGTATTACTTTAATTTCCTATATCTTTATTATTCATAAAGGAGGCAGTTTGATGGGATGGAGATTTGGCTGGAAAGCCTTGAGGGGATGGAAGTAGTTGAAGAAAGGGAGAAGAGCTGAACAGGAAACGGAGCCTGCCTTCGGTGTGCATTCCCTCCTTCTCAATAAAAAAGAAAATATGTGTTGCTCTTTTTTTGCTGGAAAAGAAACTGTAGAGACAATGCTGTGACAATTAGGGGGGGGGAGAAGTTTGTTTACTTCACATTTGAAGGCAACTTACCTAGTTTTATATTTTAATACCAATATATGACGTGAAAGTTGTCGTTCAGAATCTGCGCTTCCTTGTAATTTGCAAAGCAGTCCATTCCCCCCTCCCCAAAAAAAAGATATTACAGCAAGGACTACGCCAAAGTTTATACATAATGCATTTATGAAAATAATGTCAAAAAAGACAACATGGTTGAGGAATTCCCACCCACCCACCCCCGCTCGGATACTATATATATTGAATAAACCAATGCTTCTCTTTGGAAAATTGTACGGTTAAATATATACTGTTCTTTTAAAGAAATCTCGGCTGTAACAAACTGAACTTTAACATTAGCAAGTTTGAAAAATGATGAGAAATTGAAATTCACTCATCTGAAATAGTGAATTTTAATTCACTAAAGAAGAAACAATTTAATGGATAAAGAAGGGAGTGTGTTTGCAGCTCTCCTCTCCTCTCCTCTCCAGGGTTCATGTGGTTTGCAAATTATCACATGGCAGTCACATAAAGTTGCTGCCATGTGATAATTTTCTCTGCGCTTGCGCGAGATAAGTTTTCTCTGCGCTTGCGCGAACTATGGCGGGCTAGCCCTGGAGCTCCGTGCTGGGTCATGGAGGTTTACTGGCCTTTTATGTGCCCCAGCCCTCCCGTTTTAGTCAGGAGGGCATGGGATTGAAGAGGAATCCACCCAGGTACCCCTGGGTGAGGTTTGTGGATGCGGGGGTGCACGGACGGCGTTGCTGGTGGTGGAAACCCCGGAGCGCCCGAGCGGAGGTCGGCGTTTCGGCGTCTGTTGAGGGCGCGGAACGCTGACTCCGCCGTATATCCCCCGGCGAGGGCGAGAATGGGACTACCCATGGAGTGGAGGCCGGCGGTGGGAGCGCCAGGAGGCCGCCAGGAGGCCGGCAGCGAGGACGGCTGAGGCTGGAGAAGAACGGAGAAGAACGAGTGGCGGTGAGAGCGCCGCGTAAATGGTGGTGAGAGCGCCGAGAAAGAGAGGAGGCGAACGCCGGGAGAGGGCGTTGAGTGAAATGGCGGCGGTGAGAGAGCCGAGGGGATTGCCGGACGCCGCGCCGGCCGATGCCATGGGTTGGCCTACTGTTGCAAATGTTGGCGTGAATCCTGGCTTGCAGGCGGCAGTGGAGGCGGAGGCAGAGGCGGAGGTGAGAGCTCCGGCTCAGCTACGGAGGTGAGAGCTCCGGCCCAGCCCCAGCCCAGAGGCTAGTGTCCCCGGTGATTTGATGGCGGGGCCACTGACCAAGCGGTCTGTCGCCGGGCAGGCCAGTGATGGCCAGAGGACGCTGACAGAAGATTTTCAGTGGACTCAAGACGTTAAGATCCAGTCACAAATGCAACTTATAAGAACTAAGAACTAAGATCTTTGAAACCCTCCCCACCATGGTTTGTTAGACCTTATCCATCAACGTCCCTTAGACACCTTTGTAATCCCTCAGAAAGAAAGACCTATGGACAGAAACACCTGAACTGCCATCCCTAACTATTCCTCTGGATGCACTTTATTCCATCTATTTTATGCACTTTATTCCATCTATTTGTCATCTACTCATGAATTTTATCATCTACTCATGAAATTGTGTGTTTTAAATTAAGGCCATTGATACTTTTTTACAATTTTACCCATGACCCTCTTATGAAATTTACTCTTACATTGTATATATATTTATAATTATTTTAACTATTTAATTATTTATTATATCGCAATGTACTCCAGGACTGATTTACTGCTGCTGCGAGAGTCCCCGCTCTCACAGGTCTGGCCCTCCATTTTAACAAGGGCCCGCCTTGATGAGGGATTTATAAATCCGGAGAGGTGGGCGAAGCGCGGTCTTCGGGGTTTTTTAATTAATAAATTAGTGATTATTTTAGGGGGTACCAGGGAGGGTAGACAGGTAGAGGCGGGGGAGGGAAGAGAGAGCCAGGCCAGCGGGCGACGGAGGGAAGCGGATGGTTCCGTTAGGAGGGGGGAGACTCAAATCGTTCCGACAGAGGGCATTCCCATCCAGAAGGTCGTGGGGAGAGGCAGGTCCGAGGGGAGACAAGTGTTATCCTCCCGGTTGGGGGCACGAAGCCGTTGGCTACAAACGGTCAAGTGCCTCAACCCCCGCAGGCTAGGTGGCCAGGGAGTACAGAGCCAGGGCCTGCGGCTGATGTTCTGCAACGCCAGGTCCGTTGTCAACAAAGCCCCCCTCGTTCATGACCTTGTGTCAGAGGGGGAGCCGGACCTGGTGGGAATTGCGGAGACCTGGTTGGGCCACGAGGGTGGACTCCCCCTCGTTGAAATGTGCCCACCAGGTTACCGCGCGTTTCATCAGCCCCGGGCCCTAGGTAGGGGCGGTGGGGTAGCGGTCATTGTAAAGGAAGGTCTTGAGCCGAGAGAGACCGTTGTGCCACAGACCACCGGTTGTGAGTCCCTCTGTGTGAAGTGGGGCCTAGGGAGGCAGTTGGGCTTGCTGGTTGTATACCTGGCTCCCCGCTATGTAGCAGCAGCCCTGCCCGAGCTCCTCGAGGTGATCGCTACGGTGGCAGTTGAGACCCCCAGACTTTTAGTTATGGGGGACTTTAATCTGCCATCGGTGGGCGAATCATCCGAGGCAGCTCGGGAGTTCATGGCTTCCATGACGGCCATGGACCTGACCCAACTAATTCAAGGCCCCACGCACGAGGGTGGACACACACCGGATCTCATCTTTGTCTCAGGCCAATGGAAGAGTGATCTGGGTATAGGGGATATAGTCATCACACCCTTGTCATGGACAGACCACTCACTTCTCCGGCTCGACTTTCCGACCGCTGCTCCCCTCCGCGGGGAGGCGGAACCTGAGTCACCAATCTGGTTCCGCCCCAGGCGCCTGATGGACCCGGATGGGTTCCAGACGGCGCTTGGGCCACTTCCTGTACCCCTGGCCCGCGCCCCGATGGAGGACCTCGTGGCCGCATGGAATACTGCGACCACGGGAGCCTTGGATCGGGTCGCGCCCTTGCGGCCTCTCTTGCGGCGGCGAAACACCCTGGCTCCCTGGTTTTCCGAGGAGCTGAGGGTGATGAAATGCCGCAAGAGATGCCTAGAGAGAAGATGGAGGTATACTCGAACTGAATCTGACCGGACACAGGTAAGAGCCCATTTACGGACTTACATTGTGGCGCTGAGAGTGGCCAAACGTCACCATTGTGCCACTCTCATAGCATCCGCAGAAAACCGCCCTGCCGCCCTGTTTAGGGTGACCCGCTTCCTCCTTCAACAGAGGGTGCGGGAAGCCCCGTTACAGGGTAGAGCAGAGGAATTTGTGACTTTTCTGCAGGAGAAAATCGCTCAGATACAGAACGAGCTAGCCCCCATTCATGGCCCAGTGGGATGCCACGAGAGAGATCTTGTTTGGGAGGAGTTTGACTCCGTTACTTCCGAGGATATGGACAGGCTACGTGGGCGACTGCGAGCCACCACATGTTTATTGGACCCGTGTCCCTCCTGGCTTGTACTGGCATCCTGGGAGGTGACACGAGGCTGGCTCCAAGAGGTTGTCAACGCATCCTTGAGTGAGGGTGCCTTGCCTGCTTCCCTAAAAGAAGCGATGGTGAGGCCCCTCCTTAAGAAGCCCTCTTTGGATCCAGCTCTTTTGAACAACTACCGTCCAGTCTCCAACCTTCCCTTTCTGGCGAAGGTTGTCGAGAGTGTGGTGGCACAACAGTTTCCCCGTCACCTGGAGGAAGTTGATTATCTAGATCCGCGCCAGTCCGGCTTTCGGCCCGGGCATAGCACCGAGACGGCATTGGTCGCGTTGGTCGATGATCTCTGGAGGGCCAGAGATGGGGGTTGTTCCTCCATCCTGGTCCTATTAGACCTCTCGGCGGCTTTCGATACCATCGACCATGGTATCCTATTGCATCGGCTGGGGGGGTTGGGGGTGGGAGGCACCGTTTTACGGTGGTTCTCCTCCTACCTCTCTGGCCGATCGCAATTTGTGTTGGCAGGGGGGCAGAGGTCGACCGCGAGACCCCTCGCATGTGGGGTGCCTCAGGGGTCGGTCCTCTCGCCCCTCCTGTTCAACACATACATGAAGCCGCTGGGTGAGATCATCCGTGGTTTTGGGGTAGAGTACCATCTGTACGCTGATGATACACAGCTGTACATTTCTACCCCAAACCACCCCAACGATGCCGTAGCGGTGATGTGCCAGTGCCTGGAAGCTGTACGGATCTGGATGGGAAGTAACGGACTCAGGCTCAACCCGACCAAGACCGAGTGGCTGTGGTTTCCGGCTGCCCGGTTCAACCAGCTCATTCCATCGCTGGCCATAGGGGGCGAACATCTTAATAATAATAATAATAATAAATTGGGATTTATTAACCGCACCCTCTCCCCACAGGGACCCGGGGCGGTGCACAGGCATAATTAAAAACAATATACAATAATACAAATATTTCTTAAAATCGAATTAAATAAATCTACCCGTGCTAAAAACATAAATTAAAAACCCATTTAAAATTTATAATTAAAAGACAGAGAGAACTATTCAAGGCCGGCCAGTCGAAAGAGATGGGTCTTCAATTTTACACGGAAGGAGCGGAGGTCGGTGGTCGTTCTAATATCAGGGGGAAGGTCGTTCCAGAGGGCCGGGCCCGCCACAGAGAGCGCCCTTCCCCTGGGCGTCGCCCGCTGACAAAGTCTAGTGGACGGCACCCGGAGAAGCCCCTCTCTGTGGGAGCGAATCGGTCGTGAGGATGTGTGGGGCAGGATCCGATCTCGCAGATAGCTAGGTCCCGAGCCATGGAGCGCTTTGAAGATGATAACTAACACCTTGAAGCGCACCCGGAAGACGACAGGTAGCTAGTGCAGCTCGCGCAAGAGGGTTGTTACGTGGGCAAACCTAGAGGTGCCCATAATTGCTCGCGCGGCCGCATTCTGAACTAACTGAAGCCTCCGGGTGCACCTCAAGGGGAGCCCCATGTAGAGAGAGTTACAATAGTCCAGTCGGGATGTCACGAGGGCATGAGTGACTGTGCGAAGGGCGTCCCGATCCAATAGGGGGCGCAATTGGCGAACCAGGCGAACCTGGTAAAACGCCCTCCTGGCCACGGCTGTCACTTGCTCTTCCATAGACAGCCGGGTATCCAGGAGGACACCCAAATTGCGCGCCCCATCCACAGGGGCAAGATGTTCGCCCCCTATGGCCAGCGTTGGAGAAAGCTGGTTGAATCGGGCAGCCGGAAACCACAGCCACTCGGTCTTGGTCGGGTTGAGCCTAAGTCCGTTACTTCCCATCCCATCTTGCCCCTGTGGATGGGGTGCGCAATTTGGGTGTCCTCCTGGATGCCCGGCTGTCCATGGAAGATCAAGTGACAGCCGTGGCCAGGAGGGCGTTTTACCAGGTTCGCCTGGTTCGCCAATTGCGCCCCCTATTGGATCGGGACGCCCTTTGCACAGTCACTCATGCTCTCGTGACATCCCGACTGGACTATTGTAACTCTCTCTACATGGGGCTGCCCTTGAGGTGCACCCGGAGGCTTCAGCTAGTCCAGAATGCAGCCGCGCGAGCAATTATGGGGACCGCTAGGTCTACCCATGTAACACCGCTCTTACGCGAGCTGCACTGGCTACCTGTCGTCTTCCGGGTGCGCTTCAAGGTGTTAATTATCATCTTTAAAGCGCTCCATGGCTCGGGACCTAGCTATCTGCAGGATCGGATCCTGCCCCATACATCCTCATGGCCGATTCGCTCCCACAGAGCGGGGCTTCTCCGGGTGCCGTCCACTAGACTGTGTCAGCGGGCGACACCCAGGGGAAGGGCTCTCTCTGTGGCGGGCCCAGCCCTCTGGAACGACCTTCCCCCCGATATTAGGATGACCACGGACCTCCGCTCCTTCCGTCTCAAATTGAAAACCTACTTTTTCCGTCTGGCCGGCTTGGGATAGCCTCCTTGTCCTGGGGTTTTAGGGTAATTTTAATTATTTGTAGTGTTTAGGGGTTTTAGGGACAGTTTTTTAGTTTTTTATAGATGTTTTTAGCGCAGGATTTGTTTAATTGTGATTTTAAATTATGTATTCTGTTTGTGTTTATTGTTTTTTAATTTTCCTGTGCCCCGCCTCGAGTCCCTCTGGGGAGAGAGAGCGGGTAACAAATAAATTTGATTATTATTTATTTTATTATAAAACAGCTAGCCTGTGTGGCAGATTGGTCAAAAGTGTTGATTGATGGCTAGGGATATCCCAATCTACAACCGTGCAGGTTTTCTTGGTGATTTTGCCTAAGTCTCTCCAGTAACAATGCTGTCAGGCCTGGAAGCCATCTTTTACAATGGGCTGCCACATTTTCTGCTGTGGGAAAATGGGGGGAGGGATTATATGGAGTAGGGGAGATATATAGTCGAAATGACATTCCTTTCTCAGAGATTCAAGACCATCTTGCCCTGTAGCTGTGATAAATGGGAGGCATCTCCAGTTTTGGATGGTGCCTGATTGGGCCATGTGATGTACATGTGGATGCTGGGCAGGGGCTTGGACTTTCTTTTCGGTGGGGAAAACATGGAAGCTTTCAGATTTGGGTTTTCCCAGATGTGCTAATATCACTTCTCTAATGAAATGCAACTTTGAGGAACTCCAAGCCTTGGTTGCCAACCCCCAGACTAGGACATGAGTGATAATCATGAAAGCTGTAGAGTGGGTTACAATACAATACAATAGCACAGTTGGAAGGGACCTTGTAGGTCTTCTAGTCCAACCCCCTGCGTGGGCAGGAACCTTATACCATTTCAGACAAATGGCTATCTAACATCTTTTTAAAGACTTCCAGGGTTGGGGCATTCACAACTGCTGGAGGCAAGCTGTTCCAGAGGTTAATTGTTCTAACTGTCAGGAAATTTCTCCTTAGTTCTAAGTTGCTTCTCTCCTTGATTAGTTTCCACCCATTGCTTCTTGTCCTGCCCCCAGGTGCCTTGGAGAATAGTTTGACTCCCTCTTCTTTGTGGCACCCTCTGAGATATCGGAATACTGCTATCATGTCTCCCCTGGTCCTTCTTTTCATCAAGCTAGACATACCCAGCTCCTGCAGCCGTTCTTCATATGTTTTAGCCTCCAGTCCTCTAATCATCTTGGTTGCTCTTCTCTGCACTCTTTCCAGAGTCTCCACGTCTTTTCTACATCGTGGCGACCAAAACTGTATGCAGTATTCCAAGTGTGGCCTTACCAAGGCACTATACAGTGGCATTAACACTTCACGCGATCTAGATTCTATCCCTCTGTTTATGCAGCCTAGAACTGTGTTGGCTTTTTTGGCAGCTGCTGCACACTGCTGGCTCATATTTAAATGGTTGTCCACTAGGATTCCTAGATCCCTCTCACAGCTGCTACTATTGAGCAAGGTACCACCTATACTGTACTTGTGCATTTGGTTTTTCTTGCCTATATGTAGGACCTTACTTTACTTCAGGCCAGTCATTCATTCATCCAATTTTCTTCAGGGTTTATCATCTTGAGCTCCTGGGTAAAAGTTGGATGTGTACCTAACAAATAAAGAACTAGTGAGGCAGTGCAAGTAAATCCGACTGATCCCACTGTTAACATCCTTGCAAGTCGTATAAAAAAAAAAAACAGGTTTGCTTGTGATTCTGTTTTGCTTTTAACAGGGAAGCTAACTATTTGTTATTTCTATGTTATTCCAAGTTGCCCGGTTGAAGAATTGACAATGGGTAGCATCTCCACTCTTTAGATGCAAATTAATTATTCCGTGGAGATTTCACAGCCAGCATACTTGAATGTAATAAATCCAAAAAAGGAAGATTTAGGTTTAAATCATTAAAAGCATTAAAAATGACCTTTACCTGCTGAAAACATAATCCATTAATAATGTGTCTTGTACCGGAGAGATAGGAAGGGATCTCCCCTAGGGATTAAAGGATTGCAAGAAGTTGGAGCTATTGATTCACTGAAAAAGCAGTTTGTATCTCTGATCAGACAATTACCCTTCCCCCCATCTGCCCATTTGCCATGGAACTCTCGTTTCCTTGTGATACAATCTTGAACGAAATTTGTTATCAAGGAAAGCAAAGATACTGTAACTGGTACCTGTAATTTTAAATGATCAATGGCTTTTTGAAACTATCAGGGACTTTTCCATACTGTCCAAAAGCAACACCATAGTTTAGGGTGAATTGGGAGCTCTAATTTTGTTTGTTTGTTTTGGAGTTCAGTTTGAGTTTGTTTTGTAGAGCTTATCCTTCTAATCTGCCCATCCAAGATAGACAACTAGATAGGGTCTGTTGAGGGATTCCTCTTTGTTGTGGGGTGTGTGGGATAGACCAGAAAACTTGTCTCAGACTGCAAAGGAGACAGTGGAAGATTTGTACTTTCATACTTGCATGATCCTTTCATTGTAACTTTATAATAAAGTGGAATTAGCTCATCTAGTTGTGTTCCTTATCTGGTCCCTTTTACAAATTGGCTCTATCTCCCTGGAAGTAAAGGGAGACCCAACCTTCTTTGTATCCTAAAAAGAAATTAAATTAGCATTGTTTCAAAAAGTCTTTGGGCCACCAACGTACGCAGCCATTAGGATGATCTTGGAGAATTCATCCAGACAGTAAATGCAAAAGAAGTTTGTGTTAAAATAGAATAGAATAACAGAGTTGGAAGGGACCTTGGAGGTCTTCTAGTTCAAACCCCTGCTTAAGCAGGAAAACCTACATCACTTCCGACAAATGGTTATTCAACATCTTCCTTAAAACTTCCAATTTTGGAGCATTCACGACTTCTAGAGGCAAGTTGATTAATTGTTCTGTCAGGAAATTTCTCCTTCATTCTAAGTTGTTTCTCTCCTTGATTAATTTCCACCCATTGCTTCTTGTCCTACCCTAAGACAGGACTAGAATTCAGAGTCTCCTGGTTTGGAGAATAGCTTGACTCCCTCTTGTTTGTGACAGCCCCTGAGATATTGGAACACTGCTATCATGTCTCCACTGGTCCTTCTTTTCATTAAACTAGACATACCCAGTTCCTGCAACCGTTCTTCTTATGTTTTATCCTCCAGTCCCCTAATCATCTTTGTTGCTGTTCTCTGCACTCTTTCTAGAGTCTCCACATCTTTTTAATATAGAAATTGAATAGAAATTGCTGTGTTCCAATATTTGAGGGGCTGTCACAAAGAAGAGGGGCCAACCTAGTTTCCAAAGCATGAGAAGCCAAGATAAGAAACAACGGACAGAAACTAACTAAGGAGAGAAACAACCTAGAACTAAGGAGAATTTTTTTTTAACAGTGAGAACAAGTTGTCTAAGTAGTGTACTTAGACAACTGCCGAAGCAGGGAGTTGGACTAGAAGACCTCTAAGGTCCCTTCCAACTTTGTTATTCTATAATTAACCAGGGGAATGGCTTGCCTTCAGAAGTTGTGGGAGCTTCATTGGAGGCTTTTAAGAAGAGACTGGATAGCCACTTGTCTGGAATGCTATAGGGACTCCTGCCTGAGCAGGAGGTTAGACTAGAAGACCTCCAAGGTTCCTTCCAACTCTGTTATTGTCAGGGTAATGATGATTTAAAGCTGATCACCAAAGTAAGGCTGTAAACCAAGATGGTGAACTGAGGATGAGCCAGAAGGATTACTGCCGCTTTAAGAAACTGTCTTTATAAGAGAAGCCATGTGGCTCTCTTAGTGTATCTCTCTCATCTCTCCTAGTGTATCTCTCTCATCATGTATCTTATTTCTCTCCTTGTGTTGGTAGCTGAGTGGTAAGGAATTTATTTACCAATCTGTATGTTTTGTTTATAGTTGTATATAAACCTCTATTACTTGTTTAAAGGCTCTGTATGCTGTGTTTTGCTCCTGGATTTATCCATAATAACAGTCACGCTGCCAAAACGCTGACAGTTATATTCTGTTAATTTATCCAATTAAAAGTAGTAGCAAAAAGCTGGTTCCCTACATGGATCTCCATGGCTAGATGAGAATGAAAGCAATTCAGATGGAGCTACAGGTGGAATAAAAGTGATTTTAGAAACAAAAAGGATCACCCAAATCTCTCTTATTCTTCTCCGCTCATACCTTAACCCCGTTGCATTGTTGTGCTCTCTCTTATTTTGCCGCAAAGAGACGTGTTTCCTTAAGAAAAGGAAAAACAGTTCCGTAGATCTCTTCTTTCCTCTGGAGGGTTTTTGTTGTTGTTCTCCTTGAAGGTCTGACTTGGCCCCTTTCATCACATATCCATTTCAAAACAAGATTTCAGGAGGTTTTCAGAAGATGACAACCTGCCACACAACCTTTGTCAAACGCAAAATGCCAGAATGAATGGCACAACAGAGGTTCCCCTTTTGGTACAGGGTTAAAGGAAACTACCTCAGGCTTTTGCTATTCCCTCATTGTAAGTATATCATTCTCAGTGGATGCACAGCAGGTAGAGAGGATAAAAGAGAAGTTAGTTATAAGAAGGATAACTCCCACTGTTATTAACATGACTATATGTTGCAGGGTTCTTCCTCCAGAAGAAAGCAAGTTGTGTGCACAGGTACTGCCAAAGCAGAAAAGCTATAGCTGCATTCTTTCCTGCTTAAAAACATTTAAATTTTAAGTGGAAAGGTATCGAGTTACTTTAACCTACATAGCAAACTTTTGAGCTGTAATTGGAGTAAAGTTATATATATTTATTAAATCAATGTATTTGGCTGCCAATCTCATGAGTGCAGCTCTGGGCAGTTAACAACACTATGTATGTATGTATGTGTTGTGGCCCAGCCGGCTCCGGATGAGCTGCTGACGGACTCTTCTAGCGAAGAGTCCTATGAGTCTGCCCTGGAAGATGAGGAAGACCTTGGGCAGGGTTCAGAGGCAGAGCAGGAAGCAGAGAGGCTTGTTGGCCACCAGGAAGCACCTGAGGCATGGAGTGGTGGGAAGGGTCAGGGGCAGTTTGTCCCTGATGCTAGATTACGCAGGGCTGAGAGACGGAGGCAGCAATTACGTCAGAGGCAGGCTCGCAGGAGATAATCAGCTACCAGATGGTTGTTGATTGGCCCCTCCCAAGAGAGCTTATAGGGAAGGCTTTGGGAGGGGCCATTTGCAGGAAACAACAGTTCAAAATCGTAGTCAAGAAATATCTGTGCATTTGAGTCGTGTCCGTTTGAGAACCTCTGTGTGAAAAGGGGCTGCAGAGTTTAACGTGAGTTCTCTGGGCTCACAGCCAAGGAATTCATAATCTCAGCAATTCAACAGTGGCAAGCAGCCAAGCCTGTGCTTTGGACTCTTCACAGGCGGACGGGGGGGGGGGGGGGGTAGGGGTCAGAACATGTATGTATGTATATATACTTTCAATCTTAAATGGGAAAAGACCTGAATACACCAAGACATACATACATACGTACGTACAAACGTACGTACGTACGTACATACATAATGTTTTCGTAGATGACCCCTGGTCTAAAGGGCAAGAGCCCAACAGGTTGTCACATCCTGCTTCTTTAGATGTCAGATTTCCTATCTGGGTGCAGGTGGCGAAGTCTTTTGCTTCCTGCTCTTGTCTGCAGTCTCTTGCTTAACCCAGCCAGTGCACCTTCCTATTCTTCCTGGTCCAGCACTCATTGAAATTCTTCTTAGAAAGCCATCTTGATAACTTTCATTAGGCTGTCTGAGATTAATCTCTCTGGATTTATTTCCACGCAATAAGATTTATTGACAAGCATGCTTTGGAACACGAGTCCCCCTTGTAAATCCCTTTTCCTGGTGAATAAAATGCCAGTAGAATCAGGATGAAAGAAAAAAAAAAAGGGAAGGGGGAGATAGCAGCGATGGCACTTAAAATTGTGGGTAAGCTTGAAATTCTCTCATCCAAAACTCTACTTGAATAGTGAAATGTGGAATGCCTGTGTCCGTATCCCACACTTAACCTGGTGGCTGAATTAATCCATTATGTGAGCTGGCACATTATATTGGCCCATAAACTTCCCAAATCGCCTAGGTTCACATAATATACTAAACAATACATTAATCAAGGTTAATAGTCATCACACTTTGCATAACTGAGTGAATGCCGACAACAGATTTTCAATTCACTTGAAGTGAGATGTTTCCATCCACTGACTTAGAAGCTAAGTGTGTACAGAAAGTCCTCAACTTATAACCATTCATTTAGTGACCATTTGAATTACGATGCCACTTTAAAAAAGTGACTTGTGACTTGGTCCTTGCACTTACGACATCTTCGCATCTCGCTGTTTGAGGAAGTTGCATAACATTCTCAGAGATTCCTCCCATCCTGCTTACAATCTTTTTAGACTGCTGCCTTCTGGTAGAAAATACAGAACAATTAAAAGTCGGACCACACGTCTTCCGAATAGCTTTTATCCCAGAGTTTAAGTTTAAGTTTAATTCGATTTGTAGACCGCACCAATCTCCGTCGAGACGGACTCTGGGTGGTGCACAGGACATTAAAATATACAGTAATAAATACAAATATACAAAAGTTAAAAAGAAATTAAATAATAAACCTGTGCTAAAAATCCCATTAAAACCTATCTAAATTAACTGAGGCTCTATCGTTCCTATATTTAAATTCTATGCCAGTCCAGCTTGCTGATAGAGGTATGTCTTAAGTGAGTGGCGGAAGAGGGGAAGGTCCGTGATAGTACGAAGTTCGGGGGGGGAGGTCGTTCCAGAGGGCAGGCCCTGCCACAAAGAAGGCCCTGTTTCTGGGCGTCGCCAACCGGCATTGGCCGGCAGTCGGCACCCTGAAGAGGCTCTCTCTGTGGGAGCGAATCAGTCGGTGGGAGGTATGTGGCAGGAGGCGGTCCCGCAAGTAACTAGGCCCCGAGCCATGGAGCGATTTGAAGATGGTAACAAGCATCTTGAAGCGCATCCAGAAGGCCACCGGTAGCCAGTGCAGCTCACCCAGGAGAGGTGTTACATGGGAACTTCGAGATGTTCCCAAAATCCCCCGTGCGGCCGCGTTCTGGACTAACTGGAGCCTCCGGATGCACCTCAAGGGGAGCCCCATGTAGAGAGTGTTGCAATAGTCAAGGTGGGATGTCACGAGCGCTAGAGTGACTGTACGGAGGGAGAGCTATAATTGCACTCAACAATGAACTAAAGGGCCACCATCAGTGAGGTATTGGACCGCACTACTTGGGTAATTTAGGAACGGGGAATTTTTGGTGGGTATGGATGGGGATCGTCATGTGTGTTGGGCCCGGTCTCTGGGTGTTATGTGAATTTCGTTGTATGGGTGTACTGTGTATATATGTATAATGACAATAAAGTATTCTTCTTTGTTTATGACTGTTGCAGCGATCCTACAGTCATGTAAGGAACATTTGGGCACTTGGGAACTGGTATGCATTTACAATGGTTACAGCATCCCAGGGTCACCATTTGTGACCTTCCCAGCTGCCTTTTGACAAGCAAAGTCAATGGGAGAAGCTGCATTTGTTTAATGACAGCTGCAAAAAGCATCTTAAAGTCAGGTGCGACTCACTTAGCAAATGCCTCGCTTAGCAATGGAAGTTCCAGGCCCAATTGTGGTCATAGGTTGAAGACTACTTGTAATTGCAACAGCTGGAAGGTTGGATGTTGCAATCCCAATTGGGACTGGAACTTCAGTGGCTAAGTGAGGTGCTTGCTAAGGGAGTGGTACCTGATTTTAAGATCAGTGGCTTAATGGCTAAGACGCTGAGCTTGTCGATCAGAAAGATCAGTGATCCGAATCCCTAGTGCTGCGTAACGGAGTGAGCTCCTGTTACTTGTCCCAGCTTCTGGCAACCTAGCAGTTTGAAAGCATGACAAAAATGCAAGTAGAAAAATAGGGACCACCTTTGGTGGGAAGATAACAGCGTTCCATGTGCCTTCAGCATTTAGTCATGCGGGCCACATGACCACGGAGACGTCTTCGGACAGCATTGGTTCTTTAGCTTTGAAACAGAGATGAGCACCACCCCCTAGAATCAGGAAGGACTAGCACATATGTGTAAGGGAACCTTTACCTTCAGAAGGTTGGATTATTTTAGCAAACAACCTTGTATGGCCCACAGCATCTTTGGCAGCTTTTCTTTGCTTGCCCCAAATTGTGGCTTCAGTGCCAGTGGCAACTCCAGTTGAATTGACTGGCTTCCAAGACTAGCTGAGCAACAATATGTTCCTTTCCCTCCTGTGGTTTCACTTACATGTAGAACAAAGTCTTGACAGGAATGCTGCAAAAAGCCAAGAGCAAAGGCAGGAATAGAATAAACTAAACTGCTTCTCCATTACTGTAATCTGCTGGTTCCTTCCAGCTCTTGTTCCTCTCTATGGCAATTAATACACAAGCTCATGCCCGGCTCTCATTGCGCATAAATAAATGGTGGTCAAGCTGTTTGTTTCTAGCTCTCGGAAAGAGGCTGGGATCCCATTTGGCAATATTTGCAGAATGGCTGAAGACTGTTATCCATCCTCCTTCCCAAATTCCTGTGCAGTTTTTTCCATGCCCCCAAATGATCTATTAAAAGCAATTCACAAATGTGGTGAGATGAATGCACAATGGAGACCAGAGGTTTTATTTTTGGAACAGTTGGGGGGGGGAGAGTAAGTCACCAAACCTTACTTTTGTACATAACTGCAGAGAGATGATTGTCTCCACAAGGCTGGAAAGATTAGGCACTAGCCACAATGGAGACATGGTTGACAGATAAAAGATTAACAGAGTTGGAAGGGACCTTATAGTCAACCCCCCACTCAAGCAGGTGATCCTACACCATTTCTGACAAATGGCACTCCAATCTCTTCTTGAAAGTCTCAAGTGACGATGCTCCCAGAATTTCTGAAGGCAACTTCTGTTCCATGGGTTGATTGTTCCCATGTCAAAAAGTTCCTCCTTATTTCCAGGTTTGTCAGATATCCTTCTTAAATATCTCGCACTGAACTCAAAGAAAGCTAGGATCCAGTTCTGATAAACCCACCCAAATCTTGGCTATTCAGAAAAAGAATAATAATCATTTTTGCTTCATAGAGTATGGGAAATTTCATACTTGGTAATACCTCTGCCAGGAATGGAGTGAACATACAGTAATTGCAGAAGAACCGCAGAATTGGCCTGCACAGATTCAGAGATTAATCTCGGCAAGGGCTTCTAGGTGGATCTCATATGTCATCCTAGTTTGCACTGCAGTGGACAACTTTCTCCATTTGTTATTCAGCAGGCCTTTTATTGACACATGTCTGCCATGCTCTGTCTCACTCTAGGCTACAAGGCAGGCAATCAGAGGTGCTTAAGATGGAATGGATGTCTGCCTAAATGACATTGGAAGATTGTAAACCGATGCAGGTGGACTTCTCTTTAAGCCCAGGATTAAAGCTTGCTTAGGCTGTG
Source organism: Rhabdophis nuchalis (assembly GCA_039707465.1). Lineage (NCBI taxonomy): Eukaryota > Metazoa > Chordata > Lepidosauria > Squamata > Natricidae > Rhabdophis > Rhabdophis nuchalis. The sequence continues at coordinate 22,926,900 of CM077654.1, read as the reverse complement.
TTTCCATTAGCATTTGATTACAATTCCAAAGAGATTGCATTTAAAACTGTATGTAGCCAAAAGAATGGATGATCACAACACCAAATTCCATTTAATAATAATAATAATAATAATAATAATAATAATAATAATAATAATAATAATAATAATAATAATAATAATAATAATAATAATAATAATATTTTTATTTTATATACTGCGTCTTCTCCCCAGAGGGACTCAGAGCGGTGCACAGGGAAAACTAAAAACACATAAAATAAATACATCAATAATACAGTAGAATAAAAATAAATTAAACTAATTGTCCCTGCACTAAAATCCCCATTAAAACTAATATTCCCTAAAAAACCCTAAGGAAGAGACTAACCAAGGCCGGCCAAGCAGAAAAAGTGTGTTTTTAATTTTTGACGGAAGGAGCGGAGGTCCGTAGTTGTTCTAATGTCGGGGGGAAGGTCGTTCCAGAGGGCTGGGCCCGCCACAGAGAAGGCCCTTCCCCTGGGCGTCGCCCGCTGACAAAGTCTAGTGGACGGCACCCGGAGAAGTCCCTCTCTGTGGGAGCGAATCGGCCGTGAGGATGTATGGGGCAGGATCCGATCCCGCAGATAGCTAGGTCCCGAGCCATGGAGCGCTTTGAAGATGACAACTAGCAACTAGATGCTCCAGGAAGCAGAGATTCCTATAGGAAATCCCCTCATGGCCATAACCGGGGGTGGTGGTGGTGGGGATTGAACAATGTTACAACTGGTTCTCTGCCCAGTTGCTGGGTGGGCGTGGCCATGGTGGCCATGGCCTTGTTGGCCTCCTGCAGCTTTCCCTGAGCCTCCAGGAGGGCAAAAACAGCCTTCCCCATGCTCTGGAACCCCTCCAGAGGCTGGAAACAGTCTCATTTTTAGACTTTCGGTACTTCTGGTATCAGTGTTAGAGTCCTACTGGTTCAGACTGGTTTGACCAGTAGTAGCTTGGCAGCGTGGGTTGCTGGAACCGGCAGCAACCCAGGCCTGCCATGCTCCCAAACTGGTTATCCTGGCAGCACCATAGATGTGCCATCTTGTTTTTAGCCTCTGCACATGTGCAGAGCAATTTCCGTTGTACTGTACATGCATGTGCAGCATGCATCAAGCACGCTTGCGTACGGCACGTCCCTAAGCAAACTGGCAGTAGCAGCTGCTGGAAGCCGCCATTGTCTGGTAGGCCTATTTTTCACCCTCCCCAGACTCTGGAGACTTTCCCTGAACCTTCAGGAGGGCAAAAACGTCCTCCCCTGGGCTCCAGAGGGCCTCCGGAGGGTCTCCGAAGGCAGGAAATGAGGCCCATTTTTCACCCTCCAAGAGCCTCCGCGCAGGCCCTGCACTTACCTAACATGATGAAGAGGCCGTGTGGAGACTCCTGGGAGGGCAGGGCAGGGTGGTCGGGGCCAGTCAGTCCTTGCAACAACTGGTTCACCTGAACCGGTGCGAACCGGCTGAATCCCACTCTTGGTCACAATCCACGAGGGTCATAAATTTTTGTGGTGGTCATTAAACAAATGCTGCAGTCATTAAGCAAATCAAAGCTTCAGCATGGGCACCGTTTTGCCAAATTGGCTGGAAGCGAATGCTGGGTTTCTTTAGCAAAAATGACATCAAGCACATTGACGGCTAGTTGCAAACGGCCATAAATGTGATCCAGTTGCTGAGTGCCCAAAGTGTGGTATTGTGACCACAGGATGTGAGGGGGGGGGGAAGAGAAGCCTGGCTGTCAGAACTTTGAATCCAGGTCATACATGCTCCCCAGGGGGGGGTCCGTTGGAACTTTGAAAGCAACCGGTTGTAAGTCAAGAACCTCGTGCAATTCAGTGCATCGTTGGCCGATGGCTGTCCAATTTCTCTTGGAGTACTTCCTGCCAAAAATGCCCCCCTGCCTCCCTAAATGATTGGTTTCTCTGTCAAGCTCTTTTCTTCTTCACATTTAACCAGATTTCGCCTCCCTGTAATGTCAGGCCATTATTCTGGGCCTGAGCTCTGAGGTGACAGAAAACAGGTCACGGCCTATTTCTGTCTAACAATCCTCTCCAGGCGTTTGAAGGAGGCTATCATATCCATCCTCAGCCCTCTTCCAAGGCTAAACACACTGACTTTCCTCAATCTCCTCTCACAGGACGGAGTTTCCAGCCCCCTGACATTTCCTCCCTCTGAGTCAAAACAGAGCAGGAGCCCAAATAATGGGAGAACATGAGGCACCCATGGATGAATTTTGGAGGCTGCAGAGACAGCAAACTTTACCCAACTTTTTAAGTAGCCAGCACAAGAGAAAGTTAAACTCTGTCTGGAAATGGCTAAGGTAAAGGTTCTCCTTGCACAAGTGTGCTACTCGTTGCTGACTCTAGGGGGCGGTGCTCATCTCCATTTCTAAGCCGAAGAGCCAGCGCTGTCCGAAGACATCTCTGTGGTCATGTGGCCGGCATGATCGGGACCGCATGCTACCCCATACATCCCTTCGGCCAATTTGCTCCCACAGAGAGGGACTTCTCCGGGTGCCGTCCACTAGGCTATGCCAGCGGGCGACGCCCAGGGGAAGGGCCTTCTCTGTGGTGGGCCCAACCCTCTGGAACGACCTACCCCCCGACCTCAGAACAACTACGGACCTCCGCGCCTTCCGCCAAAAATTAAAGACTCTCTTGTTCCATCAGGCCGCTTTGGCCTAAGTTATTTACCCAGCCTATAGTCTGTACCCTAAATTGTTTTAATTGGGTTTTTAGATGGGGTTAAGTTTTAATGTTTTTAAATTTTTTAGCGCAGGGATAATTTATTTAATTTAGTTTTAATTATTTATATTTGTGATATTTCTGTGTTCTTTAATTTCCTGTGCACCGCCCCGGGTCCCTTTGGGGAGAGGGAGCGGTTATATAAGTCTAAGAAATAAATAAATAAATAAATAATGATCAAACACCAAAGGTGCACAGAACTCTTGTTACCTTCCCACCAAAGGTGGTCCCTATTTTTCTTTTTTCTTTTTCTTTTTCTTTTAACATTTTAATTTACTTGTACTTTTTCCACAACTCAGCCCCAAATTTCCATTGCTAAGAAAGACAGCTGTTAAGAAAGTTTGACAACCTTCCTTGCCACAATTCCAACTGCAGAGAAGAGAAAAATATGGTTGGATGTGGTACCAGAGAGATGATATAGAGACAAAATACAAGTCCAAAAGAATTATGGCTAAAGGTAAAGGTTCTCCTCGCACATATGTGCTAGTCGTTCCTGACTCTAGGGGGCGGTGTTCATCTCTGTTTCAAAGCCGAAGAGCCAGCGCTGTCCGAAGACGTCTCCGTGGCCATGTGGCCGGCATGACTCAACACCGAAGGCACGTGGAATGCTGTGACCTTCCCACCAAAGGTGGTTCCTGATTTTCTACTTGCATTTGTACATGCTTTCGAACTGCTAGGTTGGCAGAAGTTGGGAGAAGTAATGGGAGCTCACTCCGTTATGCGGTGTGAGAAACGTTTCCCGGATAAACTTTTAACTGGAAAGAAAAGACTCTAGAAACAAACAGATTGAGAGCAACAAACAAAATCTTTATTAGTTAACTGTAATGCATTGCAGGATTCTCTAGGCAAGGCCAAAAGAGAATAGTTTGAGGTTCAAAACGCCCACCTTAAGTACACAAAAATACGTCATTAAGCAAATACAAAAATACATGTGCGTGATAACTGGCAATGTTGGCTACCAATATGCACCAATATGCACTTTATTAATTAACTACTTGCCAAGGGGACTTTCTCAGCCCATTCACTGAAACCACCATAGCCCAAATAACCAAGGCCACCCTCTTATTCTTTCATGTAGTGCTAGGGATTTATGTATATAATAGAATATTAAATCAAAATGTATATTTGTATATGTATATTGGTGCAGGTAATTCTCCACTTGCAATTGAGTGACCATTGAGTGACCCTTTAAAGTTTTTCACATTAACGATTGTTGCAGCATCCCCATGGTTTATGTGATCAAAATTCAGATGTTTGGCAACTGACTTACATTTACGATCCCTTTGCAACCTTCTGACAATCAAAGTCAGTGGGAAAGCCAGATTCACTTAACACCCATGTTACTAATTTAATAATTGCAGTGGTTCAACTTAGCGTCTGTGGCAAGAAAGGTCATAAAATGGCACAAAATACTCTTTAACAACCGTGTCATTTCGCCAGATTAATTTGGGGCTCAATTGTGGTCGTAATAAAATGATAACATTATCTAAAAGGGATTTGAGGGACATGGTGGCTCAGTGGCTAAGGCACTGAGCTTGTCGATCAGAAAGGTCGGCAGTTTGGCGGTTCAAATCCCTAACAGAGGGAGCTCCCATTACTTCTCCTAGCTTCTGGCAACCTAGCAGTTAGAAAGCATGTAAAAAATGCAAGTAGAAAAATAGGAACCACTTTTGGTGGTAAGGTCGAAGCGTTCCGTGCGCCTTCGGTATTGAGTCATGCCGGCCACATGACCACGGAGAACGTCTTCGGACAGCGCTGGCTCTTCGGCTTTGAAACAGAGATGAGCACCGTCCCCTAGAGTCAGGAACAACTGTATATCTGTGCGTGTGTGTGCGTGTGTGTGTGTGTATGCATATATGTATGCAAAATGGACAGAAGTATGAAAAAGTGGAAGGAAAGGGCCATGTTATGAAAACGGCAATTTATCAACCCCACCAGGTAGACCAGACCATGAAATCCACTCCATAGGAAATTTAAAACTGCTGAAGTTGGCTTGGCTAACAAAATCTTGCAAATCTGCTTCTTCCTTCTTATAATTCAGTGAATTAAGGAGGCCTCTGAGATGCTTGCAAACATTATTCTGCAGTGTTAAAAAATGTTTCAAACCTCACTTGCCTAAACTTCACCTTCTGCGTATCTCCATCAAGGTCATCTTCTTTCCTGTCAACCCAGTCCGAGAGGGCTCTAAGGGGCCAACCAATTGGTGCTGAATACACATGTGCTCTGCAAGTTGTAGATTTCCCATTCCTGATGTAGAACTGAATACATGAAAAGGTGGCTACATGCAAATCACATTAGACCTCATTTGAATAGCTAATTCAATTTGACTTGGATTTAGGAACTAGATTGTCAAATTACATTCTCCCAATTTGGACAGTCCGTTTTGAAAAGGAGAAAGGCCATCAAATCATCAGAGGGATTTAAAAGCCAATGGCTTGAGTCAACATTTGACACCCCAATGATCTCAAGAACTGATTCAGCTGTTCCGGCTGGCTAGATGAGCGGGACTTCCTCCTTCTCCCACACCATGTGCGCCCTTCCAAAAACTCCAGTCTGTAGAATAGAATAGAATAGAATAGAATAGAATAGAATAGAATAGAATAGAATCCTTTATTGGCCAAGTGTGATTGGACACACAAGGAATTTGTCTTTGGTGCAGAAGCTCTCAGCGAACATAAAAGAAAAGATACATTCACCAAGAATCCTAAGGTACAACACTTAATGATAGTCATAGGGTACAATAAGCAATCAAATCATATTAGGAAACAATCAATATAAATTTTAAGGATACAGCAACAGAGTTACAGTCATACAGTCCAGAGGTGGGTTGCTCCCAGTTTGGCCCTGTTTGGCTGAACCGGTAGTGGTGATTTAGCCTGGGCTGCAGAACCGACAGAGACTCAGGCTGGCCATACCCCAAAACCAGTTCCCTGGTCTCTTCTGCCATTGCCAGCATGTTTCTGAGCATGCACAGAACAATTTACAGTCAACTGTCCATGCACGAGCAATGTGTGGCATGCACGAAGCAAACTGGTACATGAAACCCACCCCTGATACAATCGTAGGTGGGAGGAGATGGGTGATAGGAATGGTGAGAAGATTAATAGTGGTGTAGCCTTAGTCAATAGCTTGACAGTGTTGAGGGAATTATTTGTTTAGCAGAGTGATGGCATTCGGGGAAAAACTATTCTTGTGTCTAGATGTTCTGGTGTGCAGAGCTCTATAGGGTCATTTTGAGGGTAGGAGTTGAAACAGTTTACGTCCAGGATGTGACGGGTCTGTAGATATTTTCACAGCCCTCTTTTTGTGTCTGTAGACGAGGATAGCCATCCAGAAGGAAGGAGTACAGTGATCTTTGGTTTCAACAGCTTGATCTGACATGGCAATTCAGTTTGGAAAGCCTGCGTCACAAGGAGAGTCAATCAAATCACCTCCGAATGGATTCACTGCGTCTAGTCTATGCACAGGCATACTAAATGGACAGATAGCTTGATTGTTTGTAAGACATCTTCCTCTGGAGCAATAGGTTCCCATAGTGACTATTTCAGCCTTGCAATTAAGCAGTGACTAATTAATTGAGCCTGTCAAGCAGAACGGAATAGGCAAAAAGGGGGCCACTTAGACAGTTCCAGGAGGAAACTAAAATAAATTCCATGAAGGCAACCAGGAGACTAGATTGTCATTTTGTGGATCCGTTACAGCTATTCCTGGCAAAATACGCCTGAGCCATTTCCCTATCTTCAGGGCTGGTTGGCAATGCTACTGCTATAATGAATAATAATAGGGCTGATAATCAAAATTTTGCATCATTGAATTACATTTTGGGAAGTTAAAAAAAATCAACCTTCTCTTATCACTCTGAGGGATGGCAAAATATTTGGGCCTCTGGCCTGCTTAAAAAATTAGTTATAGATATCCTAGTCCAGCTGAATTCTGGCCACCAGATAATTTTTTTCTGGGAGGTTAGCTAAGAATAGAACCAGGAAGTTCATTGATGCTCAGACATCAGTCCAGAAAGGCACCTTCCTATTGGCTGTTCTTCATTAGGATAGACCTCTGTCTAACAGATTAACAGAGTTGGAAGGGACCTTGTAGGTGATCTAGTCCAACCCCCTGCTCAAGCAGGAGACCCTACACCATTTCCAACAGAGGCCAGTCCAGTCTCTTCTTGAGAGCCTCCAGTGATGAAGCTCCCACAACTTCCGAAGGCAACTTCTGTTCCATTGATTGATTGCTCTCACTGTCAGAATAAGTTATCCTTATTTCCAGGTTGAATCTCTCCTTGGTCAGTTCCCATCCATCATTCCTTGTCTGGCCTTCAGGTGCTTTGGGAAGTAGCTTGACCCCCTCCTCTCTGTGGCAGCCCCTCAAATTTTGGAAGACTGGTATCATGTCTCCCCTTGTTCTTCTCTTCACTAGACTAGCCATGCCCAGTTCCTGCAACCATTCTTCATATGTTTTAGTCTTCAGTCCCCTAATCATCCTGCACTCTTCGCTTCTCTGCACTTTTTCTAGAGTCTCAACATCTTTTTAGAGTGTGGTGACCAAAACTGGATGCGGTATTCTAAGGTGTGGTCTTGCTAGGGCTTTATAGAGTGGTATTAGTACCTCACTTAATTCCTACTCAAGTCTAGCTTGTGTGATCCAGGAGGAGAAGCTTTTCCGCCATGATTCCCATCCTCTAGAACACTGGAATTGAGATGCACAACTGCCATCTTGGCTTTCCATGGGAGCTTTGAGTCTGGCTCTGCCAATTGGCCTGGGTCCCCAGTGTGGTCATGTCATACTGGAGGTGGTTAAATTGCTTTGAACAATTTCAACCAAACTTGGTACACTGGTGACTTACTCTCTGGATAAAATTACTGTGTGAGGTAAGACACCCCTAACACCCCTTTGGGGGGGGGGTGTTCTGTCAACATACAGCCTGTTGTGCTTTAAAATTATTTAATCTATTTTTAGTACTATTTATTGTCATGTTTGTGCATTTTTATACTATTTTTAACTTCCTGTGCACCGCCCCGAGTCCCTTTTGGGGAGAGTGGCGCAGTTTATAAATTTAATAAATAAATAAATTTTTAAAAATGGCTTCTACTGTACAGCACAGTGGAATTACCATAGTAACAGCTTCACAGTGCTACACAAGGGGGCTCTCTCTGGTAAGTGGAAAAATCCAATATTAGAAATTACGTTTGGTCTGGACATTTCCCCCCTATAAATAAATACCTGGGCAATGCCAGATTATCAGCTAGTAAATAATAGAAATAATCTTGCAAGCCTGAAAGTATCTATCCCCTCCTTACTTTTAATTTCTCTAAAACTAGATGGGGATTTTTTAAATACGTTTCTATCTTTTATCTTTTACAAACATATCAGTGTGTGAACAGTGTGGTATCTGAGTATCATACAGTTATATACTAGAAAATTAGTATTAATCACATTTGTTTCATTCAACAAGCTTATATAATGCTAATAGTCATACACACCTTTATATTAAATTATAATCTTTCATTGTCGGGTTATTCAATATTCCAATATGTTATTTTTATACCAGTCACCCTATTTTAATTATCATACCTTTTAATATGGATAAAATATTATGAATCATATTTGTTATATTTAACAAACATACAATCAATATTAACACCAACATTTGCAGTGTATTGCATTAAGATCTTCCATTATTGCTTATTTGACTTGCTATTTAATTATTCACTAGTTCAATGTATTGTTTTTATATCACTCACCATATCCTACATAACACAGGGGGTGCCTTCTGAAATATTTTCTCCACCCTGATTTGACTCTTTATCAGTCCATTGTCTAGGCTGCTCCTCCTGTCTCCCAAGGTCATTGCCACATACCATTTAATTCAGAGGTATTCAGGAGCATATTGTTCAAACCGTCCTTTCATATATTTATCCAATAATACTGTTAGGAATCAAGCGTCCAAACAAAAACCAATTATCCTCTGACACTTGTCCTTCTCTGAATACTGAATTCTTTACACAGGTACACAGAAAGGCAGATAGGCAAGGAAATAACCTATTGACTTTTTTTTTTCTCAGAACATATTTAAATGATTCAATGGAGAAGATAACATGTTGCATTGAATCAATTAACCCAACCAAGACTGAGGCAAGCAAGGGCAGCTTTAATTCAAAAGCGTAACAGGAGATTTGGAAGTCTTACTGCCCTCCCCTAATCGGATGCCATAGGTCAGGGATGGCGAACCTTTTTAGGCTCGCGTGCCGTAAGAGGGGGGAGCACAGGGGGATCGTGCGCCGGTGTGCCACACCCACAATGCAATGCGCGCCCCACAGTGTGCATGCATGCATGATAGATGCCCCCCCCATTTTTACATGCTTTTTTCACCCTCCCCAGGCTCCAGAGGCTTTATAGCAGGGGTCTCCAACCTTTGCAACTTTAAGTCTGAAGGACTTCAGCTCCCAGAATTCTCCAACCAGCTTTGCTGGCTGGAGAAGTCTGGGAGCTGAAGTCCTTTAGACTTAAAGTTGCAAAGGTTGGAGACCCCTGCTTTATAGGATCCTGGGGAGGGCGAAAACAGCCCCCCTGGAGGCCCTCCGGAAACTTCAGGAGCTTCCCTAAAGCCTCCGGAGGGCTGTTTTTGCCCTCCCCAGGATCCTATAAAGCCTGGGGAGGGCGAAAAATGGCTTTAAAAATGGCTGAATCAGCTGGCCAGTGCATGCATGCACGCTGGCCAGCTGACAGGGCAACGCCTCACCTGCCCTGCTGAATGGCTCTACGTGCCACAGGTTCGCCATCACTGCCATAGGTGAATTAGTCAGTTGTGGAGCAACATTTGAGCTTTTTTCACTCATTTGCTCAAGAGGCACAGATGGATTTGTAGAGCATTTAAAGGAGCAATGGATTTCTTAAAAAGCTCCCTATCTGTTGGTATCTATGGCAAATCTAGACAGCATACTAAAAAGCAGAGACATCACCCTGCCAACAAAAGTGCGTAGAGTCGAGGCTCTGGTTTTCCCAGTTGCAATGGATGGCTGTGAAAGTTGGACCATAAGGAAGACTGAGCGCCCAAGAATGGAGGTCTTTGAACTCTGGTGCTGGAGAAGGCGATCCAACCAGCCAGTCCTAGAGAAGATCAACCCTGACTGCTCTTTAGAAGGCCAGATCCTGAAGAGGAAACTCAAATACTTTGGCCACCTAATGAGAAGGAAGGACTCCCTGGAGAAGAGCCTCATGCTGGGAACGATGGAGGGCAAAAGAAGAACGGGACAACAGAGAATGAGGTGGCTGGATGGAGTCACCGAAGCAGTGGGTATGAACTTAAATGGACTCCAGAGGATGGTAGAGGACAGGAAGGCCTGGAGGAACGTTGTCGATGGGGTCGCAATGGGTCAGACATGACTCCGCAACTAACAACAACAAACTGTTAGGACCTGCTAATAAACATTCACTGCATTACTCAACCCAGTTCTTCTGCTATCTACCTGGCAGATGGGGGAGACACTAATGCAAGGAAGGTGCGTCAGTTCTTTACTGACACTCAGTGAATCATGGACTCAAGAGGCATTTGAATCCAACTCCAGCTATGTGCAAGGATCTGAATCAAAGCATCTGGAAAGATGGTTGCTAAAACTCAATACGGAAACATTTAAAGGAGGAGAGCAGAATTAATCCTATATCAAATTGCTCTAACTATTTGGAAGGGTATTTTTCAAACATTTGATCAGAATCATTATCGCTTTCACAGCCAGATGGTAAAGGATGAATAGCTGAAAAACTGCACTAGCTGAAAAAGATCTGGAATGTAAAAATAACAATTCTGCTAGAGTGTATCTAAGTACAAATTGTGTCAAGCCAAGAAGTAAAGGATGGAGAGTTTTTGAACATAACCATTCTTGTATTCTTGGCTAACATGCTATGGTTATGACAAAGGACATCTTGATACCTAACCAGGCTACTTGGATGTATGACTATTAAAAATTGGTCAGTGGTGATGCTCTGCAATTCAGCATTGTCGACAAAATAAGAGTTGGATGGAAGGGAAATTTTAATGTCCTATCTTATTTTATTTATTTATTAAACCCATTTACATGGTTGCCCAATTCACACAGAGGTGAATTCCGAGTGGCTTATGACATTAAAATCATAACATAAAAATAGCATCCCATCCTCCATGGCAGCAGCAATCAAATCAGCCATTTGATAGACTCCATCTCCATTCGTGGTCCCCAGATGTGCTGTCGAAACCACCTCTTTAGGGCCTTTTGGAATGATGCCACATTCAGAAGGGGCCACCATCAAGAAGGCCCTTTTTTGTGGTCCCACCAGATGTGCATGCCTAATCGATGGTACCTATATCCCTCATTTCCATTTGATAAAAATAATCTCAGAGACAAACCAAGGGTATATCATGTCCTACTGGCATTGTTTCTTGATCAGTGATAAGGAGGGATAATTTATTATGTATAGTTCGGATGAGTGAGTCAATGAATGTGGGATGCTCATATTGCTAAAGTAAAGATTTTAAAATCTACCAGTAGTCTCCTGATGATAGTGTTCACTGAAGGGGTCTTTCTGAGCTTGGTTGCTTTCTTGGAGACGTTGCATTACCAAAAAAGGTAACATCATCAGTGCTAGAAGGGAGTAGGGCTTGCTTTCATTTTATGTGGCTGTTGTTTACTGTTAGCTTATTTATCTGAATTGGTAGATTTTTATTGAGGTATTGTTTTCTTCTTGATTGTTGGTCTAGTGTTAATCTTTGTGGGTTAAATAGCATCACTACCAGATGGATTCACAACTGGCTGACCAACTGCACTCAACATGTAGTCCTCAATGGAACTGCATCTACATGGAGGGAAGTATGCAGTGGAGTACCCTGAGGCTCTGTTTTAGGCCAGTACTCTTGAACATCTTCATCCATGACTTGGATGAGGGGATAGATGGGGAACTCATCAAATTTGCAGATGACACCAAGCTGGCAAGAATAGCCAACATTCCAGAAGATAGGCTTAAGATACAGAAGGATCTTGGCAAACTTGAACATTGGGCACTAACAAAATGAAATTTAATGGTGAAAATTAAGGTTCTACATTTAGGCAAAAAAGTGCACATGTATAGTATATGTGGTACCTTGCTCAATAGTAGCAACTGTGAGTGGGATCTTGGAATCCTAGTGGACAACCATTTAAAGAGGAGCCAGCCGTGGGCAGCAGCTGCCAAAAAAGCCAACCCAGTTCTAGGCTGCATCAACAGAGGGAGAGAATCAAGATCAGGTGAAGGGTTAATACCACTTTATAATGCCTTGGTAAGGCCACACTTGGAATACGGCATCCAGTTTTGGTCGCCACGATGTAAAAAAGATGTTGGGACTCTAGAAGGAGTGCAGCGAAGAGAAACAAAGATGATTAGGGGACTAGAGGCTAAAACATATGAAGAACGGTTGCAGGAACTGGGTATGTCTAGTTTAATGAAAAGAAAGACCAGGGGAGACATGATAGCAGTCTTCCAATATCTCAGGGGCTGCCACAAAGAAGAGGGAGTCAAGCTATTCTCCAAAGCACCTGAGGGTAGGACAAGAAGCAATAGGTGGAAACTAATCAAGGAGAGAAGCAACCTAGGACTAAGAAGATATTTCCTGACAGTTAGAACAATTAACCAGTGGAACAACTTGCCTCCAGAAGTTGTGAATGCTCCAACATTGGAAGTTTTTAAGAATGTGTCGGATAACCATTTGTCTGAAGTGCTGTAGGGTTTCCTGCCTAGGCAGGGGGTTGGGCTCGAAGACCTCCAAGATCTCTTCCAACTCTATTGTGTTCTGTTCCTTTCCGTTCCATTCCATTCCATTCTATTTGTGTTAAATCTCTGCTCATCTGGATGTTGATTGCTGATGAGGAGGTGTTTAGGTTTTTTTGTTTCCTTGTTGTTGTCTCTTTTGAATTGTTCATTGACTTTGCTCAAATACTGCATAAAAAGTTTCTTAATTTTATCAGGCAAACCTCTTGTAACAGAATCTGCTTTCCTAATAACTGAATATTTTGTGTCATGCATTCTGGAGGAAGACAGGAGAGTATTTTTTATTTATTTATTTAAATTTATAGACCGCCCCCTCTCCCCCATGGGGACTCGGGGCGGTGCACAGGAAATCAAAATCTAATAAATACAACAATATACAACATACAAAATATTAAAACCGAATTAACTTACCCCTGTGCTAAAACAATATTTAAAATCCCTAAAACCTTAACAATTCGGCAGGAAAGGTCTTGATATTCTTCAATGTGTCATCCTTTCAAATGTTTGAAGATTATGGTCATTTCTTTCCTTGAGGCTTCATTTCATTTCATTTCATTTCATTTATTCGATTTCTATACCGCCCTATCTCCCAAGATGGGACTCAGGGCGGTGCACAGGAACTATAAAACATAAAATATAAAATACAAATAAATACAAACAGCCACAATGGTTAAAACGAGAAGTAAATAAAATTTGGCCCGTGCTAAGAACATTAATTAAAACCCAACTAAAATAATAAAATAGCTATACCAGCTATGCCAGGTCGGCCATATGAAAGAAGTACGTTTTTAGTGCCCAACGGAAGAGGCGAAGGTCTGAGATTGTACAGAGGTCTTAATGTGTTTTGCTCTTTCAATCACTACTCAAATGGGGGATTATGTTTTTGTTTTGTTTAATGCCCCGATCATCTTTTGTTATCCTTTTTTGTTATCCTCTTTCAACATCTCTGAATCCTTTTAAAGTGTGGTGCTCAGAATAAAGCGCAGTACTTTACTTCCCATGATTTGAAAATGATACTTGACGCAGCCTAAAATTGCATTTGTGCCTACATTGCTATATGACGGATCAAGTATCATTCCAATAACTTTGTTGTTGTTATTGTTGTCCTGTTGCCAAGCCTAGTATCCTCCTGTTGCAGGAAATAACAAGGCTTGGACTTCTCAAAATCAGGAAAAGTTTATTATGGCTGCCAGGTTCAGAAAGCTAGTCAAAGGCCAGCATGTAACTTCTGAACAGTGTTCTGATAGCAAACACGCATTCTTATTCTTTGACAAAAACAGCATCACAAATACTTAACTCATCTCTGATTGGTTAAGCTCCTTATTGCTAGGCAGAGAAGCATGCAGGAAACACTAGTTTCATACTGACTTATGTGGTTAAGCCCTATGTCTGACTTGCAAGGGACTTGGGCTTCTAACTAACTCGACCTACTTACAAACAGGTGTTTGTGGTTTGACACTTGAATTTCCTGAGTTCAAGCTTCCTGTCTCAAAGATGCTTGTTGTACCTTAAAAAGCATAAAGATAAAAATGGCTAAAGATAATCCCATCTGACCCCGACTCATCTCACTCTTATGTCTAAAACTCGCTTTATGCCCTGCCTCACTCCTGTCTTATACTTCTGCATATGACTCTTGTTTGTTGTAACAAGTTAGCTCTCACAGTTAGTAAAAACAACAACAAAAGGAGCAAATCTGCTGTTAACACACACAGACACACACAAACTTAGATGGAAACAGGTCAGCCCACACACACACACAAAGAGGAAACAGCAGCCTGTTATGTAGGATAAGAAGGAAAAAGATATGCAAGGGAATTTGAACATTGTTTCTAGGGCATCTGCCGTCATTCTTTTGATTGTGGGATTCTAACTTTCCTCGATAAATATAACTTCTTGCATTTCTTGTGTGCTTTCAGATTTTGGAAGCGAGGAAACAGTACATTTAGGAACAAAATTCCCACTAAATCACGTAGAGTAAGGGCAAGAATGAACACGAGCTTCTAGCTTCTCTAAGCATTGCCTATATTGTCTTTGCTGCTGTGTCACTCAGCGACATTCAAAGGACCCCTATTTTTTCTCACTTCTGATCCAGTGAGACAGTAAGCAGGTTTACTGGGTTGTGTGAACATAACCCAAGAGCCATATCTATGGCTACCATGGTAGGATGGTAAAGAGACACCTGCCTGCTTCAAAAGGAAAGAACACCTGGAGTGGACACTCATGATTATTTGCATTGTTATTGTATTAGTAATATTATTGTATGTTCTGTTTACTTTTTACCTACTAGTATATCTATAGATTTTGAGATATGTGAAGAAAACTGTCATATATCATTTGGCCATATTAGCTCATGCTAAAACATATTCAGGTCCTTTCATTGCAGGGCATAGGAGAGGAGAGGAGAGGAGAGGAGAGGAGAGGAGAGGAGAGGAAAGGAAAGGAAAGGAGAAAATATATTTGAAATAAAATGAGAGAAACATAGAAAGAAATTACTTCCCCCTTCATCCAGACAAGAACAAATATTTTCAACTACTTAACATCTTCTCTAATATTTCAACCAAAAATCTCTTCATCCCATATCTCATATTTTTATCTATTGATAAATAAAGCTTTATCTTTCAGTCTAAATTAGCCAAAGCCCATTAAGGGCTATCAGAATAATATATCTAGACCTAGTTCAAATCTATATCTATATTATTTATATCTATATCATATCTATATATCTAATCCTAACTTTAAAAAATTAAATCAATTTCGTATTTCTTTCCTTTACTTAACACAATACCTTGTCAGTTTATCTACAGAAAGAAAGTCCTTCCCATTTCTTAGCTCGTATCTATAAATAAATCCCCCAAATCTCTATTCAAACTTAATCAAGATAAATTCCATTAGAAGCTAGCAGAAACAAAAAGATATTTGCTATATTAATTTTTAATCTTTACAAATGAGGTCCCACAAATTAATTTCTTATCATCTTCTTCATCTTTTCTTAATTGTAATACCATAGCTTATGCCTTTCTCTGAAATTACAGCAAAGTCTCTTTTCTTCCCATATCTTATCTATAAACAAATCTTTAAAGCCTCATCATTTAGTCCTAGTCCAGAAAAACTCATTATAATTTGTTAGGAAAAAAGACAATCGTATGCAATTTAATTTTCATCCAATAAATCTTCAGTTTACTTTTAAAGATGTTGATGCTTATTTCTTTTAGGTAATGTACCAAAAGCTGATTTATTTTCTTTCACTCTTTTCCTTTATAAAGAAATTAACTTATAAGTGCATTTACGACCACAATTGAGCCCAAAATGTATGTTGTTAAGCAAGACTTTTGTTAAGTGAGTTTTGCTCCATTTTGCGATCTTTCTTGCCATAATTGTTAAGTGAATTACCAAAGTTGTTAAATTGGTAACAAAGTTGTTAAGTGAATCTGTCTTGCCCATTGACTTTGCTTGTCAGATGGTCATTAAAGGTGATCACTTTTCAACCATCGTAAGTATGAACCAGTTGCTAAGGATCTACATTTTGATCATGTGGACATGGGAATACTGCAACGGTTTTAAGTGTGAAAAAATGGTCATAAATCACTTTTTCCAGTGCCATTGAAATTCTGAAGTTACGTATTAAATGAACTGTTATAAGCTGAGGACTACCTGTATCACACATCTCTTTTGTAAATCCAAAGTAGAAGAATTGTCCAAGTCACTTTTCTGAGTTCAAATCCACAGATCCAAGTCATTTTTCTGGTTTATTTAACAGATTAACGGAGTTGGAAGGGACCTTGCAGGTCATCTAGTCCAACCCCCTGCCCAAGCAGGAGACCCTACCTCTGCCTCTACCTAGGATTGAACTCACAACCTCCTGATTGGGAGGTGAGAGCGCCACCTCTAGGCCACAGCAACAGATTATTTATGTGACCCTTTTAACTATTAAACAAGAGACATGGTAGCTCAGTGGCTAAGACACTGAGCTTGTCGATCAGAAAGGTCAGCAGTTCAACGGTTCGAATCCCCAGAGCTGCATAATGGAGTGAGCTCCTGTTACTTGTCCCAGCTTCTGCCAACCTAGCCGTTTGAAAACACGTGAAAAATGCAAGTAGGAAAATAGGGACTACTTTTGGTGAGAAGGGAACAGCGTTCTGTGCACCTGCGGCATTTAGTCATGCCGGCCACATGACTACAGAGATGTCTTTGGACAGTGCTGGCTCTTCGGCTTACAAACGGAGATGAGCCTCGCCCCCTAGAGTCGGGAACAACTAGCACATATGTGCAAGATGAACCTTTAACTTTAACTATTAAACCTCAGCTGGTTTCATTTGCAAATCCCGTATAACATACAGTATTTGTTAATATCATTCTTGCATGCTGTCAATTTTAGATCCATATGCAAAACAGCCCGATTGTCAGTTATATCCTTTTTTATCTGAGAATCTCCTGCTTGTCAGGGGAGGGGGGGTTGGACTAGATGACCTACAAGGTCCCTTCCAACAGTGTTAATCTGTTAAATCTGTTAGCTCTTCCTTTAAGCCAATTTTTATTGTATCGGATAGTCTAAAGAGTAGGTTATGGGTACACTGAATTCTTCCGGAATTAAAATACTTATCTCCATTATGAGTCGTCTCCTTTAATTATAATCTTTAATTCTTTCTGGTTGCCTCTAGTAACCAGCCTTCAAGTTCTCCTCTCATCATTTTCTTTCTTTCATCCAGAACATTTTCCCAGGAAGAGATTTCTTATATTTAAACTCAAAATCTTCATAAATTTTAATAAGATTTTAAACAAACTACAGGAAGTATTCCTATAATTATTTTCAAAGTCTTGTTTCCTGTTAATCTGACTCCTACGTCCTTTCAAAAATACTTTCCAAAATCAATATTCTAATCGCCTTTGTACTGCTTATTTCCAAATAAAACAGTTTTTCTTTAAGTTTTAAACTTACATAAATCTTCTTTCGCTGCCGGTTGGAGGAAAATCACCCAGTGCGATAAAAGTCCTTTCGAAGGTTCTTAATATCCAAAAAACAATTTACAAGTTATTTCCAATAAAAGTGATTTAAAGGGGAAGTGGGTGAAATCTGTGGATTGTTTGGAAGGCCTTCAAACCGGGGGTGTCAAACACAAGGTCCTTGGGCTGAATCCAGCCAGCGATGTGATCAGATCCAGCCTGTGGGCGGGGGGTTGGACTAGATGACCTAGTCCTGTCCTGGAAAATGTAAGTGGCTGACCCGCATCAGTTTGCTGCAGTCTACCCAATGCAAAGAGGGAACATTGCCAGCATGGCTTCAGCCCAGTCTACCCAGTGTGAAGAGGAAACATCAGACCAGCTACCTAATGCAAACAGGAAATATGCCAGTAGTTTGGGGAGTGGCATCAAGCTGGCCACACCCACCCAGTTGGCCACACCCACCCAGTGAACCATGCCCAGTGAGTAGCGTCCAACTGGCCAGGCCCATCCAGTTGGCCACATCCACCCAGTCAACCACACCCAGTGAGTGGTGTCAAACTGGCCCTGCCCACCCAGTTGCCCACGCCCGCCTGGCTTCCTGAGATCAACCACAGTCCTTATGCGGCCTTCAATGAAATTGAGTTTGACACCCCAGCTCCAAACTGTGGTGTGGACAAAGCTGACTCTGTCCATCAGAGTTCCAAATAGCATCCTCAATCAAATAAGAAACCGAAGCTAGAGGTTCCTCAAAGTTCCAATTTATTAGGGAAGCCATGTTGGCACATATGGGAAAACCTGAATCTGAATGTTTCCAGGTTTTTCTCAGTTGCAAGTTCAAGACTCTGCCACAGCACCCACATGTCCATCACATGGTCCAATCCGTCATGGTCCAGAGGAAGATTCCTCCTAGTCATGCCACTCCAGATGCAGGGGCAAGTTGACTTATTTTGACATACCTCCCATGCGCCATACAATTTTCTCCCTCCCAGTTTCCTACAGTAGAATATCCGGCAGGCTTGAGGCCCACTGTAGAAGATGGCTTCCAAGCCTGACATCTACTGGTTCCAAGAGCTCTAAAATCTCTTAGACACTACTTATTGCAGGGAGCATCCGATCCCTATCAGTCTGGGTTATCTCAAATTCTCTCCTTCATCCAGAGAGTTAGAGAGAACTGATTCCTTCCCCAGTTCCACTTTTGGCTGTGATTATCCACTCCACTAAAAGCGAAGGTATTTTTGATCCACCATTGCTTCCCCAGAGTTCAGAATTCGTGCAGTTTAGATGAGACAACGCAACAGAAGTGTGAGCTGTGAGATGGAAGGGCTTCAAAGAAACCCTAACCTCTCTATACATTTGGCTGCAAATACACTCTTCATTTTTTAAGATTATGTTTTGACCCCAGAATAAAACGAAAGATGCCTTTCTAAAATTCATGTGGTTCTTGTTCCTTTGGTTGGTTAGCTACGCTGGGATCGACCCTGAGCAACGTTATTTATTTGACATGGCTCCCCAACAGTGTCATAAGCTTTTGTTGGAATCCTAGTATGGATGGCCTGATGCATGCAGTCGTTTTACACAATTTTTACAAATGCATTTGCATTTGTTTTCATTAGTCAAATATGTACAAGATAGCAGGTAGAAGTATGAACATGAACAAAAGAAATGAATACAAATAAAAATGAGGACAGCAGGACAGGGACACTGGTGCGCTTATGCACGCCCCCTTTACGGACCTCTTAGGAATGGGGTGAGGTCCACGGTAGACAGTTTAAGGTTGAAGCTGTGGGGGTTGGAGGCTGCAACAACGGAGTCAGGTAGAGCATTCCAGGCATTGACCTGTTGCTGAAGTCGTATTTTCTGCAATCGAGTTTAGAATGGTTTATTTTGAGTTGGTATCAATTGTTTGTCTGTGTATTATTGAGGTTGAAGCTGAAGGATGGGTGGACAGGTAAGACATTGTAACAGACAATTTTGTGTACTTTGGTTAGATCATACCACAGGTGGTACAGTTCCAGATTGCCCAAGCCCAACACTTCGACCCTGGTGGCAAAAGGAATTCTATTGTGAGTAGAAGAGTGGAGGACTCTTCTCGTGAAGGACCTCTGGACCAGTGGTGGGTTTCAAAATATTTTAGAACCTCTTCTGGAGGTGTGGCCTACTTTGTGGGAGAGGCTTGCCGGCCATGTGACCGGGTGGGAGTGGCTTGGCACTCATGTGACTGGGTGGGCATAGCCAACTTGTAAAATGTGGTGAAACTCATTTAACAACGCTCTTCCTTAGCAACCAAAATGTTGGCTCAGGAAATCTGGCACTGAAGTGTGCAAGTCTTAAAGCTGTCAAGTTACAAGACCCTTGCACCCCTAACCCTTTAGAGAGAGAAAAAACACAGGGGTGTTCAAACTTGACAGCTGTAAGACTTGTGGACTCCAACTCCCAGAATTCCTCCTCTCGCTCTTCCTCTGGATGATGGGCAGACGGGCGGGGGGGGGGAGGGAGCTGGAACCGGTTCTAAATGGCCCTGGAGATTTGTGGAACCTCTTCTATAGAAGAGGTTAGAGCTGGCAGGAACCCACCCCTGCTCTGGACCCACTCAACTGTATTAATGTCCGATACACAGTGTGGCTTCCAGGCAGATGAGCTGTATTTGAGAACTGTATTAGAGAAATGCTGCGATGTCCCCCTCCCAAGGCTCTCTCTTTCATTTCCCTTGTGCTCATTTCTGTGATCTTTATTGCTTTACCAGGGTTGGGTTGTCTTGAGTAGGCAGCTTTGATTTGAAATCCAGCTGCTTTAAATTTCTAGCCATAGAATCTCTCTGTGTGTATATGTGTGTGTGTGTAATGGCTTGTGAACTGGACTTACAGTGAGGTTACAATAACCGACGTGTCTCTTTTCAGTTCCCTTCGCTCCTTATGAATGATGCACGTCCAACACAGCTGTGAAGTGCACTGGAAGATTCTTCTATCTTCCCTCTGCATCTTGATTTACTTTCACAGCTTCTATCTTCCGGCTGCATTAAAAACCATTGGAGATTCCTGATCTTGTAGAGTTAGAGGAGGTCTGAGGCCACCAGGGGATTCGGGCTTCAAAACAAACGGAGCCACAAAGTTGAATAGGATTTATCAGTCTGATAGAGCCATGCTGGACTGGAGAGCCTAAGGTTATAGCCCTTGAGTGAGAAGAATATATAAAAAGGCATTTGAGAGGCACTTGACTGGTGACTGAGCATTTGAAGTTTTTATGTATCTGGAAGTTCAATTATAAGCCAGCTAAGGGCATCCTATGTACATACTCTTAGCAGTTTTCCAATAAGTAAGCTTGCTGTTTGTGGGCAGTGTCTTCAATAAGGTGGAAGTCTTTCCAGGAGTAACTGAACATCGAGAATCTTTCACTAGTGGTCATGCTAGGTGAGGGTGCTAGAAGAGGTAGTCCTCAATGGAACTGCATCTACATGGAAGGAAGTAATACAATAATACAATAGCAGTGTTGGAAGGGACCTTGTAGGTCTTCTAGTCCAACCCCCTGCATGGGCAGGAACCTTATACCATTTCAGACAAATGGCTGTCTAACATCTTTTTAAAGACTTCCAGGGTTGGGGCATTCACAACTGCTGGAGGCAAGCTGTTCCCGAGGTTAATTGTTCTAACTGTCAGGAAATTTCTCCTTAATTCTAAGTTGCTTCTCTCCTTGGTTAGTTTCCACCCATTGCTTCTTGTCCTGCCCCCAGGTGCCTTGGAGAAAAGTTTGACTCCCTCTTCTTTGTGGCACCCTCTGAGATATCGGAACACTGCTATCATGTCTCCCCTGGTCCTTCTCTTCATCAAACTAGACATACCCAGCTCCTGCAGCCGTTCTTCATATGTCTTAGTCTCCAGTCCTCTAATCATCTTGGTTGCTCTTCTCTGCACTCTTTCCAGAGTCTCCACGTCTTTTCTACATCGTGGTGACCAAAACTGTATGCAGTATTCCAAGTGTGGCCTTACAAAGACACTATACAGTGGCATTAACACTTCACGTGATCTAGATTCTATCCCTCTGTTGATGCAGCCTAGAACTGTGTTGGCTTTTTTGGCAGCTGCTGCACACTGCTGGCTCATATTTAAATGGTTGTCCACTAGGATTCCAAGATCCCTCTCACAGTTGCTACTATTGAGCAAGGTACCACCTATACTGTACTTGTGCATTTGGTTTTTCTTGCCTATATGTAGGACCTTACTTTTTTCACAATTGAATTTCATTTTATTAGACAGTGCCCAATGTTCAAGTTTGTCTAGATCCTTCTGTATCTTAAGCCTATCTTCTGGAGTGTTGGCTATTCCTGCCAGCTTGGTGTCGTCTGCGAATTTGATGAGTTCCCCATTTATCCCCTCATCCAAATCGTTGATGAAGATGTTAAAGAGTACTGGGCCTAAAACAGAGCCTTGGGGGACTCCACTGCATACTTCCTTCCATGTAGATGCAGTTCCATTGAGGACTACACGTTGAGTGTGGTTGGTCAGCCAGTTACAAATCCATTTGGTGGTGCTGCTGTCTAACCCACAATTTTCTACTTTATCTAATAGTAGGTTATGGTCTACTTTATCAAATGCCTTACTGAAGTCCAGGTAAATTATATCAACAGCATTCCTCTGGTCCACTGATTTTGTCACTTTGTCAAAGAATTCAATTAGATTCGTCTGGCATGATCTGTTTTTGACAAACCCATGTTGGCTTTTGGCTATTACTTTGTTTGCTTCTAGGTTTTCACTTATTTGTTGTTTAATTATCTTTTCTAGAATCTTTCCTGGTATTGAGGTCAGGCTGATGGGTCTATAGTTTCCTGGATGCAGTGGAGTCCCCCAAGGCTCTGTTTTAGGCCCAGTACTCTTCAACATCTTCATCAATGATTTGGATGAGGGGATAAATGGGGAACTCATCAAATTTGCAGACGACACCAAGCTGGCAGGAATAGCCAACACTCCAGGAGATAGGCTTAAGATACAGAAGGATCTAGACAAACTTGAACATTGGGCACTATCTAATAAAATGAAATTCAATTGTGAAAAAAGTAAGGTTCTACATTTAGGCAAAAAAACCAAAATGCACAGGTACAGTATAGGTGGTACCTTGCTCAATAGTAGCAACTGTGAGAGGGATCTTGGAATCCTAGTGGAGAACCATTTAAATATGAGCCAGCAGTGTGCAGCAGCTGCCAAAAAAGCCAACACAGTTCTAGGCTGCATAAACAGAGGGATAGAATCTAGATCACGTGAAGTGTTAATGCCACTGTATAGTGCCTTGGTAAGGCCACACTTGGAATACTGCATACAGTTTTGGTCGCCATGATGTAGAAAAGACGTGGAGACTCTGGAAAGAGTGCAGAGAAGAGCAACCAAGATGATTAGGGGACTGGAGACTAAAACATATGAAGAACGGTTGCAGGAGCTGGGTATGTCTAGTTTGATGAAGAGAAGGACCAGGGGAGACATGATAGCAGTGTTCCGATCTCTCAGAGGGTGCCACAAAGAAGAGGGAGTCAAACTATTCTCCATGGTATAAGGTTCCTGCCCATGCAGGGGGTTGGACTAGAAGACCTACCAGGTCCCTTCCAACTCTGCTATTGTATTGTATTGTATTTATAAAATTTCTAGTATAAAGAGTGTTATGATGTCCCCAATTCGGGTCTGAGCCTGGTGCCAAAGCCAATGATGAACGCCAGACACGAGGTGCAGGTTTTCTGTTTGCTTTTTATTGGAGCCCTCCAAGGAAAAGGGTTCCTGGTCAAAAGGCCAAGAAACAAGAACAAAGGATGAAGAAAGCTTTTATACATTTTCACTAAAGGAGAAGGTGGGATAACAAGAGACATCATCGAATAAACATTTTAGTAATAATTCTACAATTTGTTCTATTGGTCTATAGCTGCCCCATTCCTAGCTCTTAGCTAATGAATGCCCCAGGAATTATCTAATACACATTTCATTTGCTGTAGCCTTTCTTCGCCTCTAACTTTTAGCTGAGATCTGCAAACTTGTTACCTCTTATCAGCTTTCTAGCTCCCCATAATTGCTACACATTTTACCCATGCATATTCCTTGTTGATAAGCATTCTTTGTTCTTGGCAGACAGACACCCCCCCCCAATTCCAGTCTTCCTGTTTTACTTTCAAATGTGTGTCACGATTCAATCCATCCGTTATCTATATATTCTGCTCAGTGATGGTGAACCTTTGTCATCTCGAGTGCCAAAAGCACAAGCATGCATGCTATCGTAACCACCTCCCGCTTCCCTGTGCATGCGCGCATGGCTTTCTTGAAGCCTGGGGAGGGCAAAAACTCCCCCCCTCCCCAGAGGACCTCTGGACTCTGGAAACATCCCATTTTCCGACTTCCGGTTTGCATGTTGGGCCGTTTTTCACCTGCTGGAGGCGTCAGGGAAAAACGGCCGAAAATGAAGGCCGAAATCAGCTGGCCAGTGCACTGGAGCTGACAGGCCAATGGCTCACGTGCCTTAAGAAATGGTTCCACATACTATTTATTTATTTATTTTATTTTATTCAATTTATATCCCGCCCTTCTCCAAAAGGACCCAGGGCGGCGCACAGGAATTTAAAAACAACATACAAAAATACAAAACATATAAATTTAAAAATCTATTAAATAGCAACCTGCGCTAAAACCAATTAAAATCCCCCAATTAAAACTATCTAAAATTAGTCGCAGAAGAGGCTATGTTAGGCCGGCTTGAAGAAATAAGTGTGTTTTTAAACACTGGCAGAAGAGGCGGAGATCGGTGATGGTACGGAGTTCTGGGGGTAGGTCGTTCCATAGGGCGGGGCCCGCCACAGAGAAGGCCCTTCCCCTGGGTGTCGCCAGCCGGCATTGTCCGGCCGACGGCACCCTGAGAAGGCCCTCTCTGTGGGAGCGTATCGGTCTAAGGGATACTACCTGTGGCACACGTGCCATAGGCAGGCCATCACGGGACTAGGGATTAATTCCCAAATATTTTTCCAAATGCATTACATACTGAGCATTATGATGGGTCAGCTCTAGCTTGATCATGGTATAGTCCCGGGATGAACTTCATCCTTCTGTGTATTTCAACAATACCCCTGAGTTTCTGTGGAATTTCTTCTGGACCCTTGCATGAAAAGCAACATAAATAAGAACAGTGTGCTTGGATTCATAAGAAGCAGAGATCCTGCATTTTGAATTGATTCGAGCAGACAGACAGACAGACAGACACAAACACACACATACCATTTTTTCTACCAAGAGGTAGAGGTTCTATATGTAGGTGTGTTAATCCACCTTGTCAGAGATATTCTATCTCGCCTTTGTTTTTTAATTCTAACGTTAGTCTATCCATAGTCTAGCGCAGAGGTTCCCAAACTTAGCAACTTTAGCTATGCTGGCTGGAGAATTCTGGGAGTTGAAGTCCACAAGTCTTAAAGTTGCCAAGTTTGGGAACCTCTGGTCTAGTGCATGTTAATATCTTCCTTATTATCTCCTTTTCTGAAGGGGTGTTTTCACTTTTCCACCATTCTCGCAGCTGTTAGGATGTGAAGTATGAGGTCTATTGACCCTTTGCTATAGCATTCTGTAATAATACCTAATGGAAATAATTCTGGCTTGAGTTCTATCTGTTGTCCAACCATTTGTTTTCTAGCCCCATCTCAATTTGTAACCGAAATCTCCTTGCTTTTTTACAGGTCCACCACATGTGGTAGTAGGTGCCTGGCAATTGTTTACATTTCCAGCATTTTGGGCATGTGTTGCTAAACAGCATTTCTCAACCTTGACCACGTTAAGCTGTGAGGACTTTCAACTCCCAGAATTCTCCAGCCAGCCATGTTTTCATGTTGACTGGGGAAATCTAAGATTTAAAATTCACACAGCTTAAAGTAGCCAAGATTGATTAACATTGCACCTCTTCCAACCTGGCAACTGCAGATGTGCAATGCAATGCAATGCAATAGCAGAGTTGGAAGGGACCTTGGAGGTCTTCTAGTCCAACCCCCTGCATAGGCAGGAAACGCTATATCATTTCAGACAAATGGCTATCCAACTTCTTCTTAAAGTAAGGTGACCAGATTTTCAAAATCCCAAAGCGGGACAGTGTTGACCAGGGGGGGGGGGCGGTGCACACTCTGGCATGGCACGCGCCTACGCAGATGGCATCGGGGCAGGGGCGTGCTCCCACCCGCCCCCATGGGGCCCTCTTTAAAGGCAGCGGCAGCGCCCCGGCCTGGCGGCGCTGAGAGCCGCCGGCTGGGACGGGGAGGAGGAACGTAGCCCGAGCCGGCTGCTGTCAGCCCATCATGCCAGCGTGACGGCCCGAGCTGAAAGCGGCTGCCTTGGGCCATTTTCCCCCTTCCCACCTGAGCCAGCGGCTCTCAGCACCGCTGGGCTGGGTCACCTCTGCTGCCTTTAAAGAGGGCCCCGTGGGGGCGGGTGGGAGTGTGCCCCTGCCCCAACGCCCTCTGCGCAGGCGCGTGCCATGCCAGAGCACGCCTCCCCTCTCCTCGACCCCAACACCCTCTGCGCAGGCGCATGCCGCACCGGAGCATGCGCCCCCCTCTCCTCGGCCCCGACGCCCTCCCCGCCCGAGCCGGCGCTCTCAGCTATCCATTTTGAAGAGGCGGCGGGGTGTGGGACATCTGCTGGTGAACCTGGACTGACCCGCCAAAAGTGGGATATCTGGTCACCTTATCTTAAAGGCTTCCAGTGTTGGGACATTCACAACTTCTGGAGGCAACTTCTGTTCCACTGATTAATTGTTCTAACTGTCAGGAAATTTCTCCTCAGTTCTAAGTTGCTTCTCTCCTTGATTAGTTTCCACCCATTGCTTCTTGTTCTACCCCCAGGTGCCTTGGAGAATAGCTTGACTCCCTCTTCTTTGTGGCAACCCCTGAGATATTGGAACACTGCTATCATGTCTCCCCTGGTCCTTCTTTTCATTACACTAGACATGCCCAGTTCCTGCAATCGTTCTTCATATGTTTTAGCCTCCAGTTCCCTAATCCTCTTTGTTGCTCTTCTCTGCACTCTTTCTAGAGTCGCCACATCTTTTCTACATCGTGGCGACCCAAACTGGATGCAGGATTCCCAGTGTGGCCTTACCAAGGCATTATAAAGTGGTATTAACACTTCACCTGATCTTGATCTGTAGCCTGGAACTGTGTTGGCTTTTTTGGCAGCTGCTGCACACGGCTGGCTCCTATTTCAATGGTTGTCCACTAGGATTCCAAGATCCCTCTCATAGGTGCTACTATTGAGCAAAGTACCACTTACACTGTACCTTTGCATTTTGTTTTTCTTCTTTTTCTTTTCATTTTGTTCCAGGACCATTATTTCCCCAAATCTCCTCTACTGGCTAGGGAATTCTGGGAGTTGAAGTCCTCATAGCTTAAAGTGGCCAAGATTGAGAAACTTGCAGCAGTAGACTGTTTAACCCAGGGGTCCCCAACCTTTTTTGCACCAGGGACTGGTTTCATTTTAAAGAAAATTCTGCGGACTGACTGGCATAGAGGAGGAGCGGGGGAGGAGGGGGAACAGGCGGCGCATGTGCACACGGGGGAGTCAGCTCACTCGGCCCTCTAGGGCCTCCAACAGCACGAACGGCCGTGCCTGCGCTCTCCCACATCCGGTGCGCACTCTGCCCAGGGGGCTGCTCCCTCCTCCTCCTCTCCAGCCCTGCGGCCCGGTTCCTATCAAGCCACGGACAGGCACCGGTCCGCGGCCCGGGGGTTGGGGACCCCTGGTTTAACCCAAGCCCAGGAAAAGGTACCTAAAACTGCATCACCAGAGAATTTCTCATCTCTGCCTCTCCTTTCGCTTGGCTGGTTGCATGAATCATCACGTCAAAGGAAAAATCCCTAGAAGAAAAAGCTGTTATGTCTATCCTTATGAAACCTATAAACACTTTTTGGCTCCTTCTGTTTCTCTGTATTCCTTACTCTCTTGTTCTTCCCATCCTCCTGTGCTCGGCTCAGCTCAGCTTGTCTGTTTCAGTTTAACATCTTTAGGGGCAGATGACAAATGCAAGAAGGGGCAGAGAGAGAGAGAGAAACCTTGCCTTTGATCGATAGCATTTAACAACAACATAGCAACCAGTTTTATCCCTCCCCTGCTACATTTCAATTTCAATTCAGACCTTGCCATCGCTGTACTGAAAACCTGTGAAACAGTCCCTCACGAAAGAGAGAGAGAGAGAGAGAGAAAGGGAGTGTGTGTGTGTGTGAGAGAGAGAGAAAGACGTGATAGGAAAATTACATTTCTGATGCTACCCAGAATTCTGACCTATTGCAATTGATAGTGATGCTGGGTTGCCATAGCAACCACAGAAACTATAAAATGGTCCTGCTAGTGAAGAGGTCTCCTAGATGGTCCAATAAAGTCTGAAAAATGGGTTGAAATCTAAATACTAGAAAGGAAATCCTAGTGTTAATTTTTAAAAAAACAGAAGAAGAAAAGTGGGGGGGGGGAAATGATGGACATCAAAAACTGGACATCAGAGGAGAGAATGTAATTTTTTTGATACGGTGACAGTGATAGTGATCAGAGGTACTGAACTTGAGAGCTGTTTATATTTATATTTGGACAAATCCATATTCTTATTCTGTATTTTTCATATTTTTACCAGTATCATGATTTCACTCAATTCTATTTCCCTCTCCCATTTCTGCTAATTTGCAAATCATAATAATCTTTATTGTCATTGTACTAAAATTACAATGAAATTGGTTAAATTAAATTTCCTTCTCCTTTCAATGCTTAGTATCAGGCACAAACAATCAGGTCCATATGCAAAGAGTTCATTTAGCTATTTTATTGTTCATTTCTATAACACAGGTATTTTCTCAGACTGGCTCTCTGTACCTGGGCCAGACTAGGTAAGGTTCAACAACATTCAAAAGGGGTTCAGGCCCTTCTGTGCCTACACAGAGATTCCAGATTATTTCCCTGCTTGTCTCCTCCTCCCTCTGAATCAGCAGGTCTCTTTCCGACCTCTAGAGCTATTTAGACTTCTTTTCTTTTCTAATGTGTACAGTCTTTGCATGCATACTCTTTGATTGCCAAGGGATGTTATTATCTAAGACAGTGCATATCTACTCTCTATTTGCCCATATATTCTCCATCATCTACTCCCAGCTCACTAGAATATCCTTAGCATGGAGTGACAATAGATTGGATCAGCTATCTAGGGCAGGGGTGGGATTCTACCAGTTCGGACCAGTTTGGACCAGTTCGGGCAATCCGGTAGCTCCCACAATCTGCTGGGAGTGATCAAGTGGGACTGTCCACCACTTCTGCATTTTACTGACCATTATCTTCTCACTTTGATTTGATTTGATTTTATTCCACTTCTATACCGCTCCTATCTCCCCAATTGCACAGGGACATTAAAAAAACATGCATACGAACTGCAATAAATATATACATAAAGCTAAAATATAAATTAAATTCAGTAAACCTGTGCTAAAAATGTAAGTTAAAACTGATAAAAATTAAAATCACTAACTAAGTCTGTGAGGGATTACGTCAAGGGTCTAAGCTAGGCCGGCTAGATGGAAAAAATGGGTTTTTGAGTAGTCGGCGGAAGAGGCGAAGGTCCGTGGTGGTACGAAGTTCGGGGGGTAGGTTGTTCCAGAGGGCTGGGCTCGACTTGAGTCAGAGCAGATTTCCGCATCTCAGCTGTTTTCCTCCCCAGCAATAATGCAGTAGGTAATTTGTCTAAAAACCATGCACATGTGCACAGTGTGTGTCAGTGAAGCGATTGCATATAAAGCGCATGATCACCAAACCAGTTGTTAAACTTGTAGGATCCCGCCATTGGGCAGGGGTGTCAAATTCGTGGCCCATGGGCTGTATGCGTCATGTGCAGGCCACACCCACCTGGTTTAGGGAAGGGGAAGTTACAATGTGTCACATGACAATGTGACACCGCGGGTTTAACACGCTTGGACTAGGGGATTCAGCTCGATTTAAAGACTACAGATTTGATCTCCACAAAATTTAAAACTGCTTAAATGATTAAGGGGGCAACTTTCTCAGAAGAACAAAAAGTAGGGGAAAGGGATTTTTTTAATTTACTAGGGGAAACTGCTTCGAGTAAATTATTATACAAATTATGCACAATTATGAATCGTAGGAAGAATACAACAGTTGACCTATAAGGATAAGTAATTAAGATTGTGGTGATCAGCCACAATATCTTTTTGCCACTGCAGGCAAAGATCTTCCCATTTTTTAGAGGGGATTAACAACAAATTATTAAAGAAGAAAATACGGTATAAAATACACCAAACAGAATATCAGAATAATATTCTGAATATTATTTCCCAGGGTATATAAACCATCAACTGAACAATGAAACCCTTAGACTCAAAGGAATGCTGATTCCGAAGTGCTAGAAATCATTTGATAACACTGCAGAAAAAGAACAGCAAACACATCCTTAGACCCCATTGTACAAGACAAAAACTATTGTAGTCATTCCTGTTACTTTACCATTATATCTCAACATATATGCCATAACCTGCTCGAGTATTTGTTGAACTGATTAAATGTGTATTACAGTTTGCATGCATTTATAAAAAGGGGGCTGTACCCAGGATTTTTTAATTTGTTTATTGATTTTTTTGTGCATGATTAAATTTGTATATGATTACATTTGTATGATTTTTGTTGTATGATTACATGATTTTGCACCCATGATGCAAGGGATGCGGTGGCTCAGTGGCTAAGATGCTAAGCTTGTCAATCAGAAAGGTCTATGTTCTGCAGTTCGAATTCCTAGCGCTGCATAACAGAGTGAGTTCCAGTTACTTATCCCCCAACCTAGCAGTTCGAAAGCACGTAAAAATGCAAGTAGAAAAATAGGAACCACCTTTGGTGGGAAGGGAACAGTGTTCTATGTACCTTTGGCATTTAGTCATGCTGGCCACATGACCACGGAGACATCTTCGGACAGCGCTGGCTCTTCGGCTTTGAAACAGAGATGCGCACCACCCCCTAGAGTTGGGAACAACTAGCACATATGTGTGAGGGGAACCTTTACCTTTACCCATAATTCTTTTGGACTTGTATTTTGTCTCTATATCATCTCTCTGGTGCCATATTAAACCATATTTTTCTCTTCTCTGGAGCTGGAAGTTGATCTCTAGTTCTCAACAAATTCCAAAAAATTCTCCTAAAGCAGGGGTCTGCAAAGTTGGCTCTTTTAAGATGTCTTAAAAGAGCCGTCTTAAAAGAGCCAACTTTGCAGACCCCTCTCCTAGAGTATGCTGGTAAGCCTTCTGAAGCACCTTAAAATAGATACTTAACTTGAAGTCCAGAGTTAAATGCCCCTTCAAAAGCCTTGAAGTTTCTTCAAAAATCCTTACTCGATTCTAATTCCTGCTGCAATTCCATCTGGGGAAATTAATCATATAGATGACAACTTTGGGTCCCTTTTGGTCTAAGTCCTTTCACTTCGATTGGAATATTCAGACTGAGCTAACAAACTGAGACCAGAATGACTACAACGGATATGTAGAAAATGCAGAAAGAGTCTGAATCATTTCATATTTTTTTTCAATTTAATTAAACCCTTCCTCTGAATCAAATCCAACCATTGAATATTCACGCAATCCATTTTAAAAGAACTAAAACGAAACCTTTAAAGCCAGCTGGAGATATTGTTTAAGGCTCTGGATTAGAAACCAGAAGGCTGTGAGTTTTAGTCTTACCTGAGGTACAAAGCCAGCTAGGTGACTTTGGGTCAGTTGCTCTCCCTGAGCCCTAGAAGCACGATGACAAACCTATGGCATGCATGCCCGATATGGCACATGGAGCCAAGGGGCTTGCCATGCATGGTGTCTCCCATTCCTCTTCGGGTTCATGGTGCACATGCAAGCGTGACAATCATCTAAGCTTTGTGCGTGCAGCATTGCCGGAAACTGGAAGAGCTGGTCTTCCATTGTCTGATGTGCGCACGCACGCCAGCTAGCTAATTGCACACACACATGTGTGCCGGCAACTGGAAGACGAGCTGGCAGGTGCGCAGGCAAACATCAGAAACCAGAAGTTCATTTTACAGTGCACTCCTGTCCCCTGAGCAGCTCCTCTTCTAGGCTGTGGCCTCCATGCTTGCACATGCGTGAGCACACTCCCTTTTTGGCACTCGGTGTGAAAAGATTTGCCATCCCTGCCCTAGAAAGTAGGCAAGGGCAAATCACTGTGCAAAGAAAAACTGCGAGGACTAATCCAGGTGGCTGTCAGGCAGTGGTGGGTTTCTGCAGGCTCGCACCTACTCGCGAGAGCCAGTTGGTGAAATTTAGAGAACCGGTGAGAGGGGGTTCCACCGGCGTACCTGGAAGCAAATCTGGCCCGCCGCTGCCAGTGACCCAACGGGAAGGAAAGGAAAGGAAGGAAGGAAGGAAGGAAGGAAGGAAGGAAGGAAGGAAGAAAGAAAGAAAGAAAGAAAGAAAGAAAGAAAGAAAGAAAGAAAGAAAGAAAGAAAGAAAGAAAGAAAGAAAGAAAGAAAGAAAATTTATCATCACAATTGAGTCCAAATTTTTGGTTGCTAAGCAAGAGCGTTGTTAAATGAGTTTCACCACATTTTAAAAGGTGGCCACTCCCACCATGTCACATGACTGCCAAGCCATGCCCACAAAATAGGCCACACCCACAGAGTAGGTTCTAAAAAAAATTGGAACCCACCACTGCTGTCAGGAGTCAAAAACCAGGGCCAGGGAGCAAGAGGCGGGGAAGAAGAGCGAGAGGGAGAAGGGAGAGGAGAGGAGGAGAAGGAGAAGAAGAAGTAGTGGGGAAAAACCCTCCAATTTTCTCTCATGGGTTGTGAGGGATTTTGCCTATCACTTTCTGTTGCAGGCATAACTCTGTTGCAACCCAAGCCCACTCCATCACCCATTATTCTTACCCTCCTTTTTTGTACTGTAAAAATAGTTTAAAAAGGAAACAACCCCACATCTTCAGACGAGAGATCTCAAGAGGTGAAAAAAAAATAATAACCACCGGTCTCATGCTTCATCACCAGCCAAATGTTTTCTGACAAACCAAACTCACCTCTCTAAAAGGTGTGATCCAAACATCACCACTAAGAGATGGATCCAAAAACAGCCAACTCAGTTTGACAGAATGACTTTTAACCAGGCAGCAAAACCGATGCCTCGAGAAGAGAAGTTGAGAGTTCGTCAGTGAAGTTGAAAAGTATCCCAGGACCAAAGGTGAACTGAAAACCCGTTTGGTGCAAGCAGTTAAGACTAAAAATCTGGAGATTTTAAAGTCGAATGCTGCCTTGGGCAGAAAGCCAGCTGGTTGACCTTGGGCCAGTCACCACTTCTGAAAAACCCTTCCAAGAAAACTGCAGGGATGTGACCAGGGATCAAAAAACTGACTTGAAGGCACCCACAAACTAAAACTTTATTTTAAATCTTGC
Source organism: Rhabdophis nuchalis (assembly GCA_039707465.1). Classification (NCBI taxonomy): domain Eukaryota; kingdom Metazoa; phylum Chordata; class Lepidosauria; order Squamata; family Natricidae; genus Rhabdophis; species Rhabdophis nuchalis. The sequence continues at coordinate 22,894,019 of CM077654.1, read as the reverse complement.
AACTTTTGGAAACGTGACTCCTGATGCATCAGTCAAAACAAGATGAGAATGTTGGTCTAGCAAAAACATGAACTCTAGATCTCAAGGTGCCATTCCCAACCGAATTTCAAAGCCCTCTGGCTTGCACTAATAGAAGAAGCACATCATTCACCCACTTCATTTCATCTGGAACCAAAGGAAAAAGATCAGGTGAAGGGAAGTCAACTCTGGCTATCTCTGCATGCTTTCAAGATTTCTAGCAAAGAGAATGACAAAACAGTCACTCTGTATGTTATATTCAAGGCTCCAAGCCTGATGTCTTCTACATGGTGAGATGGAGCTTGAAAAAGTTTCTGCGAACTCAGTTAGACACCTATGGAAACCCATGTTGTTGACACGGGTTATTCTTCGGTTCATTACAAAATTCTAGAAGGTGTAAATCTGAGGTGGACATTGACACCAAATATAACCAACACTTGGCTTAACATTTCTGGCCAGTGTAAAGTGACTGAAGCCAAAAGTACTAAGTGTGCAAATACAGGAAGGTATATTAAACACATTTCTCTAACCCAAAAATAAAATACAACACTATTTCCCAAGTAAAATGTGAGAACCAATCAGTGGTGGAATTCAATTTTTTTTACTACCGGTTCTGTGAGCGTGGCTTGGTGGGCATGGATTGGTGGATGTAGCAGGGGAAGGATGCTGTAAAATCTGCATTCCCTCCCCATTCCAAGGGAAGGTTACTGGCAAAATCCCCATTTCCTCCCAATCAGCTGGGACTCGGGAGGCACAGAATAGATGGGGGCATGGCCAGTCAGAGGTGGTATTTACTGGTTCTCCAAACTACTCAAAATTTCCGCTCCCGGTTCTCCAGAACTGGTCAGAACCTGCTGAATACCACCTCTGGAACCAATACAGGGAAAAACAATGAAATCAATACATCAGCAAGCTTTAAATGAAATAAATAGTGTTGCTGAAAGATGACAACATTATCAGAAGGAGATTTGTAGCCTGTTGACTGGTGGTCACCAAAGGTTAGGAAGCACTTTTCTACATTATTAAAGTGAACAAAAATTCAAATATTATTTTCTTCTCCCCCTAATGTGTACCCTTACAATTTGGGAGTGGTTTTGTAATGATGCACTTGTATTTGTATCTATTCTAAAGATTCTACTTTTATTTCATTGTATTTGATGATACATTATATCTTAGGACCTGTACTTACAACATAGAATGTGGAAACATAGGGCTCGATGGGACCTTGGAGGTCTTCTAGTCCAACCTCTCCTCAAAGCAGGAGACCTTATAATGTCCCAGTCAAATGATTGTTCACTCTAGTCGTGAAAACCACCATTGATGGAGCACCACAACCCCAGGAGGCAAACTGTTCCATTGATTTATTGCTCTCACTGTCAGAACATTTCTCTTTACTTCTGGGTTGGATCTCTCTTTAATGATCTTCCACCCGTTACTTCTTGCCCTGCCCTCTTGTGCTTTGGAGAATAAGTCAACCCTCTCTTCTCTGCGACAGCTGCTCATTAAAAGATGGAAGATCATTAAAGAGAGATCCAGCCTAGAACTAAGGAGAAATTTCCTGACAGTGAAAACAATTGATCAGTGGAATGGCTTATCCGTAGAAGTTGTGGGTACTCCATCAGTAGAGGCTTTCAAGACGAGACAGGACAACCATTTGTCTGGTATGGTCTAGGTGACCTGCTTGAGTGGGAGGTTGGACTAGATCAGGGGTCTCCAACCTTTGCAACTTTAAGTCTGAAGGACTTCAACTCCCAGAATTCTGGGAGTTGAAGTCCTTCAGACTTAAAGTTGCAAAGGTTGGAGACCCCTGGACTAGAAGACCTCCAAGGTCCTTTCCAACCCTATTATTCTATGTTCTACATATGTAGAGCAAGGAGTTGGATGGATCCATTTTATCTTTTTATTAGGCTGATTTCTACTACCACAAACTTTTTATTGTATTTTTATGAGTGTACGGTGACTCACCAAGAGTCTTTGTTTGTTTCATGTAAAAAATACAATACATATTTGGACAGGCAGACAGATTGGAGGTGTAAAAGCTTCGGAGCTTCAGGGAATGGCCCCTTGGCTCCAAACATTTCCTTTCGTTCTGTGACTTCTATTCGCATTCATGGGGGAGAAAGGAAATATAGAGCTCCTTTTCAGACTGATTTACTCAAGAGGATGATTTGCCAATTATTGAGTATTCTTCAATGTCTTGTAGCAATCCGTCGACCACAGCAATTACTTTACCACACAGATACATTTCTGTCGATTGCTAGATGACATTTGTTGTTCCACATGACCTTGCAATAAGCAGAGAGCACTTTTGTTTGCTTTCTTCTTTTTTGTTATGGAAATGAGGGTGACTTTGGCCCAGAACAATGCAGATCACCTCTGGGTGTTGAGGTTCAGCAGACAGTCCTTGGCTGGTTTTACATCTCTGATATAATTTACATAATAATATACTGACTTCATGTCAGCAGTTCTCTTGGCATGGGTTACTTCCTTGAATGACCCTTGAAAGTGCTGATCAAAGGAAGCCTTACTCCACAAAGTCTGGTATAATTTAGAGATGCACCCTTTTGCTATATGGAAAATACAGTGGCTGAGAGCTGAGAACACTGCGGTTTTGTTCACCGTCTGAAATAGAAAGAGTAGTTTAAACAGACTTTTTTTAACCATTTCTGTTCTCTGCAATCTAGGTTGTATTGTATTGTATTTTAAATTCCTGTTCGCCGCCCTGGGTCCTTTTGGAGAAGGGCGGGGTATAAATTTAATAAAACTAAACTAAACTAAACTAGGTTTCTTTCTGGTTGTCATGTGAAGGTATTTATAAACCATGAAACAACAGTAAAATAAAGAAAAGCCAACATTCATGATTGGGTGCTCAAGACATAATAATTTCATCACCAAATTAGTTGACTCCTGTCATGCCAACAATAGATGGATGGATGGATGGATGGATGGATGGATGGATGGATGGATGGATGGATGGATGGATAAGATAGCTAGCTAGCTAGCTAGCTAGCAAGCTAGCAAGCAAGCAAGCAAGGAAAGGAAAGGAAAGGAAAGGAAAGCAGGAAGGAAGGAAGGAAGGAAGGAAGGAAGGAAGGAAGGAAGGAAGGAAGGAAGGAAGGTTTATTGGCCAAGTGTGATTGGACACATAAGGAATTTGGTACAGATGCTCTCAGTGTACATAAAAAGACAAGATACATTCTTCAAGAATTATAAGGTACAACACTTAATGATAGTCATAGGGTACAAATATGCAATCAGGAAAAAATATCAATATAAATCGTAAGGATACAAGCAACAAAGGTACAGTCCTGCAGTCATCAGTGGGAGGAGATGGGTGACAGAAACCATGAGAAGACTAACAATAATAGTAATGCAGCCTTAGTGAATGGTTTGACAGTATTGAGGGAATTATTTGGTTAGCAGAGTGATTGGGAAAAAACTGTTTTTGTGTCTTGTTGTCTTGGTGTGCAGTGCTCTATAGTGTAGTTTTGAGGGTAGGAGTTGAAATAATTTATGTCCAGGATGCATGGGGTCTGTATATATTTTCACAGCCCTCTTTTTGACTCATGCATTATACAGGTCCTCAATCGAAGGCAGGTTGGCAGTAATTGCTTTTTCTGCAGTTTTAAATATCCTCTTGTCTGTGTCTGTCTTGTTGGGTTGCAGAGCCAAACCAGACAGTTATGGAGGTACAGATGACAGACACAATCATTCCTCTATAGAACTGAAGTTGCAGCTCTTTGGGCAGTCTGAGCTTTCTGAGGTGGTGCAGAAAGAACATTCTTTGTTGTGCTTTTTTGATGATGTTGTAAGGTTTGAGAATACGTTGAGATCCATAGAAGTTTGAGAAAACATCCAAGTCACAATGAGCCAAACATGAGACTTAAATGGAGGCTTGAATAACAATCAGCATTTAATCTTTGATCAAAGTTTAAAGACATGATGGTCAGTTTTTCCCAACATACCCCAATGATATGCAGGGAAGATCTACGCTTCAGAGAAGGTGTAGCTCCTTTTTATACAGTTAGAATAACATCCTGACTTTACAGTACTCCTCACTAGCCTTATCAACATTATCTCTTTCCTCTGTTCCCACAATTAGCCATTTGGCCCCCTGTTGTGAAGGGCACAGATCAAAGGTAGAAGGGGAACATATCAAAGGTGTCAGTTTTACAGCTCTTTATAGCTCCATTCTGGGATAGGTTCTATGCCCATAGATTGCAGATTGATAAAAGTTCAAATGGCAAGGATTTGACATTTGCCAGATACCTTACAGACCCTAATAACAGTGCCACAGGAAGTCAGTTGCAGGCAACAAAAGGCACTTACAGCATGCAAGCATATATATTACAAATACAAGGTTTAATATATGTGTGTTACAGAAAACAAATATTTCTGCTAATCAACAAGTTTGTATCCTTATTACTATTCCCTTTCAATGTTTTTGATATTAGATGTCTGTTGTGGCCCAGCCGGCTCTGGATGAGCTGCTGATGGATTCCTCTAGTGAGGAGTCCTATGAGTCAGCTCTGGAGGAGGAAACCCAGTTTGTCCAAGATATCAGGCTAAGGATTGAGAGGAGGCAATTAGCAGAATCACGCCATCAGAGATAATCAGTATCAGCTGCCTAATTGCCTGGCCCTTCCCAAGAGGCTTTAAAAGAAATCCTCTGTGAAGAGTAGGTTTGCAGGAAACAACAGAGAAGCTACAGAGTCGGAGAATTGTGTTGTGTAATCTTTCGGTCTAGTTCAGGTTAGTTCAGGCAAGCTGCCAAGTAGCAGTCCATCTAGTTAATTATCTTGTGAAGGGAGGGAGTCAGAACAGGTGTCCATTTTTGTTAATGGAGGATTACAGTGCCTATAAGAGTGTTACTATTAAAAGTTAGGGGATGAAAAATATTGGTGAAGCAGAAATGGAAATTCATAAAGATGCCCCATTTTGATCAACCCATCTAGAAAGTTCTCTCAATGCTACAAAAAAGAACTCTCTGACAAGCTAGGTACATGATACAATAGAGAAGAAAAAATAGTTGACAAAGCAAATTAGACTAATTCTGTTTGGGACTAAATCAAATCCCCTCTGAGTTAGTTAAGCAGATCATTTGTGTTTGTTTATCACCTACACATAACCCAGTTAAGCATATTATATGAATTAAGCATATTGTATCATGTCATGCAAACAAGGCTTCTGAATGAATGCAGTATGAACTAACTTGATTTATATTTCCTGGATAAACTCATAAATTATAATTTGTGGCTTGAAAAAGACACTCGGTTCTTCAGAGGGTTGGAAAATTTCATTTGCATTTCTTCTGGTATTGTTTTCAAGGTTACTTTATTGCAGAGGAGTTGTTGTAGAAGAAACTATTTCTTTTTGTGGTTTTCCATTACACATTTCTCAATCCCGTTGTGGCCTCCCTGATTATCCACACTTCCCACTGTGTGTGTGTGTGTGGGGGGGGGGAACCCTTCCTTTGGAATTTAATTAAAGTTGGGAAGAAGTTGCAGGATACTGAAGAGAAGAACCTAGAATTAAATCCCTCCATTCAGTCAACTTGGCTACTTCAAAAGTAATAGAATGCCATTGTCTACTAATGAGGTAAAGGTTCCACTTGCATATATGTGGTAGTTGTTCCTGACTCTAGAGCAGTGGTTCTCAACCTTTCCAATGCCGCAATCCTTTAATACAGTTCCTCATGTTGTGGTGACCCCCCAACCATAAAATTGGTGTCTCGGTTCCTAAGATCATCGAAAATATGTGTTTTCCAATGGTCTTAGGTGTTGTGGCCCAGCCAGTTCCGGATGAGCTGCTGATGGAATCCTCTAGTGAGGAGTACTATGAGTCTGCTCTGGAGGAGGCGGCCGAGAGTGAGAGAGCAGAGAGCCCGGCTAGGCAACAGGAGGCAACTGGGGTTTGGAGTAGTGGAGAGGATCAAACCCAGTTTGTCCCTGATGTCAGGCTAAGAAGAATTGAACGTAGGCAGCATCAGTTACAAGAGAGATGAACCCGGAGGAGGTAATTAGTCTCAGCTGCCTAATTGACTGGCCCCTCCCAAGAGGCTTTAAAAGAAAGCCTCTGTTAAGTTAATGGTTGCAGAGAACAATGCATAATTTGCAGAGTCGGATCTTCCTTGTCTCAAGTCGTGGTGTATATTCTTTCGTCAAGAAGCTTCAGGTCTGGTCAAGGTCAGTTCGGGTGAGCAGCCAAGAAGCAGTCAGTTTGGACATTAGTTTGATTAAGGAGGGAGTCAGAACACTTAGGTGACCCCTGTGAAAGGGTCGTTCGACCCCCAAAGGGGTCGCAAGGCACAGGTTGAGAACCGCTACTCTAGAGGGTGGTGCTCATCTCTGTTTCAAAGCCGAAGAGCCAGCACTGTCCAAAGATGACTCCATGATCATGTGCCTGGCATGATTAAATGCCGAAGTTGCACAGAACATTGTCACCTTCCCACCAAAGGTGGTTCCTATTTTTCTACTTGCATTTTTGCATGCTTTCGGACTGCTAGGTTGGCAGAAGCTGGGACAAGTAACGAGAGCTCACTCAGTTATGCGGCGCTAGGGATTCGAACTGCTAAAATGCCGACCTTTCTGATCAACAAGCTCAGCGTCTTAGTCACTGAGCCATCACCCAAATTCTTTTCTTAACAAGAAGAAGAGAGAAATGCAAATAGAACAGTGATGGCGAACCTATGGCACACGTGCCACAGGTGGCGTGTGGAGCCATTTCTGAGGGCACGTAAGGTGTTGCCCTGCCAGCTCCAGCATGCATGCACACACTGGCCAGCTGATTTTCTGCCTTGATTTTCAGCAGTTTTTTGTCCTCAGGGAGGCTTCAGGAAAGCCTCCTGAAGCCTCCAGAGAGAGAAAACAGGACTTACCAGGCTCACTGGAAGTTGGAAAATGGGCTGTTTGTGGCCTCCAGAGGGGGGTGTTTTTGCCCTCTCTAGGCTCCAAGAAAGGTGTGCATGCATATGTGGGGCAGCAGAGTGGTGTGTCATGCAGACATGCACAGGGGCCATGGCATGGGAGGATTAAATTATGGGGGTGGGCACCCAAGTGCGTGCAATGGTGCGCAAGCACATGCTTTTGGCACCCGAAGCAAAAAAGGTTTGCCATAACTGAAATAGGATATAAATAAAATTAATAATTCAAAGATGAAAAAAATGGTGGGCCTCTGGAAAATTATATGTGAGACAACTTTAGAATCAGAGCTTTCAGACTTGGTCCAGTGCTGGGCTGGATTCTGAGCGACAAGATAGATATAAAAACAAGTCAAAGAATAAATTCAGCTCTGCTGAATTACATTCACTGTGATTCTGTCTGTGCACTTCAGTCATTTCTATATAGCAAAGGAAATAATTAGACTACACAAGATCTTTCTATAAATTGTTGGAAAAAATGTCCTTCTGGGTTCAGTTCCAAGTGGGGAAAAAAGACACTGGAAACATGGAGGCTGCTTGGAAAGATGGTTTAATGGTGGACATGGTCACATCACGGACCTCCACAACCACGGACCTCCGCTCCTTCCGCTTAAAATTAAAGACACACTTTTTTCGTCTGGCCGGCCTTGGGTAGTCTCTTTTTAGGTTAGGGGTTTTTAGGGGTAATTTTTAGTTTAGTTTATGGGTTTTAGCGCAGGATCAATTTAATCTATTTTTAACTTTGTATTTTGTATTTGTCTGTGGTTTTTTGTATTTTTAATTGCCTGTGCCCCGCCTCGAGTCCCCTTGGGGAGAGAGAGCGGGATATAAAATTAAATTATTATTATTATTATTATTACATGGCTTGAGGTCTTGGGCAGAAAAGGGAAGAGTGCCTGGGTTTTATGCCCTCTCTGGGCTTTTGAATTTGAGCTTGTATTCTGATTGGTTGTCAGACTCCCATGGGGGCCATGCAGGGGCAACTTTGTAAGCTGCCTTTGAGTCCCAGGCTTGGTTGACTCTTGCTAGGTGATGAGGTAATGAAAAGGCTTTGGGCAATTCCTCCTATGGCTCTGCTTGAAGGAGCTAGATCTTTGTTATGTAGAATAGATTCAGATTCAGATTTATTGAATTTGTATACCGCCCTTCTCCCTTTCGGGATTCAGGGCAGTGCACAGCCAATGGTAAAAGTATACAAAAATACAAAAACTAAAAACAAATGTTAAGATATATTAAATAGATTGGCCTGCCAATTAAAACTCCCTGCTAAAATCAATTTAAAAACTACGACAGGCTGGCAACATGGAATAAATGGGTCTTCAGGGCCTGACCGAAGAGGCGCAGGTCCGTGATAATCAGTAGTTTAGGGGGAAGGTCATTCTAAAGGGCAGGAGCTGCCACAGAGAAGGCTCTCCCCCTAGGGGTCGCCAGCCGACATTGCCTGGCCGACGGCACCCTGAGGAGGCCCTCTCTGTGGGAGCAAACTGGTCGGTGGGAGGTATTTGGCAGCAGGAGGCGGTCTTGCAAGTAGCCAGGTCCCTTGCCATGGAGCGCTTTAAAGATGGTCACTAATATCTTGAAGCGCACCCGGAAAGCCACAGGCAGCCAGTGCAGCTCACGCAGGAGAGGTGTCACATGGGAGCGTCTAGATGTTCCCAAAATCCCCCACGTGGCTGCATTCTGAACTAACTGGAGCCTCCAGGTGCACCTCAAGGGAAGCCCCATGTAGAGAGCGTTACAATAGTCCAGGCGAGAAGTGACGAGGGCTTGAGTGACCGTGCATAAAGCATCACAATCCAGAAAGGGGCGTAATTGGCGTATCAGACCAACCTGATAGAAAGCCCCCCTGGCCATGGCCGTCATATGGTCTTCTAGAGACAATCGAGGGTCCTGACCCAGCCCTTAATGGCCTATAGACTGACCCAGACCTTAATGGCCTACTGCAGGGGTCTGCAAAGTCGGCTCTTTTAAGACTGGTGGACTTCAACTCCCAGAGTTCCCCAGCCAGCATAGCTGGCTGGGGAACTCTGGGAGTTGAAGTCCACCAGTCTTAAAAGAGCCGACTTTGCAGACCCCTGGCCTACTGACTAAGGTGGGAGATAGGTCAATTTCTGCCTCCCTTTTAGGGGAAATAATCTGCCCTTTTAGTATTTCCTAAAATATTTCATTTTCCTAGGAGAGGGGTGGGGACTAACTTCCTAGAATGTATAGATTATTTCCTTTGCTGTGGGATAGCAGTGAAAGCTGGGACTTTCTAGGCCACTGTTCCCCAGCCTTGGAAGACTTAAGACGAATGGACCTCAACTCCAGGCTGGTTGGGGAACTCTGGGAGTTGAAGTCCACTGCTCCAGTTGAGAAACACTGTCCTACGGGCTAATACAGAGAATCCGGAGGGAACCTAAATGTTGGGGAATGACTCGTCTGGAGGCTCTTGAGCAGAATTTGCTTTTATAAATCCATCCTACACGAAGGAGGAAATAATCATCCTGCGAAAGAAAGAAACGTTATTTCGAAAAAAGAGATTCTTTTAAAAAAAAGGGGAAGGCAGAAAAAGAAACAGAAAAGAGACACATCCAGAGAACCAAGGCGAGAATGTCTTTTATGCTACCTCAAGCAGAGACAACATTTCTCCTGTCAGATGTGTTAGCCCTTCGTCACAGACCACAGGTATTCATTGAGTGACAACCACAACTGAGCCCACGTGATTGCAACAGAGGTGGGTTCCTACCGGTTCGGACTGGTTCCGCCGAAGAGGTAGTAACTTGGCGTGCCACGCCCCCTACGGCACTGTCATCTTGGGTTTTTTTTTAGTACTGCGCATGCGCATGTAATGCACCTCAAGCGCGTGCCCAGCGCATCCCTGAGTGAACCAGCAGTAGCAGCAGCCAGAACCCACCCCTGGATTGCAGGATTGTGTGAATGGACACAGAAATGTGGATTGGTTGCTGAGCAACAGACATCTTCAAGGTTTTGACGACCATCTTCAAAGCGCTCCATGGCTCGGGGCCTAGTTATATGCGAGACCACCTCCTGCCCCATACATCCCTTAGACCGATACGCTCCCACAGAGAGGGCCTTCTCAGGGTGCGGTCGGCCGGACAATGCCGACTGGCGACACCCAGGGGAAGAGCCTTCTCTGTGGCGGGCCATGCCCTTTGGAACGACCTACCCCCTGAACTCCGGACCATCTCCGACCTCCGCCTCTTCCGCCAGTGTTTAAAGACACATCTGTTCCATTCAGCTGGGCTAGCGTAACCTCCACAAATGACTAGTTTAGATAGTTTTAAATTTGGGGATTTTAATTTGTTTTTAGCACAGGATGGGTATTAAATAAGTTTTTTAAATTTTTACTTGATTTTGTATTGTATTTTAAATTCCTGTGCGCCGCCCTGGGTCCTTTTAGAGAAGGGCTGGGTATAAATTTAATAAAATAAAAATAAATGTGGTCATGTGACTGTGGAGGAAAATGCCAGAACTTTGGAATCAGGTTGTAAATACCATTTTTGGGGGGAGGGGGAGGGGGTCCTTTGAAACTTTGAATAGTTGTTAAGCCATCCATCATAAGTCAAGGACTACTTGCAATGGCAGGAAGCTGGTGTGGACATCCTATGAACTGATTTTCCTTTGGAATGGGTGAATGCTCTTTCAACAAGCATCCTGCTATGAAGCAATAGTGTCCAAGTACACTCTAGCCTAGTGATGGCAGAAATGTGCGCATCAGGACGGTGCTCCAGAAAAGCCAAACTTCTGGGTTCTAGCGCGCATGTGCACCTGACAATCAGCTGGCCAGCATGCATGCACATGCTGATTTCGGCACTGCCATGCACCCAAAGGGATCATGCTTCGAAAAAGCCGAACCTCCGGGTTCTGGTGCCACAATCAGCTGGCTGACATGCGCACACCAGTTTTCAGCACTGCCATGCATGCAAAGGACAGCTGATCATCACACGTGCATGCCGGCCAGAAACCTGGAAGACAAACAGGCAAGACTGCGCATGCCGGGACACATGTTTTCATGTGTCACTTTGGGCATGCGTGCCATACGTTCGCCATAATGGCTCTAGTCCAGTGGTGGGATTCAGCCAGTTTGCACCACTTCAGGAGAACCAGTTGCTAACTTTCTGAGCAGTTTGGTGAACTGGTTGTTGGAAGAAATCATTAGGGCAGAGAACCAGTTGTTCAATTATTTGAATCCCACCACTGCTCTAGTCTTTCAGCAAGTTGGCCCAACCTTAACATGCCAAAGGGCAATAGAGTTGCAACCTTCCCTCTTCCAAGTCCTAGCAATGTTGATGGCATTTGGAATAAGCTCATTAGCTCCTCTGTTTTACCTCCATGGAATTTGGGACCCTTATTCAAATCTATATCATTTCTCTTCTGCAAATTCCCCCCATCTTAACTCTGCTCCCAGACATAAATGCAAATCCAGGAAGCTCACTAGAAACCCCACCCGGGAATTTTGCAGGTACATCATGCCATGACAAGGACAATTTATCTTATATGCTGGGGTGGGGTGGGACCTTCTCTTTCTAGCCAGTGAAATGTGCCTCATCCATCACATTTGTTACTTTTACAACAGCACTCGAAGTTCCATTCTTCACTCCACAGCCAGGCCAGTGCTGAAAACACATTACTGAACTATTTCTAAAAAAGAGAGAGAGAGAGACAAAGGTGAAAATGTGTTTATTTTGGCCTTTTTCCAAAACCCTCTAGGTGTGTTGAATGTAACTCCTGTAATTTCCAGCCGGCTGCCTGGGATTGAGGGGGGCAAAGTCAAATATCTCCAAAGGTTACCAGGTTGGGGGAAATGATTTATTAGGACCTCTAGAAACTAACTACATGAGTTTCCCATCCTTTGGCTATTTACTTGCCGAATGCTCATCCTCCCCATAATGGTGCATGTCTCAGAGCAAAATACTGTGGCTAAGCTGCCTAGATAGAGTCTCATCAGAGGCAACAACCTTGTCTCACATTACAACACAAGTCCAGCTTGTGCCATTTCTATAGAATCATGGGGATGGAAGCAGAGGTAGGTTGCTGCTGGCATTACTGCCGGTTCTCTTTGTACACGCTTTGCTGTGCACGTGTGCACCAGTGATGAGTTGCGGCCAGTACGTCCTGGTATGGGCATCCTGCTATGCTGGCTGAGGAATTCTGGGAGTTGAAGTCCACAAGTCTTAAAGTTCCCAAGTTTGGACATCCCTGTTATAGACGCTCCAAAGTATAAGACACTCATAGCTTTTGGGTTGGAAAACAAGAGAGAAAAAATGTGCCTCTGCCTCCCAGCAATTTGCCTCCTTGCAACAAAGAGCAACAGTACAGATGATATAGACTGTTTGTGGTGTTCCATTTCAGACTATACTTGTACAGATGCTGTTAAAATTGATGTGGCTTTCAGGAAGTATAAGTTATTTTCTGCTATTTAAAAGAAGATATAATAGCACTGGGCCTCTTCAGATCAAGCATTTATTTTAAAGAGTTTCTAATAATAATAATAATAATAATAATAATAATAATAATAATAATAATAATAATAATAATAATAATAATAATAATAATAATAATAATATTATTGTTATTGTTATTGTTATTGTTATTGTTATTGTTATTGTTATTGTTATTGTTATTGTTATTATTATTATTATTATTATTATTATTATTATTATTATTATTATTATTATTATTATTATTATTATTATTATTATCGGGGCAGTGCACAGGGGAATTAAAAACGTACAAACATAGATACATCATAAATATATAAAATCAAATTAAACTATTTATCCCTGCGCTAAAAAATCCTAAAATCCTAAAAACTAAACCCCTTAAAAACCCAATTAAAACAATTTAGATGATCAGACTAAAAAGGCTGGAAGGTAGGTTAGGCCAGGCTGGCCTGTTGGAAGAGATAAGTCTTGAGCTTTTGTCGGAACGCGCGGAGGTCCGTGGTTGTTCTGAGGTCGGGGGGTAGGTCGTTCCATAGAGCTGGGCCCGCCACAGAGAAGGCCCTTCCCCTGGGCGCCACCTGCTGGCATTGCCTAGTGGACGGCACCCAGAGAAGTCCCTCTCTGTGGGAGCGGATCGGTCGGAGGGATGTATGGGGTAGGATGCGATCTCGCAGATATCTAGGTCCCGTGCCATGGAGCGCTTTAAAGATGGTAGTCAGCACCTTGAAGCGCACCTGAAAGACCACAGGCAGCCAGTACAGCTCGCGCAGGAGCGGTGTTCCGTGGAAATGCCTAGGGGCACCCAGAATTGCCCGCGCGGCCACATTCTTCATTTTGTTAAGCTGTCTAGAACAATAATAAAAGATTCTTTAAAAAATAAGTCTAATAATTTGAACATTCAATAGGCATTTATAGTTATTGACTTACTTCCTTGCAGCAAACAGCCTGTTTCAGTTTAGCCTGATTAGCACAAGAGAAAAAAAATCTGCCTCTGCCTCCCAGCAATTTGCCTCCTTGCAGCAAACAGAAAACAGCCCATTTCACTTTCAATTTCCGTTTCAGCCTGGGCTTCCCAAGGATCAACTGTTTCAGGCTGCAGGAATTGCCATGTAGCCTATTGCCGCCTCCGCAAGCTCCATTTCCCCCATTTGCTGCAAGGAGGTAAATTGCTGGGAGGCAAAGGCCAAAGAGTGGGGGCCGGTGGGTGGGCAAGGCTACACTCGGTGTATAAGACACCCCCAAATTTGTACCCTCTTTGGGAGGGCAGTATATCTTATATCCTGAAAAATACGGTAAATAATTATAAGGAAGATGGACAGCTTTTATAAGTCATATGAAAAAGACCCTTATACCATGTTGTCTGTGGCAGGGGTCCCCAACCCCCGGGCCGTGGACTGGTGCCGGTCCGTGGCTTGATAGGAACCGGGCTGCAGGGCTGGAGAGGAGGAGGAGGGAGGAGGGAGCAGCCCCCTGGGCAGAGCGCGCACCAGATGCAGGAGAGCGCAGGCACGGCCGTTTGCACCATTGGGGGCCCTAGAGGGCCGAGTGAGCTGACCCCCACCCCCGTGTGCGCATGTGCTGCCTGTTCCCCCCTCCCCCCTGCATGCGCATGCACCGCCTGTTCCCCCTCCCCTCCTCCTCCTCTACGCCTGCAGGTCCGCAGAATTTTCTTTAAAATGAAACCGGTCCCTGGTGCAAAAAAGGTTGGGGACCCCTGGTCTGTGTGACACCTGAAATCCTACCTGGCCCAGGAAACTGAAGTCTGTTTCTTGTGTTTCTAAAATACATCAGCAGGTGGACAATCGTAGAGAGACAGAGGAGCAGAATAATTATATACTGGGGGAGGGGAAAAAAGCACCGAGAATCCTTCTCAAAAAGCTGCCCTTAAGGCAGGATTGCTCCAAAATCACCTGAGTTTTCCATTAGCACACATCCCTGGCACATTAGCACACAGCTCCTTGGGGCTTAATGCGCTTCGCTGCCTTTTAAGAGGATGCAAATGAGGTTGTTGAGAGGCAATTAATGATAGGAGAATGAAGTGAAGAGACACCGGTGCTCTGGGGTTGCTTTTTTTTTTTTCCTTGATGTTTAGTGGATGCTTTAAGCCCCTTTATTCGTGCTTCTTTCAGGTATGCAGGAGGAAAGTTATAACATCGAGAGTCATCAAGCATGACACTTTAAGCAGCAACCCAACCTGTCATTTGTACTCAGTTACCCTGGCTCTTCCTAGCTGATCTGGATTACCCTTCTCCAGGCTGAAAGGACTTTTCCCTTCCTTTTTTTTTTTTTGGCATCATTTTGGATTTCTGTCCCAGAATTCTCAATTGAATTCTCATGACCAGGATGTCTGGGAAATTCTGGCATCTGAAATCCATTGTTGTTCATTCATCATGTTTGAAGAGGATCTTGACATCTAACAGGTTGTGGGCTGTCCACGATGTGTCTGCAGGTGCCTGGTAAGGTCTATATGGGCATGAAACGTTCTGCCACATGTCGGGCAGACATGCGTGGGCACCATTGTTGCAGCGTTTGCAGCTCTGGCTTTACGGAGGGCTCGCTTCTCTTTTGCTGTGGTTGTCCTTCTGTCCTCAGATGCCTGGCAGCCTTGGGGGGATCAGGTGTGCCATGTTGATCGGTCTTGTGCCAGGGTTTCCCAGGAGGTGGTGTTGATATCCAGGGACTTGAAGGAGGCTTTCAACGTGTCTTTGCATCGCTTCCTTTGTCCCCCATATGATCGCTTTCCTTGAGACAGCTCATCATAGAGGAGCTGTTTGGGGATGCAATGATGGTCTGGCATCCTTGCAACATGGCCTGCCCAGCGCGTCTGGGCTTTCACCAGCAGGGTGTGAACGGATGGCAGGCCTGCTCTGGAGAGGACTTTTGTGTCTGGCACCTTGTCCTGCCACCAGAATTCTACAGAGGCAAGTCGTGTGGAAGTGGTTCAATTGCCTAGCATGCCTCCTGTATACCTCAGGGTAGTTAGCACTACTGCTCAGTAGATTTTGATCTTTGTAGCAAGGTTTATTCCATGGTGGTCTGGAAAATTCTGGCATCTGAAATCAATATAAATGGAGATACACCCAGATGGAGGAGAGTCTCCTCTGGACACTGGAGTCAATAGGGAACAGGGGAGAGGACTTGATATGTATTGCAACATCCCAGTGCAAACTCCATTCTTACCTATTTAAGTGAGATGCAAGCATGAACGGTGATGTGAGGTGATGTCACAATGCATATTTTATTGTTTGGGTGACCCTTTTATTATCTTGCATCACCTGGGAAGGAATTCAGTGAAACTTACTTCAGAAATGAATTACAGAATTGTTAATCTCTGTACTTATGGTGGAAGGTCAATCTGATCCTGTGTGTGGGGAGAAAAAGAACCCACCCCTAAGGGAGGATGGCTCTAGAGATTCTTAGTCATCCAGGTCATGGTTGTCCCAAAAGGCAACTGGGCTTTCTTTCTTTTTCCTTGAAGGCATTTCACTTCTCATCCAAGAACTGAGAACTGAAGAAGCTTCTTGAATGAGAGTCAAAAATGTCTTCAAGGAAAAACAAAGAAAGCCCAGTTGCCTTTTGAAAAAGCACCTTTGGGACACTAAGGGAGGAGTTTTTGAAAAAATTCTTCAATCCCAGGAAAGAAGAAAATGTGAGGCAGAAATTCACAATAACCCCACTTTCATTTCTTATATGTAAGTCAGTGGTGGGATTCAGCCGGTTTGCACCTATTCGGGAGAACCAGTTGTTAACTTTCGAAGCAGTCCGGAGAACCGGTTGTTGGAAGAAATCTCCTTTTGTTTCTTTCCACTCTACAGGGCTAATCCTGTAAGGAAGGCAGGAAGGAAACATTCTGATGTTGTTTCTAGCCTGATCTTTGTTGCCCTGTTTACAGAAACTGCCTCTGATTAACCTTTATTACATTGTAACATCTAAGGCAAAGCACCCATTTACCTGAGTGACATTGAGTTGGCTACGCCCACCCAGTCACATGACCACCAAGCCCTGCCCACCCAGCTGGTCATTAGGACAGAGAATTGGTTGTTAAAGTATTTGGCTTTTTTGACCCTTCTTTTAAACGAGTGGTTTCTCTGTCCAAAATGTAGACTTTGCTGTCTTCAAAAGATTAGCCTTTGTCTTTTAAATGCAGATGATCTTGTCCAGATGGGTTTCTTTTCCTATGTTGTGCCAATCATTTGTGAAGTGGTTGTTTTGTTTCCCCAATGTACAGATCTGCATATACCACATTGCTCAGTTTATGTCTGAGTGATTTATCCTTGGAGTAGACAAGCTCACAGGCTTTCAAGTATCTATTAGTATGTTACAATACCTTAACAATAGGGAGCATTCTCAGATCCTAGTCGTTCCTGGTTTTTGACCTGGTGTATCTCAAAAGCTTGATGCTTGCTCAGAACGGTGTGCTCCAATTAGAAGTGGCTTTCCTGGGTTTCAGGTGGAAATTATTTAGGAATGCTGTCTACTCCAGAATTATGGTCTGACCAATTTCTTCCTGTTCATCATCTGTACATTCCTCACGCTTCAACCCCATTTTCCGGGCCAATCTTTTCTGCAAGGTTTGCATCTTGAGATAGCCTCCCCAATTATTAGGGAGCAAAAATAATGGCAATGCTTCACATCCATTTCTATGTCATTTTGTCTTCCACTCTGTGTTTTAAGATTGCAAGTGTCTTGGGGGACAGGAATCTGTCTTTATTTATTTTTAGAACCCTGAAAAAGCATCCTGTAAATGAATTGCATGCAGTGATGATAATCCTGTTACAGTCTCACAAACCATCCACAGAACATCTGCTGATGAACAGATTATAGATGTGGTAAATATATTTTAATAGTAAGGAGCCTTGGGAAATCTATTTCAGGATGCTTCCCAAGGCAATTTCTGCATCGTTACCTACTATTCAAGCAATCAAGCACTGAAAGCAAGGTTGGAGAGGAAATGCTACTAGATACTGTATTTAGGCTCATAGAAAGGAGGAGTTGAAAGGGGCCTTGAAGATCATCAAACTCTCCTTCCTGCCCAGTGCAAGAACCTATAGCTAAAGGGTATCATACAGTACAGATGGCCATTTAAACTCCAGTAAAGAACTTACAACCACCATTGTCGAATGGCTATTACTGATAATATTTTTTCTGATGGCCAGCCAACATCTACAGTACTTCTTTGTATCTTGCCCATAATCAGGGGTGGGATTCAATCTGTAGCGCGGGCAGTTATGGGAACCTCTAGGTTTTCCCATGTAACACCGCTCCTGCACGAGCTGCATTGGCTGCCTGTCGTCTTTCGGGTGCGCTTCAAGGTGTTGGTTATCATCTTTAAAGCGCTCCATGGCACAGGACCTAGTTATCTGCGGGATCGCATCCTGCCCCATACATCCCTGTGGCCGATTCGCTCCCACAGAGAGGGACCTCTCCGGGTGCCGTCCACTAGGCTGTGCCAGCGGGCGACGCCCAGGGGAAGGGCCTTCTCTCTGGCGGGCCCGACCCTCTGGAACGACCTTCCTCCCGAAATTAGAACAACTATGGACCTCCGCTCCTTCTGTCAAAAATTAAAAACACACTTTTTCTGCTTGGCCGGCCTAGGATAATCAACTGTTTTCAACTGTTTTTAGGGTTTTTAACGATTAGTTTTTAGTTTTATATGGGATTTTAGCGCAGGGCTAATTTAATTTAATTTTATATTGTACTATGTTGTGATTTTATATGTATTTTAAATTCCCTGTGCCCCGCCTCGAGTCCTTTCGGGGAGAGAGAGCGGGTTATAAATTAAAATTTATTTTTATTTTTATTTTTATTTTTATTATTATTATTGTTGTTGTTGTTGTTGTTGTTGTTGTTATTATTATTATTATTATTATTATTATTATTATTATTATTATTATTATTATTATTATTATTATTATTATTATCAGTTCGGACTAGTTCAGGTGAACGGGATGTTAATTTTACATTTGGTTCCCCAAACCAGTAGTTCCAAGGACTGGCGGGCCCCGCCCACCCCACTCTGCCCCTCCCAGGAGTCCCCACACAGCCTGTTTTGTATGCCAGTTAAGTGCAGAGGCCCCAGGAGAGCAAAAAAACAGGCCTCCCGGAAGTTCCAAAAGTCTGGAAATGGGCTCGTTTCTGGCCTCCGAGGGTCTCCAGAGCCCCCAGGAGGCTATTTTCGCTCTCCATGAGGCTCAAGGAAAGCTTCGGAGCCTGGGGAGGGTGAAAATGCACCCTCGCCTCACACAGTGGTGCAGGAGACTGAGTAAGCCATGGCCACCCTCAGCCAGCCAGCCAGAGAACCGGTTGCTAAAAAATTTCAGTCCCACCCCCGCTTTGGCTCGAAAGGCAATTATGAAAAAAAAATAATGAAACATTTGTCATGCCTCCAGATCTGGTTTCTCCAGCTTGTCTCACAACATCAGGCACCTCCAAGGTCCCTTCCAACTCTGTTGTTCTGTTCTGTTCATGACCCCAATTGTCATAAATACATGCCAGTCCAAATTTTGACCACGTGACCATGGGGATGCTGCAGCAGTCACAAGTGTGAAAAATGCCACTTTTGTCATCAGTCACTTTGAATGGTCACTTAATAAGTGGTTGTAAGGGGTTTTTTAAAGTTATTATCAGGTAAACATTACAAATGTTGGACATAGTGCAACATTTCTGGCATAGTCATTTCCCATAGAGTTTTTTTTTTAATCTTACAGCAATAACAGTTTGTATCCATTAATTTAATTAATTAATTAATTTAATTTAATTTATTACATTTATAAACCGCCCCCTCTCCCCAAAGGGACTCGGGGCGGTGTACAGGAAAATTAAAAAACATCTAAAAACATACAATACATAACAAGATTAAAAACGAATTAAATTAGCCTGTACTAAAATTTTAAGAACAATTAAAATTGCAGCCCATTAAAAACCAAATAAAACAATTTGAAAATACAGACTGGGGCGAGAAGCATAAATTAGGCCAAGCCGGTCTGATGAAACAGATGAGTTTTTAATTTTTGGCGGAAAGCGCGGAGGTCTGTAGTCGTTCTAATATCCGGGGGTAGGTCGTGCCAGAGGGTCGGGCCCATCACAGAGAAGGCCCTTCCCCTGGGCGTCACCCGCTGGCATTGCCTGGTGGACGGCACCCGGAGAAGTCCCTCTCGAAGGGATGTATGGGGCAGGATACGATCCCGCAAATAACTAGGTCCTGTTACATAGGCATGTGTAGTCAGTCAAATTACCTACCCATTAATCCCTTTCATTGTATAGTGAATCTACTATCAGTACATATACATATCCAATTCCCACCTATCGTACAATATTAATACCACCTTTTCCAATTCTTAATTTATCCGTGTTTTTCTGTCCCAACCTTCTTCCCTTGGTACCATTTGTCCCAGATTTCATAGTATTCTCTGTCACCCTTGTCTTTGAGCTCTAGAGTCAACCTGTGCAAATAAATGGTGGCAAGTTGAGGGCTACTCATGATCTCTTTGGAGTGGTGAATATTCAGCAGGAGGAATTACCCAAGTGATCCACAAGGAGGGAGCCCTGTACGTATCATTATATATTTGGAATAATCAGATTTAACTAGACATTTAGCACAAGACCAAAAATATTATTTTAGATTTCCTGTTTATCCTGCCATTGCCTTCAGTGGAAAAAAACCCATAATGGAACAAATACAGCGAGAGGGAAAATTCATTATTTCTAGAAATGAACATTTTGTCTCAGATCTCTCAAAGCCATTCAATATCCTCATTTAAACTGAGTTGATATACCAGGGAAATAATCAGCAATAGGGATTCCCAAGGACTAAGTTATCCGGAGGCCTTCATTACCACAAAATGTTCATAACGGCCACCAACTTAGATAGCTTTAAAGGAGGGCTGGATAAATTCATAGAGAATAGGACTGTTAATCCAGAGAGTCAGCATTATCTCTAGATTCCAGGAATCTTTCTCCAAATGCCAGTTTCATTTAGGTTACTTTATGGTCATTGCACGTGGTACAACAAAATTAAATGCCATCTTCAGTGTACATTTACAATTATAAAAATAAAAACACAAACATACATGCTTTACATGCTATATAATTAAAATTGAAAACCCGATATTGCACTATATACTGTAGTGCAATATCGTTCAATATGGTTACTGGGGTAGAAGCTGTTTTTCAGCCTGTTTGTCCTTGTTTTTATGATCCTGTACCGTCTGCCAGATGGTAATAGTTCAAAAAAAAAAAAGTGCCCAGCATGAGATGGATCTTTGAGAACGTTTTGAACTTTCTTAAGGCAGCGGGAGCTATAAAACTCTTCCAAAGAGGGGAGAGGGCAACCCATGATGCTAACCCTCTGGAGTGCTGTCCTATCTGCCACTGTGCAATTGGCAAACGAGACACAGGTACAGTAAGTTAGAATACTCTCTATGGTGCAGCGGTAGAAGGTCAACAGCAGTTTTTCATTCAGTTGTCGTTTCCTGAGAAGTCTCAGGTAGTATAATCTCTGCTGGGCCCTTTTAACCAGGGCTGCAATATGAGCACCCCAGGTCAAGGTTCTCTTTTAGGATAACACCCAGAAACTTAAAACTGGCCACTTGCTTCACTCGGTCTCCATCGATAAGCAAGGGCTGGATGTCTGATCTATTCCTTCTGTAGTCCACTATAAGCCCCTTGGTCTTATTGGTGTTAAGGAGCAAGTTATTGTTTCCACACCATGAAAGCAGCTGATCCACCCCATCTCAATAAGCAGACTCATCCCACCACGGGTTGTATCATCTGCAAATTTGCTAATAGTATTACTAGTGTGAGTAGAAATGCAGTCATGCACATAAAGACTATAGAGCAGTGATGGCTAACCATTTTTGGTTCATGTGCCAAAAGCGGGGGGAATGCAGGGGGGTCGTGCGTGGGCGTGCCAAACCCATAATGCTCTGTGCGTGACCCCCTGCTTATGGCATGCTTTTTTTGCCCTCCCCAGGCTCCAGGGGCTTTCTAAGAGCCTGGGAAGGGTGAAAACAGCCTCCCCTCCCCACCTCCAGAGGCTTCAGGAGCTTCCCAGAAGCCTCCAGAGGACGAAAAATGGCCTCAAAAGAAGGCCTAATTCAGCTGGTCAATGCACACATGCGCTCTGGAGCTGACAGGGCAACACCTCACATGCCCTAAGAAATGGTCCCGCGTGCCACCTGTGACACCCATGCCATAGGTTCTCCATCACTGCTACAGAGTAAGGGACTCAACACGCAACCTGTGGTGTACCAGTGTTAAGAATAAGGTTTGAAGAAAGATGATTACCTAATCTGACCCTCTGAGAGCGGCCAGACAGGAAATCCATAATCCAAAGGCAGATTGAATAAGAAAGCCCAGGATTCATAGGTTTAGACACTAGTCTATGTGGAATTATTTGTTGCAGGGGAACCTTGCACAGGACAGTGATGTTAGCTATGCTAGTGAAAAATGAGGAGTCTGTTAGCATCTTTTCCTGCTACCAAATTTTATTAAAAGGCGTATGTTTCTTTAGATTCAGCTCACCTTATCAGATCTATTTATATCCGATATTATTGGCTTTGCTCACTAAATTACTATTGGTATCTTATCCTATTATCTTTTGTTGGTATTTATCCAGTGGTGAAATGCAAATTTCACCACCCCAACGATGCCGTAGCGGTGATGTGCCAGTGCCTGGAAGCCGTGCGGATCTGGATGGGAAGTAACGGACTCAGGCTCAACCCGACCAAGACCGAGTGGCTGTGGTTTCCGGCTGCCCGATTCAACCAGCTCACTCCATCGCTGGCCATAGGGGGCGAACATCTTGCCCCTGTGGATGGGGCGCACAATTTGGGTGTCCTCCTGGATGCCCGGCTGTCCATGGAAGATCAAGTGACAGCCGTGGCCAGGAGGGCGTTTTACCAGGTTCACCTGGTCCGCCAATTGCGCCCCCTATTGGATCGGGACGCCCTTCGCACAGTCACTCATGCGCTCGTGACATCCCGACTGGACTATTGTAACTCTCTCTACATGGGGCTCCCCTTGAGGTGCACCCGGAGACTTCAGCTAGTCCAGAATGCAGCCGCGTGAGCAATTATGGGAACCTCAAGGTTTACCCATGTAACACCGCTCTTGCGCGACCTGCACTGGCTGCCTGTCGTCTTCCGGGTGCGCTTCAAGGTGTTAGTCATCATCTTTAAAGCGCTCCATGGCTCGGGACCTAGCTACCTGCGGGATCGGATCCTGCCTCATACATCCTCACGGCCGATTCGCTCCCACAGAGAGGGACTTCTCCAGGTGCCGTCCACTAGACTTTGTCAGCGGGCGACGCCCAGGGGAAGGGCTCTCTCTGTGGCGGGCCCAGCCCTCTGGAACGACCTTCCCCCCGACATTAGAACGACCATGGACCTCCGCTCCTTCCGTCTAAAATTAAAAACATATCTTTTCTGTCTGGCCGGCCTAGGATAGTCTCTCTGTCTTTGGGGTATTATATTTAATTGGGAATGTTATTTTAGTTTAACTTAGTTTTAATGGGGATTTTTAGCACAGGTATAGGTTTAATTTGTTTTTAAATGTTTGTATATTTGCTGTTTTTTATTCTTCCTGTGCACCGCCCCGAGTCCCTATGGGGAGAGGGAGCGGTCTACAAGTATTAAATATTA
The DNA here is from genome assembly GCA_039707465.1 of Rhabdophis nuchalis. Lineage (NCBI taxonomy): Eukaryota > Metazoa > Chordata > Lepidosauria > Squamata > Natricidae > Rhabdophis > Rhabdophis nuchalis. The sequence goes on along the minus strand of CM077654.1, from coordinate 22,870,995 downwards.
TTATTATTAAATATTTTAATACCAGTTCTGTAGGCGTGGCTGGGTGGGTGTGGCAGGGGAAGAATACTGCAAAATCCCCATTCCCTCCCCACTCTGGGGCCAGCCAGAGATGACATTTGCCGGTTATCTGAACTACTCAAAATTTATGCTACCAGTTCTCCAGAACCTGTCACAACCTGCTGAATTTCACTCCTGTATTTATCCTATTATCATTACCTTATCAATAACATTGGTGTCTCATGATTTATCACTTGCTGTTTGTATGATTTAGGATTGCAACTGTGATTTATTATCTATGACTGATCACTTTGTTGTTTGTATGTACACTGAGAGCTTATGCACTGGAGATAATCACCCTTGGCCAATTCCATTCCTGGCCATTCCTGTAAGGATTGCCTCTCCTCCTAGCTGAAGAATGTGAAGACTCTTGAAATGAAGTATTTCAAAAGGAACCTTTTATTAAGCAGAAGTGACAGCAATGGATTCAAAGCAGTGTCTGGATACCCCCAGGCAAGGCAAGTAGAATTAAAGCAGTAGAGACCCCCCTGCCTTCAGCCAAGTGCAGATTCAGCCAATCCACAGGTGTGAAGGTGCCATCCTACCAGCCACCCTGAGAAACGGATAAGCATACATTCCCATGGCTATCTTCCGTTGGCTATCAAAGTGAAACAACCCAGATGTCCATCCCTCCTATACATTCCCAAGAGGTGAGAAGATTTCAGGGGGCTTCGGTTCCAGGATAGAAGTTATAAAATACCAGTTGTCACAGGCAATATTAACGAATCGAATCCAAGCTCCCCTCCTTTTCCCAATTGAGTGGCAGTATCACTTTTAGGGATCTGACAATTCCATTCTGTTCTATTCTAATGGTTGAGATAGTGGTAGGAAGAAGGAAGGGGAAGACAGATTAATTATGCCTAAATTTATTAAACAAATGTCTATGGCCACCCAACCCACACAAATGTACCTTCCCTGCTAACAACTGGATACTTTAAAAAACTCAGTTGTGCTGTTGAGGTCTTCTGAAGTTGCCTGAAGCCTTTTGATGTATGTGAATTCATCCATCTCTCACTCTGCGGTGCTATTAAAGTCTCATTTTTTTTCCAAGATGGTCCCTTTGAAGACAGTAACAAAGTATCCTGGAAAGCTGAAACATTTTGATGTTAGCTTTGTCCTTGTGTTTGATGTGTCCATCGGTTCTTTTAGGCGAGATTTATTCTGTCTGTTCCAGGTAGAATCCAAAAGTTTCGATAAGATAATCTGGCTCCAAGATTCCCTGCATCTGTACAACTGAACTGTCTTCCCCATCATCCCATCTCTCGCCTCTTTCCAATTTAAATCCTACATTAGTGCAACCACCCCAAGCACCCAATGAAACAAACTGCAGCTCTTAGAGGTTTGGTACCTTTTAATGAAATGTGTTACAAGTACTCCTCACCTTAAAACTTGAAAGAGTGCAGAGAAGAGCAACAAAGATGGAGGCTGAAACATAACAAGGACAGTTGCAGGAACTGGGCATGGCTAGTTTGATGAAAACTAGCTGTGTTCCAATATCTCAGGGGCTGCCACAAAGAAGAGGGAGTCAGGCTAATATCCAAGGAACCTGAGGGTAGGACAAGAAGCAATGGGTGGAAACTGATCAAGGAGAGAAACAACTTAGAACCGAGAAGAAATTTCTTGGCGTATGAAACAATTAATCAGTGGAACAGCTTGCCTCCAGAATTTGTGAATGCTCCAACACTGGAAGTTTTTAAGAAGATTTTGGATAACCATTTGTCTGAAGTGGTGTAGGGTTTCCTGCCTAAGCAAGGGGTTGGACTAGAAACCTTCCAAGGTCCCTTCCAACACTGTTATTCTATTCTATCTAACAGTAGATATCTAGATATATATATCTAGACATATATTTAAGAGTAACTTTAGATATATGAAGAGATATTGTATCTACAGTTACTGTTATTTTAGATACAAAATGAATCTGGAACAAGGCCATTCGTTTAGTGACCATTCAAAGTTACAACGTCACTGAAAAAAAACTGATTTATGACCTTTTTTGACACCTATGGCTATTGCAGCTTCCCCGTGGTCACCTGATCAAAATTCAGGTGCTTGGCCACTGGCATGGATTTAGGACAGTTGAAATTTTCTAGGGCCACCTGATCATCTTTTGCGACCTTCTGACAAGCAAAATCAATGTGGGAAGCCAGATTCACTTCATAATCTTGCTACTACCTTAATAACCAGAGGGATTCACTTAACAGCTATGGCAAGACAGATAGTAAAATGGGGCAAAACTCAACTGTTTTGCTTAGCAGTAGAAATTTCATACTCAGTTGTGGTCATAAGTTGGGGGCTAACTGTAGTCTACAAAGAGTGATCTTTTGCAGAAGAGTGACCGCTCTTCTAACTCTTAACCTGGCTGGCATCTCACCGTCATTTGGATAGCCCCATGGATAGCCAAATGCTGGACTTGGATGGTTTCTGGACAGATTTGGAAGAGCTATTCTTATGTCTGAGCACTATAATGTAGGTAGTGGCAGTAAGGCAGAGTGGAATGAGATAAATAAGACAGAGAAAGAATTGAGCAAGAGAAGAAACAAGAAGGAAAATTAAAAATTAAAAATAAAATTAATAGAGTACCTACAATTAAATATTGTAGGTACTCTATTATCGTGTTTCCCCAAAAATAAGACAGGGTCTTATTTTCTTTTGACCCCCAAAATAAACACTTGGATTATTTTCAGGGATGTCTCATTACTTTTGAGGTACAGGAGGCGGCGGGCATTGCTGCTACTGTGTTGAAATATTTTCGAGGGAGAGCTTATTTTAGTGCAGCATTTTTCAACCACTGTGCCGTGGCACACTAGTGTGCCGTGAGATATTGTCTGGTGTGCCGTGGGAAAAATTCCAATTTCATCCGTAACATGCGGCTTCGGCTCACAAATAGACCAATCATTAGATTCTTTATTATTTCATAATAAAGTAATTATAAAATAATTTCTTTGTGTTTATTTAATAATAATAATAATAATAATAATAATAATAATAATAATAATAATAATAATAATAATAATAATAATAATAATAATAATAATAATAATAATAATTTAATATTTATAGAACCGCCCCCTCTCCCCATAGGGACTTGGGGCGGTGCACAGGTAGAATAAAAACAATAAAAATATACAAACATTTCTTAAAAACAAATTAAACCTAACCTGCGCTAAAATTCCCCATTAAAACTAGACTATACTAAAAACTACCCAATAAAACCCCCGAGACAGAGAGACTATCCTAGGCCGGCCAGACAGAAAAGATGAGTTTTTAATTTAAGACGGAAGGAGCGGAGGTCCGTGGTCGTCCTAATATCGGGGGGAAGGTCGTTCCAGAGGGCCGGGCCCGCCACAGAGAGAGCCCTTCCCCTGGGCGTCGCCCGCTGACAAAGTCTAGTGGACGGCACCCGGAGAAGTCCCTCTCTGTGGGAGCGAATCGGCCGTGAGGATGTATGAGGCAGGATCCGATCCCGCAGGTAGCTAGGTCCCGAGCCATGGAGCGCTTTAAAGATGATAATTAACACCTTGAAGCGCACCCGGAAGACGACAGGTAGCCAGTGCAGCTCGCGCAAGAGCGGTGTTACATGGGTAGACCTGGCAGTTCCCATAATTGCTCGCGCGGCTGCGTTCTGGACTAGCTGAAGTCTCCGGGTGCACCTCAAGGGAAGCCCCATGTAGAGAGAGTTACAATAGTCCAGTCGGGATGTCACGAGCGCGTGAGTGACTGTGCGAAGGGCGTCCCGATCCAATAGGGGGCGCAATTGGCGAACCAGGCGAATCTGCTAAAACGCCCTCCTGGCCACGGCTGTCACCTGATCTTCCATGGACAGCCAGGCATCCAGGAGGACACCCAAATTGCGCGCCCCATCCACAGGGGCAAGATGTTCGCCCCCTATGGCCAGCGATGGAGTGAGCTGGTTGAATCGGGCAGCCGGAAACCACAGCCACTCGGTCTTGGTCGGGTTGAGCCTGAGTCCGTTACTTCCCATCCAGATCCGCACAGCTTCCAGGCACTGGCACATCACCGCTACGGCATCGTTGGGGTGGTTTGGGGTAGATATATACAGCTGAGTGTCATCAGCGTAGAGATGGTACTCTACCCCGAAACCACGGATGATCTCACCCAGCGGCTTCATATATGTGTTAAACAGGAGGGGCGAGAGGACCGACCCCTGAGGCACCCCACATGTGAGGGGTCTCGAGGTCGACCTCTGCCCCCCTGCCAACACAAATTGCGATCGGCCAGAGAGGTAGGAGGAGAACCACCGTAAAACGGTGCCTCCCACCCCCAACCCCCCCAGCCGATGCAATAGGATACCATGGTCGATGGTATCAAAAGCCACCGAGAGGTCTAATAGGACCAGGATGGAGGAACAACCCCCATCTCTGGCCCTCCAGAGATCATCAACCAACGCAACCAATGCCGTCTCGGTGCTATGCCCGGGCCGAAAACCAGACTGGCGCGGATCTAGATAGTCAACTTCCTCCAGGTGACGGGGAAACTGTTGTGCCACTACACTCTCAACAACCTTCGCCAGAAAGGGAAGGTTGGAGACTGGACGGTAGTTGTTTAAAAGAGCTGGATCCAAAGAGGGCTTCTTAAGGAGGGGCCTCACCATCGCTTCTTTTAGGGAAGCAGGCAAGGAACCCTCACTTAAGGATGCGTTGACAACCTCTTGGAGCCAGCCTCGTGTCACCTCCCAGGATGCCAGTACAAGCCAGGAGGGACACGGGTCCAATAAACATGTGGTGGCTCGCAGTCGCCCACGTAACCTGTCCATATCTTCAGAAGTAACGGAGTCAAACTCCTCCCAAACAAGATCTGCCTCGTGGCATCCCACTGGGCCATCAATGGGGGCTAGCTCGTTCTGTATCTGAGCGGTTTTCTCCTGCAGAAAAATCACAAATTCCTCTGCTCTACCCTGTAGCGGGGCTTCCCGCGCCCTCTGTTGAAGTAGGGAGTGGGTCACCCTAAACAGGGTGGCAGGGCAGTTTTCTGCGGATGCTATGAGAGTAGCACAATGATGGCGTTTGGCCACTCTCAGCGCCACAATGTAAGTCCGTAAATGGGCTCTTACCTGTGTCCATCTTCTCTCTAGGCATCTCTTGCGGCGTTTCATCACCCGCAGCTCCTCGGTAAACCAAGGAGCCAGGGTGGTTCGCCGCCGCAAGAGAGGCCGCAAGGGCGCGACCCGATCCAAGGCTCCCACGGCCGCACTATTCCATGCGGCCGTGAGGTCCTCCATCGGGGCACGGGTCAAGGGTACAGGAAATGGCCCAAGCGCCGTCTGGAACCCATCCGGGTCCATCAGGCGCCTGGGGCGGAACCAGATTGGTGACTCCGGTTCCGCCTCCCCGCGGAGGGGAGCAGCGGTCTCTTGATTCCTATTCAAGAGAATTACTTTATATATAGTCAATATAGGCACAGAGTTAAATTTTTTTAACATTTTCTAATGGTGGTGGTGTGCCTCGTGATTTTTTTCATGAAAAAAGTGTGCCTTTGCACAAAAAAGGTTGAAAAACACTGTGCATTGGGCTTATTATTCAGGGAGGCCTTATTTTTGGGGAAACAGGGTAATCAGCCATTTTCCGTAGGTCATTCAACAATTTAAACTGACCAAAATAAAAGTTCTTCCTTCTTTTTTTCTCCTGAGCAGATCTTCGGGTCACAAAACTCTTTCTTCACTTCATTCAACTATCTCCTGTACTTCATTTAAATAACAAAGTAAGCAGAAGCACGTTCTTCTAGAGAATCATTGCATATCCTTCCATGCAATCATGCTTGCGTTGCCCTCCATGTGCCACAACAGATCACATAATAGCCATCACCTCTCTGCTTGCCTTTATTGCCTCTTAAAATTATTCCCTTCTATCCAGGCACACAAATTCATCTACTTGCTCTATTTTAATCAACCTTTATGTATAACTTGCAACCCTTCGCTCCCTTTTCCTTATCAAATATAACTACCATATTGTGTAAGACGCACTGGAGTATAATATGAACCACAATTTTGAAGAGGCAAATAAAAAAAAGGTTTTGCACTGTGCTAACCTCCCCAAAATGGCCTGTTTTTCACGAAAATGGGTCGGTTTTTCCCCCCCAAAAAAGGGCATGAATTTAGGACACATGTAGAGTGCTCCACGGAGGGGGGGGGGCAAAAATGAGCAAAAAACGGCCTGTTTTTCGTGAAAATGGGCCCATTGTTGTCAAAAAAAGGGTATGGATAGCCTTTAGGAGGTTTATAGAGTGCTCCTGGAAGCTGGGGGGAGGGGGCAAAATTGAGAAAAAAACAGCCCATTTTTCTCTCATTTTTGCCCTCCTCAGCCCCCAGGAGCACTCTGGAAGCCTCCTAAAGGCTATGTATGGCCATTTTGGTGAAGGGGGAGGGGTTTCAGGAAGCTAAAAATACTGTATTCAGTGTATAAGATGCACTCAGGTTTTCAGTCTCTTTTTGAGGGAAAAAGGTGTGTCTTATACTCCGAAAAATACGGTTGGTTGGTTTTAGATACTCTGATTTTCAGATTCACGGTCCTCATTGCATCATACAATACGTTTAACATTCACTGTAAATTATTTGGTTCTGAACCAATTATACGGCATCATCTGCATATTAAGGAACATGTGTAGTAACGAACACCCCTCTAATCACTACAAGAGTTTGTTATAAATTAATTTGTATATGGTTGCTGTTGTTAGTTGCAAAGTCATGTCTGACCCATTGCAACCCTATGGACAATGTTCTTCCAAACCTTCCTGTCCTCTACCAATCTCCTGGGGTCTATTTAAGCTCACACTGACTGCTTCGGTGACTCCATCCAGCCGCCTCATTCTCTGTCGTCCCCTTCTTCTTATACCACACCTTCTCCTCAGCGGGACTCAGGGCGGTGTACAGCCAAACAGTAAAAGTCAGTTAGTATAAAATTAATGATAAAAACAAGTAAAATGCTATTAAAAATGTATTAAACAGTACGCCTAATTTTCAAATTTTGATAAAAACCCTATCTAAAAGCAAGTTAAAAACTATGCCAGGCCGGCCGCATGAAATAAATGGGTCTTCAAAGCCCGGCGGAAAAGGCGCAGGTCCGTGATCGTGCGAAGGTCAGGGGGTAGGTCATTCCAGAGGGCAGGAGCAGCCACAGAGAAGGCTCCCCCCCTGGGTGTCGCCAGCTGACATTGCCTAGCCGACGGAACCCTGAGGAGGCCCGTGGTCAGCCTCCTCAGGGTGCCGGTGGGAGGTATTAGGTAGCAGGAGGCGGTCTTGCAAATAGCCAGGTCCCATGCCATGGAGCGCTCTAAAGGTGGTTACTAGCACCTTGAAGTGCACCCGGAAAGCCACAGGCAGCCAGTGCAGCTCGCGCAGGAGAGGTGTCACATGGGAGCATCTCGAAGCTCCCGGAATCCCCCGCGCGGCCGCGTTCTGAACTAACTGGAGCCTCCGGGTGTACCTCAAGGGAAGCCCCATGTAGAAAGCATTGCAGTAGTCTAAGTGGGAGATGACGAGGGCTTGAGTGACCGTGCATAACCGTGTTGGCAGAGTGATAGCTTTCCTCTCCAGGAGCAATATGTATATTAAACATCCACAAGGGCATCATACATTCTAATCTTGCTCCTTGTTCAGTGTTGAGCCATTTGCTAACTATTCAATTTTTTTTCAAGTGTTTTACTTCCATCATATAAGCTTTTATCACACAGAGCATAAATCATAGGGCTGGAAGAGACCTTGGAGGTCTTCTAGTCCAACTCCCTGCTCAAAGCAGACCTCATACCATCTAGGTCAAATAGTTATCCAGTCTATTTTGAAAACCTCAAGTGATGGAAAACCCACATTGACTGCTGATTTTTCATAAGGTCTTGAAGTCATCTTTGAATTGTGTGGATTCATTTCTCTTTCGTTCCATTCCAATTATTATTTTTTTATCCTTGCCTTCTTTTATTCTTTGATTTTTATCTATTCTTCTCATTTTTTTCTTATTTTAATGTTTTTACTTGTGAGCTGAACAGATTTATTGGGAGTTTGGGGGGGGGCATACAAATTTAATGAATAAATAAATATCGTGCAAAAAAATTCCCATAATTCAAACCTCTGAAGTTCATTATATGCTTTTTCTAATTCAACAAATGTATAATAAGCATTCTGTACTCCAGTTATACACACATGACCAGCTTCTGATAATGAATCCTAGATATTTATTACAGTCGTATATCTTTCATCAATGCAGCAAAAAGGGCAGTGCACGTATCAAAGCTTTCTACGTAGCAAACAGGAATGAAAACCTATTTTAGCAAACAAATTCAAGGAGAGAAATCTCAGGTTCAGAAAGATCCAAGAATAGTCCCTTTCCAATCCAGTGTTCCAGGTAATCCAACAACAGCACAGAGACAGAGTGACAAGTGGGACATTCAAATGAAATCTTCCACAAAGAGCCAGTTAGGAAAGCTATGTCTTTTCTTTTTGCAGTGGTACCAAGATTGGATGAATGTCAATAACAGACCATAGTAGTGCAGAATAAGTTGATGATGGTTTGTAGATGTAGTGAAAGATTCAGGAAGATTGGGTGTGTGTGTGGGGTGTGTGTGTCAGATTCCCCTCTAAGAGGTGACTCAATGCAAGAGACAAAACTCCTGGAATGGTCTCCTGAGCTATGTTCATCATCCTACATTCCTTTTGGAGCTGGATTCAACAACACAACTGGAGCAGGGGTCTCCAACCTTTGCAACTTTAAGCAAAGCTGGCTGGAGAATTCTGGGAGCTGAAGTCCTTCAGACTTAAAGTTGCAAAAGTTGGAGACCCCTGATCTGGAGAATGGATGGAAGGCAATAGTTCCAATCAGCTGTTCGGAGGTGCATGAAGCTGGGTTGAAGAAGCCTCCTCTAAACTGTTGCAGATCCAAGACCAATTATGGTGACAGTAGTATGTATGGCGGTAGTTCATCAGATAAGCAGTGTCAGTGATGGTGACATGAATGCCTTGCCATAGTATTCCAGAGGATACGAGTATGTGGAAGGTGCCACTGGGTGGCAGCAGAAGCAAACCAGTGGGTTTGATCAAAGGTCACCTTGTATCCAGAGGTGGTTCGAACCAGTTCATCCAAACTGGTAGTTAAAAAATGCTATCGGTTTGGGCGAACTGATATTTCTGATGATCACCTGTGACGTGTGATTTATATTAGATAGAAATCAGGATTTTCTGATTTCTAGCTAATCTGTGGCACAGCGGATCTCTCCCCCCTCCCCACCGTTCTACTTACCTTTGCAGATGCGCTCAGTAGCAGACTCTGCCTACTCGCCCAGAGTAGGGCGGAGCTTCCACCTACTCATCGTGTCTGTTTTTGATGCACATTTGCGAACCGGTAGGGAAGGTAAGTAGATTTCACCCCTGGGATAATTTCATTAAGGCTCGTCTATGTGCCTGGCTTCAGGAAAGGGGCAGCTTTCCTCCAGCGAGAGAGAAAAGAAATTTATCAATGACATCCCACAAAGAGAGTTTTGTCACCTGTCACACCAAGAGTTGGAAGAAGTCTTCCTGTACCCAACCTGACAGAGGTCTGTGAAGGATGGCCTGAAGCTATCTGTTGACTTGCAGTCGCTCATGTTGGGGATATCAGATGCAGAAGGATTTTCGTATTTCACTGACAATTTCAGTCACTGCACAACAAGAAAGTTACAGGTAGGCCTCGACTTACGACTGGAAATGGGAGCAGAATTCTGGTTATAAATCATTAGAGTGTAAGCTGAAGCATCCACATGACTGGATGCAATATTATTTTTTTTGGGGGGGGGGATTATGCTGGCTGTTGCAATACCTGTTTAAAGAGTGGCTGTGTTGTGCTTTTTGAATTGTACAAGTTTCTGGTCCCCAAGCCATCTACACAAATCCAGTTTACTGCTTTTACTGAGTTGATCCATCCAGGAAACCACTTTGCTCTGAGCAAATTAGCTTCAAATAAATTAGTTGGAGATTAATTAGAAAGAGGGTGGAGGGAAGGCAATTGGTATAAAAAGTGTATTGGTATAATTAATTTTAAGTAATGCTGACACCAGAGTAGAGAAAGGAATAATTAAATCCAGGCTGCAAACCTGTACACATATTTACTTAAGAGTAGCCCTCAATGAACTTACTAACTCCATATGTAAGTAAATGGCTTATACTGCAAATGTACTTGATTCCAATTTCATACATTTAAGACCATGGATAAGATTTACTTTTTTAAAAAGTAAATGAGCTACTTCCCCCCAAAAAATTGGGCAGCTTTATAGAAGTATTTGCCTCCTTTAGATGGAGTATCTTCTTAATTGGGGCTACCATTATTATTTTTTCTCTGGAGTCTGTTGTTTTGATTCAGTCAATTGTTTTCTGAGTACGTATGCAGTGCCATCTGCAATCAAATGCATTGTCTGGATTTGTGCAACATGCTACGCTAAACTGTGGTTTGATTCTCTTCCCCCCCCCCTTTCTTTATTAAAATTTATTATGAGATAAAATACAAATAAAAACAAAAATTAAGAAAGAGAAAAAGAGAACTGCAAGAAGAAAGAAGAAGGGGGAAAAGTGATGATGTTCAACTTTTTTCAGTAGAGTACAAAAAAGTGTTCTAATCTCAGCCTTTTGCTTTACATTTCTAAGTATCACATAAAGAACGGTTGCAGGAACTGGGTATGTCTAGTTCAGTAATGACGAACCTTTTTTGGCTCGCGTGCCAAAAGCGGGGGGAGCGCAGGGGGGGTCGTGCGTGGGCGTGCCACACCCATAATGTTATGTGCGGGACCTCCTGCTTTTGGCACGCTTTTTCCGCCCTCCCCAGGCTCCAGAGGCTGTCTAGGAGCCTGGGGAAGGTGAAAATAGCCTCCCCACCACTTCCAGAGGCTTCACAAGCTTCCCTGAAGCCTCCAGAGGGCAAAAAACGGCCTCAAAAGAAGGCCTAAATCAGCTGGCCAGTGCACACATGTGCGCTAGAGCTGACAGGGCAATGCCTCACGTGCCCTAAGAAATGGCTCCACCTGCCACCTGTGGCACCCATGCCATAGGTTCGCCATCACTGGTCTAGTTTAATGAAAAGAAGGACTAGGGGAGATATGATAGCAATGTTCCAATATTTCAGGGGTTGCCACAAAGAAGAGGGAGTCAAGCTATTTTCCAAAACACCAGAAGTCAGAACAAGAAGCAAAGGGTGGAAACTCATCAAGGAGAGAAGCAACATAGAACTGAGGAGCAATTTCCTAACAGAACGATTACCCTATTTTTCAGAGTATAAGACGCACCTTAGTTTTGGGAGAGGAAAATAGGGGAAAAAATCTGCCTACTAGGTATTCATCTGGCTAGCGTCCCTAGTCTGGTCAGTTTCAGCACATACGTTTGCTGCTTTTGAGCGTGCACAGGGTTGTTTTTTATCCCCTGGCTGGGGATAAAAAAACAGCTGATAAAGCACAGCTGATCGTTGGAGGGAGCAGCAATGAGAAAAGCAGGCAAAGCAAGGAAGATCGCTTCACTCGTTAACGCCTCATTAGGGCTGAAAAAAAGCTTCGAAAAAGCTACATTCGGAGTATAAGACACATCCAAATTTTCAGCCTCTTTGGGGGGGGGGGAGATGTGTCTTACACTCTGAAAAATACAGTAATCAATGGAACAACTTGCCTCCAGGACCTGGGACTGCTCCAACTCTGGAGGTGGTTAAGAAGAGTTTGGACAACCATTTGTCTGATATGGAATAAGGTTTCCTGAGCAGCGGGGCAGCAGCTTCCCTGAGCAGGGGGTTGGACTAGAAGACCTCCAAGGTCCCATCCAACGCTGTTATTCGGTAATTTTTTCAAGCCATTTTTATAACAACAAAGACATTCTAGTCATCACAACCTGAAATAAAAGTTTCATTTTTTTCCAGTTTTCCAATAGAAACATAACTAGAAAGGTTCTTTTCTTTAATTAAAAGTCAGTTTTGCCATCTCCACCAATTCTGTCCCCTTTACTATCCATTATGGGTTTGGTTCAGTGGTGGGTTTCTGCAGGCTTGCACCTACTCGCGAGAGCCGGTTGGTGAAATTTAGAGAACCGGTGAGAGGGGGTTCCACTGGCTTACCTGGAAGTAAATCTGGGCCGCCACTGCCAGTGACCCAACGGGAAGGAAAGGAAAGGAAAGGAAAGGAAAGAAAGAAAGAAAGAAAGAAAGAAAGAAAGAAAGAAAGAAAGAAAGAAAGAAAGAAAGAAAGAAAGAAAGAAAGAAAGAAAGAAAGAATTTATCATCACAATTGAGTCCAAAATTTTGGTTGCTAAGCAAGAGTGTTGTTAAATGAGTTTCACCACATTTTAAAAGGTGGCCACTCCCACCCTGTCACATGACTGCCAAGCCACGCCCACAAAATAGGCCACACCTACAGAGTAGCTTCTAAAAAAATTTGAAACCCACCACTGGTTTGGTTCTTTCTGAGCTGGTGTAACATATATGCATATCCATAGTGTCTCTCCATTACGTGCAAACCAGGCCCTCTGTTGTGGTCTGCCGCCAGCCTACGGAGTTGGCAACAGAGTCAGACAGTGAGAAGATTGGGGAGGAACATGGGCCACTCCTGGAGTCTGGGGAAAGCTCGGACAAGGGCTCTGTGTCGGATGCAGAAAGGGGGCTAGAGCCATCTGGGAGTTATGTGCTGCCTCCTAAGTCGGACAGCAGCGAGGCGGAGGAACAGGGGGAGTCCGTTTCCAGTGCGTGCATGTGCAGAGCTGCCAGAAGGAAAGAACAGTGAAGACAAAATGGGTGACTTGGGAGTAAGGCTTGGAGGTGATTGGCCCCTCCCAAAGGACATAACGGAGGAGCAAAGGCACGTGAGTCTTTGCAGGAAACAACTTTGTTCGTGTTGTTCGTTTTACATGCTGAAACTGCATTTTGACTTTGTGCTCCGTGTGTCCTTGCCAAGGTAATTGCCAGTTAGGTCTTTAGCAGGGTTTCAAGGAAGATAAAGGTGGGTGCTTATCAGCCTTATCCCAAAAGACTGTGGCAGCCTACTGTTAGACTTCTACAAACTATTTGTGACTCATTACGGGCTGTGAATGAATATAATTCACAACCTTTGAAATAAAAAGAGGGTTTTGGGGACTAAACGTGCTTTTTACTGTATCAGGAAGCCTTGGTCAGAACACCCCCAAAATTTGTTCCCATATTGCTTTTTCACTTCTCATCATCATAGTATGTGGAGGCAGGAGGCCAATTTTGCTTCCTCTTAACCCGGAGCATCTGTGGAGTTATGTATGTATGTATGTATGTATGTATGTATGTATGTATGTATGTATGTATGTATGTATGTATGTGTATAACATGTTCTTTTCCCTGCATGCAGCTTCTTATTTCATTTTCTGTACTGTATTTATTTTAAATTTTACTTAGCGAATTTCACTCTTTATCTTATTTCCAGGAGGTCTACCATGATGTATGCAAAAATATCCTCCAGGTTAGTTAATGATTAAAGGGCAATTAAAGCTCACTTCCAAAGTTGAAACAATCCTAACCCATTAGAACTTAAACTGATCATAATATTCTGCATCAGGAGTGTGAAATTAAAACCGGTACTCAGAAATCAACTTTATATAGCTTTGCACTTGGGATGATGAAGCAGAGGGCATACCCTAGAAAATGTTGCCAAAAATCATGTTCAGTTCATTGATGGTATTAGTAGAACAGTACTAAATGTATTGTCCTAGCCCAGTTAGCCCAGGGGTGTCAAACTCAAGGCGCTGGAGCTGGCCAGCAGGGTACCTACATCTGGCCCATGGGGTCACCCTGAAAACAGTGAAGGACTGGGCCGCAGTGCTTCTGCCAGCAAAAACAGGCTCTTTGTTAAAATATTCATGACTGGGAGAGACATGATAACAAGGTCAGCCAATAAATAGGCATAGCGGCTAAGTCAGACCTGAGTCTGTGCAAAGTATTGAAACAGAAACTTAAGCAGTCTGCTGCTCTGTGAAGTAAACTAGCAGTCTGTCTGGGCTTGTCTGCTGATATGAAACTAACTGCTTCTGTTTGCCTGTGACTCTCCTGCCTTGTGTTTACTTGGATAACCACCTGTTGGTATTGTACATTTAGTCATCTATTCTTATGTATATTATGAAATTAATGAATCCAGCTGAATCAGTTATCTGTGTGTGCTTCTGGATTTGTTTTTCTGCAATAAACTCTCATGCTCCTGAGCTCCCTTTTTGACTGTGATGGTGTCCTACAACCCTCTGTCAGTGAAAACGGAATTTGGGAGGGCCTCCCGCAGCCTTCCTAGGCTCTGTTTTTGCTGGCAGAGGGTTGCAGGAGGCCGTTGCAGCTGAAAATGGAGCTCAGGGGTCCGTTTTCTCAGGCACCCCTGACACGAGTGACGTCAAGCTGGCCACCCTCGCCACCCGCCACCCCCGAGGTCAAACACAACCCTGAAGCAGCCCTCAATTAAATCGAGTTTGACACCCCTGACCTAGCCAAATCTAAGGGATCCTTTAAAAAGCTAAGCAGGGCCTATTTTGATTGGAAATTGGATGCGTGACTATTAGGAAAAGTCATGGCAGTAGATTAGACATGGAGATTAGAAAAACAACCTGGAAGAAAGTGATGGTCAACCATGTCACTTGGGTATTGAGTTGTAGAAGATTGACAAGGAGTTACTGGGGTGAACATGTAAGATTTAGCTTCGCGTTTCTCAACCTCAGCAACTTAGTAGTTGGGAAATTCTGGGAGTTTAAGGCCACGCGTCTCGAAGCTGGTGGGGTTGAGAAGCACTTTATTTAGCCCACGGAGACAATATTGTGTCTCACTTTCTTCACGCCCATGCTTAGAAAAAGCAGTCAGCTCTGCAGATTAAAAAAATTCCATTTTTATGATTCTGTAGTTGTTATTCACATCACTTCTTGCCTGTGAATCTTATGAGTGCAGCCTAGTTGTAGGAATTAAAATAAAAGGGGCAATATTAGCCCCTTAATCTAAGGGCAGAAAAACAATAGCTTCATAGTGGACAAGTTCTTATAGAAATATTCTGGGAAAGAGTCACTTCTCGGGAGCCCCACGTTAGGAGTCAGCTTTGACAAGTGTTGTATGCTAGGAACAAGGGCCTATCTTTAAAAGAGGATCAGTAATCTACGTTATTGACAAAAATGTCATATAACCTTTTAGGTATTGTTTGTGAAGGATCTTATCTTAAAAATGTCTCTGACAGAAGTTCCACTGATTGTTGAGACCAAACTATTAATAAGATGCCCTTGCTCAGTGATGGCGAACCTTTTCCAGACCGGGTGCCCAAAGCGTAAGCAGGCATGTCACTGGTGGGTTTCAAAAAATTTTTAGAACTTCTTTTGTAGGTGTGGCCTGCTTTGTGGGAGTGGCTTGCCAGCCATGTGACCGGGTGGGAGTGGCTTGCCAGCCATGTAACTAAGTGGGAGTGACTTGGCAGTCATGTGACTGGGTGGGCATGGCCAACTTGTAAAATGTGGTGAAACTTACTTAACAACACTCTTGCTTAGCAACCAAAACGTTGGCTCAGAAACTCTGGCATTTGAAGCATGCAAGTCTTAAAGCTGTCAAGTTCCAAGACCCTTGCACCCCTAAGCCTTTAGAAAAAAACAACCCCAGGGGTGTTCAAACTTGACAGCTTTAAGACTTGTGGACTTCAACTCCCAGAACTCCTCCTCTCGCTCTTCCTCTTGATGATGTGCAGATGGGTGGGGGGAGGGAGCTGGAACCGGTTCTAAACAGCACTGTAGATTTGTGGGACCTCTTCTATAGAAGAGCTTAGAACTGGCAGGAACCCACCCCTGATGCATGTGTGAATGCGCACATGTTCCCCAACTTCCAACTGGCTGTATCTTGTCTTAGCCCCTCATTTCCAAAACAGGCTCCTCCTGAAAAAACTCTCCCTTCCTTGTTCTCTCCAGAGCTGGATTTTGTGCCATATTGTGAACTTGGCAATAGAGCAGCGATGTCTCTAAAGTCATTTAATACCTTCTGCTCTTCTGTCGCTCCCCACTTAGGCTCCTTAACAGCTCTGCAAACAGAAAATAATTAAGCCCAGTCGGGCCTCCCCCAGGTACATCTAATGCCATGCATTCATCAGATGCATAAACAAAAAAGCCCACAGAGCTTGGCATTTCCTTCCCTTTTCTTCCATTCCCAAGTTGTCCCACAATTAAAATAAAAATTAATCCTTAGCAGGTTATTTATCTATTCTGTTCAAGCAGAGAGCTCAGACACTTGGCGGTAGCTTTCTCCTCTGGGGTGCAGGGGAGGGTCACTTTTTCAGCCCACGGAATGAAAACACCATCCAGAAATGAGCAACCTGGGGGCTTTGTGGGGTTCCAGCAGTGGCAAGAGCCAAGTTGTGCATTGCGGTGGACCTGAGGGACTCCTTACAAGCTTTCCTGCTGCCCTCTCTGCCCTCCCTACCAATACGGCCACCGGGCAGAGCAAAGTCGCTTCAGGGTGTAACCCATAATGTCCTCGTCTCATTAAGCTTGAAAGGGAAAATGGAGTGAAGCAGTGGTGGGTTTCTGCAGGCTCGCACCTACTCGTGAGAGCCGGTTGGTGAAATTTAGAGAACCGGTGAGAGGGGGTTCCACTGGCGTACCTGGAAGTAAATCTGGCCCGCCGCTGCCAGTGACCCAACGGGAAGGAAAGGAAAGGAAAGGAAGGAAGGAAGGAAGAAAGGAAGGAGGGAGGGAAGGAAGGAAGGAAGGAAGGAAGGAAGGAAGGAAAGAAAGAAAGAAAGAAAGAAAGAAAGAAAGAAAGAAAGAAAGAAAGAAAGAAAGAAAGAAAGAAAGAAAGAGAATTTATCATCACAATTGAGTCCAAAATTTTGGTTGCTAAGCAAGAGCGTTGTTAAATGAGTTTCACCACATTTTAAAAGGTGGCCACTCCCACCTGTCACATGACTGCCAAGCCACGCCCACAAAATAGGCCACACCTACAGAGTAGGTTCTAAAAAAAATTGAAACCCACCACTGGAGTGAAGGATTGCAAGCTATCCCTATGGTGACAAAACAAATGAATGTGCTGATCTTAAGGGGGGGAAGCTAGAAAGCTGAGAAAAAGATGGAAAGACTATGAGTTATGGTGGATGTTTGTCCATTGTGTTCAAAGAGGACCTTGGCATCTAAGAGGTGGTGGGCTGTCCACGATGTGTCCGCAGGTGGCTGGTAAGGCTTCTACAGGCATCAAATGTTCTGCCACATGTTGGGCTGACATTTGTGGGCACCATTGTTGCAGCGTTTGCAACTCTGGCTTTGCAGAGTGCTCGCTTGTGCTGTGGTTGCTCTTCTGTCCTCAGATGCCTGGTAGCCTTGGTGGATCAGCGTGCACCATGTTGATCGGTCTCATGTCAGGGTTCCCAGGAGATGGTGTCGATATCCAGGGACTCGAAGGAGGCTTTCAATGTGTCTTTGTGTTGCTTCCTTTGTCCCCCGTGAGATGACTTTCCTTGAGACAGTTCACCCTAGAGGAGCTGTTTGGGGGATGCGATGATGGTCTGGCATCCTTGCAACATGGCCTGCCCAGCAGGGTGTGAACGGATGGCAGGCCTGCTCTGGAGAGGACTTCTGGGTCTGGCACCTTGTCCTGCCACCAGAATTCTACGGAGGCAGATCGTGTGGACGTGGTTCAATGTATGAGTTATGGCAACACTGGGAGAAGGGTGTTGGGGAGCATGGGGCTCACTTTGAGGAATGAATGTTGAAAGAAGGACTGCCAGAAGGCCAATGGCATCAAGAAGGGTCAAAAAGTCAAGGGGTGGCCTAAGCCCTGTCTTACATGCGTTGTGTTACACACACGCACAGGACTTTTGGTTCCATGGGTCACCATCTGGGTGTTGTGGTGGTTAAAGTGCAGTTTTGCAGGCAAATTCTTCCCACAGCCTGCAGTTCGATCCTGAAGGGCTCAAGGTTGACTCAACCTTCCTGTTAGCAACTCTGGGTTCAGAACCAGTGTCAGAACTCTGGTTCCTTTACCAGTATTAGCTAATGAATGCGGAATAGTGTAATTCACCGGACAGTAATGAGATACGTTGCTGTAAACCACAAACAAACTCTAAGACAGTGATAGTAAGAAAATAAATAGTCTTTACTTTGTAGCAACTAAAATGCTTCTTCCGACTAACTTCTCAAACAAATATCAACTGTCCTTCACCAAACAAAGTTTATCTCACAGTGATGCATAACAGATCCTCCTTCTTCTTCTCCAACGACAATCAGGTAAACACAGGATCACAAGGAATCTAACAGGGAATGAGCTTGTGATTCTGAGCTTCCTTTATAGTAGGACCGTATAATTACAGACAATGAGATTATGTCAGTTCTTAAAGCTACACAATTCCTTAAGAACATAGGCTCATATATATTGCCAACCCAATATAAGGCTGAATATCCTAACACTTCCATTCTTCTGGGGTTGGAAAAAGGAGGACCCAGATTGTTGGGGGCAATATTGGGAGCATATAATAATAATAATAATATTTTTATTTATATACCGCCTCCTCTCCCCGAAGGGACTCGGAGCAGTGCACAGGGAGAAATTAAAAATACCAATATAAAATACAAAATAAATAGATAAAATACAAATTAAACCAGATTATCTCTGCGCTAAAATCACCCAATCTAATTACAGTAAAATCCCCTAAAACCCTATTAAAAGACGGAAGACTAACCTAGGCTGGCCAAGCAGAAAAAGTGTGTTTTTAATTTTTGACGGAAGGAGCGGAGGTCCGTAGTTGTTCTGATCTCAGGGGGAAGGTCATTCCAGAGGGCTGGGCCCGCCACAGGGAAGGCCCTTCCCCTAGGCGTCGCCCGCTGGAAAAGCCTAGTGGACGGCACCCGGAGAAGTCCCTCTCTGTGGGAGCGAATCGGCCGCAGGGATGTATGGGGCAGGATCCGATCCCGCAGATAACTAGGTCCCGTGCCATGGAGCGCTTTAAAGATGATGACTAACACCTTGAAGCGCACCCGAAAGACGACAGGCAGTCAATGCAGCTCGCGCAAGAGCGGTGTTATGTGGGTAAACCTAGAGGCTCCCATTATTGCTTGTGCGGCTGCATTCTGGACAAGCTGAAGTCTTCGGGTGCACCTCAAGGGGAGCCCCATGTAGAGAGAATTGCAGTAGTACAGTCGGGATGTCACGAGGGCATGAGTGACTGTGCAAAGGGCATCCCGATCCAATAGGGGACGCAACTGGCGTACCAGGCGAACCTGGTAAAACGCCCTCCTGGCCACGGCTGTCACTTGATCTTCCATGGACAGCCGGGTATCCAGGAGGACGCCCAAGTTGCGTGCCCCATCCACAGGGGTAAGGTGTTCGTCCCCTATGGCCAGTGATGGAGTCAACTGGTTGTACCGGGATGCCCTTTGCACAGTCACTGCTTCTCCTATGTGGAATTCCCCTTAGGGAGTTCCTTTTCTTATCAGATTGTTTTTTTCTGACTCTTTGTTGCTTTTGCTAGGGTCCTTTTTACATCCCCCCCCCTGCATTCTGGAGAGAATCTACTCACTCTGTTAAGGACACTGATGTGGGAGGCTCTATTGGGTAAACTGGCATGGTCACAAACTCTACCCCTGCATCTATTTTACATGGTAAACTGCCCAGAGAGTGCTGTAAAACGTTAAGGGGTGGTCTATTGGCCTAAATGCTATTGCTACTGCTATCTTGAGCTCCTTTTATATAACACCATCCTTGCACTCTCCTGCAAATGCCACGGAGGAAAGCTAATCTCCTGCACCATTGGGTATAAGGAAGCAAGAATGGGCAGGGAGTGTCAGGAAAAGCATAAAAGAGAGCTGAACGCAGGGAAGAGGGTTGAGGTAGCATGTTGTTGTTGTTCGTTGTGAAGTTGTGTCTGACCCATTGCAACCCCATGGACAATGTTCCTCTAGACCTTCCTGCCCTCTTACCATCTCCTGGAATCCATTTCAGCACATGCCTACTGCTTCAGTGACTCCATCCAGCCACCTCCTTCTCTGTCGTCCCCTTCTTCTTTTGCCCTCCGTCTTTCCCAGCATGAAGCTCTTCTCCAGGGAGTCCTTCCTTCTCATTAGGTGGCCAAAGTATTTGAGTTTCCTCTTCAGGATCTGGCCTTCTAAAGAGCAGTCAGGATTGATCTCCTCCAGGACTGACCAGTTGGATCCCCTTGCAGTTCCAGGGACTTGCAGGAGTCTTCTCCAGCACCAGAGTTCAAAGGCCTCCATTCTTTGGTGCTCAGCCTTCCATACGGTCCATCTTTCACAGCCATAAATTGCAACTGGGAAAACAAAGTAGTATATAAAACCATAAATATATAAATAAGAGGTGTAGCTGGGTTGTGAATTGTGTTGGTGTAATCTAATTTAGCTAGACTTTCATTTTTTCGCCTTATGGTGTGCTTTTAATTTGTGTGGTTTACTATTTCATATTCGTTTTATGGGCTATGTAAGGTTGATTATACTGAAAGGATTAGTGAGTGTGTGTGAATGTGTGGGTGGGCGTTTATGCACATACATTAAACCAAGTGAGCATTAACCAACATTTGCATTTTGTGTAAATGTAGCTGCTAGGCCCTTAGCTAATTAGGTTTAACATTTGTGAGGACTGCTGTCCAAATTAATTATTTTGTTATATATCTTAGTTGCTTAATAAAATATCATTATCTGCATGCTTTGCAGAGAGAGAGAGAGAGAGCGAGAGAGAGCGAGAGAGAGAGAGAGAAAGAGAGAGGGAGAGAGAGCGAGAGAAGCTGCAGGATAAAAATAATGCCATTACTGTACTAATAAAAGTCAATTAATTACATCAACTCCCTAAAAGTGAAAAATAACCAGTGATTATTATCAACAGAAACTAATAATGAAATGATATTCACCCTGTGTTGAAAAGACCTCAAATGATAAAAACCTGTTATTAGCCTAGTGCTAGAAGGAAATTAAGGATGTTTTTAGAAGAGAACGCAGCTATCACAACAGAGCTGATGTGACAGTGAATCACGCTGAGCTGGAGTTTGTGCAAAGATTTTGTAGAAGATTTTCTAGAAGATCTTTCCTTAATTTGATGTCTCCTGATTTGATGAATCTGCATCCTTGGCCAACCTGGTTGAATATGGCAGGGATCAAATTCTAATACATCTGGAAACCTTCCGGTCTTCCAGGCTGGAAACCCAAGGTAGATCGAGTAGAGCAAAGATGTCACACTCAATTTCTTTGAGGGCCGCATCAAGGTTGTGTTGCTCAATGTCACTCATGTTGGGGGCGCCTGTGGCAGCCCAAGCACTCTGCCAGCAAAAGCAGGCTCCGGAGCTCCATTTCTGGCTGTGAAGGCCTCCTGCATCCTTCTGCCAGTGAAAATGGAGCTCTCCCAAGCTCCATTTTCACTGGCAGAGGGTTGCAGGAGGCCTTCACTGAGAGCCGGACCCTCACTATTTCCAGGGTGGCCCCATGGGTCATATCTAAGCACCCCATGGGCTGGATTTTGCCCCTGGGCCTTGAGTTTGAGTCATGGTATTGTGCACCGTTCAGGTCATGGTCAATCTAGGGGTGGGTTCCAGCTGCTGCTACTGCTGGTTCACTCAAGGATGCGCTGTGCACATGCGCACAGGTGCTTGATGCACAGTACTAAAAAAAAGATGGTGCCACCTATGGCGCCACCAAGAGAACTGTTTCAGGGGCGAGGTAGGCTTAGTTACTACCTACTTGGCCAAACCTGAACTGGTAGGGACCCACCTCTGGGTCAATCCTGTCAGTGAATGGGGGCTGGAAAGCAATGTGATGTAGGCCAGAATCAGCCCTAATTCTGTTTCCTGATTGAATTCAGCTGGCACCAAGCCATTCTCTGGAGGTGGCAGAAATAAATCTAACCTCGACAGCTAACCCTTGTAATCAGCTGAGTGGGTTTTATTCCAGAATTGTCTTTAAATATGCACACATGCAAGGGACCCCAGGGTATCTGAAACCTTTTATGATGTTTTAATAAGTGTCAGTCCCTCCAAACCTGGGGAGAATTAATCGCATTTTCCTATAGATTTCTACTTAGACAGTTAATTATTAATTAATGCCTACCTATCTCGCTCGGTTAGCAATTATCTCGTCCTAATCACTTTCTCTGCTATCACTCGCGACAGGCGCCAATGCGCTACTTTGCCGAATAAAGCCCTACGCGGGTTACAGACATTAATACAAAGGTAATTATAGTTTTATTGCTTATGTAATTCTGAATCATCTACATGGTCATTAGATTTATTTCTTGTAAAATTAAAGGTAAATACATTCTCAAAATTCTGATCCTTTCCCCCGTTTAGCTCTTGTCGAGTCCCTTCAGGGAGAGGGGGCGGTCTAGAAATCGAATTAAATAAATAATAAATAATAATTGTGTCTTTCAGTCAGGCTAAATAAGAAATATCCCTCCCTCCCTCCCTCCCTCTCTTCCTTCCTTCTTTCCCTCCTGGCTCATATCTATGACAGTTGCACGGCCATCATCTTTTGTGATCTTCTGACAAGGAAAGTCAACGGGGAAGCCCGATTCGCTTAACAATCATGTTACTAACTTAACAACTGCATTGATTCAATTATCAACTGTGGCAAGAAAGTGCATCAAATGGAGCAAAACTCACTTAACCATTGTCTTGCTTAGCAACATAAATCTTGGGCTCAAACTGGGGTTGTAAATTGAGGACGTCCTATACAGAAATATAGAGATGAGAATGACAGGAATAGAGATTAGAGATAGTGACAGAGATAGAGATTGAAAAAATAGCTATTTCTTCTTTTGGGGGTGTGCGGAAGACCTGATGAAAATGCAGTTTGATAGATGCAGCCCTTCAGATTGAATCAAATTTCCAAATCTAAGCATTTTGGGATTCATTCAGCAGTTCAAACCTTTTTTTTATCCAGCTGAATGATCAGTTCAAATACAATGAATGATTTGAATCTGTAAAATGTATCAACAGTTTAGACGCATTTGCTTCATTGAAATCACATTAATAATTTGACTTAAGTTCTTTAAAGCATCATAGATTTAAATTTCCATAACGGTTAGATGGTACGGTTGACAGAAGGTCATTATCATCGATTTTGCCTATTGTCTCCCACCCTTCAGTGGGGCTTGGCTGTATATCTCCGTGCGATTTGTTTGTCTTGATCTCTGGTCTATGACCTCAATAAAGTTTGACTTAAGTCTTTTTTCTTAGTAAAACATTGATAGCTTGATCACTTAATGTGTAAGGGTTGGGTGAATGTTACCCCTAAAAAATAAGAAACAGCAGCACAAATGCTCTTGGTCCACTTGTGGATCGATTCACAGATGCTTCTATAAACTCTCTAGAGAAAAAGACAGAACTCTAAAGAAAAAGACAGAAGCTGTTCCTGTATTGATATGATGACAATTATTGCTTAATAAATAATAAATACTTTATCAAAGACCGAGTGGTTAGTAATCATTGTTTTGTTGTTGTTAGTTGCAAAGTCATGTTTGACCCATCGCGACCCCATGGACAACATTCCCCCATGCCTTCCTGTCCTCTACCATCTTTCGGAGTCCATTTAAGCTCACATCTACTGCTTCAGTGACTCCATCCAGCCTCCTCATTCTCTATTGTCCCTTTTTTCTTTTGCCTTCAATCTCTCCCACCATTAGGCTCTTCCTTGGTGAGTCTGTCCTTCTCATTAGGTGACCAAAGCATTTGAGTTTCTGGCCTTCGAAAGAGCAACCAAGGTTGATCTCCGCTAGGATTGACTGGTTTGATCGCCTTGCAGTCCAAGGGACTCGCAGGAGTCTTCTCCAGTACCAGAGTTCAAAGGCCTCCATTCTTGGACACTTAACCTTACTTATGGTCCAACTTTCACAGCCATCCATTGCAACTGGGAAAACCAAAGTCTTGACTATACACACTTTTGTTGGCAGGGTGATGTCTCTGCTTTTTAGTCTGCTGTCTAGATTTGCCAGAGCTTTCCTCCCCAGGAGCAAGTGTCTTTTAATTTCTTGGCTGCAATCCCCATCTGTAGTGATCTTGGAATTTAGGAAAATAAAATCTGTCACTACTTCTATTTATTCCCCATCTATTTGCCAGGAATTGAGAGAGCTAGATGCTATCATCTTAGTTTTCTTAATGTTGAGTTTCAAGCCAACTTTTGCACTCTCCTTCTTCACCCGCAACAAGAGGCTCTTTGGTTCCTCTTCACTTTCTGCCATTAGAGTGGAAGAAAGAATGCTAGGATAACTCTCATGTAACTGAGCACGCAAAGACATTTTTTGGAGGAAGAAAAGAAGGAAATATACCAATAAAGGAAAATATTTGTTGCTATGAGTTGAAATGAGGGGTCCTTGGTGCTCTCTGAGCTTGGTTGTTTTCTTGCAGATGTTTCATTATCCAAACTAGGTAACGTCATCAGTGCTAGTAAGGAGTGAGGTTTTTGGAAGGGAACATCCAACAAAATATCAACCCTGACTGCTCTTTAGAAGGCCAGATCCTGAAGATGAAACTCAAATACTTTAGCCACCTAATGAGAATGAAGGACTCCCTGGAGAAGAGCCTCATGCTGGGAAATATTGATTGCAAAAGAAGAAGGGGACAGCAGAGACAGAGGTGGCTGGATGGGGTCACTGAACAAGTCAGCATGAGCTTAAATGGACTCTGGGGCTTAGAAGAGGACAGGAAGGCCTGGAGGAACGTTGTCCATGGCGTTGGGATGGGTCAGACATGACTTCGCAACTAACAACAACAGAAATCTAACAAAGGTAATTTCATATCCTTTCCCCCATGCCCTTGAATCGACCCCTACCCCCTTTTTGCAGGAAGTAACCACTTCCATAGAAATAAAATGCTTTTTCTTTTGACCCAGATTTACCTGAAAGTCAATTCAGGAAAGTGGTCTTACAGCTTAGCCAATGAATTGAATTTTGTCCGTCTAGTTAAGCTGGCAACTTGTTTTAGCTGGGTGCTGCTGGAGGATAGGAGCATTGTGATAAACCACCTCTGAATGAAATGCCAGTTCTGGGTCAGTGGAGCCTGCGATGAACTTGGTTGCTGAAAAATTTATATTGAATTTAGAACATTATTTTAGCTACTGACAAATGGAATCGGTATTGCATAAGGAATGGAGGGCAGTTTAATAATAATAATAATTTAAAAAAAAAGAAAGCCAAAAAGGAAGAACCTGGGTTTTACTATTTTAATATAAGCAATTTCTATATGCTTTTCTGGCATGGTGAATGATCTAATATTGGAATGTATCTGCTATTAAATGAAGGTTATATACTTCTTTTATTTATTTACTAGCCGTTCCCGGCCACGCGTTGCTGTGACCCAGTCTGGTTAAATGGCGAACCAATCTGTGTGTAGATCTACAACTGCACACACAAACACGTACACACAACTACCGTATAACCCCCAACCTAACTACCTACTATATTTCTCCCTCTCTCTATCCCTCTACCTACTTACCTACCTACCTACTGTATTTCTCCTTCTCCCTCTCTATCCCTCTACCTACCTACCTACTGTATTTCTCCCCCCCTTTCTCTATCCCTCTACCTACCTACCTACTGTATTTTTCCTTCTCCCTCTCTATCCCTCTACCTACCTACCTACTGTATTTCTTCTTCTCCCTCTCTATCCCCCTACCTACCTACCTACCTACCTACCTACCTACATACATACATACATACTTACCTACTCTATTTCTCCCTCTCTCCCTCTACCTACCTACCTACTGTATTTCTCCTTCTCTATCCACCTACCTACCTACCTACCTACCTACCCACTGTATTTCTCCTCTCTCTATCCCTCTACCTACCTACTGTATTTCTCCCCCCTCTCTCTATCCCCTACCTACCTACCTACCTACCTACCTACCTACCTACCTACCGTATTTCTCCTTCTCTATCCCTCTACCTACCTACTGTATTTCTCCCCCCCTCTCTCTATCCCTCTACCTACCTACCTACCTACCTACCTACCTACCTACAGTATTTCTCCCTCTCTCCCTCTACCTACCTACCTACCTACTGTATTTCTCCTTCTCTATCCCTCTACCTACCTACTTACCATATTTCTCCCTCTCTCTATCCCTCTACCTACCTACTGTATTTTTCCTTCTCTATCCCTCTACCTACCTACCTACTGCATTTCTCCTTGAATCTTATGGAAAGTGTATTTTATGTCATAAAGAATGACATAATACCTGTGGCCCACTACTCTCTCTGTATCCATCTACCTACCTTTTTTTACAATTTTTTACATTTCTGTTGCTTGTACCTGGCACAGGTGTGACATCTACACAATCTATATACAGTGTATATCATTGGTGCCATATTTGTAAGGAACGTTGTGTGAGAATTTGGAAGCGATCGGTGCAGTACTTTTGGAGATTACCTGTTTTGAACAAACTCATAATTACATTTTTATTTATATAATAGATATCCTCCCCTCCTTGGGGATTTAAAGGCTGTCTAGATGTGGCCTAATTTTATTACCAATAAAACAGAATATTTGTAGCTCGGAGCTGAAAGGAGGGGACCTCGGTACTCTCTCCACTTAGTTCTTTTCATGCAGTGATGATGTTACCTAATTTGGGAATGGAACATCTGCAAGAAAACAACCAAGCTCAGAGAGTACTAAGGACTCCTCTAGTTTTATCAATAACAGTAGCTTCAAGATGTTGATTTGAGAGTTACTGTCAACTCTGAAGCTGACCTGGCTGAAGCCATCTTTTCCTGCCTCATAGTTGCCATGAACTTTGAAAGAGGGAAGGGAGATGGCAAAAATAGATATGCCGGCTAACAGTCAAAACCAAAAGTTTTCTTGTGGGAACCAAGGTCATCTTAAGCAGGTGGCTGCTGAAGGAGGAGAGGAGTAGCAGCCTGCCAGCTGTATCCATTGGACAATGTGACAGGCGCCATTTGGGAGGGAGGACTTTAGCTCTTTTAATTAGGTGATTACTGCAGGAACTTTTAGAGTTGGTTTTCACGAATCTACCTGCCTCGGAGTTCTGCTTTTGATGGATGCCTTATGCGCAATCATGATAGTTACACAGTGAGTTTCATGGTCAAGCATAGACAAGAATTCCAAGTTCCTGGTCCAGCACCTTTCCCATGACAACTCATTGGCTCTTCTTTAACTGTCATATTCTTAATCTACTTTTCACAAGTGGGTTGTTGTTTTCTTCAGATTACATGCAGTGAATCAGGTATTTTGGAAAGCAGTCTGATCTGGGTGACAGATTGGAGCTAACTAAGCTTCTTTCTGCTGCATCCTTGGTCTGCTACCTGTAGCTGCTACCTCCTTGTGCCGCAAAGCAGGTGATTCTCCAAAATAGTTGGGCATCACAATTGGCCTCTGATGGTCTAGGAGGACCACCTCAAATGGAATTAGAGTGAGAAATAAGTCAACTCACTGTTGAATATAAATGTTGGCATGAGAACTCAGAGATCTGGAGCTATTTCTGGAGTAGTGCAACAAGATGTGGAAATTAAGCCTCAAGATGTGAGCATCACTCTCAGCCTGGTAGAGTTCATAGGGTGATAATAAAAGGATCGTGGTTGCCTTTTATAGGATTTTTGATTTATACATGGGACTTTCCATCTGCAAATAATGCATGATTTGATATCCTGTCACGAGAAGGGACAGTCAAATCACTTTAAATCAATTTTAGCTGTTTGGCCTCCAGAACACGAATGATCTTCCTTGTACATAATTCTACATCTAGGGCATAGCATCTCCATTATGGAGAATGGCAAGATTCCAACTCTTGTCTATCACTTGAACAAGGTATTCATTTCTTCCTGAAATCCTTTTTCAACTTTCCTAGCGCTTTCAAATCAGGGTAGGAAACCTTGAGATGACTTCTAGGTGGCAGCCAAGAAACACCAGAACCTTGAACTCTTTGCTGATGGCCATCTGGATTTTACCACTCAGAACTAGCAGTCCTAAACATGATCGATTGGGCGACAAACCTTACCTTGACACCAGAGGATTTTTAACTAGCAAACATTCTCCTCTCCCTCCAACCAGGATTTTAGGGCAGACTGTAACGTGACTTGTGTCCCTCAACAGCTTTTTCCAGATTGGCAGCTGGGTCTCTTTTTTTTTCCAGGCACCAGATGAAAAAAAGAGAAAAGGCTGGCAACTCATTCATACTTGGCACAAACATCTTTTGCTCTGACCTTTCTGATAGCAACACGCCTGCCTCTTGGAGATTTGTCAGTCAGGGAGAAGAACAAATGTCCAAACAGCTGGTGGCTGTACAGAGAAGGAACACATGATGAGCAAATGTAAGAGTAAAAGCTCGAAGAATAGGCAGCTCCAGGTTGTCGGCCACAGTAGATGATCCAGTGCCCTGCATGGTGCATGTGCCATTATGGGTATTATTTATATGCCACCAAAAGAACAAGGTTCCCTGGGTGACTTAGGCAAGAGTTAGAATGAGACCTTTTGAAACATTTTTGTGAGATGTTTTCAAGCATTATATGGCGGTTGAGACATGGAGTGGAGAAGACTCAGTGCCAAATCCTCACGTTTTATTACTTGACTAGCCATTCCCGGCCATGCATTGTTGTGGCCCAGTCTGGTTAAATGGTGGACCAATCTGTGTGTAGATCTACACCTGCACACACAAACACATACACACAACCACCCTATAACCCCAAACCTACCTACCTACTGTATTTCTCCCTCTCTCTATCCCTCTACCAACCTTCCTATCTACCAACCGACCGACTGACCGACCTTCCTACTGTATTTCTCCCTTTCTCTATCCCTCTACCAACCTACCTACCTACCTACCTACCGACCGACCGACCGACCGACCGACCGACCGACCTTCCTACTGTATTTCTCCCTCTCTCTATCCCTCTACCAACCTACCAACCTACCTACCTACCTACTGACCGACCGACTGACCGACCTTCCTACTGTATTTCTCCCTCTCTCTATCCCTCTACCAACCTACCTATCTACCGACCGACCGACTGAACGACCTTCCTACTGTATTTCTCCCTCTCTCTATCCGTCTACCAACCTACCGACCGACCGACCGACCGACCACCTTCCTACTGTATTTCTCCCTCTCTCTATCCCTCTACCTACCTACCTACCTACCAACCAACCTTCCTACTGTATTTCTCCCTCTCTATCCCCCTACCTACCTACCTACCTACCTACCTACCATATTTCTCCTTGAATCTTATGGACAGAGTATTATGTCATCCTTTATGACATAACACCTGTGGCCTGCTGCTCTCTCTCTGTATCCATCTACCTACCTTTTTTACAATTTTTTACATTTATGTTGCATGTACCTGGCACAGGTGTGATATCTACACAATCTATATATATTATTGGTGCTGTATTTGAAAGGAACGTTGTGTGAAAATTTGGAAGCGGTCGGTGCAGTATGTTCGGAGATTAGCAGTTTTGAACAAACTCTTGTTACATTTTTATTTATATAGATTAATTAATTAAAGTAATTGATACAGCTGCCCAGCTCGCTCACGGTGACTCTGGGCAGCAAACAGCATTAAAAAGGTACAGGTAAAACCCTACAATTTAAACACACATTTGGGTTGAATTCCAGGTGTTGTAATATAGGGGTGCAATTTTACAGTCATGCTGGTTCCTTAAAAGGACAGCCAATGGATAGAGGTTTCTGCCCTATTGCAGAAACTGGTAATCAATAAGCATACATTTTGATGGCTTTCTGTTTATTCAATCTCATGAAACACAACTCTTAACCTTTTTGCAAGGCATTTTTGCTTTCTCAACCTGGTATCCTCTGGAAGTGTTGAATTACAGCTCCCCAAACTCTCAACCAATGCAGTTATTCTCCACATTCCCAAGTTTGGGAATCGTAGTTCGGGACATGTAAAAGTTTACCAAAAGAGAAGCAAGCTGCAAATCTGCCATTCAGATTCCTGTTAACCTTGAAACCGGCAGGTGAGCAAAGCAGAAGCAGCTGCTTCACAGCAAGCGAAGGGAGCCAGGAGTCTTGGGTTGTGGCTGGAAACAATATGTTTCCTCTGAACACACAGATGAGAACTGGTTGGGAGCATGACTTTGTGTTTTATCTGCAACTTGGCAACCCCCCAAGGCTAGCAGCTGGCTTCCGACAAAATCTTCAAATTATAGTCATGAGCCTACTTTTCTCACTGCCATCAGAAGAAGCCCAAGTAGTGATGGGAACAAGCAATAGCGTGCTTACTCTCTGTGCAATTGTAACCAAATTTGCCAATTTCTCTGTGTATTTTCTGACTCTCGGTCTTATAGCAGTCATGGTGAACCTTTTTTCTCTCGGGTGCCAAAAGAACGCACATGCGGGCCCACACCCATAATTTAATGCACGTGTGACACACACACATGCGTGCATGGATTTTTTGGAGCATGGGGAGGGCAAAAATGGCCTCCCCCAATCCCCCGGAGGCCCTCTGGCGGCCAGAAGCGGCCCATTTCCCAACTTCTGGTGGGCCCCATAAACCCATTTTTCACACACACACAGCTCCAGAGGTTTTCCTGGAGCCTAAGGATGGTGAAAACAGCTTCCCCTGTCTCCCCCCCACTCAGAGACCCTCCGGAGGCTAAAAATGCCTCCACAGAGCCTCCATACGAGCCCTGTACTTACCTGGCATTGCATGGAGACTCCTGGGAAGGGAAGGCACGCTGGCACGCTGGAGCACAGCTAGTGCAACAGCTCGCCTGCCCGCTGATATGGCTCTGTGTGCTACCTGTAACATGTGTGCCATAGGTTCACCATCACAGGTCTATAGTGAGCCTGAGGAAGCTCCCATCTCTATTTTCTTTTAAATTCTCCATAGCCTTAGGTCACCTCTTTACTTTCCAACAACTTGCATATTTTCTTGTATATGGGTATTAGTGTGTGTGTGCGCACACGTAAATGGTTTTGTATTTTCCTTCAATTTATCTGAACTTTCTTTTAGAAACTTCTTCAAAGAAGAAGGGAACTTTGGAACAATTCTCATAGGTGGCATGGAATCTTCTTGCCCTTATTTTGTGATAAGACAATCAAGGGGATTGTGTATGCTTGTGTGAATACCTTGTTCCTGATAGCACAATAATCTGTGTGCTGGTTTGTTGCCTCCCTGGGCTTTTCAAACTTTCAAGTCCTGATGCATATTTTGATACAATATGTAAATATGAAGCTGGATCTCCAGAGCTTCCTTAATTAGCAGGACTCATATCCTCTTGCAAGATGCTTTCCTCCGAGTTAAGGAACATTTTGGTTAGCATCATCAAAGCTTGATGTACTGATAATAAGAAAGCAAGCATTAAACATCCAGAGTTCTTCTCCATTTTAATCGCTCGCTGTTGCTGCTAGAGATTTGGTTGATGTTGCTTTGGGGGCTAGATAGTATCAGTGGCAAAAAGGGTAGAAAATCTTCAGAGTGATGGAGGTAGCAATTATGATCATCTGTTTTCCATTTCTCTGTTATTTTCTGACTCTCAGCCGTGTTGAGCCTGGGAAAGCTTCCCTTCTCTCATTTTTAATTCTTCACAGCCTTAAGTCACCTTCTTACTTTCCAACAACTTGAAATGGTAACATATTTTCTTGTTTAATGAGACTTGATCAATAGGGTTCTTAAATGAAAACAGACTTGCCCATTATTAAAATATTGATACAGGTGCCCTTTGATATTAAGGGAAATGTAATTTATACTCTATTTAACAATAGCTACTACTCATTGTGAAGAGAGAAGTGCCATTTTAATTGGATTCTTTCTTTTTCCAACCCAAATTACATATTACAGTAGCAATCCAAATCTCAATTTATCTTCAGGAACTAAAGAAATGAAGACTAAAGTCTCAGCAGCATAGATTAAAATTTGCTTGTGTCAATTAAAATTACCGCACAAGCATTAGACTAAAGCTAACAGCTAAAAGTGGGAATTGCTTTTTCTCATCTCTCTCTCTCTCTCTCTCTCTCTCTCTCTCTCTCTCTCTCTCTCTCTCTCTCTCTCTCTCTCTCTCTCTCTCTCTCTCTCTCTCTCTCTCTCTCTCTCTCTCTCTTTTAACAGGAGTGGAATAAGAGCAATCTCTTGCATCTTAATGCATAAATGCATCTAGGAAGTTGATCCTAAAAAAGGAAGTAGGATACATTGCAACTGTTCTTTGATCTGGGCAGTTAGCAATTCCAGAAGTTTTAATCTCATACATCTGGAGGAAGATCTAACAGTACTTTCCATTATCTGGAAGGACATAGATGAGATCAGAACATTGCTGGTGTTTCTTCTAAGAAGGGTAAGCAACCAATTTCATGCTACCTTTTGGGCTGTTGGGAAAGAGAAGTGTTATTTAATCTCTTTTGCACTAATGTTTTTCTACTAGTACTGTTTAACCTATGAAAATCAGATGTTCTGCTTCAAGTGCCAAAATAAAAATATGCCCTTTGAATTGGGGATAGGTAGATGAGGATATTATTTTTTCCACCTAGGTATGGTTGAGAGTCACCTCATGAGATGCTGTCATGGCATCTGGCAAATAGATGGGCATAAAATGGAGGTAGTGACAGATTTTATTTTCCTGGACTCCAAGATCACCCCAGATGGGGACTGCAGCCAAGAAATTAAAAGACGCTTGCTCCTGGGGAGGAAAGCTATGGCAAATCTAGACAGCATGCTAAAAACCAGAGACATCACCCTGCCAACAAAAGTGTGTATAGCCAAGGCTATGGTTTTCCCACTTGCCTTGGATGGCTGTGAAGGTTGGACCATAAGAAAGGCTAAGCGCCAAAGAATGGCGGCCTTTGAACAATGGAGCTGGAGAAGACTCCTGCACTGAGTCCCTTGGACTGCAAGGTGATCAAACCAGTCAGTCCTAGAGGAGATCAGTCCTGACTGCTCTTTAGAAGGGCAGATCCTGAAGAGGAAACTCAAATACTTTGGCCACCTAATGAGAAGGAAGGATTCCATGGAGAAGAGCCTCATGCTGGGAACGATGGAGGGCAAAAGAAGAAAGAGATGGCAGAGAAGGAGGGGGCAGGATGGAATCTCTGAAGCAATAGGCGTGAGCTTAAATGGACTCCAGAGGATAGTAGAGGACAGGAAGGCCTGAAAGAACGTTGTCCATGGGGTTGCAATGGGTCAGACACAATTTCACGACTAACAACAATGGTTGAGTAACTGAAATGCTTTGGTTGAAATGAAACGTCTAGTTGAAATTGAATGAACCCAACCTCATTCACAGTTCTTTGGTAGGCTGGTTTTTTTATCATTGTGGAGCCATTTATATTATCAATTTGGATAGATTTTATGAGAAACCTCTGGTCTTTTGTATGTTTGCATGCCCTAACTAACGGCCTCAGACTTTGATTCACATGTTGCTTTAGGAAAGAAAGTACAACCTCTGGTGAAACATCTTAACCTGAAGAAATAAAATTCCTTCATTTGGTTATGTTTATTGCCGGTTATTAACAAAACGCAAACCAGGAATGGTGAATTCCTACAGCTTTATCTATAACTGGTCATCTTTCTCCATCTTTGGAAACCTTTCCTGGGAGATCCAAAAAATACAGACTATACTATAAGACCAAAACAGGTTAAATAACAAAATATACCGGTTGTCTTTCTTAAAAACATGTCCCTGCCTCCTTCACATGTTATTGTTCTACATCTGGTCAGGGGATCATGAGACCTCGTTCTACCCAAACATATGGGGTCCAGTTGATATTCAAACTGTTTGCTATTATTTCTTTTACAACCAATTTTCCTACATTAGGCGGCGCATGGATTCCATCCAGATGTGTGACAACCTTATTTCTTGGCATATTCTGGAAGTTCAAAAGTACACGTGAGAATGTGGTTTTTCCCCCCACCTTTGCACTAACACTTGAAAGGGAATGACTATGAAGATAGGCTCCCTGTTACATTATCCTTTGTAGCAAGACTCACCTAGCATCAGCTCCAATTAAATTTTGATATCTGGTGAATCATAAGAAGCTGATAACTTAATGCATCTCTTGACAGGCAGAGGACACAGTCAAATGTGACCTATCTGCAATTTCATCTTGATATATTTCTTGGCCAACCCTCTTGTGTGTACACTCACTTTTCCCTCACACCTTGCCATCATCCCACGGTGAGGAGTGAACCAATGTCATAGCTTCATCTGCAATGTGAAATTATTTCTGATCTAAGTTTAGCATTGCAATGGGCCCTCCAAGAGTATGCATCCTCCACGGCTGGCAGGTTTTAATATAAACTTTGGGTTTTTGATAAGGTTTCTCCTAATAGTGTTTCTGACTTGTTTTCCTCCTCTTCCAAAATATATGCATGTCACAATCATTGCGATCTTCTAAAATAAAGCTTCCTTTTGAGGACTAGAGCTATTAACTTGCTAGCGAACTATTTGGGAACTTTAGCAAGTGAGCCATGAATTAACTTCAGCTGGTCCATTTTAATCCCTTTGTCCATGCTTTGGCTTGATGGAATCACTGTTAGGATCAGCAGTGAACTAATACCTACTTTGATGCTTACCAGAAGCAACCAAACAGACTGACCACAAATGCTTCAGTTATAGGAAGTGTTTGTCTAGCTAGCTGATCAATTGTGGATTTGTAACTGCTGAAGAATTTTGCCAGTGGGCCCATTACTGGAACAAGGAAAGGTAACATAGCATTTTGCTTAAGCTAGGGTGAAGAATGTCCGAGAAAAAGTCTGGAGGTAAACAGTACATCATTATCATGTTTTAAAAACACAGCCAGAGGTGGAGAGCTTAGATAATTAAGTACTCATTATGGGATGTTAGCCTAAACTGTGCATCTCTTCAATAAATCAGGAGCAAGTGATGAAATAGCAGGGAATCTCATTCTTGATGGGCCACTTTGACAAATAGCAGAATGTCTTATTCTCAATTGATTTGTTGGGGTTACAATGCCAATAAACCCCGAGTAAATGGAAAAAGAAACAAACATCATATAGTGTAACCTATCCACAATGACCATGATCTGCATGGTAGTTTCTTCCAGATGCCTCCACAATTTACAAGGCTGTAGATAAGGGATAAATCAATCCATGAGACAAGAAGTCCTACTTTAGGAGAAGACAGTTTTCTCCATTCTTTGAAAGCTTCTCCAACTTTAGTTGAATGGTAAAGGACTCTAAGAAGAGATGGCCTTGTATTGCGCCCCTCTGCTATTGAGTGGCAGGCATGAAGTCTTGTTCAGCTTATAACAAGATGTAGAATTCTTGTGCTTAAATGAGAGCAGCTATTAATATGCACCTCTATTTTTATATTAGCGTGTCAATTTTATTCAGATATGTGTACTTTTTTGTGGCCTATAATTATAGTAATAATCGTAGTAAAATAGAATCCCCCCATTTTGGGATGGGATACTATTATTAGCCAGGTTAATTACAATCTACACGAGTTTACTTGCAAATTTAGTAAGTGCATTCACCCAACACCCTAAGCCTGATTAGGTTTAACCTTGTTTAATTGGAGGAGAGGGGCTTTGGAGCTTAGCATGCTTGGAAACCCACCCCAATTGATTCATTTCTAGTTCTATTTATTGTGCAAATCCAGAAGAAAGGTTTAATTCAGTAAGCAGTCAAATGGCTGATCAGTGAATCCAGATGTAGACTGATTTTTTTAAAAATCCCCCAAATGATCTGCAATAGTCCACCCAATCCCACCTTGTATGAGATGGCTTTCTTTTAGTGGGTGACTCACAACGATATGAATTCCATTCGCAGCCGATTTGCTCTCTAAAATGTAGAAAGGCAGCTGACAGCTGTTATGAAAGTTCAATGCATATGTGAAACAGTGAAGTTGTTCCTTCAAGGCAATGTTTGAAAAATCATGTGGCCAGCATGACTAAATGCACGGAATGCTGTTACCTTCTCACCAAAGGTGGTCCCTATTTTTCTACTTGCATTTTTACATGCTTTTGAACTGCTAGGTTGGCAGAAGCTGGGACAAGTAACAGGAGCTCACTCCGTTATGCGGTGCTAGGGATTTGAACCGCTGAACTACCGACCTTTCTGATCAATAAGCTCAGCATCTTAGCCACTGAGCCATGGTGGAGTAACACAAATCTCTCCACTTCTAACCCAACAGCTTCCCTGATATACCACACTGGCTCCCTAAAATCTGCAGTTTTATTTACCCTCATCCAACTCTTTCATGGCTTATGTCCTACAGTGGCTCTTTAGACATTCATTTTGGGGCTTGCAGGCAACTAGCTTAGAGTTATAATATCTGGGGTCAAAAAAAAACAATCTGGCAAATCAGTAGATAGCAGCTAAGAATTCCACTTGAGGTTTTTGTCCCCATTCAATGGGTTGACTTTTAAGTCAGCTAAGCTGTAAGCCCAAGGATATTCTTTTTTTAACAGCTTTCATATAGATGTTAAATAAGCACCAGCATCCCCAGATAATTTCTGAGCAGCCAACTTGATGAATATGATAAGGGAAATTAATCGTATTACCAGCTTTGAAAGAACAGTTGAAGGCTCCTTTACTCGCATTCTAACACAGAGGGCTCATCCCAGTAAGTGGAGGCAAATTCGTCCAGACCCCAAAGATTCCAAGCAGCATTCTCAAAGTTCAAAGTCCCGACTTAGCCAGGTGAAGGAATGGTGACCAACAATGGAAATGTTACGCAAGGTGAAGCTTTGAATTCTGGCCATTTCAAAACTGTTCGGTTTCAGTTGCATCTGGTTGGGAAGAACAGAAAACAGGTGGTAGGATCTGCTTCCAGGCTTGTTGGAGTTGAGAAACTTACGACTGCTATCCAAAAGGTGCTTTTTCGAAAGGAAACCACACTGTGTTTTTCCTTGAAGACATTTTGCTTCTCATCCCAGAAGTTCTGAAGAAGCTTCTTGGATTCTTTCGAACCGAAGAAGCTTCTGGGACAAGACGTGACATGTCTCCAAAGAAAAACAAAGTCCAGTTGCCTTTTGAAAAAGCACCTGTCAGACGTTCCTCTTTCAAAATTCTTTAACTTTAACTTTAATCGGATTTTTATACCACCCTATCTCCCGAAAGGGACTCAAAATTCAAGAAAGGAAAACCCCAACTCCATTGTTTTAGAGAAAAAGGTACTTTTACTGAGTATGAAGTGAAAGCAGCAAAAGTAAAGCAAGATCTGAAACTAAAGGCGCAAAATTGTATGTATCAAAGGTTTACCCAAATCCCTCCCCCCAACAACCCCAAGCCGAATGTCCAATCTCCAGCCCCCAAAGGTGTCATGTGGGGTGCATCTTCAGGTGGCTTCATCCATCTGGTATGCAGAGACGGTTGACTTTGACCAGCCCGAAACAGGACCATTCAGCATACACAGAAGATGGTGAGAACAAACTCCCTCCTGGTCCTGAAAAAAATTCCTCCAACACGATTCCCCTCCTTCCCTGTTACTATGGCAGCTGATAGCAAGCAAAGCAATATAGAGGCTGACAGTACCTTTGGGACAGCCTTGACATGGATAACTGAGACTCTCCATAGACATCATGCCTGCTATGTTATTCTCTGGTCTATGGAACCCACTGCCCATTGAACATTAATGTTGGGTTCCTTGTTCAGAAATTGGGTCCTTTAACTCCTTGACACCCCTTCAACTCTAATAAAAATTCGAGGCCACGAGATCAAAGAGAAGAGTAAATAGCATACTGATTTATGATTGCTATTTTTTCCCTGCTGGAGTGCTGTTAGGTTTGCTAAAAACGCTGTATTAATGAGAAGCCTTTACATCATGTTAATTGAACTGGCTCACCAAATGCAATAATTGGCCAAATAATCCAAAATTGGTTAAACAGCTTTCAAATTTATTCCAGGTTGGCAGGGGTTCTCTTTTCCTCTACTGTCTGTTTTAATCCAAGTTAATTTAGTTAGCATAATACTATTCTATTCTCTGACTCTTAGGGTGCAGACTGAATAAAACTCTGATTACATGCAGCCATTGAGATCTCTGAGTGGTTGGCATTTAGGATCTGACATACTGAAAGGGTCCACAACTGAAGGAAACCGCATGTGTGCAGGGTAATCTTTTGGCTACTTAGCAAAATCCTTGCTACGTTTGCATGCATTGGGGCTCACGTCTATTCCAAGATCAGATATCCTATTTTTATGTTCCATCTTGTGCAAAAGAAAAAAGAAAAAAGACAAGAGTTAGTGGTTTCCACTTTCAGGTGGAGATAAAGAGGGCTCAAAAATGAACACCCCAGGGGTTGTCTTTTAATGGAAAATCTCTAAATCCAGGTAGATGAAAGGTGAGATGTTCGTGTATTATGAAGGGGGGGGGATGGCTGTGGGAGGAGAAGAACTAGGCTCGGGGCCTAGTTATATGCGAGACCGCCTCCTGCCCCATACATCCCTTAGACCAATACGCTCCCACAGAGAGGGCCTTCTCAGGGTGCCTCGGCCGGACAATGCCGACTGGCGACACCCAGGGGAAGGGCCTTCTCTGTGGCGGGCCCAGCCCTCTGGAATGACCTACCCCCTGAATTACGCACCATCACCGACCTCCGCCTCTTCCGCCAATGTCTAAAGACATATTTGTTCCAACAAGCCGGCCTTGCCTAACCTCCCATGGGGACTTTTTAGGAAGTTTTAAATTGGGTATTTTAAAATTTGGTTTTAGCATAGGATAGGATTGTTTAATAGTTATTTTAAATTATATTTATTTTTTGTATTTTGTATGTTTTTAAATTTCCTGTGCGCCGCCCTGGGTCCTCTGTGGAAAAGGGCGGGATATAAATTTAAATTAAAAAAAAAAGTTGCTTTGAATGTTTAGCTCTTTAAAAGCCCACTTAGTCTTGTGCATTCGAGCCAGAGGTGGTTTTCAGCACGTTCTGACCAGTTCTGGAGAACCAGTAGTGGAAATAATGAGTAGTTCGGAGAATCAGTAAATACCACCTCTGACTGGCCCTGCCCCCATCTATTCTCTGCCTCCCCAACTGATTGGGAGGGAATGGGGATTTTGCACTATCCTTCCCCTGCCGTACCCACCAAGCCACGCCCACAGAACCAGTAGTAAAAAGCTGTGGTTTGCTATTTGATTTCTTTCTTTGTCTGAGTTGGTAGTTCCTCGATTGGGATATTGATTTATTGCTTTCTTCATTTTGTTTATTTCTTAAATTTTATTTTTTGAATTAAATAATTATAAATAAAATAAATAAATGTTTAAATTAAAAAAAAATAAACATTTTAAATGGCTTTGCAAAAAGGATGGGAAGCATTTGAACATAAGGACGTTTTTCATGAATGAAGGCAAATATACATGATCTAGGGCCGTGATGACGAACCAATGGCACGGGTGCCACAGGTGGCACGTGGAACCACTTCTTAGGGCATGCGAGGCATTGCCCTGTCAGCTCCAGTGTGCATGTGTGCGTTGGCCAGCTGATTTAGGCCTTCTTTTGAGGCCGTTTTCCACCCTCTGGAGGCTTTAGGGAAGCTCCTGAAGCCTCTGGAGGTGGGGAGAGAAGGCTGTTTTCACCCTCCCCAGGCTCCTAGAAAGCCTCTGGAGCCTGGGGAGGGCGAAAAAAGCATGCCAAAAGCAGGGGGTCACGCACATAGCATTAGGGGTGGGACATGCCCATGCACGACCCCCCCCTGTGCTCCCCTCGCTTTTGGCACGCGAGCCAAAAAAGGTTAGCCATCACTGATGTTGCAGGATCCAATCTCAGTCAAACTGGTGCCAGTTACGGACCCAGATTGGATCCTGCAAGAAAGTTTCTTCCTGGAGAAAGCTTGAAATTCGGTTGGTCTCCAACTGGGAAGGGCCATTTGATTGTGGTTCAGTAGAAATGAAATAAATAATTCCAGTGGAGGATTCCCTGCAGTTTTTTCTCCTTCAGTTGCTTCTTCTTTGCCTTATTCCAGTGGTGGGTTGCAGGTAGTATGCCCTGGTACGCCTGCCGGAAGCAGCAGCTATCATACTGGAACAGTGCTTTGGAGGGCCCGTCTGCCCGCCGATACCTGTATTTGAAGGAAATGGGCCATCTGTGCACTTGCGCTCCACCGAGCAGCTGGAGCGTCAGAGGCAGTGGGTGTGCATGCGTGCGCAGCGTGCGTGCCCATGGTGCTCATAACCCACTACTGACTTATTCCCAATCATTCTGTAGACCAGGGGTTCCCAAACTTGGCTCTGCTGGCTGGAGAATTCTGGGAGTTGAAGTCCACAAGTCTTAAAGTTGCCAAGTTTGGGAACCCCTGCTGTAGACCAAGCACCCTCTCTCCGTAAATAAATGTCCAAATAAAGGTGGAATAATTCGCATGACATCTTATTTGAATGACATCTCATTGTTGCCTCTCCTGGCTTTAATGTCTTGATTGAATAAGTACATTCAAAATGGTTAGAAACAACATGTTTCAAATAGAATTTCCCATAAATGCTATGCAGAAGAACGATGAGTACTTTGGCAGGAAAGCAATTATTTATTGTTTGTTTGTTTGTTTGTCAAACATGTACAAGATAACAAGTATAGGCATGAACATAAACATGAACAAAGGAAGTAAATACAGATAAATGGGGACAGTAGTCCCCATTTATCTGTTACAGTTAGTCCAGAATGCAGCCGCATGGGTGATCATGGGAGCCTCTAGGCATTCCCACATAACACCTCTCCTGCACGAGCTGCACTGGCTACCTGTGGCCTTTCGGGTGCGTTTCAAGGTGTTGACCATCTTCAAAACGCTCCATGGCTCGGAGCCTAGCTATATGCGAGATCGTCTCCTGCCCCATACATCCCTTCGAATGATCTGCTCCCACAGAGAGGGCCTTCTCTGGGTGCCGTCGGCCGGGCAATGCCGGTTGGCGACACCCAGGGGAAGGGCCTTCTCTGTGGCAGGCCCAGCCCTCTGGAACGACCTGCCCCCCGAACTACGCACCATCTCAGACCTCCGCCTTTTCCACCAGCGTCTTAAAACACACCTATTCCAACAAGCTGGCCTAGCATAACCTCCCGTTCCTGACTATTATTAGCTAGATTTTAATTAGGGGGATTTTACACTATTTTAGCACAGGGTACGGGTTTAATAGTTTTTAAAAAAATGGCATTTTTGTATATTTGTATTGTTTTTAAATTTTGGTTATAAATTCGAACAAATTAAAATTAAATTAAACAGTAGGATGGTGGGCACGCTGGTGCGCTTATGCACACCTCCTTTATGGACCTCTTAGGAATGAGCTGAGGTCCACGGTAGACAGTTTAAGGTTGAAGTTATGGGGGTTTGAGGATGTAACAATGGAGTCAGGTAGAGCATTCCGGGCATTGACCCTTCTGTTGCCGAAGTCATATTATCACACAGCCTGATTTCATTATCTGTTTCATAGTTAAGTGTGGAAAGGAAGGAATAAAAGTTGCCTTAAGCCTTGCAAAATATTAATAGCAAACCGTAACAAAACAAATGTGTGTCCTTTTGTCACATGTGTGGTTTTCTCCACCCACAACTATACTGAATTACTGCCAAATATACATTTCTGAAGCATTGGGATAAAGTTCTTTGGGTTTCTCTTGTCTCTTTCTCGCTTTCCTTGTGTATATGAAGATATCAGGAAATAACAGTAAAAGGACACAACTATCTTCTGTTTTGTTGAACCCTTGACTAGTGGACTAAGGAAGTAAACAACTCCCTCATCGGTTCTTTCAGTGAAGCCTAACATTCAACACAATCTTTCTTACCTCATCGTCAGTCAGTGTATATATATATTGAACCCATACAAACATTTATGTAAAACTACTTCTAAATGAAATAATGGAAGGACTTTTCACAGTGTTCTTTCCCTACCTTGTGTAGCCTGCTTCCTTCCTTTCTTTTGTATACCTGTCTACCTGTCATGGTTGCAATGGAACGTAATAAGGAGATGCAAGAAGGAGGGGGTCCTTCCCAAAGAGCTAAGACTCGAGTCCCTTCGGGGAGAGAGAGCGGGTTAGAAATAAAAAAATATTATTTATTATTATTATTATTATTAAGAATGCCTGGCAGGCAGGAAGGGGGCAAAGGCAGTTCTCCTCCTCGCAGTTCATAAGAGTATGTTTATAGTCATGTAGATAATTTCTTGCAGTAGAAATCACATCCAGAAAGCACACACAGATAACTGATTCAGCAGGATTCATTAACTTCTTTATATACACAATAACACATGAAGTAAATTTACAACACCAACAGCAGATTCTTCCAATGTGGTAGCAAGTACAAGCAGAGTTTCATTTCATTTCAGATCAGCAGACAAGTCCAGATTAATTTTAGTTTCAATTTGGCAGACAAAGAGAACCTCCTCTATTCAGGGCAGTTAAGCTAAAACCTAAGCCACGCCCAGGCTCCTAGACCCCTGGCATGGCTCTCAGTCACCAAATAGTTTCCATTGGCTGACCCAGTTGCCATGCCTATTCATTGGCTGACCTTGTTACCATGTCCTATTCCAGCCAGTCCCCAAAGACTGACCTATTGCTATTCCAGATCATGAATATTTCTGACATTTCTTTACACTGCCAAGATTCTGTCTGTAGGCAAACTACAAAGACACTAATTAGATGCATTTCCATATGTTGTTCTTGGTTGTTTGGGCATGACAGTAGAAATTTCTATGCTCAATTTTGGACCCAGGGGGCACCCAAACAATTTGTTCACAGTCATACAACTCTTGGCATGTCCCA
This sequence comes from Rhabdophis nuchalis, assembly GCA_039707465.1. Classification (NCBI taxonomy): domain Eukaryota; kingdom Metazoa; phylum Chordata; class Lepidosauria; order Squamata; family Natricidae; genus Rhabdophis; species Rhabdophis nuchalis. Next base: position 22,828,388 of record CM077654.1, on the reverse strand, counting down.
AACTGGGATGTAACATTTAACACACTACCTAGGATCATCCTTTGGCTTTTCCCCATTTGATCCCTTGGATCAGCTCCAACATTCAATTTGTCTCTATCCAAATCAATCTCAGTTATCCTACAAACATCTCTGCCAAACCTAACTGGGAAATATTTCAAAAACCTATCCAGAAGAATTGACTCCTAGCCACCCTGAATTTGTTTAACTCAGTAGGAATATACCTACCTCCAAGACATCACAGAAATACCTCTACCAGATCTGTTCCCTCAATATTCTGCTTTCATTTTATGATAAATATCTCTGATCAATTTAGCCTCAAGAATTCCCAAGAATGCCCTTACCAAGGTATCATGGTTTTGTACAAGATTTGCACACATATCACCTCTCTTGCAGGGACTGTATTGGTTGCTGATTTGCTTCCAGGACCAATTCAAGGCCATAGTTCTCACCTTTAAAACCTTAGATGGCTTGGGACCAGATTAATTTCCAGTTACATCTGCCTGACACACCAGAGCATGGAGGCAGGATATGTTAAGTCCCCTTTCTTAAGGAGGTTTATCTGGTTGGACCTAGAAGAAGGGCCTTTTCTGTGATGTCTCCCTTCCTATGTAACATCGTTCCTTCAAAAATAATATTGGCTCCCATCTTGATGCTCTTTTGAAAGGCCACCACATACATAGTTTTGCCAGCAGCTCTGGGCAACCCAGGAAATCATGGAGCCCATGAAGTGATTTATTTGACTGTTGTTGCCAGGGCGCTGGGAGGTTATTGGATTTTGCATTTTGGAATTTTATTACGGTAAGCCCTGATTCACCATAAGTAAGTTGGGTAGCCATATACCTTTTCTTCATTTAAAAATAAATAAATCTTAGAAACTCCTCTCGGTGACTGACCTCCTCCAGTTTAGCATATGTATGTCAAAATTTATTTATTTATTTATTTATTTTTCATATTTATAACCCGCTCCCATCTCACAACAAGGGACTCGGGGCGGCGAACATAGAATTAAATCAATAAATACAAAATACAAATACATAGATATTAGATACCTGTGTTGTAACCGTTTTTAAAACCCTCGTTTATAATTGGCGGTGCTGGGGTTACGCAAATGTTAATGAGACTTAAGAATCAAACTTGTTTTATTTTTTACTGTTGACTTTCTTACTTAAAACACAGTTATTGGTTTTAGGAGATCTGACACTGTTTGTTCTATCTGACGTTTAGCAAATTATCATCACAAGAGGTGGTATTCACCAGCTTCTGACCAGTTCTGGAGAACTGGTAGCGGAAACTTTGAGTAGTTTGGAGAACCGGTAAATACCAGTTCTGACTGGCTCCACTGCCATCTATTCTCTGCCTCCTGAGTCCCAGATGATCGGGAGGGAATGGGGATTTTGCAGTATCCTTCCCCTGGAGTTGGGAGGGAATGGAGATTTTACAGTATCATTCCCCTACCATGCCCACCAAGCCACGCCCATAGAACCGGTAGTAAAAAAAGTTCAATCCCACCACTGAATTCATCACACAAGTCAGCACCAAAAGTTTGGTAAATAAATACAAAGTTGAACATCCAAATCGAAGGGAAGGGAAGGAGAATGGGGCAGTTGGAAGAAGAAGGAAAGATTTTCCTGATGTATTCAAGCCTGTTTTACCATTCATTGCAGAGTCAAATTTCAAATTCAGAATAGATCTGAAAGAGACCTTGGAAATCTTCTAGCCCAACACCCTGTTCGAGCAGGGGACCCTATATCATTCCAGCCAAGTGGCTGTCTAGTCTCTTCTTAAAAACCTCCAGTTATGAAGCATCCACAACTTCTGGAGACTAAGCCATTCCACAGGTTAATTGTTCTCACTCTTAGGAAGTTTCTCCTTAATTCCATCTATTGTTTCTCATCCTGCCTGCAGGTGCTTTGGAAAATATTTTGAACCTCTCAAAGTATCCATGAACAGGCAGAGACATAGTAACAAGGTCAGCCAATGAGGGCTGTTTAGAGGCAGTTAGGCGCCTGGGCGTAGTTTAGGCTTAGCTTAACTCTCCTGTATAGAGGAGGTTCTCTTTGTCTGTATTAAGCTCTGATCTCTAAACTGAAACCAATCACTCCTCTACCTGTGTTTTACCTGAAACTACTACCACATTGGAAGAATCTGTTGGTATTGTACATTTATTCATGTGTTATTATGTATACAAAGGTTAATGAATCCTGCTGAATCAGGCATGTTTGTGTGCTTTCTGGATGTGATCTCTGCAATAAATTTCGACAGAACCCCCTCGTCTTAGTGGTAGTCCCTCCAATACTGAAATACTGTTAGCGTGTCACCCCTAGTCCTACTTTTCTCTAGACTAGCGAAACCCAAATCCTGCAACCATTCTTACATAAGAATAAGAATAGCCTTGCTGGAACAGGCCACAGCCCATCTGGTCCAGCATTCTGTCTCACACAGTGGCTCACCATTTGCTTCAGGGTCTTCCCAAGCAGATGTCTTCACCTGCTTATGATTCCCTGCAAATGGCATTGAGAAATATCCTGCCTATCTCTCCAACCTGGATGATGTCCTTAGGCATCCCTAATGATAGCCATGGATACCCTTGTTCTCCATGAACTCCTCTCATCCTTTCTTAAAGGTGTTGAGGCTGACAGCTGTCACCACTTCTTCTGGCAGGGAGTTCCATAGACCAGTGATCCTCTGGGTGAAAAAGTACTTCCTCTTATTTGTTTGAGGTCTAGCTTCCACAAAAGTACTTCCTCTTATTTGTTTGAGGTCTAGCTTCCACAAAAGTACTTCCTCTTATTTGTTTGAGGTCTATTCTTCATAGGTTTTAGTCTCCAGGCCTTCAATAATTTTGTCCTCTGCACTTTTTCCAACATCTCTTTTTGTAACGTTGTGACCAAGCTTTGAAAGGCAGTTTAAAAAGGACCCAAAGGTGGTTTTTCAGAAGGCAACTGGACTTTCTTGTTTTTTTTTCTTTGAAGACATTTTGCTTTTCATCCAAAAAGTTTCTTCTACATCTTCAAAGTAAAAAAAAAAAGGAAGTCCAGTTGCCTCCTGAAAAAGCACCTTTGGGACGGCCGTGACCTGGCTGACTGAGAATGTCTACAGATTTTTAGTTTAAAAGGGCGTATGAGAAAGTGGGAAACTACATTTTTCACCTCAGGAGGTGAAATCCAGGAGAATGTTTTTCCCCTTTTGGGGAAATCTCCCCCATTTTAGGGGTGATTGTTGTTTTGGCCCATTTTTCTCACAGATTCCTCACCCCCTTCTCCATCAACAGGATGAGTTGTCTTCTTTTTCCAACTTTGTCATTTGCATCAGCATCTTTAATCAAATTCTTGTTTACGATTAGCTCCTAGCTGTCTTCTTTGGTGCTTTTTGTCAGCAGCAACATCTGACAGGGTATGAAAATAGGCCAAGGGAAGTAGCTCTCCTTCTATGGAGGCACAACAGTGGTTCGTGTTTTGGACGTAACTCCTATTTGATGTAACAGTGCCCTCGAGCTTTGATGTGACTCTAACATTTTTTTTTAATTGATAGCTTTCAGGGCACCTGTTCCACTTTAAATACAATTAAAACAAAACTGGTTTGCTACAAAGCACCAGTCTCTACTCATTTCCAAAAAGGCTTTAGGCATATCTTAAGAGTCATTCTTAAGAGGGAAAAAATTAAAGGGTAGATGCAATGCATTGTTCATAAGGGTTGTGGCCCGCCAGCAGAGCTGAAAGCAGAGTTGGACAGTGAGGAGGTTGGGGAGGAACATGGGCCAGCCCTGGAGGCTGGGGAAGTCTCCAAAGAGGGTTCTTGTTGGAGGCAGAGAGCAGGCCATCTGGCAGTTCTCAGCTGCCTTCGGAGCTAGACATCAGTGAGGCAGAGGAACAGCTGGAGCCTGTTCCCAGTGTGCGCATGCACAGAGCTGCCAGAAGAAAAGAACAGCTCAGAAACCAGGGTCAACTTGGGAGTAAAGCCACAGGTGGATGGTGAATGGCCCCTTCCATAGAAATTAAAAGAGCAGTGAAAGGGGAGGGGGCTTTTGCAGGAAACAATTCATTCGTTTGTTCGTTGGTTTCAGGAGTGTGAAGATCTGTCCGTGAATGCCAGAGACTCTGTGCCAAGTCTTTCTTTGCACAGCACTGCATTTGGGAAAATATATACCTGGCAGCTTTCCAAGCTAGATAAGGTCATAAATTCACCTTTGAAAGACTGTTTGCCAGGCCTTTGCTGAATGTGAGTGAAAGGAATTCACATTCGTTTAATAAAAGGGGTTTTGTCGGGACCAGGATTTTGCTTCGTGCACTTTGGGAAGTCTAGGTCAGAACAACAAACGTCCTTCCTCTGCACCCTTCTACCTTCACAACTGAAGTGCCGCAGCACCATACAATAGTAACTTTAAACTACTCCGAAAGGTGTCAGACCAAAGAAGATTAATATGTGTTCTCTAGTACAGGGTTCCCCAACCCCCGGGCTGCGGACTGGTGCCGGTCCACGGCTTGATAGTAACCGGGCTGGAATGAGCGGTGGAGAGAGTAGCGCAACTCTTAGGAAAGTGTAGCAAATGCTCTGCTATCTTGGCGGCTGGCCGAGGCGCTCCCCGGGGGCAGGACGGGGGCAATGGCCTGCATTGGGGGAGTGCAGGGCACCACCCAGCCCTGCGCGGGAGGAAGGGGCTGCCAGGCCCTCCTGCCCGGGACGCAGCCCATCCTTCCCTGTCCCAGCCGAGGATCCTTCGCCCGGAACCCCTGGCAGCTTTCCCGCCCGGTTGCACGTGACCGCCGAACGCGCGTGCGGTCCACGTGACTCGACTCACCTGCTGGACGCTCCCACCGGTCCGCGGAATTTTTTTTACATGAAACCAGTCCCTGGTGCCAAAAAGGTTGGGAACCCCTTCTCTAGCATCTCAGAATACAAAATTCACAAGAATGCCCTTAAGAGACTGAAGGGAGAGATGTAGTTGAGTGCTAGCAATACATAAATAAATAAATAAATCACAGCGCTGAGAAGAGTTTGACAGTAGAATCAGTTACTCAAAAGATGGTGGGCTTTTCTTTATTGGATGCCATCCATCGCAGGCTTAGGCAGCCATCTGGCTGGGCTGCTTCAATTTGGATTCCTGCTCTAATTAGAGAGTTGGTCTTGCTGAGTTGCCTTCCAGTCGAGGATCCTGTTCAGCTTCCCCACCCCAATTCAGCTCCGTGGAGGAATTTCGAACTGGACATACGGCAATAATGCTTCCTTAAACTCAACTGCACAAAAGCTAAAAGAGACTTCCAATCTGCTTATTTATTTAAACGAGGAAGAGAAATAGTTGAAAGAGGAATAGGATATTTACAGGCTGCAAAAGACAAATGTATTCTGCAATTAAAACATACCGCTTATAGCCCCAAAAATAAATAAATAAATAAAAACCAGGGTGTAAATTGAGTATGTCAATAAATATGGAAATAGCTTCCAAAATGTTTGACCCCACCTGCACTGATGCGATTAAATTTCTATGTTCCATGTCAAAGACAGTGCAAGAGATCTCTCACTAGCTTGATTTGTTCTTGTAAGCTCGACATAAAGCAACATCAATTATCACAGCCTCAGATTATTCCGTTATTGTACATTCAGTGCAAGTCGCAAGCCGCCTCCATTTTTTGGGACTTGGGCTGAGTTTGATGGTCATTGCATTTTAAGGAATTCAAAGCAAATCTGTCAGTGATGGAAAAACCATCTGCACAAATTGTAGACATGGAGAAGATTATCGTGGGCACCCCACGGGCAACGTTGCTCAAAAAAAAAAAAAGGAGAAAGAGACAGCTAGAGAGATATAATTATTCTATTTTGTTTTTGGCAGATTTCTTATTTTTACCATCTGTATGTTCTATCTGGCTCTATTTCCACACCAATTTGTACACTTAGCTGCGGGGGTAAAAAAATCTACAAATCAGCTCCTAACCACTTTTTTACAAGCAATGATGCATCATAAAATGTGTTCCTACCAACTTTGGTTGTTAAATCACCTCACACAATATTCAGAATGGGGTCTTTTTTTTTTTAATGAGCCTATGACATTTCTCTGCTTATTTGGGGAGATCCAAATCAAATCGCAGTCGGCACAAACTGCGAAGGGGAAAGGTTGGTTTTTGTATAGTTGCTGTTGGTAATGAGAGAGACGTAACAACTCATTGGCAGAAAGATTGTGGAGGGACCTGAGCAGAGCCACTAAATTAGATGCAATGAGGAAAAAGAAATAGTCCATGCAGTCCAAATACAGAAATAGAAAGAATCTATTATGAAACAGATGTGAGAAGTTGAATGATAGAAGATGAGCATTAAAAAAGGATAAGGATAAGAATAGAATAGAGCTGGAAGGGACTTTGGAGGTCTTCTAGTCCAGCCCCCTGCTCAAGCAGGAAAACCTATGCCATTTTATTATTATTATTATTATTAATCGTATTTATAAGCCACACCCATCTCACCACATAGGGACTCGGGGCGGCGCACAGGGAATATAAAATATACATATACATATATACAAGAATATAAGCATTCTTAAAACTAAATTAAATTAAACCCAACCTGCACTAAAACCCATTTTAAAACCCCTGAATTAAAACTTTGGTCACTAAAAGCAGTACAGTGTTGAGTAAAATCATGCCAGGCCGGCATTTACAGCCTGTAATTAGTTTCCAACCATTCTTTCTTGTCCTGGTCTTGTCTGGTGCTTTGGAAAATAATTTGACCCTCTCTTCTTTGTGGTAGCGCCTCAAGAACTGGAATACTGCTATCATGTCACCCCTAATTCTTATTTTCTTTAAATCAGCCAAACCTGCAGTTGTTCTTCATATGTGTTAGGCCTAACAATATATTTTAGTCTCCAAGCCTTTGATCATCTTAGCTGCTCTTCTCTGAACTTTTTCCCAAGTCTCAACATCTTTTTTGTAGTATCATGTGAAATTGGTTGCAGTATTCCAGGTATGGTTTTATTAGGTTTTTATAAAGTGGCATTTATATTTCACGTGATATTGATTCTATGTCTCTGTTTATATAACCCTGAATTGTATTAGCTTTAGATGTCCCAGGGGGAATAAATGCAATATACCAGTGGTCCCCAGCCCCTGGATCAGTGGTGGGTTTCAAATTTTTTTAGAACGTCTTCTGTAGGTGTGGCCTGTTTTGTGGGAGTGGCTTGCCGGCCATGTGACCGAGTGGGAGTGGCTTGACAGTCATGTGACTGGGTGGGCGTGGCCAGCTTGTAAAATGTGGTGAAACTCACTTAACAATGCTCTTGCTTAGCAACCAAAATGTTGGCTCAGAAACTCTGGCATTTGAAGCACGCAAGTCTTAAAGCTGTCAAGTTCCAAGACCCTCACACCCCTAACCCTTTAGGGAAAAAAACCCCAGGGGTGTTCAAACTTGATAGCTTTAAGACTCGTGGACTTCAACTCCCAGAATTCCTCCTCTCGCTCTTCCTCTTGATGATGGGCGGATGGGCGGGGGGAGGGAGCTGGAACCGGTTCTAAACAGCACTGTATATTTGTGGAACCTCTTTTATAGAAGAGGCTAGAACTGGCAGGAACCCACCCCTGCCCTGGATCATGGCCCATTCAGAACCAGGCAAACTTCCACAAACGCCCACCATTTGCACAAATAGAGCTGCGTGCACTTGCGTATTCACCCACTGCACACACTGAATCATCCCCTCTGTTCTGACCCAGGCTTCCTTAGAAAGCGAGAAACAAAGTCTTGGTCCCTGCAAAACCTCTTTTATTTACATGCTTAGTAAACAGTCTTTCAGAGGAATGCTTATCCATACGTACCTTATCTCAATTGGAGTGCTGCCAAATAACTAGTTTCCAAATGCAGGGCGAAGCAAAACTTGACGTAGAGTCTTTTATAATCACAAACAGAACTTCCGACTTGAACCAACCAAATGAATGAATTGTTTCCTGCAAAAGCCCCCTCCCTCTTCATTCCTCTTTTGTTAACTATGGGAGGGGCCAATCACTTCCAAGGTATGACTTTACTCCTAAGTTGACCCTGCTTTCTTAGTTGTCCTTGTCTTCTGGCAGCTCTGTGCAAGCGCACACTGGGAACAGGCTCCAGCGGTTCTTCTGCCTCACTGCTGTCTGACTCCCTCTCTGCCTCTGACACAGCGCCCTTGTCTGAGTTTTCCTCAACCCCCAGGACTGGCCCATGTTCCCCCCACCTCCAGCCTCCTCACTGTTGGCTGTTGGCAGGCCACAATACCCTCTCCCCATCCCACTCCCCACTTCTGTCACCGCTGGTCCACAAAGCTGGAAAGGTTGGGGACACTGAAATATACTATTAGATAATTTGAAAATGATGGCATTTATTTATTTTTTATTTTTTATTTTTCGAATTTATACCCCGCCCTTCTCCATTGTTAGGACCCAGGGTGGCGCACAGGCATTATTCAAATCATACAAAAAACAATATACATTATTAAAAGCATATTAAATTAAATCCCGTGCTAAAAAACCCATTTTAAAACCAAAGATTAAAATTTATAGATAAAAGTCAGAAACGGGGGGCTATGCTAGGCCGGCTTGTTGAAATAAATATGTCTTAAGACGTTGCCGGAAGAGGCGGAGGTCCGAGATGGTGCGTAAGTCGGGGGGTAGGTCATTCCAGAGGGCCGGGCCCGCCACAGAGAAGGCCCTTCCCCTGGGGGTCACCAACCGGCATTGCCTGGCCGATGGTACCCGGAGAACACCCTCTCTGTGGGAGCGGATCGGACGAAGGGATGTATGGGGCAGGAGGCGGTCTCGTATATAGCTAGGCCCCGAGCCATGGAGCGATTTAAAGATGGTCATCAGCACCTTGAAGCGCACTCGAAAGGCCACAGGCAGCCAGTGCAGCTCGCGCAGGAGAGTTGTTATGTGGGCTTGCCTTGGGGCACCCATAATCACCCGCGCGGCCGCATTCTGCACTAACTGTAGCTTTCGAGTGCACCTCAAGGGGAGCCCCATGTAGAGAGCGTTACAGTAATCCAGCCGAGATGTCACGAGCGCTTGAGTGACTGTGCGAAGGGCCCCCCAGTCCAGTAAGGGACGCAACTGGCATATCAGGTGCACCTGATAAAACGCCCTCCTGGCCACGGTATGGCTTTTCTGAATTTTTCCTGGGGAATTCAAATGACTTGTTGTACAATCGCTTGTTGTGGTGCAACACCCACTAACTGATGACATTAGAACTACTCCAGGGGGAGAAATTTCTGTGAGGAGTTACTTTTCTTGGGATTAAACGGCAATATGGATTGTTTAGGAATCTACAAACTGGAGAAGTGGTTATAGAAAGAAAAACCTGCACCTACTCTCCTTCTCTATACATGCATGCAAATATGCCTGTCTCCACCAATCACTTCTTTCAGAAATGAACTTTTGAAAACCACGTGACCCTTTCGTCAAAGCTCATGGGGAGAAAATATAGGTGAATGCAACTGCTTGTTTTAAAAGGAAATGGATTTCTGTCCATTGTTGGGCAAATTGAGCTGCACAATGGCCTGACGGCCATTAAACTGCAAATGGGAATTATAACTCTGTGGAGGTCTAGGCCTGTTGCGGTGAGTAGCCATGGTAACATCCCTATGCAAAAATGCTCTTCTTCTTGATATCATCTCGTGGATTGCAGGGGATGACTCTGTTTGAGATGGCAGGACTTCTGATTGTCTCTCCTCGTGGACAAAGAATTGCAGACTTCCATTGTTTTTTGGTACTGTCCATGGGGTTTGAAACTCAACATTAAGAAAACTAAGATCATGGCATCCGGATCTCTCCATTCCTGGAAAATAGAGGGGGAAGAAATGGAACTAGTGACAGATTTTATTTTCCTGGGCTCCAAGATCACCGCAGATGGGGACTGCAGCCAAGAAATTAAAAGACGCTTGCTCCTGGGGAGGAAAGCTATGACAAGACAGCATCCTAAAAAGCAGAGACATCACCCTGCCAATAAAAGTGCATCTAGTTAAGGCTCTGGTTTTCCCAGTTGCAATGGATGGCTGTGAAAGTTGGACCATAAGGAAGGCTGAGTGCCAAAGAATTGAGACCTTTGAACTCTGGTGCTGGAGAAGACTTCCGCAAGTCCCTTGGACTGCAAGGTGATCCAACCAGTCAATCCTAGAGGAGATCAGCTCTTTAATAATAATAATAATAATAATAATTTAATTTATATCCCGCTCTCTCTCCCCGAGGGGACTCGAGGCGGGGCACAGGCAATTAAAAATACAAATAAACACAGACAAGTACAAAATACAGAATTAAAAATAAATTAAATAAATCCTGCGCTAAAACCTATAAACTAAAAATTACCCCTAAAAAAACCCTAACCTAAAAAGAGACTACCCAAGGCCGGCCAGACGAAAAAAGTGAGTCTTTAATTTTAAGCGGAAGGAGCGGAGGTCCGTGGTTGTCCTGATATCGGGGGGAAGGTCGTTCCAGAGGGCTGGGCCCGCCACAGAGAAGGCCCTTCCCCTGGGCGTCGCCCGCTGACAAAGTCTAGTGGACGGCACCCGGAGAAGTCCCTCTCTGTGGGAGCGAATCGGCCGTGAGGATGTATGGGGCAGGATCCGATCCCGCAGGTAGCTAGGTCCCGAGCCATGGAGCGCTTTGAAGATGGTAATTAACACCTTGAAGCGCACCCGGAAGACGACAGGTAGCCAGTGCAGCTCGCGCAAGAGCGGTGTTACATGGGCAAACCTAGAGGTGCCCATAATTGCTCGCGCGGCTGCATTCTGGACCAACTGAAGCCTCCGGGTACACCTCAAGGGGAGCCCCATGTAGAGAGAGTTGCAATAATCCAGTCGGGATGTCACGAGAGCATGAGTGACTGTGCGAAGGGCGTCCCGATCCAATAGGGGGCGCAACTGGCGTACCAGGCGAACCTGGTAAAACGCCCTCCTGGCCACGGCTGTCACTTGATCTTCCATGGACAGCCGGGTATCCAGGAGGACACCCAAGTTGCGCGCCCCATCCACAGGGGCAAGATGTTCGCCCCCTATGGCCAGCGTTGGAGAGAGCTGGTTGAACCGGGCAGCCGGAAACCACAGCCACTCGGTCTTGGTCGGGTTGAGCCTAAGTCCGTTACTTCCCATCCAGATCCGCACGGCTTCCAAGCACTGGCACATCACCGCTACGGCATCGTTGGGGTGGTTTGGGGTAGATATGTACAGCTGGGTGTCATCAGCGTACAGGTGGTACTCTACCCCAAAACCACGGATGATCTCGCCCAGCGGCTTCATGTATGCGTTAAACAGGAGAGGCGAGAGGACCGACCCCTGAGGCACCCCACATGTGAGGGGTCTCGGGGTCGACCTCTGCTCTCCTGCACGCACAAATTGCGATCGGCCAGAGAGGTAGGAGGAGAACCACCGTAAAACGGTGCCTCCCACCCCCAACCCCCCCAGCCGATGCAATAGGATACCATGGTCGATGGTATCGAAAGCCGCCGAGAGGTCTAATAGGACCAGGATGGAGGAACATCCCCCATCTCTGGCCCTCCAGAGATCATCTACCAACGCGACCAATGCCGTCTCGGTGCTATGCCCGGGCCGAAAGCCGGACTGGCGCGGATCTAGATAGTCAACTTCCTCCAGGTGACGGGGAAACTGTTGTGCCACCACACTCTCAACAACCTTCGCCAAGAAGGGAAGGTTGGAGACTGGACGGTAGTTGTTCAAAAGAGCTGGGTCCAAAGAGGGCTTCTTGAGGAGGGGCCTCACCATGGCCTCTTTTAGGGAGGCAGGCAAGGAACCCTCACTCAAGGATGCGTTGACAACCTCTTGGAGCCAGCCTCGTGTCACCTCCCAGGATGCCAGTACAAGCCAGGAGGGGCACGGGTCCAATAAACATGTGGTGGCTCGCAGTCGCCCACGTAGCCTGTCCATATCCTCGGAAGTAACGGAGTCAAACTCCTCCCAAACAAGATCTCTCTCGTGGCATCCCACTGGGTCATGAATGGGGGTTAGCTCACTCTGTATCTGGGCGGTTTTCTCCTGCAGAAAAATCACAAATTCCTCTGCTCTACCCTGTAGCGGGGCTTCCCGTTCCCTCTGTTGAAGGAGGTCGCGGGTCACCCTAAACAGGGCGGCAGGGCGGTTTTCTGCGGATGCTATGAGAGTGGCACAATGATGACGTTTGGCCACTCTCAGCGCCACAATGTAAGTCCGTAAATGGGCTCTTACCTGTGTCCGGTCAGATTCAGAGCGGCTAGCCCTCCATCTTCTCTCTAGGCATCTCTTGCGGCGTTTCATCACCCGCAGCTCCACAGTGAACCAAGGAGCCAGGGTGGTTCGCCGCCGCGAGAGAGGCCGCAGGGGCGCGACCCGATCTAAGGCTCCCTTAGAAGGCCAGATCCTGAAGTATGAGACTCAAATATTTTGAGAAGGAAGGACTCACTGGAGAAGAGCTTAATGTTGGGAACGATGGAGGGCAAAAGGAGAAGAGGAGAATGATGTGGCTGGAGGGAGTCACCAAAGCAGTCGGCGTGAGCTTCAATGGACTCCAGAGGATGGTAGAGGACAGGAAGGCCTGGAGGAATGTTGTCCAGGGAGTCGTGATGAGTCGGACATGACTTCACAACTAATAATGACAACAACGTTGTCTTTTAGCCCGACCTTTTGATACAAAAGCTTTAACTTTTTCCCCGCAACTTCAAGTTTTACCCTTTGGCCAAAGGCATGCTGCAGAAGTCATCAAGGGCGGAGGAGCAGTGGAACGGCATTCAAGTAGGAATATTGCAATGAAAAGCTGTAATGGAGAATCTGAATTCAAGCTATCAGTCATCTCCCTCCAATCCATCAGCCTGAGGTTAGGAGCTGATGCAGTGACAAAAATTTCAGTTTTTTCATGCTTGCCTGACTCCTCTATGAGAAAAGATGGGTGAAGGACTTTTCAAGTGGAAGAAATAACCATTCTGCATTGCCTATGTTTTCCATCCATTAGCTTGGATTGTGTAACCCTTTGAAGGAAGATTCCAAGACAAGCAATGTGAATGCTCTGTTTTTGTCCCACAGGATCATAACAGCCTGACATTTTAGTGCAAAATATGGCATCCTGAGAGTTAATTAGACTTGTCTGTATGCAAGTGTTTTTAGAAAACACACATTTCAATCAGTGTTGCTTGATGATTGTTGTACAATGCCTGCTGAACGTGTTAAAATATTCATGACTGGGAGAGACATGGGAACAAGGTCAGCCAATGAATAGGCATAGCAACTAAATCAGCCAATGGGAGCTTAAACAGATCTGAGTCTGTGCAGAGAATTGAAACAGAAACTTAAGAAGAAAGCAGTCTGCTGCCCTGAGAAGTAAACTAACAGACTGTCTGGGCTTGTCTGCTGTAATGAATCTAACAGCTTGCGTTTGCCTGTAACTCTCCTGCCTTGTGTTTACTTGCAAGAACCACCTGTTGGTATTGTACATTTATTCATCTAGTCTTATGTATATAAAGAAGTTAATGAATCTAGCTGAATCAGTTATCTGTGTGTGCTTTCTGGATTTGAATTTATGCAACAAGCTCTGGCAGAACATAAGGAAGCCAACTCACTAGAGATCTTGCACTGCCCTACTTGAATCCTCTACAAGGCTAGTCAGTGCTCATCTCGCTTTCAAAGCTGAAGAGCCAGCACTGTCCAAAGACGCCTCTGTGGTCATGTGGCCGGCATGACTAAATGCCAAAGGCGCACAGAATGCTCTTTACCTTCCCACCAAAGGTGGCTCCTATTTTTCTACTTACATTTTTTCCGTGCTTTATAACTGCTAGGTTGGCAGAAGCTGGGACAAGAAATGGGAGCTCACTCTGTTACGCGGCGCTAGGGATTCAAACCATTGAACTGCTGATCTTTCTGATTGACTAGCTCAGTGTCTTAGCCACTGGGCCACTCTGCCCCTTAACAAAGTCATTAGCATTTGACAATTACATTTAATAAAGCAGGTGTCAAGTGCAAAAATGTCAGGACCCCATGTTAAGCTCCAGTTAAGCTGATTTATTGTTCATTCCTATACACAAGAATCTAGTTAACTAATAGTCAGCACTAAATTGGTGCTAGATATGAATCAATAACATTCAAGGGGGAGTTGGACTTAAACCCTTTGTGGAAATGTAAAGATTGTAGACTGATTACTCTTTTGACACCACTCCCAGGCTCTACCTGTCCTTCGACATCAAGCAAAGGATGTGTCAGGATTCCAAATAGCATCCAAAAGTAAATCAGGGTCCAAGGCAAAGTTTTGCTCCAATTTCTTAAGAGAGCCATGTTGGCATCTCTGGGAACACCCGCATCTGAAAGCTTCCTGATTTTCCCCACCCAACTGAAAGTTCAAGATCTTGCCCCCACACCTACAAGTCCATCCCATGGTCCAATCTCCCACCGCCATGCTGGCAGTTCCACCCATCAGTTCTGATCAGGCGCAGAGACAAAGGATGACCTTGGGCTTTCTAGAAAGAATTTTGTTATGGCTACATAGCATCTAACTCTATACAATCCCCATTCCCAAATTCCCACAATAGGAAATGCAGAGTAGAATAATAGAAAGTGTGGCAGGCCAAAGATTCAACAGAAAAGATGGCTGCAGGCCCGACACTCTGAGTTTAGAACAAGTTACATTCCTTACCCTGCCTTTAACTCAAATTTGTACATAAGTCAGAATTTCTACTTGCAAACAGATTGCCTATTGCTAAAAATGGTGGACGGCATTGTCCTTAGAACTGACAAACCGCTGAAGTTGTGCAATGCTTTTAAGAACTGCTGGAAACTACTGAAAATGGGCTGTATTTTTTTTTTTTAAAACGCCCAACTTCAGCGGTTCCTGAAAGCATTGTGCGGCTTCAGCAATTTGTGAGCTCAAGGAAGGAGAATGCCATCTGCCATTTTTAGTACAACAGGCAGCCCATTCATACCCAGGGGTTGTCCTTAAGTTGAATGTTGCTAACCTGAAGGCTGCCGGTTACATTTTATTAGTGTATGCTCACCTAGCTCTACTTAAATGCCGACGATCTGAATATAATTAAAAATGTCACATCTATAAGATTTTCTCCATGATATAAACGTAAGAGGAAAATCGTATCTCCTTTCTTTGAAAAAATAGTGTGTGGTCGGGTCATTTACAGCCTGTAATGATTCACAAACAATCCGTGAAGATTCCGACAGACGTCTGCTCGAGTTGACACAGTCTGTCAGGGTAATGCTGATAAGCACCCGCCTTTATCTCCCTTGAAACGCTGCCAGAGACCTAATTGCCAATTAGTTTTGCAAGACCAAACACAGCACAGGACATGTCAGAGCTTGAACTGACTATATGAACTAATTGCTTCCTTCAGAGGCTCATGTCTGTTTGCTCCTCTCCAATCATCTCCAAGCTACCCTTTTTTCCCCTTAATTGTTCTCACCTTCTGGCAGCTTTGCGTCAGTGGTGGGTTTCAATTTTTTTAGAACCTACTCTGTAGGTGTGGCTATTTTGTGGGCGTGGCTTGACAGTCATGTGACAGGGTGGGAGTGGCCACCTTTTAAAATGTGGTAAAACTCATTTAACAACGCTCTTGCTTAGCAACCAAAATTTTGGACACAATTGTGATGATAAATTCTTTCTTTCTTTCTTTCTTTCTTTCTTTCTTTCTTTCTTTCTTTCTTTCTCTTTCCTTCCTTCCTTCTTTCCTTTCCTTTCCTTTCCTTCCTGTTGGGTCACTGTCAGCGGCGGGCCAGATTTACTTCCAGGTACGCCAGTGGAACCCCCTCTCACCGGTTCTCTAAATTTCACCAACCGGCTCTCGCGAGTAGGTGCGATCCTGCAGAAACCCACCACTGCTTTGCGTATTCACACAGTGGGAACAGGCTCCTACTGTTCTTCTACCTTGCTTAGGTCAGACTCCAGAGGCAGCACCCAACTCCCAGATGGCCCTGGCCCCCTCTCTGCCTCTGATGCAGAGCCCTCGTCTGAGCCTTACCCAGACTCCAAGACTGGCCCATGTTTCTCCCCAACCTCCTCACTGTTTGATTCTGCTGCCAGCTCTGCAGTGGACCACAACAGATAGAAACAAAGAAGGACTCACTGTAATCATGATGCTCAACCGGGATTCTGGAAACAAACATGGCTGCTTTAATGAGCAGCAGATTAAGACTATGCCCATACTCTTGAACATTTTGAATGTCTTTTTCAATTTGCATCTAAAACACTGCACAGCCCTAAAAGGCCTGGTTTTTTTTTTTTTTTTACTGTTATGGGAATTCTTTGAAATCTTACAGATATTTCTTTAGAATGTCAAGGATAACCCAGTTTTCATCGCTGTGAAAAGGATAATAGGTTGGAGAGAACTCAGTTCATCACTCTCTAATACAAGGGATTTAAAACAAAGTCTTGTTCCTTTTAAAGATTTGAAGTTACAGTAGCACCGAGATGACAGGAAGGAACTTGCCACAGATCTAAAGAGCCGAAAAGAATCTCAAGGATGATCTACTTTTTTTTTTCTAATCTTTTCTATTTTTCAGCCTTCCAAAGCACCAGGTAGCTTAGGAAGCGTCAGTCAGGTCCCAATGCTCAGATGTGACTCAGATGGCCACATAATCTCTAACCGTGGGCCATTCTAATCTGAATTGGGCTCGTAGTACCATTCTGAAGTAGTTCGTGCATGCCCAATGCTTTGCAAAAGACAAAATTAGTAATATCCGTACCAAAAGGGAAACACTATACTAGGACAACATGTCAATCAATTTTCTAATCTGCAGATAAATTAAGAAGAAATGGATTCTTTGGAGCTCCCATCGATGATGCTAAAGCAGGGGTGGGCAAACTTCGCAACTTTAAGTCTGAAGGACTTCAGCTCCCAGAATTCTCCAGCCAGCAAAGCTGGCTGGAGAATTCTGGGAGCTGAAGTCCTTCAGACTTAAAGTTGCAAAGGTTGGGGACCCCTGCTTTAGAATACATGGTGACCCAGAGAATTCAAAATAAGAGCAAAACTTTACTTGTTACAAAAACATGCTCTTTCTCATATGGACATGTCCCATTTACCCACATCCTTCCTCAACTGGGCTGACAGGCATTAGGAAATCTGGATCCAGAGTTAACTCAAAAGGTAGGTGGGTTTCAGGACCTCTTTTATTCCCCAAAGTCCTTGCTTGCTTGGCTTCGTTGATTGACAGCTGGCAATTACTCTTGCCTGGTAAATTTGCCAGTAGCTGGTAGCTGTTGATGGATTTGGAGAAAGGCTGGAGAAGTCTGGGAGCTGAAGTCCTTCAGACTTAAAGTTGCAAAGTTTGCCCACCCCTGTGCTAGATTATAGTATCTGCCTACCAGATAGATTTGCAGATGAATGCTCCACTCAGACTGAAACTCTTGCAAAAGAAATCTAGTCCCTTCCTACCAGAGGTGGGCTCCTACCGGTTCGGACTCGGTCAGCCGAAATGATAGTAACTTGGCAGCCTGGGTCACTGGAACTGACAGCGACCTAGGCCTGCCATGCCCCCGAACTGGTTCTCCTGTGGGGCCGCCATTTTGATTTTCAGCTCTGCGCATGCACAGAACAAGTTTCTTTGCAGCAATATATTTGCTTTCATTTTTTAGTGTTTTGCATATGCGCAGACCTTTTTTTTTTGTAAAATAATTTTATTGGTTTTACAATTTTATAACAGGAAAAGGGTAAATAGGGCATTTTTAACAATATTTTAGAGCTTCCATATCGGTGCTGGTGACCCCCTCCGAGTCTTCTTACAATATCAATTCCATTAAAGAATACATAAAAAAAATAGGAAGAGGTACATACATTTCAAATCGCAAATTTCATAATCTAAAAATTCATACATTCAATTATTTTGTTTCTATAAACATCCTTAACTGGAATTACTATATATAAAAAAAGAAAGAAAAAGAAAATCATTTTTGTGATCTGAATCTCTTTGCTATTGTTTCTTCTTCTTCCACCCCACCGGTAGGCAGAGCTGTGGCCCCTCCCGTTCCCGTATCGTCGTCATCTAGGATTGAGGAGTGCTTTTTAAGAAAGGCCTGGGCCTCATCTACTGTTTTCATTCTAACTCTTCCTCCCTCCCAGAACACCAACATTCCTTCAGGCATCAACCATTTAAACCAAACCCCTTTTTTGTGTAATTTTTTAGATAAGAAGGAATATTTCCTTCTTATATCTCAGATTTTTTTTGGGATTTGCTTTAATATGGCTATCTCGTTCACATATGCGCAGACCTTTTAATATGCAAATGCACACACACACACACACACACACAAATTGTTTTGTGCATTGAACCGGCGGTTATGCCAGCAGCAACCCACCCCAGCTTCCTACCTTTTTGAAAATCAACCCACTATCAAGCTTCAGCCTCCTCATATTAAATTTATTTTATTTTATTTATTTATTTTTGTTTTGTCAAGCATGTATAAGATAATAGATATAGGCACATACCAGATTATGAATACATGAAATGGGATCATTAGGACGGGGACAGTAGGCACATGGGTGCGCTTATGCATGCCCCTTACAGACCTCTTAGGAATGGGGTGAGGTCCATGGTCGACAATCTTAGGTTAAAATTATGGGGGTGTGAGGATGTAACAACAGAGTCAGGTAGAGCCTTCCAGGCGTTGACCCCTCTGTTGCTGAAGTTGTATTTTCTGCAATTGAGTTTGGAGTGGTTTACCTTGAGTTTGTATCGATTGTTTGCCTGTTTATTGTTGACGTTGAAGCTGAAGAAGTCGTTGCCAGGTAAGTTTTCAAGAAGAGATTGGACAACCATTGATCTGAAGTGGTATAGAGTTTCCTGCCAGAGCAGGGGGTTGGACTAGAACCGCGATGCCGAACCCATGCCACAGGTGGCACATGGAGCCATATTTGTTGGCATGCCAGCCATCAGCTCTGCTACGCATTTGTGTGCCAGCCAGCTGATTTTCAGTCTTCTCAAGGGTTGGGGGAGGCTGTTTTCATCCTCCCCAGGCTTCCGGAAAGCCTCAGGAAACTGGGGAGTCAAAAAAACGGACCCATTAACATTCGAAATTAGAGAGCAGGAGAACGAACAATTTTATGAAATATGGAATATGTTTTACCAATGGTTGGGGAAAAAAAGACCTAAGAGATATATAAAAATATATATATAAAAAAAGAATTCCTAAGTATAGAAATTATTTCCTAGGATTGTTAGATACCATAACAAATTGAGATGAGGTTGCTCTAGAACAGGGGTGTCCAAACTTGGGAACTTTAAGACTTGTGGACTTCAACTTCCAGAATTCCCCAGCCAGCTATGCTGGCTGGGGAATTCTGGGAGTTGAAGTCCACAAGTCTTAAAGTTCCCAAGTTTGGACACCCCTGCTCTAGAAAGACACAGTGTACATTAACTAGATTAACAATGAGACACATAGATAATGGAAACTTTGGACAAACTTTTGGTTTTAGAAGGAGAAAACATTATGAGTATGTATTTTATAATAGTAAAGTGGCTACTAGAGATAATTGAGAGTAATGTTATAAAACAGGAATTCATGGGGAAAATTTTTTAATATCTATTTTATATATTGAACAACTATGGAAAAAGACTGACTTGATAAATAATAATGCTACTATGTGGAAAATAAGGTGATATATATGTAATGAAAGGGAAATTGATAAATATGTTTGTAATTTTAAGTACTGATGCACAAAACGTTTGCCCGAACGGCATGTTGTACAAAGCACAAGATGAATAATTTTTTACTTGTTTTTATGTTAAAAAATAAAAAGTTTTTAAAAAAAACAGCCCCAATGAGCCTATCAGAAGTTCAGAAACAATTTGTTTCTGGCTTCCCGAGGGCCTCCGGGAGGGCTGGGGGAGGCCATTTTTGCCCTCCCCAGGCTTCAGGAAAGCCTCTGTAACCTGGGGAGAGGTTGGGCATGCATACACATAGGGAGTCACGCGCGCATGGGCAGGTGGGCGGGGAGGATTGAATTTATGTGGGCATGCGTGTGTGTGTGATAGCACGTGCACACAAAATTGTGGCACGCAATAAGAAAAAGGTTCGCCATCCCTGGACTAGAAGACCTCCAAGGCTCCTTCCAACTCAGTTATTCTGTGAAGGAACCAGCCTCCCTCCTTTTTGAGAAGGCTTTAGGCTTCCTCAGAAACCCCAAGAGTCAGTCTCGGGGGAAAATAAAATAGAATAGAATGGTACATGGCTTCATTCCAGGGCTTTGTTCATCAGTGTCCTTCCCCTACACCCTTCTGGCTTCAGATCTGAAATGTTGCCGATCTGCACAATAGAAAAGACCTCCAAGGTCCCTTCCAAGTCAGTTATTTTGTTAACTTCTATTGATTTGGATGACTCTTTCCAGCAGGCTGCTGGAAGGGCAGACAAAGAAAGTGCCTTTGTCCTAAAAGTAGAGGGAAAACAATATATTTTGAAATTACACCCGGTGAGATTGACCTCGATTTAAAAAAGGCACTGAATCCTGGCTTAGAAATGGAGATGAGCACCACCCCTAGGGCCAGAAATGACTAGCACGCGATGTGCGAGGGAACATTTACCTTTATTACTGTTTAATCACTATAACAGATGCGTCACATGCTGGTCACACCCATGCACAGTTTAGCGAAGGGCGGGAAAGTCCCGATAAGTCACATGATGCCACTGTGGCAAAGTGAGTTTGACACTCCTGGCCCAAACAAATGTGTGAAATTTTCTTGGCAAAGTTTTTCAGAAGTGTAGTGCTTTAACCACTACACCAAATTGACTCTCCCTGCTCTATTTTATGTAATTATTATCTCATTCATTACCTAACGTATCTAATTAGTCGATTATAATTACCAGTATACTACGCTCTGTTGTGTTGCTATTATGCATCAGTGTTTCTTGCTTAAGCCCCTTCTCCCTTCAATTTCTTCCCTCTGTGACGATTACCATATTTTTCAGAGTATAAGACGCACCGGAGTATAAGACACACCAAGATTTTGAATAGGCAAATAAAAAAAAGGGTTTTGCACTCTGCGGACCTCCCCAAAACAGCCCATTTTCATGAAAAAGGGCTCATTTTTTGTCAAAAAAAGGGGCATGCATAGCCTTTAGTGGTCTTATATAGTGGAGGGGCTGTGGGGCAAAAATGAGCAAAAAACCAGCCCATTTTTGGTTCATTTTTACCTTCCCCAGCCCGTACTCTGCAAGTGTCCTAAAGACTATGCCTGGCCCTTTTGGCAAAGGGGGCGGAGTTTTGGGAGGCAAAAAATGCTGTATTCAGTGTATAAGATGCACCCAGATTTTCAGCCTCTTTTTGAGGGAAAAGGTGCGACTTATACTCTGAAAAATACTCTTCTTCTTCTTCTTCTTCTTCTTCTTCTTCTTCTTCTTCTTCTTCTTCTTCTTCTTCTTCTTCTTCTTCTTCCTCCTCCTCCTCCTCCTCCTCCTCCTCCTCCTCCTCCTCCTCCTCCTCCTCTTCTTCTTCTTCTTCTTCTTCTTCTTCTTCTTCTTCCTCCTCCTCCTCTTCTTATTCTTCCTCCTCCTCCTCCTCCTCGTAAGGAGAGGTGTTGAGGGGAAATACATGATAATATCTTCTTCTTCTTCTTCTTCTTCTTCTTCTTCTTCTTCTTCTTCTTCTTCTTCTTCTCCTTCTCCTTCTCCTCCTCCTCCTCCTCCTCCTCCTCCTCTACATCCTCCTCCTTCTTCCTCCTCCTCCCCCTCTTCCTCCTCTTCCTCTTCTCACAATGAGCAGCACAGCATGCAGAGCTCTTGCGCTGTTTTTACAATGTGCTTCATCTTGTTGGACTGTGATATTTCCTCTCTTTTGGACAGTCCACACTTTCCAAAGGGAAAAAAAAATGTCTCCCTTCCTTCAACTGCCATCCTCTATTTACTGGTTGCTGCAAAATTCAAGCCACCTCTGTTCTCCTTCTGCCTCCTCCCACACCTGTGCCAAGGTTGCAGCTTTATCCACAACTTTACTCAGATGTGAGGGAAAGGAGGCAGCTCGGGGGCCTGCAATTTTTGCTAAGCGGCCTGCTCTTCCACACGCTACCTCATCTTTCTCTTACTAAAATAAAAAAAGCACTATTTTTTTAAAAAAGTACCCTCAGAATCAACCGGCGCTAATAAAACAAAGTCATTTGATCCAAATGACATGAAGCTGAGAGAATTTATGCCGGCTTTGCTTTTATCATGGCTGCGTCAGCCTGTGATATATTGCATCTGCTGCCCATAATTATCCCCGCCTCGACATGCCAGGAATGTGGCATTCCACATCTTAAAAATCCCAGTTTGCTGCCAATGTTGAAGAACTTGCAACTAATTAAATTCAAGTATTATTGGCCTGGCCCACTTAAAGGCACTTAATAATGCCATCGCTTTAATGACTCCAGTCACACGCAGACATGGACGGGGATAATAATAACATAAATAATAAAGTTCTACTTCAAACCTAGTCCTCCAGACACAGGCCATATTAAGTTGAGAATTTAGCTCATCATCCTGAATCCTCTAGGCAGCAGCGGACACTTAGAGCCCTGTTGGGAATGGAAGAGATCATTCAGAGGGCTATAACATTCATTGTGCTGCTTCCTTTTCAAGAATCACAAAAAATAAAAAAATTTATAAAGCAACAGGGCTGTAAACCCAGGATGGGTTATGTTCTTGAAATAAATATCGGGTGGTTGTTGTTTTAAAGAAAATGGAACAAAATATGTATAGTGTTTATTCTGATATGTATGTAGTACTAAAATTTCCACTGTGTTTTTCTGTTTGTACAGATAGCCCAAAATGTTATACTGTAATAATTTTTGAATCAAGATGCCTAAAATCTGCTAATTTAAAGTATGTAGAGTGTTTACTCTCACAATATTCAGGCCAGACCATCACTTCTCATGATTGTTTTGTGGGAACAAGCAAAATCAATGGAGAAGTCGGTGGGAAATCAGAAATTACTGCTCCTCTCCCTGCTTTTTTGCCCACCCATGTTTCTCTTTTTAAATAAGTAAATATTAACTTAATTTTCGAAGTTTATGTGCGACTGCAATTACCGTATTTTGCAGAGTATAAGATGCACCTTTTTTCCTCTAAAAAGAGGCTGAAAATCTCGGTGCGTCTTATACATCGAATGCAGCATTTTTTGCCTCCTGAAACCCCACCCCTTCACCAAGATGGCCATGTGTAGCCTTCTACCTAATACAATAGCAGAGTTGAAAGGGACCTTGTAGGTCTTCTAGTCCAACCCCCTGCATGGGCAGAAACATTATACCATTTCAGACAAATGGCTATCCAACATCTTCTTAAAGACTTCCAGGGTTGGGGCATTCACAACTTCTGGAGTAGAGAAACAGGACATTTTTTGCTCATTTTTGCCCCACCCCAGGAACACTCTATAAGCTTCCTAAAGGCTATGCATGCCCCTTTTTGACAAAAAAACAGGCCCATTTTTGTGAAAAACGTGCCATTTTTGGGAGGTCTGAAGAGTGCAAAAACTTTTTTTTAAAATTTGCCTCTTCAAAACCTTGGTTTGTCTTATACTCCAGTGCATCTTATACTCCGAAAAATATGGTAATTCCAGAGAGCTCTGTGGGAGCTGGTTGTTAGTAGTGGAGGAAGTGTTGAGGAAGTTGTTCTTCAATCTCAGTCTTAACCTTGGAGGTTGTCATCCGTAAAATAGTGTGTTTCTGTAGACTTTTTTAACCCACTCTTTCTGGGCAGCACAAAATTTTGGAGGGGGGATATCAGCTAGATGATACAATTTTTGTGTCGGGGTTGGTTTCCGACAGCCCATGACTATCTCGCTACTGCTCTCCATATCAAGGTGATAGGAAGCCATTTTTAATCATCACTGGATTTGGTCATTCAATTAGTTATGACTGTGTCTAACCACTGTATCATCTATCTATATTTTACTCTTTGATTAATGGGCATATCATGAGAAACTTAATTGAATGTCTTGCTGAGGTCAAGGTACCCTCTGTCCATTCATCCCATTTCTCCAGTTTATTAAGCCAGTAATTCTGTCAAGAAAGCAGATAAGGTTAACTTGGATGGCTTTTTTTGTGTGTGCATATGTGACCAGCGTAGCCTCTTGTTTATTGTGCATCTCTATCCAAGTGCTCACAAATATCCTGTGCTGCAATGTGCTCAAGGACCTTATCCAATATAGATGTCAAGATGACAGGTCTGTAATTTTCCAGATCCTCTTTCTTACCCCCTCTTTTCTTTCTTTCTTTTTTTATTCTCTTACATACCATTGTAAGCATACATTCACATAATTGTTATTCTTCTTTACATGTGTCATTCTTACACATTTGTTATTCCATTTAATGGGTTATAATATACAGTTTGGGTTGCTTTATTTACCATCCCTTCCGCCTGTTGTAATGCCACCTTATTTCCCCTTTCTCTTCTCCCTCCCTCCCTTCTCTACTTCCTTCCTTCCTCCTCTCCTTCCCCTTCCTTCTTCCCTTACCTCTCCCCTACTCCTATTCTTCCCCTTCCCCTTCCTATCCTCTCTCCTTCCCTTTCTCTCCCTTCCACCCTCCTCTCCTTACCCCTTTCTCCTTTCCTCCTCTTCCTCTCTTCCTCTCCTCCTCTCTCCCTTTCTTTTTCTGTTCTTATAGGTGTCTCTTTCAAATCTCAGTTTATTTTTCTTGGGATGGTATTTCCACAAACCCAAATATAATTTAGTATCATTTCTTTTTCCTTTATCTTCACTAATCTAGCCTAACTATGTTTTCCCCCCTTTATATCTCGCTCTTAAATATATGCAACAGTGGTGGGTTTCTGCAGGCTCGCACCTACTCGCAAGAGCCGGATGGTGAAATTTAGAGAGCCGGTGAGAGGGGGTTCCAGGAAAGGAAAGGAAGGCAGAAAGTAAGTAAGTAAGTAAGTAAGTAAGTAAGTAAGTAAGTAAGTAAGTAAGAAAGAAAGAAAGAAAGAAAGAAAGAAAGAAAGAAAGAAAGAAAGAAAGAAAGAAAGAAAGAAAGAAAGAAAGAAAGAAAGAAAGAAAGAAAGAAAGAAAGAAAGAATTTATCATCACAATTAAGCCCAAAATTTTGGTTGCTAAGCAAGAGCGTTGTTAAATGAGTTTCACCACATTTTACAAGTTGGCCACTCCCACCCTGTCACATGACTACCAAGCCACGCCCACAAAATAAGCCACACCTAGAGAGTAGGTTCTAAAAAAAATTGAAACCCACCACTGATATGCAAGTATATTTAATATTTTCTTTTCTGTTTTCCTCTTCTTCCTCCGCCCCCCATTTCCCCCCATTTAATAGTACATTGTCTGCGTTCTTTATCTTCTCCTTACTTTCTTATACAATACAATACAATAATACAATACAATACAATACAATAGCAGAGTTGGAAGGGACCTTGTAGGTCTTCTAGTCCAACCCCCTGCATGGGCAGGAACCTTATACCATTTCAGACAAATGGCTGTCTAACATCTTTTTAAAGACTTCCAGGGTTGGGGCATTCACAACTGCTGGAGGCAAGCTGTTCCAGAGGTTAATTGTTCTTACTGTTAGGAAATTTCTCCTTAGTTCTAAGTTGCTTCTCTCCTTGGTTAGTTTCCACCCATTGCTCCTTGTCCTGCCCCCAGGTGCCTTGGAGAAAAGTTTGACTCCCTCTTCTTTGTGGCACCCTCTGAGATATCGGAACACTGCTATCATGTCTCCCCTGGTCCTTCTCTTCATCAAACTAGACATACCCAGCTCCTGCAGCCGTTCTTCATATGTCTTAGTCTTTTCCAGCTTCCTTTCTGATCATAAAATCTTCCCCATATCTTGAAGTACACCAATTCTTTTTTTTTTTTAAGATAGGGACATTTCCTTTCCAATAGCTCTCAACAGAACCAGAGCAGTTCTGAGACGCTCTCAAAGATTACACTTAATATAGTTTTTGATCACCTCTGCTACTTGCTTCAATAACCTAGAACAAATTAATCTGGCCTTGGAGATCTGAATTTATTTAAACTAACTAAATATTCTCTCCTTGTCTATATACTGAGCTGCGTCTCCTTTTCTCCCCCTCTAGTGGCGCAGAGGTAGCCAACGAGCTCTTAATTTCCCTACAGAAAGAAGGTAGGCATAAATAGAACGTAGGTGAAATAAACCAAAATACCCCAAAGCATATTATAAATCCAAACTGCAGAGGAGTGAAACTGCAGATTGCAAAAGTTAATACGGAGGGGGGCTACCTATAGTTGTAGCTACAGTAGTTCTACCTCAACTATAAGAGCAGAAGAAACTTAAGCTTTAAAAAAAAAAAGAACAGTTACACACACACAAGAAGTGTTCAGCTTATGGTCACTCACTCACTACTCACAGGCCAAGCAGATTTAGATCGCTTTCCATCCAACACTGAGGCACTTCCAGTTCTTTAGATCAGGGGTCCCCAACCGTTGCCACTTTAAGTCTGAAGGACTTCAGCTCCCAGAATTCTCCAGCCAGCAAAGCTGAAGTCCTTCAGACTTAAAGTTGCAAAGGTTGGGGACCCCTGCTTTAGAATACATGGTGACCCAGAGAATTCAAAATAAGAGCAAAACTTTACTTGTTACAAAAACGTGCTCTTTCTCATAGGTACATGTCCCATTTACCCACATCCTTCCTCAACTGGGCTGACAGGCATTAGGAAATCTGGATCCAGAGTTAACTCAAAAGGTAGGTGGGTTTCAGGACCTCTTTTATTCCCCAAAGTCCTTGCTTGCTTGGCTTTGTTGATTGACAGCTGGCAATTACTCTTGCCTGGTAAATTTACCAGTAGCTGGTAGCTGTTGATGGATTTGGAGAAAGGTACCCCATATGCTCAGGGAAATTTCCTTTGTCTGGTTCAGGTAATGTTTTCCCATTGTTTCCTTGATGAATTAGTTCCTTCTTATCTACTTCCCCCAAGGCCATGATGGCGAACCTATGGCACATGTACCACAGGTGGCACACGGAGCCATTTCTGAGGGCAAGTGAAGCATTGCCCTGTCAGCTCCAGTGCGCATGCGCGCACTGATCACCTGATTTTCGGCCTTGATTTTTGGCCATTTTTCGCCCTTTGGAGGCTTCAGGGAAGCCTCCTGAAGCCTCTGGAGGGAGAAAAATGGTTCAATGGACAACCCAAAAGTCCGTTCCCAAACTTCTGGTTTGTGTGTGGGCCATTTTTCATCCCCTCAGGCTCCAAGAAAGCTGTGCGTGGATGCACAGGGCAATGTGTGTGTGTGGGGGGTGTCATGTGCACATGTGCAGAAGGCACATCATTAAATTATGGGAGTTGGCACGCGAGTGTGCACGATAGCGCACGCATACTTTTGGCACCCGAGGCGAAAAAGTTTTGCCATCACTGCCCTAAGGGATCCCTTAGATCAGGGGTCTCCAACCTTTGCAACTTTAAGTCTGAAGGACTTCAGCTCCCAGAATTCTCCAGCCAGGTCTGGAGAAGTCTGGGAGCTGAAGTCCTTCAGACTTAAAGTTGCAAAGGTTGGAGACCCCTGCCTTAGATGAGACCCCTGCCTTTTTTTTTTTTTGAAAATTTATTTATTTTTTAGTAAAACCAAAATACGAAAAGGAAAAATCATCATTCTACATTGTATCCTTTGGAAAATATGTCGACTGGTTACACATAACTCTTGTGCATTTCTACAATCATTATTCATGAATAATTTTAAATCAAAGATTTTAAATCAAAAAATTCATTATATATCTTAATATCATTATACCAGAATTCTCCTCTAATATTCCATATTTGGTCTATCTTCTTCTTCAAACATGTCTTACTTAAACATAACCACATAATGGCATCCATTGTCTGTTCCAAACATACCTGCATATATGCATGCACCTGTATCAATATAGCATCTATAATTTTTCTGTTGCTCTTATTATAACTCGGTGTTTATTAACTGGTTAAATATATATCATTAAACTCTTAATATTTTTGAGCTGCCTGCCTTTTTGATCTCTTTGCTTACATGCTTGCTTCATCTTTCCCTAGTCTCAAAGAACATCCAGTGCTCAGGTCACACTGGTGGCTTTTAATAACATGAGTAGTTTTCTGCAGAGGCTTTAATGAAGAGACTGGAGAACCATTTACCAGAAATAGTCTAAATCTCCTGTGAGAGTGGGGCCTTTGACTAGATGACCTCCAAGGTCCCTTCCATCAATTTTACTATTAAGGTAAAGGTAAAGGTTCCCCTTGCACACATATGCTGGTTGTTCTCAACTCTAGGGGGGGGGTGCTCATCTCCATTTCAAAACCGAAGAGCCAGTGCTGTCCGAAGACATCTCTGTGGTCCTGTGGCTGGCATGACTAAATGCCGAAGATACACGGAACGCTGTTACCTTCCCACCAAAGGTGGTTCTTATTTTTCTGCATGCTTTCAACCTGCTAGGTTGGTAGAAGCTGACACAAGTAATGGGAGCTCACTGTGTTATGCAGCGCTAGGGATTCGAACTGCTGAACTGCCGACCTTTCTGAGCGACAGGCTCAGCATCTTAGCCCCTGAGCCATCGCATCCCTTAAGCATTTGACTGTTACTAATGCTAAGCATGGTTTATTCTGGGTGAGTTGTGGTTTTGAACCCAGATTCTTTAGAGCAGGGGTCTCCAACCTTTGCAACTTTAAGTCCGAAGGACTTCAGCTCCCAGACTTCTCCAGCCAGCTTTGCTGGCTGGAGAATTCTGGGAGCTGAAGTCCTTCAGGCTTAAAGTTGCAAAGGTTGGAGACCCCTGCTTTAGAGAACAGTCATCAATTGTGTTGTGAAAACTTGAGAAAGAGTTCATCCAAGGACCAGATTGAACAAGGGTGAATGCAACAAATCAACATAAAGGCTGCCAGCCCCACCGAAACAAAAAACCAAAACTCTATATGTGCATATTGGGCCATCTAATTCTCTTTTTTCTCTACTAATTTCCTAATGCGCTGCAAATAGAGATTGCTCCATCTTTAAAGAGAAAGAGTTGCTTTCTATATCTGGATATGACAGTCTCTATTCCAACCAAGCATATTTAGGGGACCTCAAGAGGAGCTGCCAAAGGCCTGGGAATGCCACCATTCTTTCAAGCCATTAAAGTGCCTTTTGAGGACAATGTTGCAAGGCATCCCAAGACTTAATTGACTGGTTTGGGTCTCCATCTTCTCCTGATGCCCTTTTATGGTTGTGGGTTGTCATGTAGGGAAACAACAACAACCCCAGCTTGCTCAGAAGTGTTTATCTGCTCTCGTTCCATATTCTACATCAAAGGCAAGCAATTGTCTGCCTTGGCATTGAAGGCAATTTAAGCAGCAGTCACCTGCAAAGCCCACCCCAGCAGTTAGTGCTTTTGATATTGCCTGGGTCATCTGCAGTAAGAGAAGAGAGGCTTTGCAGTCTAATTTTTAATTAAAGCCACCTCTTCCTTCTTGGCCTTTTGCTGTTAGTTATGCATGGAGGTTTTTTTATGGGAGGAATTAAGCTGCAACTCAGGATTCTTATCTACCTAAACAATCCCTGCCAGGAAAAAAAAATATCATTGCACTCGGTTGTTTCAGGGTTTTCTTCACTCAACAGACTAATTTCAAGATTTAAGGAACACGGATGTGCACATCTGTCTATCTTTAACCAGTCCAGTGCTCTTTCTGTTTTCAGTATGGCAGGTGAACTACTGTATCTCATGGTTGGAAATGCTAGTTGTACCATTTAGTCTTTTTGTGGGGAGAACAAGTGTCTACGGCTGATCCCCAAATATTGTTGGCACTTCTGTAGTCCAGGAGGATAGTGTTTTGGCCCACCAGTGTTCAGCAGAGCAGATTCGGACAGTGAGGAGGTTGGGGAGGAACCGGGACCAGTCTTGGAGTCTGGGGAAGGCTCTGATGAGGGCTCTGTGTCAGAGGCAGAGAGGGGGCCAGGGCCGTCTGACAGTTATCAGCTGCCTTCGGAGTCAGACATCAGTGAGGCAGACAAATAGCTGGAGCCTGTTCCCAGTGTGCGCATGCACAGAGTTGCCAGATGAAGGGAACAGCTAAAGAACAGGGGGCGGCTTGGGAGTAAGGTGGACAATGAATGGCCCCTTCCAGAGGGAATAAAAGAGGAGCGAAAGGGGAGTGGAGTTTGCAGGAGATTATTAGTTTGCTTAATTGGTTCCTGACTCTCTGGAACTCCTTGCCAAGTTTTGCAGATATTGGCCTGGCAGCTCTCCAAGACATATAAGGTCTGTGACCGTAAATCCTCCCTTGAAAGACTTTGCCAAATGTGAATGAGCAGAATTCACAGTCAATTAATAAAAGGGTTTTTTGTTGGGACAAGGAGTTTGCTTCATGCTCTTGGGAAGCCTCGGTCAGAACAGATTGGTACAAATCCTGTGGATATGAAATAGCACTAGCTTTTCCAAGGTATTTTCCAAAGAAGGGTATTTTAAAATCCTATCACTCTACAAGTTCTGGGGACCAGATATGAAAGTTTTCCATTTCTGCTGAATTTTGAATGTGTCGTGGTCATCTCCTCTGTTTGCCAACTTCATCCTAGAATGTCTTTCTTCTTGACCCTGGCATTCATTGGCAACCTGGCTGCCAGATCTTTGGTAGACTGTTATCTCTCCAAACAAGCGATCTCAAGGGTTGTTCTTGGGCTCATTGATTCTCACTAGTTTTCCCCCAACAATAAATCTCTTCTTTACAATGATTTCACCCTCAAAAGGAGTGCAGTGAGATTATTATCAGATCGCAATGCTTGCAGAGTTATAGTTCTGACACACCTGAAGGGCGCCAGCTGGAGAAGGTTGCAGAAATGCTTTTTCACAGGCCCCTGTAAATATCTCCTGAGATTGGGGTATGATATAGATCTGCCTTTAGTTCATTTTAATTCAGATGTACCTACTTAATTTTCACTTTGCAAATCAATATGAAGATGCAAGCACTCTTCTGATTCTTCTGTGGAAGTATTTCATCAAAAATTGTGCATGCACACACAAGAGAGAGAGAGAGAGAGACAAACACACAGACACACATAGAGAGAGACAAAGATACAGAATGAGAGAGACAGACAGACAGAGACACGCACAGGGAGAGACAGTGAAACAGAGACACACACACAGAGAGACAGAGAGGGGAGAGAGAGACAGAGACAGACAGACAGACACACACACAAAGAGAGAGACAATAAGAGATAGAGATGCACCGACACACACACACACACAGACACACACAATGAGAGAGAGAGAGACAGAGACAGAGACAGAGACAGACAGAAGCAAAATTGTTAACTTGTCTGCTTTTACTCAGGAGTAGAGATTTAAAAAATCTTCAAAATGACTCAAATTCTGATGACTAAAGGGAAAAATCCACAAGGTTCATCCAGCAATGGTTGAAAGAAAACCATGCCTTTGCCTTCCCCATCTTATTCTGACATTCTTCTTTAGTCTGCAGCATGTTGACTGTGGAATTCTGGGAGTTGAAGTCCACATAAGTTAAAATTGTTGAGGTTGAAAAACACCTGGTCTTCAGCCTCAATCCCCCATCCCTGTACTAAGCAGTCCAATTCTACTGAGTTTTCAAGATCAGCCAAGGTCAGCAAGCTTCATGAATCCAGCTCAACTCCTGGTAATTATCTGGCCACATTCATGAATTGTTCTTGGCAGCAAGGTAGGTGTGATCTGCCTTTCATCTTCTGGGATGTTTCTTCCACTATCCTTTCTTCTATCCTTCCCTGGTGATCTTTCATTGCAGTAATCCTGTATTTGTTTATTAGATGTTTATCCTGCCTTTAGTTTTTATCAGCTCAGAGCAATATAGATTCCCAATAGGACCATCATTTCTTTTTTCCCCTCCTCCTGCAAACCTTAGACTAGGCTGGGTGAAGACAGAGAGCTGTCTCAAAAGTCAACCATCTGGCTTTCATACTTAAGGGATTAACAGATTAACAGAGTTAGAAGGGACCTTATAGGTCAACTAGTCCAACCCCCCCCCCCCCACTCAAGCAGGAGACTGTACATCATTTCTGACAAATGGCAGTCCAGTCTCTTCTTGAAAGTCTCAAGTGATGAAGCTCCCACAACTTCTGAAGGCAACTTCTGTTCCATAGGTGGATTGTTCTCATTGTCAGAAAGTTCCTCCTTATTTCTAGGCTGAATCTCTCCTTGGTCAGTTTCCATCCATTATTCCTTGTCTGGCCTTCAGGTGCTATTTTCCTTCAGGTGCTTTGGAAAATAGCTTGACCCCCTCCTCTCTGTGGCAGCCCATCAAATATTGGAACACTGCTATGATGTCTTCCCTGGTTCTTCTCTTCACTAGACTAACCATGCCCAGTTCCTGTAACCGTTCTTCATATGCTTTAGTCTCCAGTCCCCTAATCATCCTGGTTGCTCTTCTCTGCCCTCTTTTTAGAGTCTCGACATATTTTTATAGTGTGGTGACCAAAACTGGATGCAGAACTCTAGGTGTGGCCTTACTAAGGCTTATTAGAACCTCAATTGATCTTTATTGTATCCCTCTGTTGGCTTTTTTTAGCTGCCACTGCAGACTGCTGGTTCATATTTACCTGGTTGTCCACTAAGACTCCAAGATCCCTCTCACAGTCACTGCTATTAAGCCTGGTTTCACCCAATTTATATGTACTTTTGGTTTTTCTTACCTAAGTGTAGGACTTTACTTTTCTCTACATTGAGTCCAGCACTTAGCCACTAATCAACACATCAAAAGTAGAGATTGCAAAGGTATACTGTCTTTCTTACACAGAAGAAAGATGCAAGAGAATAATTTCCCAAAGCAAACTAAGCACTCAATGGAATACAAGCACTTATAAAGGATTTTGCAGTTTTGACACACAGCTTCAACAATAGCCAGAAGACTGAAGAAGTTACCCATCATTCATATGTCACCAGACTTCAAGCTTCAGAACAAGATATGCATCCCTTGGTAGCTTTCCTCTGTTAAACCAACAGTTGCTGGAATAGCAAGGCCATTTCCCCCCTGCACGCATGTTATTTTCTCAATTTCACTCTTTCTCACAGAGAAGGAAAGGACCTTAGCAGGGCAAGACAGGGTTAAACTCAGGCTGGTACCTGAACTACATCAAACCGACTCTCACGATAAGTAGCTCTAACACTGCTTAGTGTCTATGGACATTCTCAGTCATCCAGGTCATATTGTCCCAAAAGTGGGACAATATGCCTTTTTCAAAAGGCAACGGCAGTTTATTTTTCCTCCAAAGACGTTTCACTTCTCCTTCAAGAGGTTTATTCAGCTCTTGGAAGCAGTGGTGGATTCTTATTTTCTTTTCACCCCTGAAATAAGCAATTGGCCTTTTTTCCTGGGGAGGTCTTATTTTTGAGGTGCAGGAGGTGGCGAGGGTGGTCACCTCATGGCTGCTGCTGCTGCGTTGCAATATTTTAGGGAGGGCTTATTTTGGGGGGAGGGCTTATTTTAGCACATGCGCTCCAAATCCTGATTGGGTTACTATCCAGGGAGGTCTTATTTTCAGGGAAACAGGGTAGCAGTTCGAAAGCATGTAAAAATGCAAGTAGAAAAATAGGGACCACCTTTGGTGGAAAAGTAACAGCGTTCCGTGTGCCTTTGGCATTTAGTCATGTTGGCCACATGACCACAGAGACGTCTTTGGACAGTGCTGGCTCTTCGGCTTTGAAACGGAGATGAGCATCACCCTCTAGAGTCAGGGACGACACCTAGAGTCAGGAATGATGAGCGAGGGGAACCTTTACCTTTAAAGCTCATCTGATGTTTCTGTGCATTACGAAAACAAGGAAGAACCAGAGCAGGGAGCCTGGTTGAGCCTGCCTATGGTTTGACAGAAAGTGGCCTGAGAATCTTGGATGAGCTTACCTGCAAGAAAAGTGAGGAGTGACCAAAGGAGAAGCAGAACACAAAGGAGAGAGACCCAGAGGAGGAAACCCACCCAGGTTGAAGAAGCAGCGAGCAAGGGAATAGATTACCCAGCTTTTAAATTAAAGGAGTTAGGAGGCTCCTGGTGGGAAGAGGTGCAAAGAAAGGAATGCATTATAGATGGGCTTATCTGCTCCAGCGATTCGCCGACGCTGTCTGGATCCATTAAGCCCTTGTCTTACATTGCCTTCAAAACTCAGACAGAATTGGTCCAGCTTGATGACAGCCTGTTTATCTCATCTTGGATGACCTTTAGCAGAGGAGGCTGCGGAAAAGAGACAAGGTAAATGTTTAGACAAAGCCCTGCTGTCCCTTTTAATCACAATTAAAGGTGTTCTCCAGAGCAGATGCTTGGGAGAAGAAGCTGCTCTGCCTGGTTTTGTGGCCAGGTTGATGGACATAAATTTCCCTCTTTTTAGTCTGATGTGACTGTTCTTTAAGGACTCAGCTTGGCTACCTATTCATTTCTTTATTTAGCTAATTTATATGGCCGCCCACTCACTTTCAGTGACTCTAGATGGTTTACAAAAAAAATGATAATGAAAGAAAGCAGCCTTGCCTGCTTCTCTCCTGTATAAAATTTAAAGATGTCCTCTTTATCCAGTGCATGGACCAGAGGTGGGATTCAACAAATATTTACTACTGGTTCTGTGGGCATGTCATGACTTGATGGGCGTGGCTTGGTGGGTGTGGCAGGGCAAGGTTACTGCAAAATCCCCATTCCCTCCCGATGAGCTGGGACTCGGGAGGCAAAGAATAGATCATTTGTGATTCTCATTCCAAGACATTCTGGAGAGAAATGCTACATATTAAGATTCTGTGGTTTTCTTTCTCTGCAGGGTGAAAGAAATAAGTGGAGTAAATAAATACTGTTGTAAACCCAACCCACCAAAATGTCCATGCAATAGAATTCTGTATTGGCCAAGTGTGATTGGACACACAAGGAATTTTCCTTTGGTGCAAATGCTTTCAGTGTACATAAAAGAAAAGATATATTTGTCAGGAATCATAAAGTACAACACTTAAGGATAGTCATGGGGTACAAGCAAACAATCAAACCATACTAGAAAACAATCAATATAAATTGTAAGGATACAAGCAACAAAGTTAGTCATGCAGTCATCAGTGGGAGGAAATGGGTGATAGGAATGGCGAGAAGACTAATAGTAATAGTAATGCAGACTTTGTAAATAGTTTCACATTGTTGGGGGAATTATTTGTTTAGGAGAGTGATGGCATTAGGGAAAAAAACTGTTCTTGTGTCTAGTTGCTCTTGTGTGCAGTACGCTATAGAGTCATTTTCAGGGTAGGAGATGAAACAATTTATGTCCAGGATGAGAGGGGTCTGTAAATGTTCTCACGGCTCTCTTTTTGGCTCGTGCAGTGTACAGGTCCTCAATGAAAGGCAAGTTGGTAGCCATTGTGTTTTCTGCAGTTCTGATTCTCCTCTGAAGTCTGTGTCTGTCTTGTTGGGTTGCAAAACCAAACCAGACAGTTATGGAGGTGCAGATGACAGACTCAATAATTCCTCTGTAGAACTGGATCAGCAGCTCCTTGGGAAAGTTGAGCTTTCTGAGTTGGTGCAAAAAGAACATTCTTTGTTGTGCTTTCTTTATGACATTTTTGATATTAGGTGTCCATTTTAGGTCTTGAGATATGATAGAACCTAGAAATTTGAAGGTCTCTACTGTTGATATTGTGTTGTCTAGTACTGTAAGAGGTGGTACATGGGAGGGTTTCTCCTAAAGTCTACCACCATAGATGATAGGCCAGGGGAACTAATACATTGTTTTCTGCCAATAAGATTCTGATTTTCCATGAAGAGGTGATGTTGAGGTTCACCATTCAGAAATAAGAACATCTGGAATCAAATTAGCAAGCAATGTGACTTACCCAAACCAATTCCTGCAAAGTGATAAAAGATTTGCAAGATATTCAACTCTAGTAGAAGCCTTCCAGTTATCTGCAATGGCAATTTGAGCTTGGTTTTTTCGGTTACAGAAGTCTGTGAAACTAAGCGCATGAGAAAGACGTTGAGCTCGTTTCATCAGAATCGGCTCTTATTGAAGGCAGCTTGACTTCCGAATGAATTAGGATTAAACCAAACCATTGCCAGAGTGAATGTCAATCTAGAAATAATCCAGGTTTGAATTGCTCTAGAATTCTATCTTAGGCCATTTACTCTGGTGTCACTCTGCATTGGCCCCAGGGGAGTTTCCTCTGCATTTGCATCCAAACTCATTTTCGTTAGCATCACTCCTATGAGATCTCCATAGAACCTGATCCCAAACCCTTTAACCTTCTACAATTCACTCAATCTAAAATAGCAATGATAAGACTCAAAACCTGTGCCATGCAGCATTAATTCAAGTACCAGATCTGAATAAGCAAGAGGATCTAGAGCTGGTTGGGGAGCAGGCAGCCAGCCCTTACGGGCAAGGGGGATACTTGGAGTGGGTGGGGGCAAATTTAGAGGATGTGGTAGGCAGAGATGGGTGAATCTATCAAAGTTGTTTGCTTAATGTG
Organism: Rhabdophis nuchalis; assembly: GCA_039707465.1. NCBI lineage: Eukaryota > Metazoa > Chordata > Lepidosauria > Squamata > Natricidae > Rhabdophis > Rhabdophis nuchalis. The sequence goes on along the minus strand of CM077654.1, from coordinate 22,792,074 downwards.
TCAATTTTCTACATTTTAAAAAATGCATGACGTTTAGAGGGCGGAAAATGACACGTATTTGAGCAGATTTTACTTGATGGGTGCATTTCTGTGAAAGTGCACAATTTTATGCATATTTTCCCCCCAAGCAATTTTCCCTCTTTTAATGCATATTTCAGGATACTTTCCCCAAGTATGTTTGCTCTTTGGAGTTGTGCAGAGCATCAGGAAATTGTTAAAAGTGCAAATCGCACTGCAAAATGTATTAATTCAGATATTTAAGCAAATTGGGTAAATTGGCTTAAAAGCTTTGAGTGAAATCCTGATCTTTTAATGCTTCTTCTACCATTATAGAAATTTTGATGGAGATGGATGTAGTTCAGAGCAGGACTTATTTTCTAGATTTAGTAGAATTAGGATGAGGATATTTGGTCTCCAGGGTTATCCAGGATTATCCAATGTCCTAACAAGGAGAAGGGCGGAGTATAAATTTAATAAAATAATAAATAAATAAATAATGTGGTGATGTTGTATTATTCTGGTGCATTCTGGGAAAAAGTAGCATCCCTCAAAAATAAGGAACATTTCCATTATTTCATATTGTTTACACATACCTTTTATTACCACCCTTCAGTTTCTAAACCTCCCTCTTGTCCGTCCATCCATCCATCCATCCATCCATCCATCCATCCATCCATCCATCCATCTCTCTCTCTCACTCTATCTATCTATCTATCTATCTATCTATCTATCTATCTATCTATCTATCTATCTATCTATCTATCTATCTATCTATCTATCTATCTATCTATCTACCTACCTACCTACCTACCTACCTACCTACCTACCTACCTACCTACCTACCTACCTACCTACCTACCAGTGGTGGGTTTCAAATTTTTTAGAGCCTACTCTGTAGGTGTGGCCTATTTTGTGGTCGTGGCTTGACAGTCATGTGACAGGGTGGGAGTGGCCACCTTTTAAAATGTGGTATAACTCATTTAACAATGCTCTTGCTTAGCAACCAAAATTTTGGACTCAATTGTGATGATAAATTCTTTCTTTCTTTCTTTCTTTCTTTCTTTCTTTCTTTCTTTCTTTCTTTCTTTCCTTTCTTCCTTCCTTTCCTTTCTTTTCCGTCTTGTTGGGTCACTGGCAGCGGCGGGCCAGATTTACTTCCAGGTATGCCAGTGGAACCCCCTCTCCCGGTTCTCTAAATTTCACCAACCGTCTCTCGCGAGTAGGTGCAAGCCTGCAGAAACCCACCACTGCTACCTACCTACCTACCTACCTACCTACCTACCTACCTACCTACCTACCTCTTTCTCTATCTCTATCTAGCTATCTATCATCTATATCTATCTATCTCTATCATCTAATCTCTATCTATCTATCTATCTATCTATCTATCTATCTATCTATCTATCTATCTCTATCTATCTCTATCTCTATCTAGCTATCTATCATCTCTATCATCTCTCATATCTATCATCTATCTCTATCTATGTATCTATCTATCTATCTATCTATCTCTATCATCTATTGATCTATCATCTATCGATATCTATCTATCTATCTATCTATCTATCTATCTATCTATCTATCTATCTATCTATCATCTATTGATCTATCATCTATCGATATCTATCTATCTATCTATCTATCTATCTATCTATCTATCTATCTATCTATCTATCTATCTATCTATCTATCTATCTATCTATCATCTATTGATCTATCATCTATCGATATCTATCTATCTATCTATCTATCTATCTATCTATCTATCTATCTATCTATCTATCTATCTATCTATCTATCTATCTATCTATCTATCTATCTATCTATCATATACTCCCCTCTTATTTCGCTCTTTTAGCTCCCCCCATATCACTGTGATGTTCAAAGACATTTCTTTTCTATTTTCCATCTTTCACCTGTTTTATTATTCATATTTCCCTTATTGAGCTCTTCACATCTATTTACGTTAAAATTTCATCCTTCATTCTTTCATTATTCAATGTCTCCATGTACGTTTCTAGTACCAATCGCAATCATTTAAACATTTAAAGTACATTTATTCATCTGCCATTAAAAATAAGGAGCATTTCCTGCACAACAGTGTTGCCCAACCTTAGCAACTTTAAGATGAGTGGACATCAATGCCCATGGCCAGCTGGGGAATTCTGGGAGTTGAAGTCTACTCATCTTAAAGTTGCTAAGGTTGGGAAACTCTTCTTAGTGCCTTCCAGCAATATTAAAGTATAAGTAAAGCAGCTAAATCTTTTGTTCAGGCTTCCATAGAAGACTGAAAGAAACAAAGGAGGTCTTAATTATTAACAGGAAGGTGATGAATGCACAAAAATGCCAAAGCACTTCTTCAAAAATTATTTTTCAGAAATACCAAACCATTCTTGGAACTTTGGTGGCACCCAAAGGGCAGCAAATTTCAAAGCAAAATCAACTTCACTGCAGTCATTACCACCAGCAAAATATTGTAAGAGAAAGCAGCAAACGGAATAAAGAGGAATGTGTGTAATGAAATAAATCTGTCTGTAATGATTGCATAATGGACCAAACATGATTTTAATGAATTAATGCCAACCTAAATGAGGTATTCAATAAAGAAATTGCAATTATAACATAGCAACATTTTCCTCTCAGAATTGCTTATTTGTACCCTATGGCTATCATTAAGTGTTGTACCTTATGATTCTTAATGAATGTATCTTGTGTTTATATGTTCACTGAGAGCATCTGCACCAAAGACAAATTCCTTATGTGTCCAATCACACTTGGCCAATAAAGAATTCTATTCTATTCTATTCTATTCTATTCTATTCTATTCTATTCTATTCTATTCTATTCTACTCTATTCCATTCTATTCTATTCTATTCTATTCTATTCTATTATTTCCTTATTCTATTCTATTCTATTATTTCCTTATTCTATTCTTTCCTTATTCTATTCTATTCTATTCTATTCTTTCCTAATTTCATTCTATTCTATTCTATTCTATTCTATTCTATTCTATCCTAATTTCATTATATTCTATTCTATTCTATTCTATTCTATTCTATTCTATTCTTCTGCTCCAGAGGAGCATCTTCCATTCTCAGAATCAGGCAGAGAAATATTTTTCAAGCGCAGTGATTGAGATGTGAAGATTTGGAAGAGACATCCCATGCTATAGGGATCGTCTGTGGACAAACTGACCTGTAATCTAAATTCAAGCAAGCCGCAAACATGTAATTAAATCGAAACTTGCAGTGCTGAGCTTCTTTGACAAATGAAGCTGCCAATTTTAATGGCCTTATTGAAGCATTTTATTCTAATGTGGCCATTGTGGATAATAATATTGAACCACAAACAAATGTAAGGATAGAAACTTGGCATCACCTTTCACTCCAAAGTTTCAAGTATCCATAGACTGGAGAATAGTTTCAAGGAGATATCAAGAGTCAGACATGACCGAAGCAGCATCTAAATATTTAGTAATATTTGTCATTAACATGATCATCTTCATCCCCATTTGGGTAAATGTGTGTTCAAAATGAGCATAAGCATGTTGTTTCTGTATGCAGCAGACTTGCCACAACTTGAAACTCTAGATAGAATGATCCTTGGCTCCATTGGTTAAGAAAGTTATAGTTTTATTAGAAGTCAAGTGTATTGCTGAATTGCAAAGTCAGAACTGAGAATCGTGCACCAAAATCACAGTTCAACCTTCCCTCCTTTAGTTATCTCTCATTTCCCAGTCTCGTGTGACCAATCAGATTGAGGCAAGATGTTTTCATAAGGGTCAGCCTAAGTGTCATTCGATATGCAGCTCCCTCATTCTTCCAGTTGGGTGACCTTGAGGCAGTGTCAAAAGGAGATACAGTGTTTACTTTCATTTCCTTTTATTCCCTCCTCCTCACATTCATGGCAGTCTGTCACCGCATAGCAATGAAACACAAGCATCATCAAGTGTCAGCTGAAACAATGTTTCTCAACCTTAGACTGATACGCTCCCACAGAGAGGGCCTTCTCAGGGTGCCGTCGGCCGGACAATGCCGACTGGCGACACCCAGGGGAAGGGCCTTCTCTGTGGCGGGCCCTACCCTTTGGAACGACCTACCCCCTGAACTTCGCACCATCTCCGACCTCCGCCTCTTCCGCAAGTGCCTAAAGACACATTTGTTCCATCTAGCCGGCCTAGCGTAACCTCCATAATGACTTTTAGACAGTTTTTTAATTTTGGGATTTTAATTTGGTTTTAGTGCAGGATGTTCATCAAATAAGTTTTTTAAATTTTTTATGTGATTTTGCATGTATTTTAATATTCCTGTGCGCCGCCCTGGATCCGTTTGGAGAAAGGCGGGGTATAAATTTAATAAAATAAAATTAAAAAATAAACCTTGACCGGTTTACGATGTGTGGACTTCAGTTCCCAGAATTCCCCCAATGTCACCTTCAGGTTGTAAGGTCCCAAAACATACTTGAGTCACCAAATGCCACAAAGAGAGATCCAAGAAGAGACTTGATAAAAAAAAAAATAACAGCTTTTATTTATACAAATAAAAGCTGGGTAGACCCTTCCACAACATACAGACAAAGAGCACGCAGTGGAAGGCCACACTTTGGGGAAGGTATGGTGTCCTTTTATACCTTTAGGAACATCAGCTTAGTACTCACTTCTGCCCCCCACACCTCTACCCACACCCTGGTCCAGGCCTTCCTTTGGCAGTGCAGCAGTGGTGGGTTTCAAATTTTTTAGAACCTCTTCTATAGGTGTGGCCTGCTTTGTGGGAGTGGCTTGCCAGTCATGTGACCAGGTGGGAGTGGCTTTGCAGTCATGTAACTGGGTGGATGTGGCCAACTTGTAAAATGTGTGAAACTCACTTAACAACACTCTTGCTTAGCAACAAAAATGTTGGCTCAGAAACTCTGGCATTTGAAGCACGCAAGTCTTAATGCTGTCAAGTTACAAGACCCTGGCACCCCTAACCCTTTAGAAAAAACAACAACCCAGGGGTGTTCAAACTTGACAGCTGTAAGACTCGTGGACTTCAACTCCCAGAATTCCTCCTCTCACTCTTCATCCTGATGATGTACGGAAGGGCGGGGGGGAGGGAGCTGGAACCGATTGTAAACGGCACTGTAGATTTGTGGAACCTCTTCTACCGAAGAGGTTAGAACTGGCAGGAACCCACCCCTGCAGAGCAGCAAGGAACAAGGGGAGCTGAGTGCTTAGCAACACAGGTATTTGCCCAATGTAACCCTGCCAGGCCATGACGTACCCACACCAGGCACTGAGTTGTACACAAGAACAAAATAACAGGAGTTAGATCCCTGATAGAAGCCAATGGCAGAGGCAATTCTAATCCTTACAGAAGCGAAATAGCAAGTTATTATTATGTCCCAGTAATTTGACCTATTCTATTATTATGTCCCTTCAAGGTTAAAGTTCATTCTTCTTAAAATTGTCCAGGTTGAGAAACACTACTGTATGCCATGAAGAAGTGTGCCATATACCCAAGCTAATCATGGAATCAACATTGAGTGATGGCCAAGACTAAGATGTGCTATTGAATTAACGAGAACCATTGACTGTAGTGCTATCAAAGTTAAATTACATGGCCCTAGAAAATCACTAAGGAAGCTCAATACAGTCACATTTAATTTCAGAGAAAGGGGGGAAAAAATCTAAAAACATGGATGTTTGGTAAATAGGACATTTACAGAGAAAATCAAGAGGGACAAATCTCTCCAGAACTTTTAGGTGTTCTTCAGATCACATAGATGGAATTTTATCTCGGACATTAACTTCTAGTAAGAAGTAGGGCAGAGATAACTTGCTGCTGTTGTGTGTATGTGTGTGTGTTTTTTTTCTCTTTTGCTTTGGAGTACCAGTATGGCTATGTTTTCACTTGTAAGTGAATTATAATTTAATATGTTTATTAAACTATATGGACATACTATGTGGACACAATACACATATATATTAAACAATATGGACATACAACACACTCAGTAAAGTCAGTGCTGTACAAAAGGATTATTTAGATCTTGATTAGTTTCTTCTATTACTTAAGGCAGTGGTTCTCAATCTCTGGTCTGCAGATCCCTGGGGGTGGGTCTGTAGTGAAGAAAAGTTTGAGAAGTGCTAACCTATGGCGTTATAGAAATCCAACCCATATTTTACTACATTGCACAGTCCTGCTAATAAGTTAATTTAAAAATAAACATGCTGTGTGAATGCAGCCATCAAGACCCTCTTTTCCAAACCAGACTTGTTGTTAGTTGCAAAGTCATGTCCAACCCGTGTCGCATGGACAATGTTCCTCCAGGCATTCCCGTCCTCTACCATCCTCTGGAGTCCATTGAAGCTCACGCCCACTGCTTCGGTGACCCCATCCAGCACCTCATTCTCTGTCATCCCCATCTTCTTTTGCACTCAGTCTTTCCCAGCATGAGGCTCTTCTCCAGGGAGTCCTTCCTTCTCATTATGTGGCCAAAGGATTTGAGTTTCCTCTTCAGGATCTGGCCTTCTACAGAGCAGTCAGGGTTGATCTCCAAGACTGACTGGTTGGATGGCCTTGCAGTGCAAGGGACTCGCTGGAGTCTTCTCCAGCACCAGAGTTCAAAGGCCTCAATTCTTTGGCGCTCAGCCTTCCTTATGGTCCAACTTTCACAGCCATCCATTGCAACTGGGAAAACCACAGCCTTGACTATACATACTACCAGTGTTGACTATACACAAACCACACTACAATTAAAGATTTGGCTTATTTCGTTTATTGTTTGCATAGGAATCTGCAGAATTTTCCATTGCATAGCCTAAGTGAGGACGATTGTAACTTTATCATTTCCACCTCCATTTCTAAAAACGTACGGTCTGTAAAATACTCCCAACCGCCCTTGGAGCTGCAACAACAGAAAGCATTGTTATTGCCTCTGTGAGACATGTCACAATTTCCCCTTTCACCAGCCAAGGCCAGGTCAGCATGGCTCTGCCTTGATAGCACACTCTGGGTGGCAGTTGCTACAAAAGACCAAAATACTTTTTGGTTCAGTTCCAGGAGAAGCTTTTAATAGTCTTGCACGATTTGGGGAAGCAGAGGGCAGCAGGTCACTGCTATCCCCAGAACTACAGAAAGTAATTTCAACATGCAGGATTTGAAGAAAGCTGTTTGTTAGCACTGTCAAAAAGTCACATCCTGTTCACCTTCTTCGTTTGTACCTTTTTAGCGATAATATTTTGAATGTTCCTCTACATGGAAAAAAAAAAAAAGGTCTTGAATACTGAGAGTTGGAAAAGAAGGGAGAACTCTGTTCTATACCAATAGGTGCTGTGATGCAGTGTGAGAGCTACAATCTGGAGAAATGTTTGAGGATCTGAAAAGGATAAGACTAACCCTAACCTTGACTCTATCCCTATCCCTAACCTGAAAGTAGACATGGTCTTCAAAAGATGTTTCTCACTGGAAATAAACAGTGCAAGTGTAACACTGCAGTCCTTTTTTTTTTCATCGTCCCTGTCGCTTGAGTAGCGCCATGTAACAGAGTGAGCGTCTGTTACTTGTCCCAGCTTCTGCCAACCTAGCAGTTTGAAAGCATATAAAAATGCAAGTAGAAAAAATAGGGACCACCTTTGGTGGGAAGGTAACAGCGTTCTGTGAGCCTTCAGCATTGAGTCATGGCAGCCACATGACCACGGAGACGTCTTCAGACAGCGCTGGCTCTTCAGCTTTGAAACAGAGATGAGCACTGCCCCCTGGAGTCGGGAATGACTAGCACATATGTGCAAGGGCAACCTTTACCTTTACCTTATATCTGCTGCTGTGGCCTAGAGGTGGAGCTCTTGCCTCCCAATCAGGAGGTTGTGAGTTCAATCCTAGGTAGACGCAGAGGTAGGGTCCCCTGCTTGGGCAGGGGGTTGGACTAGATGGCCTGCAAGATCCCTTCCAACTCTGTTAATCTGTTAAATAGTCCCACGAGCATGTAAAACTTATTCAAAAGAATTCAGGTTTAAAAGCAGATCCGTTGGTGGTGTTCAATGTACTGGTTCTCAACTTTCTATCGTTCTCTCCTCCCTCTCCAAATTCTCTCCACTGGTTCAATTGGGAAACAAAACAAAACAAGAATTCATGCTACTCATGACATTTTGAGTTGTGCATTCAGGAAAGGAGACCATTAGTGTCAGGAGAGGCAGGAGTTAAGTACCAGTAGCTCTCATTTGTAGATTAAAAAAAAATATTTATGCATTCCGATTTTCATCTGTTCATGCACATCTCATATAGATGAGACATCAATCAGAATCTGCAGAAATAAGAATCCAAAATGGCTATCAGATATTCCACAAAATTAAGAAGTGGTATTCGGGGACTATGTTTCATGCAACATATATCACCTGTTCCATTCCAGAAGCTTCTTTCTGGCAGTGTGAAGAACTTGATTTAGGACAAAGCCGGAAAGTGGATTAATTCTATAATGCATAACTTGTTAAAGAAATGCTACCATTATTTCCAATAACATGCTTGGAAAAATGGAGACTCACAAAGCCATTGTGACAAATATATATGCCGTAGATGCCATGATTTGAGCCTTTCTAAAAGAAATCCTCCTTAAAAATATAGATCTGTTGTTGCATTAGTCTTTCTCCCACTGTGACCTCTTCTGCAATCACACACTGGTTGAGTTTACTCAACATGTTAGTCTATTATGTAAGGTAGTTAAGATAGTTTTGGTTTCAATGAAGGCAAGAGGAAGGATAAAGCGGCTGGGTAGAAGCAACTTATGATTTTATTCCTAGACTTTCAAATGTCTACATTCCTTAAGACGGGCCAAAGCTTGAATGAGAGTCCATCTGTGTGATGGTCGTCTGTACCAAAGACTGACCTTTCTCTGTCTCTACGCTTGAACAACAGCCAACAACACTGAAGGATGAACAACAGCCAACAACACTGACAGCAGACATGCAACATATTGATCCTTAGATTGAGTTAAGAGACACAATTGTCCTTGTACAGCACCTGGTATCCCTCAAATTATCCACACATTGACTAAAAACGAATGGTCTCATTCAGCCAGCACGTCAAGACAATGGATAGGTTCCACAGCATTAACCTGAATCTATTTGCCGTTATTGAATAAACAGACAGCCAAAGAGCGATCAAGAGTCACATTCAGTCTACCAATTGTTTAGGTGTGGGCAGGAGGGTTAATGCTGGCTCTGAGAAGTAGTTTGCCCAAATAAGCAAGTTATTGTGGCCAACTGAGTTCCTTCTCTTCTGTTCTTTGGCAGGAGAGCAGGAGAATTCTGAATACAACTCTACACTGGTCTAAATCTTTAGCTAAACATGTATCTTCATACTATATACAGTGGTACCTCGGTTCACGAACGCCTCTGTTCACGCACAACTCGGTTCACGAACAGAAAAGTTCATAAAAATATGCTCCGGTTCACAAATTCCGCTTCGGTTCACGAACAGAAAAGTTCATAAAAATATGGTCTGGTTCACGAACTCCGCTTCTGTTCACAAACTCCGCCTCGGTTCACGAACAGAAAAGTTCATAAAAATATGGTCTGGTTCACAAACTCCGCTTCTGTTCATGAACTCCGCCTCGGTTCACGAACTCCGCCTCGGTTCACAACCAATTTGGTTCACGACCAGAGTCAGTTCAAGAATTAAAACCAAAAGAAAGATCAGAACGGATTAATTGGATTTACATTAAACCCTATGGGAAACTGTGCCTCGGTTCACAACCAATTCGGTTCGCGACCAGAGTCAGTTCACGAATTAAGTTCGTGAACCGAGGTACCACTGTATATATGTGTGTGTGTGTGTGTGTGTGTGTGTGTGTGTTAGTTTTATGAGCTGATCAATAAATAACACACATATTTAAAAAATCACACAACTGAACTCATGGCTTTCTGTCTAGATGGTCTCTGGTGATAAGCCGAAAGGCAGAAAATGAAACAGTATGTCTCCTCCCTTAATTGGGGCCCTAACAGGGTGTTTTTCCCATGTAAGTATGAAATTGTTTTTGCAACCTTTCAGCAAGATCTCACTTGCCATCTTCAGGCTTCGGTCTGTGGTTTCGAAGGTGTCGCCCTTCCTTAAATCTTGGTGGGGGGTGGAGTGCTGATTGTTGTTGTGAGTGGGTTGATCGGCTGTGCAGCTGTATCATGATTGGTAGATTGATGCTGATTGGTCTTATTTGTATGTTTCTCCTTATTTTGAATTTCAACGGCTTGGATGGAGGGTGGGGCTCGTCTGTTGGTCAGTGCTGGTTTCCAGATGACTGGTAGGCGGGAGGTGTCATCATGTTTGTTCATATTGTTAGGTTGCTTTTCTATTTCGATGGCTTCTCTGATTATTCTCCTGTTCAGCTGTTCAGCCTTGGAGATCAATTTAGTTCCTTGAAAGTCAATATCATGTCCTGTAGCTTTGAAGTGTTGATAGAGAGATGAGATATTAAGATTATTTTTTACTGCATTCTTATGTTCTGCGACACGTGCACTTATTCTTCTGTTGGTTTGTCCTATGTATGTGGCTGGGCAGATTTTACATGGAATTTTGTAGACTCCTTGGCTTTCTAGCTGGATCTTGTCTTTGGGATTCCTTAGGATATTGGTTATTTTTTGGTCAGTGTTGAAGGCTGTCTTGATATTGTGCTTGAGGAGAATTTTGCTGATTTTGTCTGTGGTACCTTTGATGTATGGGAGGAGGGAAATGCCATTTTCCTGTTCTTTGTCTTGGCTCTTGGGGGGTGTCTCTTGTTGGATTAGGTTGGTGATTGTTTTTCTTCGGAATCCGTTGGATATTAATGCATTTGTGAGAAAGTGTAATTCGGTTTTCAGGTGGTCTTTGTCAGCTAGGCGTTTGGTTCTGTATATGAGGGTTTTGGCTACAGAGTTTATCTGTGCAGGGTGGTGATGGGATTGTGCATTTAGGTAGCGGTTGGTGTGTTTTTTTTTCCGGTAGATGGTGTGTCCCAGGGAGCCATTAGGTTTTATATATATATATATATATTTGTGTCACATATAAATAAGTCTCCTTATTTATTGATCAGCTCAAAAACGTAACACACACACACACACACACACATACATACACAAATTTTATTTTGCTAGCAATGATTACCATTCAGTAAAATTTTGAATATTTTGGGCAGCCATGATCATCAGGATCTCTAATAGTGTTAAACTTCATTTTCCTTAGGTGGGGTGAGAGGACATCTTTGACTCTTGACAATGGCTCTCATATGTTGTGCTTTTATAACTCTAATGTGAACTTGTGGAAATTTTAACTGGCCATTTACATTGGGGTTTTGCTGAGATCAGGTTTTTTTCCCCCTCCCCATTTTCTTGCCTGTCCTAAATCTCTTTGCTAGCTTCCCCCCCCCCCCAACCCCTCCAATTTGGTGAGGTTGTAATGAAGGCCTCGTGGAGAGGATTTTATTACCAGCTGCAAAAAGGCTGGCTTTAATCATGCTGCATCAGAGAACCCCCCTCTTCCCTGTAGCAGATTATGGAAAGAGAGCCATAGAAGGAGGAGAAGGTCAGGGTGAAAAGCCAGCCTGCTCAAAGGAGATGGCTATTATTTTAAGAGGCCACTCACCCTCCCGGATGTTATTTTGTGGGTTTCTTTGGTTGCTGTTGTTGTTTTTAAGAGAAAAGGAGGGACGTATAAACTGGCTCATCTCCTTCTTTTAAAAAAAAAAGCTATGCTTCAAGGAAAAGCCATGGTAAAGGTACCTGCCAACCAGAGGAAAAACAATGGCTACCAACCTGCCTTCCATTGAGGACCTGTATACTGCACGAGTCAGAAAGAGAGTTGTGAAAATATCTGCAAACCCCTCACATCCTGGACGTTAATTGTTTCAACGCCTACCCTCAAAACGACGCTATAGAGCACTACACACCAGGACAATTAGACACAAGGACAGTTTCTTCCCCAAATGCCATCACTCTGCTAAACAACTAATTCCCTCACCAATGTCAAGCTAGCTACTAAGACTCTATTACTATTATTCTTCTCTTCCTTCCTAGTACCTATCTCTTTCCACTATGACTATAACCATGTTGCTTATATCTTTAAATTTCATTTCATTTGTTTCCTAGTATAATTTGATTGCTTATTAGTATCCTATGACCATCAGTAAGTGTTGTATCTTTTTGTTCTTGATGAATGTATTTTATTCTCCTTATGTACACTGAGAGCTTCTGCACCAAAGACAAATTCCTTCTGTGTCCAGTCACACTTGGCCAATAAAGAATTCTGTTCTGTTCTGTTCTGTTCTGTTCTCTTCTTTTCTCTTCTCTTCTCTTCTCTTCTCTTCTCTTCTCTTCTTTTCTCTCTTCTCTTCTCTCTTCTCTTCTCTTCTCTCCTCTCCTCTCTTCTCTTCTCTTCTCTTCTCTTCTTCTCTTCTCTCTTGTCTTCTCTCTTGTCTTCTCTCCTCTCTTCTCTTCTCTTGTCTTCTCTCTTCTCTCTTCTCTTCTCTTCTCTTCTCTTCTCTTCTCCTCTCCTCTCCTCTCCTCTCCTCTCCCCTTCCATTCCATTCTATTCTACTTTGTCCTAAGCAGCCTATAGGATCAAGAGGAGCAAGGGAGAGAACGCAACATGTTTCTTTCAATTACCAAATCATCCCATTTTCTGTCTTGTGCAATGCACTGAACCGGAAACGAATGAAGCAACCTGGGTTTGCACAACTCATTAAGCCTTAAAATCACTAACAGGGCTGAAGCTAATCAAGCTTAGCATATTGCACAAAGGCAGCTGGTAGACATCTTACCGGGTCAGTTAAGTGCATTGGATAAACTCAACCAGACAGAAAAGAGGAGGGGATGAAGAAGAGTGAGGGAAAAATGATGCCTTCAGCCAAAGTGGTTGAAATTAAGGGAATGGTTGGGTAGGGGAGACGGGGAGACTTCGATCTATGTTGTGGTTGACTCTAGATCCTTCCTTTATTTCAATTGCTCTTTATGGGTCTTCATGTGTTTGTATGTGTAATTATACATGCAAAGACATATATTTAACATGTTTAAAGGGAATATAAAAACTAATAGAAACTGATACAGGAGAGAGAAGAGGGAGGGAGAGAGAGAGAGATGTAAAAATAAAGAACTTTCCAATTTCCTTTGCAACAAATACAGATATGATTACCAAGTACTCTCTTTATGCTTATAAAAAGGCTCGATTTTTTCTGTGATCCATTCCCCCCCCCCCCATAATCATCTAAACTATAAATCATACATGCATTTGTTGTTTTATTTTGTGCCCAAAGTCAGTAAGAGGTTTCCAGTTGGCCATAAAGGTAGATATTCTTTTCTCTAATCAAGGGAATTTAATTTAGCCATCTCTGCAAGTTCCACCATCTTCACTCATCCTTTCACTGTGAGAAGGGTGAAATCTTTTCAAGTCTGCTGCTTAGGGGGTGGAAATGTGGGGATACTTACCTGGAGGTTACCATAACGTTTCAGCAATTATATAACATTGAATATTTGTTTTCAAGGTATTCACCTGTTTGCAAGGGGGAAGTTTAGGACTTTAAGATGAGTGAATGCCTTATCAAACAGACTAGGAGTCTCTTTATGTCAGGATTTCTCTTATTCTTCAGGCCTGAATCTGGGACTTTCAGCCTGTGATATATAGAACAAAGAATCATAGGGCTGAAGGGAACCTCAGCGGTCTTCTAGTCCAGAGGTCTCCAACCTTGGCCAGTTGAGGACTTGTGAACTTCTGGGAGTTGAAATCCACAAGCAAAGCTGGCTGAGGAATTATGGGACTTGAAGTCCATAATTCTTCAAGTGGCCAAGGTTGGAGACCCCTGGACTAGTCCAACCGCTTGGTGCTTTGGAGAATCAGCCAATCTCCTCTTCTTTGTGATTGTTCTGACCTAGGCATCCCCAGCAGCAAGAAGCTGAGTCCTCGTCCTATTTAATCCCTTTTGTTTAATTTACAGTGAATTCGTCTCCAGCAAAGTCTTTCCTCTCCCACAGTCTTTCAAGATAGTTCACAATTACCAACCTTTATCAGGCTTGGAGAGTGGCCAGGCTGATATCTTTCAGAGGCTGCAATATTTGGCAAAAATGCAGGGATGAACTAATTGTCTCCTGAAAACTCCACTCCCCTTTCGCTCCTCTTTTATTCCCTTTGGGAGGGGCCATTCACCATCCACCTGTGGCCTTACTTCCAAGTCAACCCTTGTTCCCCAGCTGTTCCCTTCATCTGGAAATTGGTTCCAAGACAAGTATGAAAAATGATGAGTACCAAACAAATTCTTTCAATAAGAAATAGTGAGGCATGAGATAATCAATGTTCTGACCTAGGCTTCCCCAAAGAGCAGGAAACAGGTTCCTGACAAAACCCCTTTTATTAAACAAATGTGAATTCCTCCCATTCACACTCAGCAAAGGCCTGGCCAATAATCTTTCAAAGGTGAATTTATGACCACAGGCCTTATCTAGCTTGGAAAGCTGCCATGTAAATATTTTCCAAATGCAGTGCAGTGCAGTTCAAGGAAAGACTTGGCACAGAGTCTCTGAGATTCACGGACAGATCTTCACACTCCTGAAATGAACGAACGAACAAACACATTGTTTCCTGCAAACTCCACTCCCCTTTCGCTCCTCTTTTATTTCCTATGGGAGGGGCCATTCACTGTCCACCTGTAGCCTTACTCCCAAGTTGACCCTTGCTCCTTAGCTGTTTCCTTCATCTGTCAACTTTGCGCATGCGCACACTGGGACAGGCTCCAGCTGTTCGTCTACCTCATTGATATCTGACTCCAAAGGCAGCTGATAACTGTCAGACGGCCCTGGCCCCCTCTCTGCCTCTGATGTAGAGCACTTGTCAGAGCCTTCCCCAGACTCCAGGACTGGCCCATGTTCCTTCCCAACTTCCTCACTGTTTGCTGTCAGCTTCTCCCAACACTGATAGCCTGTTAAGTATCGGAAATCTGCTATCATGTCCCCCTCAACCAATCCTTCTCTTTGATAGGCTAGACATGTCTAACTCCTTTAACTGTTCATCATAAGATTTAGCCGCCAGATTCATTATCACCTTTGTTTCTCTTCTTCACATTCTCTATACCACTGAACAATAATCTCCTCCCCCAAAAGAGACTATAGAAAACTTCCATAAACCAGAAGAAGTCTTTGATGTAGCTTGTATAGGAATTGATATCTAGAACTTGAGAAAAGGGATTATTTGCTCTTTTGGAAAGCAAAGTACACTACAGCCAATTCTAATGTGTAGAATCCTAAAATCCAGGTTTTTTCCCTGTATATCAGTTATCATAGGCTTGACATTTAAAAGCACCATAAATTAAAGGGAAGCCTTCATTGGTTTATATCGCCTCTTCCAACTAGGAATGAAATGCCCCCTCCCCCCCATGGAATATTTCTCTTTGTCCATCCTTACCACAGTGTTTGATTTTGTCTGTGTATCAGCATCGTAAGCACTGCCTGTATTACAACTTTGTGCATTCATGCTGAAAAATAAACAGCCGCAATTGATGTCTTGATGTGCTTGCCTATTAGCACTAACATCTGATTAGAGAAACTCAGCCTGTCATATTCAGTGAAACCTACTTCTGGAGAAATCTGTACATGGAAATCTGTACATAACTCCATGGTTTGGTCCTTCAAACACACCACCAGAGTCCAGAAGTCTACATTACATCTTCTTCAAAAATGTGTGTGTGGCGAGGGGGAACCATTGACTCTTGATGTGAGAGATTTGACTTGTGATTAGCCTCTGAAGAAAATGCTTCTGTAATGTCACAAGGAAAAAAAAAACATATCAGCTATGTATACCTGAAGAGACTTTGAATGTTCAGGTTATCTGACCGTCATTTGTCCAGAAAAGTACAAGATCTCCTACTTCAGCAGGAAATTGAACTAGAAGACTTCCAAGATCCCTTTGTACAAGCTTATTTATTCTATGTTCTAAATTGTTAAAATAGTCAAGACTGGGAAAGACATGGGAACAAGGTCAGCCAATGAATAGGCAGAGCAACTAAGTGAGCCAATAGGAGCTTAAAGAGATCTGAGTCTGTGCAGAGAATTGAAACAGAATCTTAAGCAGTCTGTATGGGTTTGTCTGCTGAAGCGAAACTAACTGCTGGTATTTGCCTGTAACTCTCCTGCCTTGTGCTTACTTGGAAGAACCACCAATTGGCATTGTACATTTCCTCAATTCTTATATATAAAGGAGCCTGGACTACTGTAACGCTCTCTACATGGGGCTCCCCTTGAGGTGCACCCGGAGGCTCCAGCTAGTACAGAATGCGGCCGCGTGGGGGATTTTGGGAGTTTCAAGATACTCCCATATAACATCTCTCCTGCGCGAGCTGCACTGGCTGCCTGTGGCCTACCGGGTGCGCTTCAAGGTGTTAGTAACCATCTTCAAAGCGCTCCATGGCATGGGTCCTGATTACATGCGGGACCGCCTCCTACCACATACCTCCCTTCAACCTGTCCGCTCCCACAGAGAGGGCCTCCTTAGGGTACCGTCTGCTGGACAATGCCGGCTGGCGACCCCCAGGGGGAGAGCCTTCTCTGTGGCCGGCCCCACCCTCTAGAACGACCTGCCCCCCGACCTCCGCACCATCACGGATCTGCGCCTCTTCCGCCGGGCCCTAAAAACATATCTATTTCATTTGGCCGGCCTGGCATAGTTTTAATGGTTTACTTTTAATTTAGTGATTTTAATAGTTTTTAACCACAATTTTAGCACAGACCCCTAAATTTAATCCTTTTTATATTGTTATTGTATGTATTGTCTTTTTATCTTTTCTGTGCACCGCCCTGACTCCCACTGGGGAGATAGGGCGGTATACAAATACAACAAACAAACAAACAAACAAATAAATAAATAAATAAATAATTCCTGCTGCATCAGTTATCTGTGTGTGCTTTTTGGATTTCAATTTATGCAACAAACTCTGACATAAATGATCCCTAGGATTTTTACACAGAAACATTTTCATACCACTGTTTAGTATATATTTTGAAACGGTTTGAATAAAACTATACTCCAGTAAATGGTCTTGGCCACTTTTCTCCTGCTGTTCCCTTCTCTCACATCCTTGGTTGTCAGATGTCCAAGAGGAATAGCATGACTGACATTCTTCCAGGCACCTTCTGAATACAAAGAGAAGTTACTAGTCTCATGGTTTGATGAGCAGGAGAGTTCAAAACCTCTGCATTAGATCATTACCCAATGAAGTTGAAGGATGCCTGATGAAGTAGAATGAGGTTGGAAATAGAACGATATTCAATGATGCCATCATGCTAGACTTGAAGTCTCTAAATTTCACTTGAGGAACATGGTCCTTTGCAGCCATTAGGTTTTATTTGAGAATAATGTCTTAACTGTTATTACAGCAGTTTCTTTTCCAGGAAATGAAGCTTAAGCCTAACTCAATTTAAACTTATTTTAAGAAGTTGTACTTGCCAAAGATGTTAGATGTAAGAGCCTTTGTCAAAAAACAAAATGTTTCAAAACATGGCAAAGAAAGAGATGGTGGGAATTTCCTCTAGACAAGTGTCTTTAGCCCTTCAGTTAAACCAACTAGAAGAAAGACGTTTAAGCCATTCAGAGAGTCCCATCTTGATGAATTCACTCATAAGTGATAGGTGGAGCTTTCCATATTTCCAACAGTCATTTCTTTCCAAGGTTCTGTGTCTTTGCCTCTTTTTATTTTTCTGGGATTAAACCTTCTTAATAAAACTCCACATAAATTTCTCCCTGATTGTGTACTGCCATGAGGGGTTTTGACATTGTGGTGTCAAACTGTGGTCCACATACTGAATTCCTAACCCAGGAATTCTGACATAACATACAATCCTGCAAAGAAACCATATTTATTGGGTTGATGTATCACATGTCACACACCCTAATCCTAAACCTTACTTATTCCTTGTTAATTTGGTTTTTGTTTGGCTTTTCCAAGTCAGTGTTGACTATTGTCAACTGCCTGGACAAGTCCCTGGGAGTTTTCGAAGCAAGATTTCAGAAGTGACTTTTCATTTGCTTTTTCCTGGGATTGAGAAAGAGGGATGGACCAAGATCATTCATCTGGCTTTGTGCCTATGATTGGAACTAGGACTCACAGTCCGCCTGTTTTTAACTCGATGCCTTCACCACTACACTATGGTCTCTCTCCTTTTCCATTTAACCAAGTCTAATGGGTTGTGAACATTCCAGCTTTCCAGTAGAATTAACAAGATTTATTTCTTTCCATCAGATTAGACAGGAGGGGTAAAACATACAAGGAAAAATATTTTATGTCAGACAAACAAGGGCATAACAAGAGAATGAGGTTATACTGCAATTCCCAAAATATGCTCCAAATTTTGTAGAAAGATAGTATCTATCCAAGTTCCATTTGGATTACTCATAGTGAGAATGATCTTGAAGAATAATCAAACTCATTTGGGTCACCCTGTTCTTTAGCTCATGGGTTTCCAACCTTTGCAACTTTAAGTCTGAAGTCCTTCAGACTTAAAGTTGCAAAGGTTGGAGACCCCTGCTTTAGCTGTATGTGAAAAATGTGTTATTAATTCTCATGCACTTTACTTTAGCAGAAAGGTAGATCGTTGTTAAATATACCTGGAATGGTTTTATTTCCTGGTGATTTTCTTTTCTTACATTAGGCTTATTTGTTCCTTCAGATAATGCCTTCTTTGAATATTATACGGTGGAGGTATATCTTTCAATAATCCATCCTCAAATGAAAATACCTTCATAGCTGTTGAGTAAATTTGGATCCATAGACAGTGGGATTATAAAAAAGGAAGAGATGTGGAAATGTTAAGCGTATGTAGTGCTTCGGCAGAAGGACAAAACTGCGCAAATATAAGAGAGGAGATTTTCTTGCTTCTGACGCAGGTCTCATTCCCAAAAATGTTCTCATAGTTCATGGAGAAAGATGTCTTCCTGGAAATTGAGGTAGCAGGTTGGGACTGTTCTTAGACTATGGCCAAGTTTATGTCTGCTGGTGGTAGCCCTTATATCATAAAAGGAAAAGGTGATTTTTTTCCATACAGATCTTCAGTTTCCCTGTCCTGATTTTAGCAACAGCACTCAGACTTATATACCACTTATATACATGTATTGCAGCATTATGTGAGTGGTTTACAATGTCAGCATATTGCCTGCAACAATCTGGGTCCTCATTTTATCAACCCATTAGAAGTATGGAAGGCTGAAACAATCTTGAACTAGCAATAGCACTTAGCAATAGCACTTAGACTTATATACCGCTTCATAGTGTTTTTACAGCCCTCTCTAAGCTGTTTACAGAGTCAGCCTCTTGCCCCCAACAATCTGGGTCCTCCTTTTACCCACCTTGGAAGGATGGAAGTCAACCTTGAGCCGGTGAGATCTGAACTGCCAAAATGCAGCTAGCAGTCAGCTGAAGTAGCCTGCAGTACTCCATTCTAACCACTGCGCCACCTCGGCTCCAGTTGAGATTGAACACCAAACTGTGGGCAGAGTTAGTCTGCAGAACTGCATTCTAACCATTGTACCAGCACAGCTCCATTTTGTTCTCCATTTTCTTTGAAACTACAGGTAGTCTTTAACTTACAACCCAATCAAGTCCAAAATCTTCATTGCTATGCAAGGCTGATTGTTGAGTTTCGCCCCATTTTATGACCTTTTCCACCACAGTTGTTAAGCGAATCTCTGTAGTTGTTAAGTGAACCATGAGGTCATTAAGCAAATCTAGATTCCCCCATTGATTTTGCTTGTTGGAAGCTGGCTTGGAAGATTACAAATGATGATGACATGACCCAAGGATAGTGCAACTATCATGAATACATGCCAGTTGTCAAGCGACTGAATTTTGATCATATGACCATGGGGGATACTGCAGTGGTGGTAAGTGTGAAAAATGGTCATAGATCACTTTTTCAGTGCCATTGTAATTTCAAATGGCCACAAAATGAATGGTTGTAAATCAAGGATTACCTGAACTGTGTATTTCGAATGGCCAGAAAAGTCTGAATGTGTTTCTCATAGATTTGTCATACAGGTAAAGGTTCCCCTCGCACATATGTGCTAGTCGTTCCTGACTCTAGAGGGGGGTCCTCATCTCCATTTCTAAACCAAAGAGCCAGCGCTGTCCAAAGACGTCTCCGTGGTCATGTGGCCAGCATGACTAAATGCCAAAGGCGCATAGAACACTGTTCCCTTCCCACCAAAGGTAGTTCCTATTTTTCTACTTGCATTTTTATGTGCTTTCAAACTGCTAGGTTGGCAGAAGCTGGGACAAGTAATTGGAGCTCACTGCAATTACACAGCACTAGGGATTCAAACCGCCAAACTGCCAACCTTTCTGATTGACAAGCTCAACATCATAGCCACTGAGCCACTGCATACCCTATAGATTTGTCATACGAACCAACAATTCTATCTATCTATCTATCTATCTATCTATCTATCTATCTATCTATCTATCTATCTATCTATCTATCTATCTATCTATCCATCCACCCACCCACCTACTTACCTATCTATCTATCTATCTATCTATCTATCTATCTATCTATCTATCTATCTATCCATCCATCCATCCATCCATCCATCCATCCATCCATCCACCCACCCACCCACCCACCTACCTACTTACCTATCTATCTATCTATCTATCTATCTATCTATCTATCTATCTATCTATCTATCTATCTATCTATCTATCTATCATCTATCTATCATCTATCTATCTATCTATCTATCTATCTATCTATCTATCTATCCATCCATCCATCCATCCATCCATCCATCCATCCATCCACCCACCCACCTACCTACTTACCTATCTATCTATCTATCTATCTATCTATCTATCTATCTATCTATCTATCTATCTATCTATCTATCTATCTATCTATCTATCTATCTATCTATCTATCTATCATCTATCTATCTATCTATCTATCTATCTATCTATCTATCTATCTATCTATCCATCCATCCATCCATCCATCCATCCATCCACCCACCCACCCACCCACCCACCTACCTATTTACCTATCTATCTATCTATCTATCTATCTATCTATCTATCTATCTATCTATCTATCTATCTATCTATCTATCTATCATCTATCATCTATCTATCTATCTATCCATCCATCCATCCATCCATCCATCCATCCATCCATCCATCCATCCACCCAACCCACCCACCCACCCACCCACCCACCCACCCACCCACCTTATATGTTTGAAGCCACAGATGTAGGTTTTCTCCTGAACCTCATAGGATCCTTTTGTATGGGGGAAGATTCCCCACCCCCACCCCCACCTGGACTTTAAACCTTCAGTCCAGATCAGCTTCAGCTTCTTATTCTTTTCTACTGAAAATAGAGATGCGCTCCTGATTCCCCTATTCTCAATCAGAAATTAATAGAAGGGCACCCTTCCTATGCTGAAAATGAAAAAAAAAAATGAACTGGTGATTGATGAGTGCGATCAATAGACAAGGTAAAATATGGAAAGCGAGGAGCCACGATGTAACCTTAGAAAGAAAGGATAAAATATAATTGCATTTATAATTACTGCAAAGAAACTAGGAAACTGCTTCTTTGTGCCTTTTTTTTCACTTGTCTCTTTTTTAATAGTCATTTCTTATTTGTCACTTTCCTTTTTCTTGTTGTTTGGTTTTGTTAAAAATCTTCAATAAAATTAATAACAATTGAAAAGATTGGTACATCTGTCTGTTTTTCTAATGGATTCACTCATTGTTCCTCAATTCTCTCTCCCTCTCCCTCTCCCTCCCTCTCCCTGTCTCTCTCTCCCTCCCTCCCTCCCTCTCTCTCTCTCGGACCGCTCCGAGTCCCCTAGGGGAGAGGAAGTGGTCTACAAATTAAATTATTATTACTATTATTATTACTATTATTATTACTATTACTATTACTATTACTATTACTATTATTATTATTATTATTATTATTATTATTATTATTATTATTATTATTATTATTATTATTATTATTATTATTATTATTATTATTATTATTATTCCAAGCACTATACACTTGGTGACTTCATAGGCAAATCCAGTCTGACCTGCAGTTGTATGTTTTTGTGGTAGCTTCTTATCTAAGTGCAGTTCAGGTCCCATCCCATAGCTTTTCATGATCAGAATAACAAGTCAAGAAGATGACATGTGTGATAGATGTGTTTTGAGATGAGTGGGGATTTTGGACACCCAGAAAAATACAGCATCCTTCACTTAATCCTCCGAGGAAAGATTGAAGGCAAACGAGGTCCAGGCAGAAGAAGAACATCATGGCTTCAAGATCTAAGGGACTGGTTTGGACAAAACTCGGCAGCCCTTTTTCATGCAGCTGTTGACAAGAATAGGATTGCCAACATGATCACCATGTTTTTTGGGTTGCAAATGAGTATGTCGGCTTAATACAGACCTTCTGAGATGTAGCAACCACATGAACATTGTGCTAGGAGGGATATTTCTAGATCTTAAATGAAAAGAGAGAAAGCCAGTTTGGTCTAATGGTTAAGTCACCAGGTCAGGAACCAGGAGTTTGTGAGTTCTAGTTCTGCTTTAGGCACAAAGCCAACTGGAACGCCTTGCAATAGATAGCTGGCAGCAGCTTCAGAGAGTGAGGAGGTTGGGGAGGGACATGGGCCAGTCCTGGAGTCTGGGGAAGGCTCTGATGAGGGTTCTGCGTTGGAGGCAGAGAGGGGATCAGAGCCGTATGCCAGTTATCAGCTACCTTCAGAGTCAGACATCGGTGAGGCAGACGAACATCTGGACGAAAGGGGAGTGGAGTTTGCAGGAGGCAAATAGTTCATTCCTGCATTTTTGCCAAGTATTGAGGCATCTGAAAGATATTGGCCTGGCCACTCTCCAAGCTTGATAAAGGTCGGGAATTGTAAACTACTTTGAAAGACTGTAGGACAGCAAAGATTTTGCTGGAGACAAATTCACTAAAAATCAAATAAAAGGGGTTTACCAGGACGAGTACTTGGCTTCATGCTGCTGGGGAAGCCTAGGCCAGAACAAGTCCTTCTCCTAGGAAAAAGGAGGCTAGGGCAAACCATTTCAAAAATCTTGCCGAGAAAAGGGCAGAGGCTTCTCTAGGCTGTTGCCAGGAGTCAACATTGGCTCGAAGGCTGAAAAAGAAATGCAAATGCAAATCAAGAACTGGAAACATGTGTTCAGTTGACTGTAAGGATTTTCCTCCCAGAAAACAGAAGATGCTGACCAAACATGCAGATGCGCAAATAAGATCTGCGGGATCGGATCCTGCCCCATACATCCTCCCAGCCGATTCGCTCCCACAGAGAGGGACTTCTCCGGGTCCACTAGACTTTGTCAGCGGGTGACGCCCAGGGGAAGGGCCTTCTCTGTGGCGGGCCCAGCCCTCTGGAACGACCTTCCCCCCGATATTAGAACAACCACGGACCTCCGCTCCTTCCGTCTGAAATTAAAAACACACTTTTTCTGCTTGGCCGGCCTAGGTTAGTCTCTACCTTAGGGGTTAGGGAACGTTAATTTTAAAAAATGGGGATTTTAGTGCAGGGACAATTAGATTTAATCTGTTTTTACTTATTGAATTTATTTATGTATATATTTTATGTGTTTTAATGTTTTCCCTGTGCACCGCTCCGAGTGCCCCTGGGGAGAGGACGCGGTATATAAAATAAATAATAATAATTATTATTATTATTATTATTATTATTATTATTATTATTATTATTATTATTATTATTATTATTATTATGATAACAACAACAACAATAATAATAATAATAATAATAATAATAATAATAATAATAATAATAATAATAATAATAATAATAATAATAATAATAATAATAATAATAATAATAATAATAATAATAATAATAATTTTTATTTCTAACCTGCTCTCTCTCCCCGAAGGGACTCGAGGCGGGGCACAGGGAATTAAAAACAACTAAAATCAACAAAGTACAAAATTAAAAATACAAATATAAATAAATGACTAAACTAAATAAAAATAGATTAAACAAATAACCCTGCGCTAAAATCCCTTATAATATCCCCTAACCTTAAAAGAGACTAACCTAGGCCGGCCAAGCGAAAAAGATATGTTTTTAGTTTAAGACGGAAGGAGCGGAGGTCCGTGGTTGTTCTAATGTCGGGGGGAAGGTCGTTCCAGAGGGCTGGGCCCGCCACAGAGAAAGCCCTTCCCCTGGGCGTCGCCCGCTGACAAAGTCTAGTGGACGGCACCCGGAGAAGTCCCTCTCTGTGGGAGCGAATCGGCGAATCGAAGATAGTAGAGTTGACGCAGCCTTAACTCCCAGGCCCAATTTAGTTCCAGAGAGTAGATTTTATAACTCAGTCTCTCAAAGAAAGGAAGCTTCTGGAAAGGACTAGCAGCTTCCAGATTCCATTTCGTGCCATTGTTCATTGTTGGAAACAACAGTCTTTGATGTGTCTATTGTTGGAGTCATTAGTCTGAACTGAGCATATGGGCACAAGGGATTTATGAGCGCAAGTAAACATACGCAAAGGGCAACTTCTCTGCAGCAGCGATGGTGTAATAAGCTTTTAATATAATAAGCCATATGGATGAAATGTAACCAGTCTGTGGTATATTCTGGGATATCATCGAAGTACTGAATCCTTTCCTGGTCTAGAATTCAGAGGGGAGATTACCAATGCTGGCTCAGAGTTGGCGATGCTCGCAACTCACTATTTTAGTGTAGGATTTAAAAGTTTTCCACAGCAGAAGTGAAACCAACGCAAGCAGACAAATACAATCTGCAGACAGATGCTTCCGAAAGAGGCTTCATCCAAATTTAGCTCTGATTTATACAGCCTACTTTCCAGAAGAGATAGGATGCAAAGCAGGGGTCTCCAACATTTGCAACTTTAAGTCTGAAGGACTTCAGCTCCCAGACTTCTCCAGCCAGCAAAGCTGAAGTCCTTCAGACTTAAAGTTGCAAAGGTTGGAGACCCCTGCACTAAACGACTGTTGCATGAGAATTAATAACACATTTTTCACATGCAGCTAAAGCAAGGGTCTCCAACTTTTGCAACTTTAAGTCTGAAGGACTTCAGCTTTGCTGGCTGGAGAAGTCTGGGAGCTGAAGTCCTTCAGACTTAAAGTTGCAAAGGTTGGAGACCCCTGATGTAAAGAAGTCCTTCATTGTTTTGTATTTTTCTCATTTCTGGGTTTCTTTGGGAAAATGTGCAGCTCCAGTTTGCTGAAGTTTTGGCATTAATTTTCCACTTCTATGATTACACTAGAATACATGTGTATTTCCAAAACAGTCCAAGTCAAAGACAGACTCTCTAAAGACACCCAGCCGAGTGGGGAAAGGAAAGATAGATGGACATTCCAGGGCCACTCAAAGGCTCTGCTCTGTGTTTCCTCTCATCCCAAGAAATGGGTGCTAGAAGAGGTTAGCAAGACGTATGAAGTGAATACTTCTGAGCCAAAGCAAAAAAAAAAAAAAAAAGCATGCAGTGTATGTAATTCATGTTTACAACAAATTTAGTGCTGTACAGGTAGTTCTTGATTTATGATTGTAATGGAGCCTGTTGCCATAGTCGTAAAATGGGTCAGTCATGTGACTAACCTAAGTTTATGACCTTTTTTTGCAGTGGTTGTTAAATGAACCCCCATGATTGTTAAGTGGAAGCACTGGTTAAGTGAAACCACAGTAATTAAGCAAGTGCCACAGGCATTAAGGAAAGCCAGGGTTCACAGTTTTCCCGAACACCAGAATTAAGTGCTTGGTTTTTAAATAAGTATAATCTTTATCGTCATTGTACTTAAATACAATGAAATTGGTTAATGCAATAAAAGCAAAAGCATCTTAAAATGGTTTTGCCAAAATTCAAAATGCCTGTGTCAGGCCTGGAAGCTATCTTTTGCATTGGGCCTTCAACCCTGCCACGATTAATGCTGTGGGAAAATGGGAGGAGGGAGGATTTCATGGAGTATAGGTGTTATGTAGTGAAAATAACATTCTTCTCTCAGAGAGTCAAGGCCACCTTGCCCTGCAGCTGCGATGAGGTGACTGGGAGGCATCTCCAGTTTTGGACGGTGCCTGTTTGGATCGTGTAATGGACAGGTGGGTGCTGGACAGGGACTTGGACTTTCATTTGGGTGGGGAAAACCTGGAAACTTTCAGATTCGGGTTTTCCCAGAGGTGCCAATATGACATCTCTAATGAAATGGAACTTTGAGGAAACTCAAGCCTCGGAGTCTTCTTTCACTGGGGGTGTCCCTTGGAATCCTGACAGCAGCTACAATACGTGATTTCAGGATGCTGCAAATGGCTGTAGATGTGGTTATGTTGCTGAGCGTCCAGAGTTCAGTTGTGTGATAACAGGGTGTGGAGGACTGTCAGAGTTTCAAATCTGGGTTGTAGGTAGACTCAAGACAGGTTTATTATAACTTAGAATGGTTACTAAGCATCTGGTCATAAGCCAAGGACTACCTATGCCAGTGATGGTTAGCCTTTTTCCCATCGTGTGCCAAAAGCAGGGGGAGCGCAGGGGGGCCATGTGCGTGCATGCCCACACTCACATTTCTATGCGCGTGACTCCCCCATCACACATGCACATGTGACACCACCCTCCCCCTGCTTTTGACGTGCAATGGGCCTGTTTTTCACCCTCCCCAGCAGTGGTGGGTTTCTGCAGGCTCGCACCTACTTGCAAGAGCCGGTTGGTAAAATTTAGAGAACCGGTGAGAGGGGATTCCACTGGTGTGCTACCTGGAAGTAAATCTGGCCCGCCGCTGCCAGTGACCCAACGGGAAGGGAAGGGAAGGGAAGGAAGGAAGGAAGGAAGAAAGAAAGAAAGAAAGAAAGAAAGAAAGAAAGAAAGAAAGAAAGAAAGAAAGAAAGAAAGAAAGAAAGAAAGAAAGAAAGAAAGAAGGAATTTATCATCACAATTGAGTCCAAAATTTTGGTTGCTAAGCAAGAGCGTTGTTAAATGAGTTTCACCACATTTTAAAAGGTGGCCACTCCCACCCTGTCACATGACTGCCAAGCCATGCCCACAAAATAGGCCACACCTACAGAGTAGGTTCCAAAAAATTTGAAACCCACCATTGCTCCCCAGGCTCCAGAGGCTTTCTAGGTGCCTGGGGAGGGCAAAAATGCCTTCCCCCACAGAGACCCTCCAGGGGTGAAAAACCAGCCCTATGGTTAACCAGGAAGTTCTGGAATGGACTCCGGAGAGTGAAAAATGCCCGAAAATGAAGGCTGAAGTCAACTCCAGTGCGCACGCCATGTGCACGCTGGAGCTGACAGGGCAATGCCTCGTGTGCCCTAAGAAATGGCTCTGCGTGCCACCTGTGGCATGCGTGCCATAGGTTCACCATCACGGACTTATACATATACATATTTGGTGTGGCATTGAAGAAGCAAAACGTACTCCTGATGCAGTTGTACCTACATCATTTCTACATTGGTTGGTTTTTTTTTGTCAATATGAAAGTTTAATTTTTTAAGAGGAATTAGATGAACTGGAAGGATTGCAAGCAAATTACATCATAGCCCAGTTTTGAAATCATAAGATTTGAATTGTAATTTTGGAGGCAGGAAAAAGGTGAGGAAAGAATTCAGAGTAAGGCAGTAGAGCCGAAGAAGATTCAAATGCAGGAATATTGTAGTTCTACTTTTAAAAAATCTTGCCTGAACGAGCCACCTAAACTGGAATAATTTCTCCTGGTGGTTCCTTTTAATGACAGATTATTAACCTACTCAACTCACTTATTGAAGAGCTGACAATTCCCCCTAATTCACACTTTTTAAAAATGATTGAGGAAAGTCAAGGATGATTGGCTTCTCAGAAGATTGATGACTGAAAGAAAATGCCATATGTTTTATTGTGTACTTTAATGCCTTAGAGTTTTATTTGGTCATTTGTATTATAAACTGCATGGCGAAACCTAGTTTTGGAGTGAGGCATTTAAAAAAGAAGAGCTAATGCTGCATCTTAGAGACATATATTTAGATGATGTTGTTGTAGGAAAGCCAAGACACAGACAAGCTCTTCAAAGCAGCAAAGAGTTTATTAAGTACACGGTTCAGCGATAGGCTGCAAGCCCACACAAACATGTCTGAACCCCGATAATCAGGAAGGGGTCAGCTCTTATACCCTTGATTGCGTATACATTCCTGTTAACATATATTTGCCCAAATATGGAGTTCAGGGGGCTGTAATGGCCGCAGTTGAGACAGAATGCTTAGATCACCAAGATATATGTTCTGGTAGGCTATTTGTGGATATTGGGTTGATAGATTGGGGAACTAGTGACATACAGAGCATGAGAATAAGATGATAACAGGAAACACGGGTGAATTAATTTAATATATTTTTAATTGATTGATGTATATTGTATTTATGGTTTTATATAATGCCTGTGCGCCGCCCTGGGTCCTAACAAGGAGAAGGGCGGGGTATAAATTTAATAAAATAAAATAAATAAATAACATCTGTCTGGCTCACAATGACCCTTTTGCAATTCTCAGCAGACACTAAAGAGCTTAGTTTGCAATCTTTCCTCAACCAAAGTTACTTGACCAACGTATGCTTACCCATACTTCGAGTCCTAGGCCAGCCTTAGACCTCTGTATCTCCTGTTGCTACCTCATTTCCCCCCTTGTGGCTCCTCTGACTTCCAGAATTGCCACATATTCACCCTCATCCCTAGTCTCAGGTCGTAGTTTTTCATATTCCCATCATTGTCTACACTGAAGAAGTACATTGGTCTGAAAAGTGAAATTAGGGGACGAATGAAAATTATTCCACCAGACTGAAAATTTTGGGCTTGGACAACCTGGAACTACTCCATCTATGGTCTGACCTAAGCATAGTACACAAAATTGTCTACTACAACATCCTACCTGTCAATGACTACTTCAGCTTCAACCTCAATAATACATGGGCAAACAATTGATACAAACTCAAGGTAAACCGCTCCAATCTCGATTGCAGAAAATACGACTTCAGCAACAGAGGGGTCGACGCCTGGAATGCACTACTTGACTCTATTGTTATGTCTTCAAACCCCCACAGCTTCAAACTTAACCTGCCTACATTGGTCCTCACCCCATTCCTAAGAGGTCCCTAAAGGGGGCGTGCATAAGCGCACCAGTGTGCCAACCATCCCTGTCCTACTGTCCCCATTTATCTGTACTTTCTTCTTTTGTTCATGTCCATGTTTATACTTATACCTGTTATCTTGCATATGTTTGACAAACTAAATAAATAAAATGAACTAGGAATGGGGAAATATCAAGAGAACATGCAATTGCAGCTCCACCCCTTGTTGTATTTATTTCATACTCTCAAACGGGTATCTGAGGGGTCGTTGGTGCTCTCTGAGCTTGGTTTCTTGCATGTGTTTCGTTACCCAAACTAGGAATCATCATCAGTGCTAGTCCTAGTCACTAACAGTGATGATCCAAAGGTGTTTTTTTTTCAAAAGGCAACTGGAGTTTCTGGTTTTTCTTTAAAACTAGGAATCATCATCAGTGCTAGTCCTAGCACTGATGCTTCTCATCCAAGAAGCTTCTTCATCTCTGAATAGAATAGAATAGAATAGAATAGAATAGAATAGAATAGAACAGAGGAATGGAATGGAATGGAATGGAATTCTTTATTGGCCAAATGTGATTGGACACACAAGGATTTTGTCTTTGGTGCAGATGCTCTCTGTGTACATAAAGAAAAGATACCATCATCAAGAAGCATAAGGTGCAACACTTAATGATAGTCATAGGGTACAAATAAGCAATCAAATCATACTAGGAAACAATATAAATCGTAAGGATGCAAGCAATAAAGTTACAGTCCTGCAGTCACAAGTGGGGGGAGATGGGTGATAGGAATAATGAGAAGACTAATAGTAATAGTAATGTAGCCTTAGTGAATGGTTTGACAGTGGTGAGGGAATTATTTGTTAAGCAGAATGATGGCATTCGGGGAAAAACTGTCCTTGTGTCTAGCTGTTTATTTTAGTTTATTTAGTTTATTTACATGTATATCCCACCCTTCTCCGCAAAGGACCCAGGGCGGCGCACAGGAAATTTAAAAAACATACAGAGTACAAAAATAAATACACAATTCAAAATATAAATTAAACCGTCTTATCCTATGCTAAAAACCCAATTTTAAAATACCCAATAAAACTATCTAAAAGTCCCCATGGGAGGTTAGGCTAGACCGGCTTGTTGGAATAGGTATGTCTTTAGACATTGGCGGAAGAGGCGGAGGTCGGTGATGGTGCGTAATTCAGAGGGTAGGTCGTTCCAAAGGGCTGGCCCCACCACAGAGAAGGCTCTTCCCCTGGGTGTCGCCAGTCGGCATTGCCCGGCCGACGGCACCCTGAGAAGGCCCTCTCTGTGGGAGCGTATCAGTCTAAGGGATGTATGGGTGTCTAGGTGTGCAGTGCTGTATAGCATCATTTTGAAGGTAGGAGTTGAAACAATTTATGTCCAGGATGCAAGGGGTCAGTAATTATCTTCACAACCCTCTTTTTGACTTGTGCAGAACATTGTATGTAAAGCTCAACCATTTATTGAGTTGAAGAAAATTGGCTTAATACAGTATCTGGGTTAAGCATGTTGTGTGAACACAACCGTTATGAGCAGAGGAAGGAAATATAAAGTCGCCTCATCTTCAATATCCACAGCAGCAAACTGAACCAAACTACCCGAACTGGCCATTTACCTTGTCCTAAAAATAAAAATAATAATAATAGCAAAACGAAATTGTTATGAACAATTTGCTCTACTCCTACCACCAAGCTCGTCTTTGGAACATGTCTTTTCCTACGTGACATTTATGAATAGAAATTCCAATTCTTTTTATGCTCTCATCCATCTTATTCATTACTTTGTTCCTTTTTTATGGAGGGCTGCTGGTTATTTCTCACGATTGCATTGTCTCAACTTGGTTGCCTTTATCTTTCTCTCTTCCCCCGCCCTGTGGCTCATATTTCCCCTCCCCCCCATTTCCCATTGATATTTGCCTCCCTGCTATGTTCAGTTAATTGCACGGTGTATCTGCGTTTCTAATCTTTAATAAAGTTCATTCGCTGGGACGAATTGTTGCGTGGCTGTCAGCCAAAGCTCTGGCAACATTTGGATTGTCTGTGTGCCTTGCGGTTATTTTGCAATTACCACCAGGTTGATAAGGTTTAAAAGACAGGCTCATCACCAGGGACAGAATTTGTATTTATTTATTTGTTCCTAGCCGTTCCTGGCCAGGCGTTGCTGTCGCCCAGTCTGGTTAAATGGCCAACCAATCTGTGTGTAGATCTACACCTGCACACACAAACACATACACACAACCACCGTATAACCCCCAACCTACCTACCTACTGTATTTTTCCCTCTCCCTCTACCTACCTACCTAACTACCTACCTACCTACATAACTACCTACCTTACTACCTACCCCTCCCTCTCTCTATCCCTTTAGCTGCCTACCTATCTACCTACTGTATTTCTCCCTCTCTCTAACCTCTACCTACCTACCTACCTACCTTATTACCTACCCCTCCCTCTCTCTATCCCTATAGCTGCCTACCTACCTACCTACTGCATTTCTCCCTCCCTCTCTCTATACCTCTACCTGCCTACCTACCTACTGTATTTCTCCCTCTCTCTATCCCTCTACCTACCTACCTACCTACCTACCTACCTACCTACCTACCTACCTTACTACCTCCCCCTCCCCCTCTCTATCCCTATAGCTGCCTACCTATCTACCTACTGCATTTCTCCCTCCCTCTCTCTATACCTCTACCTGCCTACCTACCTACTGTATTTCTCCCTCTCTCTATCCCCCTACCTACCTACCTACCTACCTACCTTACAACCTACCCCTCCCTCTCTCTATCCCTATAGCTGCCTACCTATCTACCTACTGCATTTCTCCCTCCCTCTCTCTATACCTCTACCTGCCTACCTACCTACTGTATTTCTCCTTGCATCTTATGGACGGAGTATTTTATGTCATAAAGGATGACATAATACCTGTGGCCCACTGCTCTCTCTGTATCCATCTACCTACCTTTTTTACAATTTTTTACATTTCCATTGCGTGTACCTGGCACAGGTGTGACATCTACACAATCTATATATATATCATTGGTGCCGTACTTGAAAGGAACGTTGGGTGAAAATTTGGAAACGATCGGTGCAGTACTTTCGGAGATTAGCGGTTTTGAACAAACTCGTTACATTTTTATTTATATAAGATTAAATTTATTTGCTGCGCATGTTGCCACAAGATGCTGAATGGTGGTTGTCCTCCATGTTTGCTAATGCACCAGAGAACTATTCCAGGGGACTTGGTCTTACCTACATTTTGTTCACAAACTCCACAGTGTCTAACATGGCTCCTCTGCTTAAAATGGAAGATTGCCAGTTCAGGTAGTCTTCAACTTAACATCCATTCATTTAGCAATCTTTCAAAATTTGGCTTGCTTTGTTCTATTGTCTGCCTGCCTGCCTGCCTGTCTGTCTATCATCCATTTCTCTGTCCCTCTTTCTGTCTTTCTGTCCACAGAGGTGCAGTGGCTCATTAGCTAACATGCTGAGCTTGTCAATCAGAAGGTTGGCAGTTTGGCAGTTCGAATCCCTAGCGCCGCGTCACCGAGTAAGCTCCCGTTACTTGTCCCAGCTTCTGCCAACCTAGCAGGTCATAAAAGCACATAAAAGTGGGAAAATAGGAACCACCTTTGGTGGGAAGGTAACAGTGTTCCGTGTGCTGTGTGCTTAGAATGCAATATTGCAGGATAACTCTGCACACTGCCAGGAGTTCGATCCTGACCGGCTCCAGGTTGACTCACAGCGGTGGGATTCACTTAGGTTTACCACTGGTTTGCAAATGTGTGCGTGCACACATGCATGCTTGTGTTGTGCACACATGCCTTTTGTGCATAAGTGCGGCCTTCCACACATGCATTTTGCTCGTGCGTGTGGCATGCACACATGTGCATGGCATTGAAAACGAGGCTACATAGGACGTTTTGGAGCCAGGGACGTTCGGCGCTACCAATTCAGGAGAACCGGTCTGAACCAACTGAATACCACCTCTGTTGACTCAGCCTTCCACCCTTCTGAGGTCAGTAAAATGAGGACCCAGATTGTTGCGGGCAAGACGCTGACTCTGAAAACTGCTTAGAGAGGGCTGCAAAGCACGGTGAAGCACTGTGTAGGTCTAAGCGCTACTGCGATTGCTATTTTTCACCAATGGTAGTTTGTTCTAAAGAGACTTGAGTTCTCTGATATTTACCACTTAGAATTTCAGGGTTCGAAATGGGCAAACGAGAGCCTGAACAGGTGACACATTATTAAAACTGTAGAAAAACAAAAGCCGTACTTATTGAAGAGGCTGAGACCCAGGAAAGTAGCAGTCCCAGACATTCTGCTGTAGTGTTTAAAAATAAAATATCATTAAAGGGAGGAAAAAGCACCCGTAGTGTGAATGACGTGCTGACATTTTGCATGCAGCTTTCCTTTGTTATTTAAACCTCACTGACATGCTTTTTGATGTATGTTTCCCCATGTACCCTTCATCAAAGCACTTTTTCATTTTTAAAAAAACATAAGCAGCTACTATAAATATATTCTTATATAAATATGCATCAATCCCTATGTCAAGTAAAAACCCCAACAAAAGAAGACTCCAAGGCTTGAATTTCCTCAAAGTTCCATTTTATTAGAGGTGTCATATTGGCACATCTGGGAAAACCCGAATCCGAACGCTTCCTGGTTTTTCCCCACCCAAAAGAAAGTCCAAGTCCCTGCCCAGCCCCCACTTGTCCATCACGTGGCCCAACCAGGCACATTCCAAAACTGGAGATGCCTCCCAGTCACACCATGAAAGCTGCAGGGCAAAGTGTCCTTGACTCTCTGAGAAATTATTGAGACTACGGTATATCTCTCCCATACTGCATATAATCCCCTCTCCCATTTTCCCACAGCAGTAAATGTGGCAGGCCTGAAGGCCCAATGCAAAAGATGGCTTCCAGGCCTGACTGATTTTTTTTTCAGCTATGGGATCTTTCAACCAACAGGGGTGCCAGTGAATGTGGGTGAAAGAAGCTGGTTAGGATATTTCCAGCCTAGGGTGCTCCTTTGCTGTCTGCGATATGCTGCAGTCTGAGTGTCACAAATTAATAGAGGAATCGGGAGTAAAATAAAGGCAAACCTGCATTTCATTTGATTTTATTTGCCTTGCAAATTGGCTGATATAACTGCCCCGTAGTCCTACATAGGGCAGATCATTGGCTAAGACGCTGAGCTTGTCTATTTGCTTATGGATAGAGCTAGCTATCTCTTTATCTCTTAAGGGCTGACATCTTGCTGTGGGCTATTAAGGAAGGTGGGGGCTGCTCTCCAAGTGGAGAAATATTTCTCCATTTCTCAAAATTGGAGCCCATGGCAAGCAGCATGTATCTATGACGGTTGCAGGCCAAATGCACAGACTGGCTTCTGAGATCCAAAGTTACCAACACAAGCCAGATTTGCTTAATGACTGCATGATTCATTTAATAGCTGCAGTGATTTTGTCAGGCACTGACGATTTAATAGCTGCCAGCTGATGTAAGGTTGTAAACAGTAATCTGTAAACGAATGCAATGATGATGCAAAGAGGTGTCTCTCTATATAAGTGGCCACTAGAGGGCATCTCCTTCTCTCTCATCTTGTACAGTGATCCCTCGTTTTTCGCGGCTTCATGTTTCGCGGCTTCAGTGCTTCGCGGATTTTTCAAAAATACAGGGGGGGAAATGCATCGGTAGGAGGCAAGCGCCCCCTAGTGCTTGAGTCCACCAACTCAAGTTTCCGGTGCGAATCCTACTTCGCGGTTTTTCAGTTTTCGTGGAAGGTTCCGGTCCCCATTAACCGCGAAAAACGAGGGATCACTGTATTTCATTTCTCTCCTTGTGTCTGTAGCTGAGTGGTAAGGGATTTATCTACCACATGTATGTCTATATATATGTATATATAAACCACTACTAATTATCTAAAGGCTCTGTGTGCTGTATGGCAGGAGTCTCCAACCTTTGCAACTTTAAGTCTGAAGGACTTCAGCTCCCAGACTTCTCCAGCCAGCTTTGCTGGCTGGAGAAGTCTGGGAGCTAAAGTTCTTCAGACTTAAAGTTGCAAAGGTTGGAGACCCCTGCTGTATGGTGTGTTTTGCTCCTGGGTTTATCTCATATCTAATAGTCATGCTGCCAAAACTCTGACAGATTTGCTTAATGACCATGGCAAAAAACGGTCATGAGATCGGCATGATTCCCTTAACAACAACCTTGCTTAATAAGGGAAATTCTGAGCTCAATTTTGATTGTAAGTTGAAGACTACCTGCCTAATTCCTTCTTAAAAAAGCAAACCTACAATCTCACCGAGGAGGAATATTAAGGCATAGAATAGAGTCATTCATTCCTCTAAAGCAGAGATTTCTGCATTATTAGTAGTAATTTCAGTATCTGATTTTGTGTCATTTTCCTCCCGTTCTTTACAGCCTCTTAAACTGCAATTTCAAATAATTCTAAATTATATATTTTCCCCTTCTTATTACGTTGTTATAAATCTTCGTACATTGCGTTGCTTCAACACATTGATATCGGTATAATATGTTTAAAAAGTTATTAACCTTCCAATATTTAAACAGAATATTGAGAACAGAAAAGAGAAAATATATTCTATCAATGTTAATTATAATTTAGGGTCTCACAGGTGTAATATTATTGGGCTTTTTCATCCAAAGTTAAATATGACATTGAGAAGGAGAATTGCTACGAATCAAAATAATTGTTTTATATTAGAAGTTTTGATCTTAATATATGTATGTGTGTGGTATTCACTTACTTTCCCTACCAGTTTGCAAATGTGAGCGCATGCACACTTGTTCTTGGCCCTCCAAGGATGCGCTTTGATCATGCAGGCGGCTTGCACGCATGCACACAGCTTGAAAATGTGTCTAAATAGGACGGCATAGAGCCGGGGCAGATGGGCCAGCCCACCAACAATTTCCACTACTGGTTCTGGTCAACTGGTCTGAACCAGCTGAATACCACCTCCGGTGTGTGTATGTGTCTATAGATGTGTATTAATAAAAGGGTGTTTTCACCTAGGTTTCTTGAGACAGTAAAAAGCCCACACTTAGTCCCCAAAACCCTCTTTTTATTTCATAGGCTGTGAATTACGTTCATTCACAGCCCGTACTGAGTCACAAATAATTTGTAAAGAGTCTCACAGTACATAAGAACATAACAACATAAGAATAGCCTTGCTGGAACAGGCCACAGCCCATCTGGTCCAACATTCTGTTTCACACAGTGGCTCCCCATTTGCTTCAGGGTCTTCCCAAGCAGATGTCTTCACCTGCTTATGATTCCCTGCAAATGGTGTTGAGAGATATCCTGCCTATCTCTCCAACCCAGAGGGTGTCCTTAGGCATCCATAATGATAGCCATGGATACCCTTGTTCTCCATGAACTCCTCTCATCCTTTCTTAAAGGTGTCGAGGCTGACAGCTGTCACCACTTCTTCTGGCAGGGAGTTCCATAGACCAGTGATCCTCTGGGTGAACAAGTACTTCCTCTTATTTGTTTGAGGTCTAGCTTCCAAAAGTTTCATGGACACTTTGGCAGTAGGCTGCCAAAGTCTTTCGGGACAAGGCTGATAAGCACCCACCTTTATCTTCCTTGACATGCTGCCAAAGACTGAATTGGCAATTAGCTTGGCAAGGTCACATGGAGCAAAGAGTCAAAACAGAGCTTCGGAAGGCAAACTGACCAGCATGAACCAAGTTGCTTCCTGCAAAGGCTTCATGCCTTTGCTCCGCCTTCATGTCCTATGGGAGGGGCCAATCACCTCCAAGCCTTACTCCCCAGTCATCCCTTTGTCTTTACTGTTCTCGCCTTCTGGCAGTGCTGCGCATGCGCACACTGGGAACAGGGGGGATGTCAGCCTCCGCTTTGCTGTTTGCTTTGGCTGCCATATGAAATGGGGAGGGAGGGGCTTTGCTATTGGGGTTTGGGATTGTAACGGTGCAGGAGGTTGATTTGCAGAAGGGAGTAAATTCTTGCCATCTACTTCGCATACCAGTGGCTGGGGCCTTTGCAGTGGTCAAGGGCAACGGTCTTGCATGCCATCCTGATGATGCTCCTGGAGATGCAACCCAGATGACACCTGAGGGGTTTGCATATTGGACAATGGGGTGGGTGTTATTGGGAAAAGGGGGTTGGACATATATTGATATGTATGCTTTCGCACCTAAACGCTTCAGACCTTGCTTAGCATCTATGCTATTCATTTCATAACCAGTAAAAGTACTCTTAATTCCTTCCAAAATGGAGTTGAGTGGTTTCTTTCTTGGTTATCATTAGAAGCAGATCTGACATGGAGCCTGTTCCTCTGCCTTGCTTGTGTCTAACTCTGGAGGCTCCAGAGGCAGCGTGTAAGTCCCAGGTGGCCCTGGCTCCCATCTCTGCCTCTGATGCAGAGCCCTCGTCCGAGCCTTCCCCAGACTTATATGCGAGACCGCCTCTTGCCCCATACATCCCTTAGACTGATACGCTCCCACAGAGAGGGCCTTCTCAGGGTGCCATCAGCCGGACAATGCCGACTGGCGACACCCAGGGGAAGAGCCTTCTCTGTGGCGGGCCCAGCCCTTTGGAACGACCTACCCCCTGAATTACGCACCATCACCGACCTCCGCCTCTTCCACCAATGTCTAAAGACATACTTGTTCCAACAAGCCGGCCTAGCCTAACCTCCCACGGGGACTTTTTAGAAAGTTTTAAATTGGGTATTTTAAAATGTGGCTTTTAGCATAGGATAGGATAGTTTAATATATATTTTAAATTATGTATTTATTTTTTGTATTTTGTATGTTTTAGAATTTCCTGTGCGCCGCCCTGGGTCCTCTGTGGAGAAGGGCGGGATATAAATATAAATAAATTCAAAT
Organism: Rhabdophis nuchalis; assembly: GCA_039707465.1. Taxonomy (NCBI): domain Eukaryota; kingdom Metazoa; phylum Chordata; class Lepidosauria; order Squamata; family Natricidae; genus Rhabdophis; species Rhabdophis nuchalis. Next base: position 22,754,120 of record CM077654.1, on the reverse strand, counting down.
TCAGACTCCAGGACTGGCCCATGTTCCTCCCCAACCTCCTCACGGTCCAACTCTACTGTGATCTCCACAGGCCACTGGCGGATCACAACAAAGGGCAGGGGAGATAAAAAGAGCAAATTGAACTAGAATTTTTTGAAAAAATGATAAGAGGACTTATCATTTGTTGCTTAATTCTTTATCATCTGCTCTGTGAAAGCAACCTTACAAATGAGTTAACGATATAGCTCCTCTTCAGCAAAAGTGAAACCATTTATTTTATTTTGGTCAACCATCAGCATATTCCTTCTCTTCCTTCTCTTCTAGGAATTCTTCTAGCCGGGCAGCCTTTAGGTACCAACAAGAGCTTAAATCTTGTCATTTTAACATCACTGAACAAAAGCTGCATCCCTCCGGCCGATTTGCTCCCACAGAGAGGGGCTTCTCCGGGTGCCGTCCACTAGGCAGTGCCAGCAGGCGACGCCCAGGGGAAGGGCCTTCTCTGTGATGGGCCCGACTCTCTGGAACGACCTACCCCCGGATATTAGAACGACTACGGACCTCTGCGCCTTCCGCCAAAAAGTAAAAACTTATTTGTTTCATCAGGCCGGCTTGGCCTAATCTATGCTCCTCGCCCCAGTCTGTTTTCTTAAATTGTGTATTGGGATTTAATGGGTGGTAATTTTAATGGTTTTTAAATTTTGTACAGGGTAGTTTAATTCGTTTTTTAAACTTGTGTGTATTGTATGTTTTTAGTTGGTTTTTAATTTTCCTGTACACCGCCTCGAGTCCCTTCGGGGAGAGGGGGCGGTTTATAAATATAATAAATAAATAAATAAATAAATTTAAGGTCTGCCCACTTAGGGATAAATGGACACTAGCACGAACGCAATTGGACTGACTGCGCAAACATGCCCAAGAATGCTTATGCGGAGTAAAATTGCGTCTTTGGAAAGCCCTTTGCGTTTTGCCTGTCATGGAAGTTGAACGGAATCTTTTTTTCTTCCCTTCTTTTTTTATAGCTGTTAACCGAGGCAAGATAAGGAAAGCATTAAGGCATAAATACAGCAGTAATCTTCAAGAAATTAAGGGAGGAAACATCCCCAGTGTATTATCTGACAAGTGTTAATAACACCTATGCTCTGGCTTTTGTGTAATGAGACAGGTAAAATAGGAGGCTATGGCAGAGAATAAGGGCGAGAAGGAAGGAAAACATGGAAAGACAATTCACAGGGAAGCCCTTCACTGTTTCTGGAGTGTCTTGCAATTCGACTTCACAATGCACAGGGGAATTAAAAAACATACAAACATAAATACATCATACATATATAAAAATCAGATTAAACAATTTATCCCTGCGCTAAAAAACCTAAAATCCTAAAAACTAAACCCCTTAAAAAGCCAATTAAAACAATTTATATATTCAGACTAAAAGGCTGGAGGTAGATTAGGCCAGGCCGGCCTGCTGAAAAAGATGGGTCTTGAGCTTTTGACGGAAGGCACGGAGGTCCGGGGTTGTTCTAAGCTCGGGAGGTAGGTCGTTCCATAGAGCTGGGCCCGCCACAGAGAAGGCCCTTCCCCTGGGCGTCGCCTGCTGGCATTGCCTGGTGGACGGCACCTGGAGAAGTCCCTCTCTGTGGGAGCAAATCGGTCGAAGGGATGTATGATAGGATGATGATGATGATGATGATGATGATGATGATGATGATGATGATGATAGTCTGTTATAACATTGTAATTCATCAAACTATATTGTTAACATATCAAGTTCAATATTTGCAGGAGCATTAGAAAAAGGTAGAAGGTGGGAAAAGAGGAAAGAAACCATGTAGGCCGCCCTGGGTCCTTTTTTAGGAGAAGGGCGGGGTATAAATATAAATAAATAAATAAATAAATAAATAAATAAATAAATAAATAAATAAATAAATAAATAAATAAATAAATAAATAAATAAATAAATAAATAAATAAATAAATAAATAAATAAATAAATAATAAATAAATAAATAAATAAATAAATGTTCCTAATCACTATGAGCCAAAGGAAGAAATGTCATGCAGCCAGTTTGTGTTAGCCCATTGAAGTTAGCCCAGACTAGAAAACCAAACCTATGACTGCTCCTACTTCTTTTATTACAAAGTTAGAGTAATAGAAGTTTTCAAATCTGGATGGGCTTCCCTCTTTTTGCCCTTTTTCTTCATGAGAACTGGGGAGGGTCCTGCTTGAGTTGCTTACTCAGGTTACATTTTTGTCCCAGACAAAGATTTCTTTTATCTGTTTATTGTTGTTGGTTGTGACTCTTCCTTCTCATCTTCAAGGTTGTGCCTACTGCCTTAAGTAGTTTGGAATTTCAACCAATTCTTAGTCTGCCAAGCAGTGAATCCCCCAAAGTCCACTTTAGAGGGATGAGATCGGGACACTGTTGGCTCACTGGTCTGATGGATTCTCGTGCAAATTACATAACCGAAGAGAAGAATAAAATGAAAAGCTTTCCTATAGGATGAGTCTTTTTATTGGATAACTTGTCCAAATCCAGTTTTACCTGGTCTCATTTGATTATTTCTATTGACATTCAAACATTAGAATGCGACTAGCATGGGTATTTTCTAGATCTGTGAGAGACCTATCAACCAATAATTGTTCACCCTTTCTGGCCAGTGGCAAAGAACAGTTGGTTGATCAATGCTCACTTGCCAGCTGATAATTGGTGAAGGCCTGCACTCACACACGTCCCTTTCTTGTTTCTAAAGAGCAGCATAAATCACTGTTGTTTCCACTTGCGTCTGTTTTTACTGCGGTGGGAAGCTTAGCCGTCTTCCAGATTCTAAATGGCTGCATGCTGTCAATCTGGGATTTGGGATTCTTTGCCTAATGATGTCAGCACACATGCAGCAGCACCATGCACGGGTACAGTATAGGGGGTACCTTGCTCAATAGTAGTAACTGTGAGAGGGATCTTGGAATCCTAGTGGACAAGCATTTAAATAGGAGCCAGCCATGTGCAGCAGCTGTCAAAAAAGCCAACACAGTTCTAGGCTGCATAAACAGAGGGATGGAATCAAGATCACGTGAAGTCTTAATACCATTTTATAAGGCCTTGGGAAGGCCACACTTGGAATATGGCATCCAGTTTTAGTTGCCACAATGTAAAAAAGAGGTGGAGACTCTAGAAAGAGGGCAGAGAAGAGCAACAAAGATGATTAGGGCACCGGGGGATGAAAAATATGAAGAACGGTTGCAGGCATTATTCCATAGTGGGAGAGTCTAATTTAATTAAAATTAGAAAATTATACCTGTTAAGTACTTCAATCTTACACAAATTTTTGGAGAATCAAACGTTCTTTTAAAAAGAAATTGTATGTACTCCTCGACTTACAACAGTTCACTTAGTGACTGTTCAAAGTTACAAAGGCACTGAAAAAATGACTTATGACCATTGCACCATCTCTGTGATAAAAATTCAGACACTTAGCAACTGAATCATATTTATGATGGTTGCAGTGTCCCAGGGTCACTGCAACCTTTTGCAACCTTCTGACAAGCAAAATCAATGGGGAAAACATTCATTTAACAACCATATTAAATTAATAACTGCAGTGATTCACTTAAGAAATGTGGCAAGAACGGTCATGCAATGAAGCAAAACTCATTTAACACATTTCTCACTTAGCAACATACATTTTGGGCTCAACTGTGGTAATAAGTCGAGGACTTATCTTAAAATGTGCATGAGAGAATAAGGATTATTTCTTTGAGCAAGGTGGGTTCTTTGAGGAACCTGACAGACTCCATCTTGAATATTTGACCTGCGAGGGAGCCTTTCTGGAAAATCATAGGCTGGAGCAGAATCAGAAGGTTATAGTGACCTGATGAGAAAATAGCCTGTTCCCTCCCTTTAGACTTCCTCTGTAACCGGGAATGACAGGAAATGTTTTGCAGGAAGCCGGTAATGACCTTATTGTTAAAGTTCTGGGAACAGTGTTGAGAAGTCCTTTGGGGTTTCTGAACACGTGTGTTGGTTCCATGTACTTTTCACATTGTGGGAGACATTGTATTCCTTGCCCGCAATGTTGTTGTTTTTGTATTCAAGTCATGACATATGTAATACGTAATTGCAGGTATATAAAGTGGAACTCTGTACCTGGAGGTTATTCTCTACCTGTTCTAGAGAATCCGTTGGCCAACGTTCAATGAATTAATGTCTGTTTCCTTTGTCATAAGTCTCCGTGATCATTTTTATAGGCTGAAGAAAATATCTGGGATATTTTTCTCACAGTGCATGTTAAACAAAACAAGACAGAATTTTTTTAAAATACAAGTGGTCATGTTAAAGATTGTAGCATGTTTTTTCTCTTCTACCACATTGCCTAAACTGCCACCCTAATCAGTATTCTCTCTGTGTGTAAAAGTTTAATTTTATTCCAGCTTGTCAAAAACAAAAACAAAAGAAGCATCTGACTTTCACTTCTACAAGTTTGATGTTTGGGCAATTTGATGAGGCCAGCATTCAATTTCTTACACTTTATTAGATTCAATATAATATACTTATATTCACTATGAAATACTTGTTGGGGGGAAAAACAGAGTAAACTAATGTCTTTTGATGCTATAATTAATATCAGACAAGAAGAAGGAATTTAGAATACTCAGACATGACTTACAAAATAATATGATGGGGATTTATATTTTTAAGCACCTTGTAAAGATATGAGCGAAGTGTTGACTCAGTGGCTAAGACACTGAGCTTGTCAATCAGAAGGTCGGCAGTTCAGCGGTTCGAATCCCTAGCACCGTGTAATGTTGAGCTCCCATTACTTGTCCCAGCTTCTGCCAACCTAGCAGTTCAAAAGCACGTAAAAATGCAAGGTGAAAAATAGGGACCACCTTTGGTGGGAAGGTAACAGCACTCCATGCACCATCGGTGTTTAGTCTTGCTGGCCACATGACCACAGAGACATCTTCAGGCAGTGCTGGCTCTTCGGCTTTGAAACGGAGATGAGCACTGCCCCCTAGAGTCAGGAATGATTAGCACATATCTGCGAGGGGTACCTTTACCTTTTACCTTAAAGATATGAACCATCAGCACCCAGAATTTCCCAGCCAACTAATGTCTGGCTGAGGATTCTGGGAATTGAATGCCACATATCTAGAAGATTCCTCACTTTGGGGGGGGGGGAACCACATCCAATCAGTTTTTCTTGCTATTAATTTCCAGAATTTTTCCAGAATTTCCCTTTTTCCAGAACATTTACTTATAAATTAAGTTGCAAACTTGGATATGGGATAAATAAGAAAGGCAGTAGGAAACATGCATTTTTTTTCTTTTTAGATTTTATCTACTCCTTATAAACACCTGAGCACACTTCTAAATAACCAGTCATTCACTATTGTAGGAAGTTGACATGCTGATGAGCCTCATAAATTGGAGAGGGGAGGAATGCCCACCTTTTGTAATGGAAGGGAAAAAAAGATTTTCTAGGAAACTGAAAGGAGGAGCCAAGAACAGACCTGAAGTACCTTTCCCAGTTCGGTGCTGCCCATGAATGCAGATTCCAAATTAGAATAGAATAGAATAGAATAGAATAGAATAGAATAGAATAGAATAGAATAGAATAGAATTCTTTATTGGCCAAGTGTGATTGGACACAAAAGGAATTTGTCTTTGGTGCAGATGCTCTCAGTGTACATAAAAAGACAAGATACATTCATCAAGAATCATAAGGTACAACACTTAATGACAGTCATAGGGTACAAATAAGCAATCAGGAAACTATCAATATCAGTATAAAACGTAAGGATACAAGCAACAGAGCTACAGTCCTGCAGTCATAAGTGGGAGGAGATGGGTGATAGGAAGGATGAGAAGACTAATAGTAATAGTAATGCAGCCTTAGTGAATAGTTTGACAGTGGTGAGGGGATTATTTGTTTAGCAGAGTGATGGCGTTCAGAAAAAAAAAAGTCCTTGTGTCTAGTTGTTCTGGTGTGCAGTACTCTATAGTGTGGTTTTGAGGGTAGGAGTTGAGACAATTTATGTCCAGGATATGAGTGGTCTCTAAATATTTTCATGACCCTCTTTTTTACTTATGCAGTGTACAGGTCTTCAATGGAAACAGGTAGGTTGCCTAGAAATAACCACTTAGGGAAGCTTACCACAGTCAAATGCTGCATTTTTCATGATATAACTGGGCTTTCTTGAATTAATTATAAATCTGCCTTGACCTAGGAACTGGACAATGACTCTGAATGGGAAGAAACTGCTCCAGCAGGACCTGTGGAATGTCATCGCCAGGAGACATAAAGCCAAGAATCACGGGAGGCTGATCAAACACAGGGGCCACCTGGGCAGGTGGAGACGTCAGATGAGGATGAAGGCAGGTTTCCCAGCCTCTACTCTCAGAGTAGACAGGAAAGCAGAGCAGAGACTTCCATGAGGCTCCTTGCCAAACAATGGAGGAAATCTCTTGATTATAGACAGTTGGCTGATGCCTGATTTTAGAGGCAGTACTGAATAATGAACCTTATTGGAAGCTATCCGACTTTTGGCCCTTGTGTGACATGTATGTAGAGTTGTACTTGTGAAATTCTGCCCTTTGGACTGGTTGATATCCCTGAACTGAATCTTGGAACTGTGAATGGATTGGGACTATTCTTCTGCATGCTCCTGTTCAAGAAAACCTATTCAGGTAAACTGCTTTGTTTTGCATTCCTTGCCTTGATCTTAAGTGAAGTACTAATTACCATAGCAACTGAATGTGTTCATTACATTTGAAATCAGAAGCAGTACAAAGTCATTGTTAAGAACCCTAGCAATAACTTTCATAGTTATTGCTTTTGAATGTTTTCATAGTCTTGCTATTCAGGTTTCTTACAAGAAAAAAGGTTGCTTGGATAAATGGGTATGCGTAGACTATAGCTACTCATTTATCAGCAAATGTGCCAAGGCAGATCTGGATTGATTGATTGATTGATTGCATTTATATTTTTATGTTATATATTATTATAATTGGTTGTACAGTCAGCCAGATGTTTAGACTGGGTTTGGCTTTTTAGGTACCTATCGAGTCCTTCCAAAGGCAGATGTTGATATCTGACAGTGCTAAATTTATTGTCACAGAATTTAAGCTGCTCTGAGTAAAGATGCCTTATGCAATTGACTGAAGGTGATTTTGTCAATTCCAATAACATTCAAGTGATGCTCCAGTTGTTTTAGAATTGCACACAAGATGTTTATTATTATATTATGTTCATTGCACAGTCAGCCAGATGTTTAGATAGGTTTGGCATTTTTATCAACCTATCAAGTCTTTCCCAAGCATCTGAGAAAGGCAGATGTTGTTTGAGGGTGTTTAAAGGTATCATATGGTGTAAGCTGTTCCAAGCAAAACTACCTTTTGCTATTGACTGATGGTGATTTTTGTCAGTGTGGATGGTATTCAGGGGATGCTTCAGTTGTTTGGGGTATTTGCTACCATTGGCATTATATTTGCTCTCTTTTGCTACATTCATTCTATTTCTATTAACATTGTGTTGGGTCACAGAATCAGCCAGATGTTTAGACTAGATTTGGTACTTATATCTCTCTATTGAGTCCTTCTCAATGACCTGGGATGATGATGGATCTATAGATTAAATTATTTTTAATTAAAATTTAATTTAAGATTAAATTAAAGAAGGATGCGGTGGCTCAGTTGCTATGACACTGAGCTTGTTGATCTGAAAGGTCGGCAGTTTTGTGGTTCGAATCCCTAGCACCGCATAATGGAGTGAGCTCCTGTTACTTGTCCCGGCTTCTGCCAATCTAGCTATTCAAAAGCCTATAAAAATGCAAGTAGAAAAATAGGAAGCACCTTTGGTGGGAAGGTAACAGCGTTCCGTGCCCCTTCGGCATTTAGTCATGCCAGCCACATGACCACGGAGATGTCTTCGGACAGCGCTGGCTCTTTGGCTTAGAAACAGAGGTGAGCACTTCTCCCTAGAGTCAGGAACATCTAACACAGAGGTTCCCAAACTTGGCAACTTTAAGACTTGTGGACTTCAACTCCCAGAATTCTGGGAGTTGAAGTCCACAAGTCTTAAAGTTGCCAAGTTTGGGAACCTCTGATCTAGCACATATGTGCAAGGGGAACCCTTACCTTTATCATTATTGAGTCCTTCTCAATGATTTGGGATGATGATGGATGTATAGATTAAATTTATATTCTGCCCATCTCAAAGTTTGAGGTGACTGGCCTGCTTTATAGAACTCAAAAGAGGTAAAGCTATTGCTTTCACTTGTTATTTTCTCTGTAATAATAACCCCGTGAGATAGGTTGGGCTCTGACTTTTAGGCATCTGTAATATTTTGCAAAGATCAATTCTTGCTCCTGGACTGACCAAATTCCTTTATAACTGCTCGCTTTTAATTCCCCTGTTATGTAATTGTAATTCTGACATGAGAAATTGGAGTCTTCCTTGTTCTTTCCTGTTGAATAGGCATCTGATGGGATGATGCAAGCCATCTGGGACTACACAGTGTGCAATAACCCTCCTTCCCTGAAATTGTAGCTTTCCTGTGTCTCGTGTCTAACAACTTATAACTACATAAATGGAAGCATCATCTTTCTGCTTATGAAATTTCTCCCTAAATCTCTTCTCCTTTGAAAGCAAAATCTCATTCATTCGGCTCATGCAATTGAACTGAGAATGGAGGGAAAAGCACAGGCAGGCGATTTTCTCTCCTTTAGCCTTACTTTTAGGTTAAGCATCCATTTGCAGATTGTCTTCTTCGATCCGAGGTGCCTGTCTACTTACGTTAGCTGGGGCAGCCCTCTCCGCCTAGAATCCCCTTGGCCTCAAGCAGTTGAGCCTGTTTAATTTACCTTTCCTCAAACCTTGCCCGCCTCCAAAAAGCAGAGCATTTAAATATTTATGGAGGGTGAGGGAAAACTAAGTATTCAAATCCACCCCATCCCCGTGTCTTGGTGGAAAAAAGAGCACACGTCAAAGAGCATGCTGCGTTTTTAGGAAGAAGCAAGGTGATCCAAAGCTCATGAATTTTACACAGAAGGTCAAGACTATTAAAAAAAAAAAAAAAGACCGCTTGGCTTGGCTCTGTCTCTTTAAGTGACAGCACAGAAGAGTACAGTTTAATAAATAGTATGTGGAGTTATCTTGGAGCTATGGCCTTCTGATGCTGGTAAATCCACGGCAAAGCTGTCAAAAGAAAGTCCTTCTTGGCAGCTCCCAGGACAAGGTTCAGACTCTGTTGCCAATCTCTATCTAGAATTTGATAGAATGACACCTTCTCTGCAGAGATGCTTTCTGGATTGACGCTGCGTTTGTAAACAGTGGATCAGGTGAAATACAAACGACATCCCTGTTAGGAGTCTGTGACTGGCATCTTTTCGGACAGGAAAGTGTGGCTTGTTTGATGTCTATGGAGGTTCTCAGTCAGGTCAGAGTTGTCCCTTTTTAAAGGCAACTGGGCTTTCTGTTTTTGCTTTAAAGATGTTTTGCTTCTCATCCAGGAAGCTTCTTAGGGTCCAACCAACGGGTGGGGAACGAAAGGAATGTATACGTTCTGCAATCAGCCAGTTGATAGCATTCTGAGGGCTTGTTTGGAAAACCATTCTTATATTTTGTAAGCTCACCTATAGGGTGTTTCAGACATGATAGGAAAAAGCACTTCAAACTTAATTGCAGAAAATACGACTTTAGCAACAGAGTGGTCAATGCCTGGAATGCTCTACCTGACTCCATTGCTACAGCTTCAAAACCTCAAACAGCTTCAACCTTAAACTGTCTACCGTGGACCTCACCCCATTCCTAAGAGGTCCCTAAAGGGGGCATATGGAAGTGCACCAGCATGCCTACCGTCCCTGTCTTACTGTATCCATGGGCATGGAGGATGCTAGTAATACCTCTACATATGGGAGCTGCAATGCTTGGAACAGATAGGTTCAGAGGTGAAGATGGCAGCCATAATGATGCAGTTCGAGCTAAACCTCTGTTTTATGTGTTGCAAGGCACATTTTAAAAAATGTATGAAGCTATAGTGTAACACATCTCCAAAAGACTAGTAAAGTGGAAGTTTCTGGAATACTACAAATATGGACTAAGGAACTGGAATCTGTCTGCAAGATACAACCAACAATTAAGGGATTGATCAAATAGCCCAGATCACATACCAAATAAAGAGAAAGCAGCATTAGATTAAAAAAAATCAAGGAAGGAACAAAACCTGATTAAGGAACCGTCAAAGTTCCACAAACCCCAACAAGACTGGCAGAAGAAGATGCTATATATAGACAGCCAGCAAACCTTACTCCCCCATGCTCTGATAATGTTACACCAGGTAACAAAAGGTCTGCTGGAAAACAAACTTAAAGAACACCAAGAACCCAATATTTCAACCTTGAATTGCATATATAATATACTGTAAAACCAGCTGGAATCTATTTAGTTTTTTGACATCAGCCAAGATCTGGCAGGTTAGCTGGATATTGGATAAATAGTGTGTCAGTTTCTTGTACAAAAATCAAATTCAAAAAGCATACACAGATAACTGACTCAGCTGGTTTCATAAACCTATTTATATACATAATAAAAGACGAATAAATGTACAATACCAATAGTATATTCTTTCAATGTGGTAAGAGTTACAAGCAAAACACAAGCAGGAGAGAACAGTTTCATTTCAGAGTTTAGAACAGACAAGGTCAGTCTTGTTTCCATTTCAACTCTCAGCACAGACTCAGAACTGTTTAAGCCAGGGGTCCTCGACCTTTTTTGCACCAGGGACCGGTTTCATTTTAAAGAAAATTCTGCGGACTGGCTGGCATAGAGGAGGAGCGGGGGGAGGGGGAAACAGGTGGCGCATGCGCACGCGGGGGGGAGTCGGCTCACTCGGCCCTCTAGGGCCTCCAACGGCATGAACGGCCGCACCTGCGCTCTCCCGCATCTGGTGCGTGCTCTGCCCAGGGGGCTGCTCCCTCCTCCTCCTCTCCGGCCCTGCGGCCTGGTTCCTATCAAGCCATGGACCGGCACCAGTCCGCGGCCCGGGGGTTGGGGACCCCTGGTTTAAGCAACCATTGGCTATTCATTGGCTGACCTTGTTACCATCTCTCCCCCAGTCATGAATATTCTAACATAGTGATTTGATGTAATAGGAGAACAAGACCTTCCTTATCTGACTATATTAAATGAAGCCCTGAGCTTTGCACCATTATATAGGTTAACTGTTTGGATAGAGTACGTGAAAAACACAGCCAGTGTGTCTTATTATTTGGGGCTTAGGGTTTTATGTATTGTATCAATCCAGACAGTAATGTTTCCTTTGATGGAAATATGGAGACCTAGAACAGAATGAAACAGAATGGAATGGAACAGAACAGAATTCTTTATTGGCCAAGTGTGATTGGACACACAAGGAATTTGTCTTTGGTGCCGATGCTCTCAGTGTACATAAAAAGACAAGAGACATTCATCAAGAAGCATAAGGTACAACACTTAATCCTAGGGAACAAATAAGCAATCAGGAAACAATCAATATCGATATAAATCGTAAGGATACAAACAACAAAGTTACAGTCCTGCAGTCATAAGTGGGAGGAGATGGGTGATAGGAACGATGAGAAGACTAATTCAAAATATGTGCCACAAAATTACAAAGTGGGAAGTTTAGAATGCCTATTATCTCTCCTTGTAGGTTTTGTTGAGCTACCATCTATCTTACTTGGGTGTTATTATTTTTCCTAGATTGATAACACTTTCTTCATTATTAAGGCAAATCCATGGGACCTCTTTGGAACCTGCAAAGCTCTTTCCTGCCATTCAGTTCTCATCTGGATTTTTGCATCCCAAATTTAGAAGTCCTACCAGATCCATTCTTGGAAATAAATTTTATACTAGAGCTTGTCCCCTCATTTTGCAGAGTGCTGGCTTCCCGTTGTTACTCTTAATTAAAATAATGTATTTTAATTAAAATAATGTACTTTAACATTGCTTGGTGGGCATGCTAGGAGCTGTCCCAAGTGATCCTATTGCTGTCCTTCTCATGCAGGCAATAGTACACGGCGCCAATTATCTTTGTATAAAGCTCCATCTTGGGCTCTGGACTGCATTTAGCTTTCATTTGCCTAAATCTCTTGACCCTCACTTTGAGAATGGAGCAGAGGATTTGGACAGGTTTTATTAAAGTACATTCATTTAATCTAAGGGTGTCCAACCGTGGCAACTTCAAGACATGTGGATTGCAACTCCCAACACGACTGGTTATGGAATTCTAGCAACTGAAGTCCACAAGTCTTAAAATTGCAAAAATTGGACACCCCTGATTTAATCATTATGATACTTATTATTAAATGTAAAACAAAAATGCTATTACAACAGAGGACAAATATCAGGACGGGAATTGCGGAATCGCAGTAGTGGTGGCGGCAAGTGAGATTTAAGATAGAATAGAGTAGAGTAGAGTAGAGTAGAGTAGAGTAGAGTAGAGTAGAGTAGAGTAGAGAAGAGAAGAGAAGAGAAGAGAAGAGAATTTTTTATTGGCCAAGTGTGATTCAACACAAAAGGAATTTGTCTTTGGTGCAGATGCTCTCAGTGCACATAAAAAGACAAGATACATTCGTCAAGAATCACTTAATGATAGTCATGAGGTAGAAATAAGCAATCAAATCATACTAGGAAACGATCAATATAAATGGTAAGGATTCAAGTAACAAAGTTACAGTCATGTAGTCATAAGTGGGAGGAGATGGGTGATAGGAATGATGAGAAGACTAATAGTAATAATAATAGTAATGCAGCCTTAATGAATAATTTAACAGTGGTGAGGGAATTATTTGTTTAGGAGAATAATGGCATTCAGGAAGGAACTGTTCTTGTATCTAGAAGTTGAGATAATTTATGTTCAGGATGCAAGGGGTCTGTAGATATTTTCACAGCATGCTTTTTTATTCATGTATTATAAAGATCCTCAATGGAAGGCAGGTTGGTAACAATTGTTTTTTCTGCTTTTTTTTGTGACTCAGTTTTCCCTTCTGAAAAAACTCATTGAGAGGAGCAGCCAGACTTTCTTGCAAAACAATCTGCTGAGCAAGCAAGCTTCCTGTCTTGGCATTCTCTCATTAAAACAAGGGCACCAGGCTAAGTCCCTGCAATCACTGTTGTCTTTTGCCAATAATTTGTTCAACTAATAGCCCAAACATTTTGAATGTCTCTTCAGCGTGCAGCACAGTAATTGAATTTCTAATTTATTCCATCCAGATATAATTAAAATAAGTATTATCTCAATTATTTATAGCTGGCAAAGTGGCCGTACGCTCAGAGAAAGGGAGATGAAGATATAGATTTTCTTTTTCCCTTCCCACCCACGGAGCAGGTTTGCGGGGGTTTTCGTGAGACGTGCAAAGGTGGAGGAAGGGAAGAAAGAATGCAGGGTACTTTGCTTAGCTTGGATGAGAAGAAGAATGGGGTTTGTACTACAACAGGTTTGGAAACTGGCCAGTAGAGAAAGGCTTTTCTTAGACATCTGCAATGCTGAAGGCGCTAACCCCAGAATTAAGAACTATCCCTGACTTACGCACCTTCCGCCGTGCTCTCAAAACCTTTTTTTTCCCAACAAGCCGGGCTGGCATAAAAATGAATTTTTAAAAATGAATTTTTATTAATTTTAATCGGGGTTTGTTTGGCTTTTAATTTTAAGAGAGGCCAAATTGTTTAATATGTTTTTAAAACTGTTTTTTTAACTTTTATATATCTGTTTTACTTTGGCTGTATACCGCCCTGAGTCCTTCGGGAGTAGGGCGGTATAAAAAACTCATAAACCTAAACCTAAACTTGCTTCTTAACTCCCCCAAATGATCAATTTCTATACTGTACAGGTAGTCTTCAATTTACAATGCTTCATTTAATGACCATTCAAAGTTACAACACAGTCACTCAAGCTCTCGTGACGTCCCGACTCGACTACTATAATGCTCTCTACATGGGGCTTGCCTTGAGGTGCACTCGAAAGCTGCAGTTAGTCCAGAATGCAGCCGCTCGGGTGATTACGTGAGCCTCTAGATGCTCCCATATAACACTGATCCTGCGCGAGCTGCACTGGCTTCCTGTGGCCTTTCGGGTGCGCTTCAAGGTTCTGACGACCATCTTTAAAGCGCTCCATGGCTCGGGGCCTAGTTATATGCGAGACCGTCTCCGGCCCCATACATCCCTTCGGCCGATCCGCTCCCACAGAGAGGGCCTTCTCAGGGTTCCGTCGGCCAGGCAATGCCGGTTGGCGACGCCCAGGGGAAGAGCCTTCTCTATGGCAGGCCCTGCCCTTTGGAACAACCTACCCCCTGAATTGCGTACCATCTCGGACCTCCGCCTCTTCTGCCAGTGTCTAAAGACACATCTCTTTCAGCAAGCCGGCCTAGCCTAACCCCGTTGGGACTATTTTAGATAGTTTTAAATTGGGGATTTTAATTTGGATTTTAGCATAGGATTGTAATTTAATATGTTTTTAAATTCTGTATTTAATGTTTTTGTATGTTTTTTAAATTCCTGTGCGCCGCCCTGGGTCCTTTGTGGAGAAGGGCGGGATATAAATGTGATTAAAATAAAATAAAAAACAAAAAACAAAAAACAACAGCACTGGAAAAAAAAGTGACCTAGGACCGGTTCTCACATTGACAAACATCCCAGCATCTCCTTGGTCATGTGATCGAAATTCAGATGCTTTACACCTGGCTCAGCTGCAAGGTCCAGGGCTCATGGGATCACCTTTCCTACGCTCACAAGACATCGAAGCATAGCCAGTGGAACAAATAGGTTTAAAGATAGGTTCTAATCCTTGGGCTGTCAGACTCTGAAATACAACCACAATCACTCCACACACACACGGAAATGCATGACTGGTTTTTTTTTCTTTCTTTTTCTTTCCTTTTCCTAATTACTTGCATAGGGATTGTTCTTTATACCAGGGGTCCCCAACCTTTGCAACTTTAAGTCTGAAGGACCTCAGCTCCCAGAATTCTCCAGCCAGCTGATGATCCCTTTGCCCCTGAAATGTAAAGGGCCTGAATGTTCTTGTGCAATCTAATACAATCTTCCCTTTGGAATGAGCTGCCCCCGGAGCTTCGCATAATTCCTGACTTACGGTCCTTCCGGCGTGCCCTAAAAAGTTGGCTTTTTCCCCAAGCCGGCCTGGCCTGAATAAAATAAATTATTAATTTTGATTGTTAATTTTAATTTAATTTTTAAATTTAATTGTAAATTGTCAATTGGGTTTTAGGATATTCTAATCTTTAATCTTTCCTAACTTTTGTAATATGTGTTGTTATGCTGTACGCCTCCTTGAGTACTTTGGGAGAAGGATGGCAGATAAGTCTAATAAACCAGGGGTCTCCAACCTTTGCAACTTTAAGTCTGAAGGACTTCAGCTCCCAGAATTCTTCAGCCAGCTTTGCTGGCTGGAGAATTCTGGGAGCTGAAGTCCTTCAGACTTAAATTGCAAAGGTTGGAGACCCCTGCCCTATAGCATATAGTAGATAGCAACTAAGATTGAATGAGATATAAACCCAAATTAGTGGGTGAGGCATTCTTTCTATGGATGTTTTCCATCTTGTAAAGTATTATCTGATTTCACTGACAGCCAAATGGTCTTTGGAAGGTGATAGATAAAATGTAGGCCTGGTGATTTGACCATCTTCATTCCCAGAATCATTACCAAGAGTTATAGATTGGAAAGATATATGAATTGGCCTGGATCCCATTCTGTTGGTCATATCAGGCTTGTTGGCAGCTCTCTGAAACTGAAATGGATTCTTTTCCAAGGGCAATTAGCACAAAGTTCTCTTTAACAAGATTTATTGAGAAGAAAGGATGTGGTTGCAAGAATTGCAGCAATTGAACGATTTCCTCTTTAGAACTAATTTATCCTGTGTACAGCAGGGCAAAGACTTCTTAATTGTCTTTTAACAACCTTTCAGTGATCTGGTACAAATGCAGATCTTTTTACTCTTAATAGAGAAGTTCGTAGTTGGTTGTTCACCTATGAGTTTCCTGAATCTTATCATCAATTTGGAAAACTATGCATCTATTTCATTCAGATCATCAGTCCAGTTTGAATAGTTGATTCGTGTCAGATTGTCAGTCCATTTGATTTGAATATTCAAGAAGGATTAGATTGAATTGCCAAAGCAAACTGATTCTATTCAGATTGGTTTATAGTATAAAAATGCATGTAGCATCTCGCTGAAGTTGTCAAACAGTCTAAACTGAACTTGATGCATCCAATCCATTGGAATCAAATGGGCAATGCGCAATGTGAAAAGATGTATGTTTCCCTTAGTTTGGCCATGTCATGTGGGAGTGCTCCGTGCACGTGCTTCCTTTTCGGCACTCAGTGCCAAAAATATTCACCATCACTGCCCTATATATTCTTTCCCACGGGGAGGAATCATTCTGGAAGTTTATTTACTGAAAAGTTTGCTACTCACACTGTGAATTATTTTAGCTATCAGCATCTTCCAGATTTTGAATATCAAATGCTGCATTCTCCAGCTTGGTGGTGATTCAATGTTTGGGACTCCAATTACCATATTTCAGAGCCAGGACATTCAGCCTGGCTCTGACCTAGATTAATATTGCCAAATAAGTTGAAACAACTCAGCCTTTGCTTTGTAATATACCTTTCAACCTCCCCACTGCATCCCACTGCATTTCTGAGCTGGCCTTCACATAATTTAGCTGGTATTGCTGTCTTCTTCAGTTTTAATCATCGTGAGACAGTTACACTCCATAATGTGTGAAATTGTATGTGTGTTATCTAGCCATGAGTAAAGCTATAGAGGTGATAATGGTATTCCAGTAAATAAATGAGCTTTTAAATATTTGACCCAAGAAGCACCTTATATTTCTTGCTTAAATATAAAAGTCAAATGAAACAAATGCACAGAAGGAAGGAGAAGATTTTTTTTTTAAAAAAATAACTTGCTAAATTCAGTGGCAAGTCCAGACTGGTATAAAGAAAATCCATACTTCTCAGAGGTTAGATAAAATTGATTGAAAAGCTCTTTGTCCGTGGTTGCAAATTAAGAGAAAACACATAACACTCATGGGTGTATGTATGTTTTTTTATGAAAAATTGGGATTAAGGAGAAGCCTTCTCAAAAACTGTAAGGACATGCAAGAAGAGGCGAGGGGAAAGAGGAGAGAGGAGAGAAGAGACTAGAGGAAAAGAGAGGAGAGAAGAGAGAACAGCTGAAATTTTGCTTCAGTGCTCAGTAAAACACTGAAATTTTAAGAGGGAAGGAAGGGGTAACATTATTAGTTGCATGAAGATCACCCACAATGCGATTGAAATTGTCTAATTCACATTAGGTGGTGGATTCATTCTGAATGAATGCTTCAAAACGATTTGGAAAATTGAGCCCATTTTATTTGATTTTCCTACCTGATTTTGAGAAAAAGAAAAAAAGGTTCTGCATTCTGAGTCAGCACGTTGATTGAAACACACCCAATTTTATCTGACATTTGAATTTAACCGTCTAGGGCAATTTGATTCAAATGTTCAACAAATCAGTCATGATCTTTGAATCCTGTCCTAGGAGTTAGCCAGCTGAATTTTAATTATTTTATTTTTCTTTAAATATTTATGGAACTTGCATTTTCGCCACAATTGCGTGACTCTTTTGCAGCATCCGAGGCATACAGTAAAATAACAATTAAAACACCGAAAACATCCACCATGTAGGATAATGAGCGTGAAATGTAATAGAAGCAATAATGGCACTATATGGTAAATCAAGAATATATCCTCTGAAATAATTTAGCTTTCAGTAACATCTTGAATGTCAGCGAGAAAGTAGCACAGCAAATCTCTATGAGGTAGTTAATTATATCTGATGCTATTTCAATTAACTTTCATAATACAATGGTACCTCATATTTGACTGCTTTGAAACTTGTTCAATTTGGTACTCAACACATTTTGATGAGAAATTTTTTGTCCCGCTACTCATCATTTGTTTGGTACTCAATACGCAAGCTAGAAGTTGGTGTTGGTTATCTCATGCCTTGCTATTTGTTGAATAACCATTTGTCTGAAATGGTTTACGGTTTCCTGACTAGGCTGGACTAGAAGACCTCCATGGTCCCTTCCAACTGTTATTCTATTCTATTCTATTCTATTCTATTCTATTCTATTCTATTCTATTCTTATTGAAAGAATGTCAGGGTTCCAAGTAAAAACCCCAACGAAAGAAGACTCAGAGGCTAGAATTTCCTCAAAGTTCCATTTTATGAGAGATGTCATATTGGCACATCTGGGAAAACCCAAATCTGAAAGCTTCCAGGTTTTCCCCACCCAAAAGAAAGTCCAAGACCGTGTCCCAACACCCACATGTCCATCACAGGGCCCAATCAGGCACCATCCAAAACTGGAGATGCCTCCCAGTCACACCATTGCAGCTGCAGGACAAGACGGCCTTGACTCTCTGAGAAAGGAATGTTATTTTGACTATATATATCCCCTACTCCAAAGAACCCCCCTCCCATTTTCCCACAGCATTGAATGTGGCAGGCCAGAAGGCCCAATGCAAAAGATGGCTTCCAGGTCTGACACTGGGCCTCTGATGGCCAGAGGAGGGATCAGTCTCTTGAAGGATAATCAAAGATAAATGTGTCAAAGAATCAAAGAATGTGTTTGGTACTCATCATTTTTGATATTTGTCACGTCTCCTGGAACCAATTAATGACAACTACCAAGATACCACTGTACATCAATCGTGGTGTATGTCCCCCAATGTCTTTGCTAAGGTAATCATACCTTTTGGTCTGTTAAAAAGGAAAAAAAAACCTACTCTGAGGCCTCACGGGATCCTTTTGTCCTTTTCGGTCCAACAATTAGCTGTTGCTTCCTAATAGGGCTTAATGGTAATGAGCTTTGGGGGTGGTTTTTGTTTCTCCTTCTGAAGTAATCAATGGTGTGTTGCATTTTCCTTATGATTTTCCAGAGTTACCATCAAGAACAACGTATGTCGTCCTGGAGAGATTCCAGTCTTCATTTGAACAGATCGGCTGTATATTAACAGGGAAAATCCTATTAATGAGTTTTCCACAGAAGGATTAGCCTTCCCAAGGAACCTGAGAAATGGGGGAAATATAATGCAGTTATATTTCACATGGAATAGCAGAGATGGAAGCTTACTTTAAGTCCGTGTCACGAGAGGAAATCCTTTAAGCCTTGCTGGATGATGTGTATTCCTTTCGCCTACCAGTGCTCTGTTTTTCAAGGAACCTCTGCATTCAGGCCATCTATTCACACAATCAGTTAACCCAGGGGTCTGCAAAGTTGGCTCTTTTAAGACTGGTGGACTTCAACACCCAGAATTCCCCAGCCAGCAATCATTTGCAATCATAGAACTTGCTAAGCACAACCAGTAGTAAACCAGACTATTTTTTTCTGCGCAGAATACAGATCGTTTGGTTAATTTATGGTTCAGGATAGAGTACAAATCCACTTTGGAGTAAGCGGGCCCAATAGCAAAGACAGTGGGGAAGGCAGATTCACTTAACAATCGTCTTATTAACTTAACTGCAGTCATTCAGTTAAGTTAATAGCATGAGCCGTGGTGGCACAGTGGTTAGAGTGTAGTACTGCAGGCTGTTTCTGCTGATCACTGGCTGCCAGCAGTTTGGCAGATCGACTCTCACCAGGTTCAAGGTTGACTCAGCCTTCCGTCCTTCCGAGATCGGTAAAATGAGGACCCAGATTGTTGGGGGGCAAGAGGCTGAGTCTGTAAACCACTTAGAGAGGGTGGTAAAGCACTGTGAAGTGATATATAAGTCTAAGTGCAATTGCTATTCGCTTAACAACTATGGCAAGAAAGGTCATAACATGGAGCAAAACTAATTGAACAACTGTCTTGCTTAGCAGTGACGATTTTGGGCTCAGTTGTGGTCATACATCAAGGACTACCTGTAGAGGGAAAATGCATTGTGTTGACCCAACCAAAGATGCTGGCCAATATTGGTCATATGCAGTGGTGGGTTGCTGTTATCTTCGCTACCGGTACGCTGCTTGCGGTCCATTCATGCATGCGGCGGACATGCACTGTGCGTGCACCTGAAATGCGCTACATGCATGTGCACTCCACCGCTCCTGCGACACTCAGCTGCTTGTCGGAGGTCATGCAAACACCCCACGCTGTGCATGCATGTGCAATTGGCCTGGTTCTGTTAGGAGTTGACTCCTAGTGTTGGGTAGGCAATATATAATACCATGATGACAAATGGTTGTTGTTGCTTTAAGGATGTTGGAATGCGATTATAGACTGTAATTATCTCGGCAATAAGAGGAATAAGATATCCCCCAACAGGTTGCCTTAAAAACAGGTATGGAAATGAGCCATCGTACCAGTACGGTGGTCGCTGCTCCTGACTACTACCAGTATGGCCATACTGGCCGGAACCCACCACGGGTCATGTGCATTCCCAAAACAGCCTTCAGGACCACATGCTTTAAATCAGTGGTGGGTTACGACCAGTGCGCCCCAGTACGGGTGTACCGGTGTCTGCCAGAAGCACCAGGTACCGTTCCATTATGGTGCTCCTCGGGAAGGCCCACCGGCTCTCCCGTGCTCCTTACCGGTGTTTGAAGTTTACAGGGCATTGCCTGTGTGATGCTGTGCTAAGCAGCTGGAGCATTGGGGAGGCGTCGCGGGTGGTAAGGACGCATTCATGTGGTGGGCGCCTGGCCCCATTGCACCATACCGGTTGCACCGGGATTGGGAACCCACCACTGCTTTAAATGTTCTATCTCCTCTTCCCCATCCCTTTTTCCACTTGTTTTTTTGTTCCCCACCTTTCCCAGTGAGAGAGGCAGAGTCAGAGAAAAGAGCGGAGGAGTGTGTCTGAATTGTTTTAAATGAAAGATATCACTAATCATGAATGGGGTTGCATGCAACCTTCCGTTGTTGCCCTCACTATTCCACCACTAATGACCTCATTGCTATTAATCTACTGGAGAGTACAAGCATCGCTGTTGCATGCCCTATGACCACGATGGCGAACCGATGGCACGGGTGCCACAGATGGCACGCGGAACCATTTCTTAGGGCACCCGAGACCTTGCCCTCTCAGCTCCAGCGTGCATGTGTGCGCTGGCCAGCTGATTTAGGCCTTCTTTTCAGGCTGTTTTTCGCCCTCTGGAAGCTTCAGGGAAGCTCCTGAAGCCTTTGCAGGTGGGGGGAGGCTGTTTTCACCCTCCCCAGGCTCCTAGAAAGCTTCTGGAGCCTGGGGAAGGCGAAAAAAGCACGCCAAAAGCAGGAGGGTGCGCACATAGCCTTATGGGTGTGGCACGCCCACGCACGACCCCCCTGCATTCCCCCCGCTTTTGGCATGGGAGCCAAAAAAGGTTAGCCATCACTGCCCTATGAGGTCAGCCCAGGCACACTGTGAAATCTACCAAGCCAATTCATCATTGACCTCTTCCTAGATTTGACTTTCAGTTCCTTTGGCCAAGTTTATTATGATCATATTTGAACTGGGGCTCCTCGCATGAACATGTTTTAGCTTTTGAAGCCTGTTATTTATTTTCAGAGTTGACATTTGTGCTTTTATCCAAATTTTAAAGGCAAGAGATGAACAGCACCTGAGTTGATTCTGCTAGATAAAGCTAGCTACAGAGTCACAGTTCACATTTTCTTACTTTCCTCGGTATAATGGAACCTAGCCTGCATTTCATATCTCTGCTGGGTTTCAGCCACCCAAAAAAAAAATAAAAAAAAAAATCAATGCATCATCTTCAGTGAACTCACTTAAAGGTCTAATTGTAATGTCCTATAGCAGGCAGGTTATGATGTCCTAAATAAATGCCACTTGGTCATTAGGATCACATTTGCTGAGCCTTAACAGCTTGGCAAACTTGTTACTACATAAATATGAATCGCTAAGCAGCTGGCAGTTAAATGGATTGTAATACAAGGAAAGCCTGTTATTTGCTGGTTAACAAAAGGCTGGTTCTGACTGTCATTACAACATCTATTGTCAAATATTGGAAGGCTAAGATGTCACATTGCTCTCTCATCTTACCCCACCCCACCCCCAATAAAGAGGAAAATATTGCTTTATAATGTACTAGTAAGTTCACGCTTGGAACCCTGCATCCAATTTTAATCACCATGACTCTAGGAAAAAAAGAGAAACAAAGATGATTAGGGGACTGGAAGCTAAAACCTAGATGTACAGTTATGGGAAATGGGTAAAAACAATGGTGGGTTCTGGCCAGTACACCCTGCTATGTGTGACCGAGTGGATGCCCAGCCCTGTTGCAGCGTACTGGTTGTGATGCGATCTGGAACCCACCACTGGTTAAAAGGTAAAGGTAAATGTTCCACTCGCACATATATGCTAATTATTCTCGGCTCTAGGGGATGGTGGTCATCTTCATTTCAAAGCCAACGAGCCAGCGCTGTCGGAAGATGTCTCCTTGGTTATGTGGCTGGCATAATTAAATGCCAAAGGTGCACGGAATGTTGTTCCCTTCCCACCAAAGGTGGTTCCTATTTTTTCTACTTGCATTTTTACATGCTTTCGAACTGCTAAGTTGGCAGAAGCTGGGACAAGCAACGGGCGTTCACTCCGTTATGCAGTGCTAGGGATTCGAACCGCCGCACTGCTGACCTTTCTGATCGACAAGTTCAGCATCTTAGCCACTGAGCCACCATGTCTATTCTAACAAAGAGAAGGACTGAGGGGGTGGCATGATAGCGGTGACTTCCAATACAGGTAGCCCTCAACATATAACCACAACTGAGCCCAACATTTCTGTGATTAAGCGAGACAACGAGCTTTGCCCCGTGTTGCAACATTTCTTGCCACAGCTTTTAAGTGAATCAACGCAGTTAAGTTAGTAACATGGTTATTCAGTGAATGTGGCTTCCCCGTTTCCTTTGCTTGGCAAATGGTCACAAAAGGCGATTGCATGACCCCCAGGGACACTGCAACTGTCATAAGTATGAGCCAGTTGCTGAGCATCTCAGTTTTGATCACCTGACCACGGGGATGCTGCAAGGATCATAAGTGTGAAAATAATAATAATAATAATAATAATAATAATAATAATAATAATAATAATAATAATAATAATAATAATAATAATAATAATAATAATATTTATTTTATATACCGCGTCCTCTCCCCAAGGGGACTCGGAGCGGTGCACAGGGAAAAATTAAAGCACATAAAATATATATACAGAAATAAATACAATAGAGTAAAAACAAATTAAACTTAATTGTCCCTGCACTAAAATCCCCATATTGAAACTAGTGTTCCCTAGACCCTAAAGGTAGAGACTAGCGGAAAAAGTATGTTTTTAATTTTTGACGGAAGGAGCGGAGGTCCGTGGTTGTTCTAATGTCGGGGAGAAGGTCGTTCCAGAGGGCTGGGCCCGCCACAGAGAAGGCCCTTCCCCTGGGCGTCGCCCGCTGACAAAGTCTAGTGGACGGCACCCGGAGAAGTCCCTCTCTGTGGGAGCGAATCGGCCGTGAGGATGTATGAGGCATAATGGTCATAAATCACTGTTTTCAGTACCTTTATAACTTTGAATGGTCACTAGGTGAGTGACTGTAAATCGAGGACTTCCTGCATTTCAGAAGCAGTCATAAACAAAAGGAGGTTGACCTATTTTCTAAAGTAGCTGAGGGCAGGAGAAGAAGTTAACAGATGGAAGTTTGTCAAGCATTATATCAAGTCTACCCATCTCGTTGTGTTTATTTTGTACAATGGCAATAAAGACTATATAATTATAAGAAGAGATCCAATCTAGAACTAAGGAGAAATTTACAGTACTGACAGTGAGAGGCAATAAGCAGGGGAACGGTCAGCCTCCAAAAGCTGTAGATGCTCCATCACTGGTGGTTTTTAAAGAAGAGACTGGACAACCATTTTAACAGATTAACAGAGTTGGAAGGTATCTTATAAGTCATCTAGTCCAACCCCCCACTCAAGCAGAAGACCCTACACCAGGGATGTCCAAACTTGGGAACTTTAAGACTTGTGGACTTCAACTCCCAGAATTCCCCAGCCAGCTATGCTGGCTGGGGAATTCTGGGAGTTGGAGTCCACAAGTCTTAAAGTTCCCAAGTTTGGACATCCCTGCCCTACACCATTTCTAACAAATGGCAATCTCTTCTTGAAAGTCTCAAGTGATGAAGCCCCCACAACTTCTGAAGGCAACTTCTCTTTCCATTGGTTGATGGTTCTCGCTGTCAGAAAGTTTCTCCTTATTTCCAGGTTGAATATCTCCTTGGTCAGTTTACATCCATTATTCCTTGTCTGGCCTTCAGGTGCTTTGGAGAATAGCTTGACCCCTCCTCCTCTCTCTGGCAGCCTCTCAAATATTAGAACACTGCTGTCATGTCTCCCTGGTCCTTCTCTTCACTAGACTAGCCATGCCCGGTTCCTGTAACCGTTCTTCATATGTTTTAGCCTCCAGTCCCCTAATCATCCTGGTTGCTCTTCTCTGCATTTTTTCTAGAGTCTCCATATCTTTGTTATAGTGTGGTGACCAAAACTGGGTGCAGTACTCTAGGTGTGGTCTTACTAGGGCTTTATAGAGTGGTATTAGTACCTCTCTTGATCTTGATTGTATACCTCTGTTAAATTTGCCTGGAATGGTGTAGGACCTTCTGCTTTAGCAGGGAGATGGACTAGAAAATCTCCAATATTCCTTCCAACTCTGTTATTTTAAGTTCTAGGGGGAGAAAAAAAAGATGCATTTATTTGTAGGAAAGTGGAATCTAAGTGCAGATAGAAGTTATATCAATGGGCCATTCACTGGTTCATTGCATGTAATTGCCTCTGCAGGTAGATAGGATTTTATACACAACTGGTTTATGGTTAAAGAAGAATGTCCATTACATTATTAGAGAGGGACTATTTTCATAAAAAACGTAATATAGTTCTCTGCAGGGACATTTGTGGTAGAGAGGTTGGAATGAAAAAGAAAGAAAAAGGGTCAATATGAATCTTGATTGAATCCCTGTACACACACACACACACACACACCATGAAAAGAGCATGGCTTTTACCTCATAGTCACAGCTACCAACTTCCTCTCTTTGATCTCTTCTGTTGATATCCAGCGTGTCAACTTTTGTCCAGAAGATTTGCAAAAAGTCTTTAACCAGATTTATGAAAAGGAAAAAATAACAGAACTCTTGACACCGGAGTCCCTTATAGGACTCAATTAATCTCTAGGTTTGCTAGGGTGAAGTTTTCATAATTCTTTTTGTAGCACCCCTTTGAGGAAATGGAAAGTTAGCTGTTATTTTTCACCTGCTGGAAGAACCTAGAGATGATCTGAAGTTGCAATCCTTCTGAAATTTTTGTCTTCTTTCCCAGGCATTGAATAGACCATAAAACATGACAACATGCCCCCTACGAAGAAGCTGGCTCACTTGTCATTCAGCCTTTTATTAAACTCATTTCTCCAACAGCTAATAGCTGAGTGAGCCATTGCTGGGTTGTGATCTATTGATCAGAATTGTTTCTTCTGGAGTAGTCCAATAAAATGGGAACCATAAGAGGTGGACCTCCATTCTTTTTCTGAGAGAGGTTTAATTTAAAAAAGGATGAGCAAATTTTCCTTGTCTTTAGAGAAGAATGAAGCAATTTTGAGAAGGATCTTAGGAGTCCTAGGGGACAACCATTTAAATAGGAGCCTGTGCAGCAGCTGCCAAAAAAGCCAACACAGTTCTAGGCTGCATAAACAGAGGGAATAGAATCAAGATCATGTGAAGTGTTAATACGACTTTATAATGCCTTGGTAAGGCCATACTTGGAATACTGCATCCAGTTTTGGTTGCCACGATGTAAAAAAGATGTGGAGTCTCTAGAAAGGGTGCAGAGAAGAGCAACAAAGAGGATTAGGGGACTGGAGGCTAAAACACATGAGCAATGGTTGCAGGAACTGGGTATGTCTAGTTTAATGAAAAGAAAGGCTAGGGGAGACATGATAGCAGTCTTCCAGTATCTCAGAGGCTGCCACAAAGAAGAGGGAGTCAAACTATTCTCCAAAGCACCTGATGGCAAGACAAGAAGCAATGGGTGGAAACTAATCAAGGAGAGAAGCAACTTAAATCTAAGGAAAAATTTCCTGACAGAACAATTAATCAGTGGAACAACAAGTTGTGAATGTCCCAACACTGGAAGTTTTAAGATGATGTTGGATAACCATTTGTATGAAGTGGTGTAGGGTTTCCTTCCTAAGCAAGGATTGGACTAGAAGACCTCCAAGGTCCCTTCCAGCTCTGTTATTCTATAATCTTCTAGAGATGAATGAAGCAATTTTCATTTTAAAAGTCAACCTATGAAAACATAGAGGAAGATCTTGGTGATTTTATTTTTGCACAAGGAAGATCAAGAGAAGAAGAATTTTTCCAGAGACCTTCAAAAGCACATTGAATTTGCTTTTGCAATTTGAAAAATGGATATGGAAAAAGATGCATTTAATCAACAGTATTCAAATCCATATGCAAAAAAAGTAGCATTGCAAAAGGAAATGGTTGTTTTTTCCTTGCTATTTCAGAAAACAGGACTAGTCTAAATATGTATGGAAATTAAAAACAGTTTGAGGTGGATTAAAACCCAAAGCACTCCCTTACCTGTTTTCTAACTTTGTCATAATATGCAAAACTACTGAAAATTAGCCAAGGTTAAGATGAATCAAGTTATTACTAAGAGTTATTTAGCATTCAGAAACAGAGAAATTCATTCTGTCTGCATTTTAATGCAAATGTACTGATTGTGTTTCTTTTGACCTAATACTTGAATTGATATACTGTTAGCTTTAAAAATTCACGCCTCTGAATTTTGTTATGCAGTTCTCCACTTTTTTTTA
Source organism: Rhabdophis nuchalis (assembly GCA_039707465.1). Lineage (NCBI taxonomy): Eukaryota > Metazoa > Chordata > Lepidosauria > Squamata > Natricidae > Rhabdophis > Rhabdophis nuchalis. The sequence continues at coordinate 22,727,268 of CM077654.1, read as the reverse complement.
TTTTGTGGAAAAAAACAGCATTGCTAAAATAACTTTGTTTTACTAATACACCCATGGAAGCACAATTCTGGGGAAATTGCTTACAAAAATGCAGCTTGCAAAAATAGCTTCATACCAATAATGAGCAAATCAGGCGAGCGATGTGGAAAAAGGTATTACAAGATGCGAACCCATCTTTAAAATTCTTAGGCAGATATAAAAGATGTGACAAAAAAAACAGGGAATTGAATGAGATGATGAACGGGGCTCGCTCTTCAGCTTCAAGAATTTACCAAGTTCCCTGAAAGATTTGTTAAAGAGTTCAGACACACCAACAGACATGAAAGCCTCTAGTTTCAAATGGGAACAGAATAGAATAGAATTTTTTATTGGCTAAATGTGATTGGACCACAAAAGTACTTTGTCTCCAGTGCAGAGGTTTTCAGTGTACATTCAAACAACAAAATGATAGGTCATATATCATAAATTATAGTTGCAATCATTATGGCAGCAGAAATAATGTAATGTTGGGAACTAGAGAATCAAGCACTCGTGACTTCTCGTCTGGACTACTGCAACGCTCTCTACATGGGGCTTCCCTTGAGATGCACTCGGAGGTTGCAGTTGGTCCAGAACCCACGCGCGGGTGATCATGGGAATCTCAAGACATTCCCACATAACACCACTCCTGCGCGAGCTGCACTGACTACCTGTGACCTACCGGGTGTGTTACAAGGTTTTGATGACCATATTCAAGGTGCTCCATGGCACGGGGCCTAGCTACCTTCGAGACCGTCTTCTGCCCCATACATCCCTTCGACCGACTCGCTCCCAGGGAGAGGGTCTTCTCCGGGTGCCGTCGACTGGAAAATGCCGGTTGGTGGCTCCCAGGGGAAGGGCCTTCTCTATGGTGGGCCCTACCCTCTGGAATGGCCTACCTCCCGACCTCCGTTCCATCACAGACCTCCGCTTGTTTCGCCGGCACCTAAAAACTTATTATTTTCATCTGGCTGGCCTAGCATGATCTACTCCACACCCATTATTTTATAACAAATCAAAATTGTAATTTGGGTTTCAAATTTAATACAATACAATACAATACAATACAATAGCAGAGTTGGAAGGGACCTTGTAGGTCTTCTAGTCCAACCCCCTGCGTGGGCAGGAACCTTATACCATTTCAGACAAATGGCTATCTAACATCTTTTTAAAGGCTTCCAGGGTTGGGGCATTCACAACTTCTGGAGGCAAGCTGTTCCAGAGGTTAATTGTTCTAACTGTCAGGAAATTTCTCCTTAGTTCCAAGTTGCTTCTCTCCTTGATTAGTTTCCACCCATTGCTTCTTGTCCTGACTCCCAGGTGCCTTGGAGAATAGCTTGACTCCCTCTTCTTTGTGGCACCCTCTGAGATATCGGAACACTGCTATCATGTCTCCCCTGGTCCTTCTCTTCATCAAACTAGACATACCCAGCTCCTGCAGCCGTTCTTCATATGTTTTAGTCTCCAGTTCCGTAATCATCTTCCCTAATCATTTAAACTTATTTTAAGCAGGTTATTGATTTAATTTAGTTATTATTTAATAATATTTTGTATTTATGTATAATTGATTTTAAATCTCTGTTCGCCGCCCCGAGTCCCTTTGTGGTGAGATGGGTGCGGGTTATAAATGTGAAAAAATAAATAAATAAATAAATAAATAAATAAATAAATATATCTATATAATCTCTACCTACCTACCTACCTACCTAATCTATCTATTAAAGCGAAATACCACTCACGCATCATCACAAAATCTCCAGAACCATAAAGCCTACAAACTTTAAATTTGCCACGTTATGTTCCTCTTGGCTTCTAGGTACTCGCTAAGAAAGGATTTTTTGAAATGATCTTACTATTTCTTATATTATTATTAACACACTCTGATGCTAAGAAGTTAGATGTTGTAACCCCCCTTCCCACCTGAAAAACACTTTAATGCTAAGGAGTTAGACTGAGGGAGAGAAGGGGATCAGATAGGAGAGGCCTCTGCGGGGCAAGCCTGAGGGAGAGAAGGGGATAGGAGAGGATCAATGGGGCCAGCCTGAGGGAGAGAAGGGGATAAGCTAGGAGAGGCCTCTGTGTTGCAAGCCTGCAGGAGATAAGGGGATAGGAGAGATCAATGGGGCCAGCCTGAGGGAGAGAAGGGGATAAGATAGGAGAGGCCTCTATGGGCAAACCTGAGGGAGAGAAGGGGATAGGAGAGGATCAATGGGGCCAGCCTGAGGGAGAGAAGGGGATAAGCTAGGAGAGGCCTCTGTGTTGCAAGCCTGCAGGAGATAAGGGGATAGGAGAGATCAATGGGGCCAGCCTGAGGGAGAGAAGGGGATAAGATAGGAGAGGCCTCTATGGGCAAACCTGAGGGAGAGAAGGGGATAGGAGAGGATCAATGGGGCCACCTCCGATCACATAGCCCAATCACATAGTTTCATAGCAGAGCAGGGGTATCCAGCTAGTTAAGCAGATTTTGAGACAGTAAAATAGAAAACTAAAGATTGAGGCAGCCTTATAAACATAGTCCAGAATTTCTTTTTTTTTAAAGACATCACAATCAATGTACAATATAATCTGGCATTGTAATTCTTGGAAGAATTTTAATAAGGAAAGAAATGCACCTGATTATGCCTTGTTACTTCTTCCTATTGATTTGGTTTCTAACTTCAATTAGATGACTTGATTCAACTTGGTTATTGGAAATGTTTTAATTAAATATCCCCCTCCCCCCCAATTAGCTTGGCAGCATGCTATTGAAAAGAAAAAAAATCCTTAATGAAAGTTTGAATATAAAGTTGGAGGTTAAAGATTAAAGCCTCCATGACGTTTGGTGACACCATTTTCTTGGCATTTCAGAAGCGATTTCTTTGCCCTTAGATAGTGTTGATTTCTCTCTCCAGCCTATAGCTCATGATTATACAGTATTGCACACTAATATGTAGCGCCGCTTTCCAAATTAATAATGATTACAAGTTGTACTTTTTTTGGTATCTTGCAGGAGATACATCAAAATGTGCAAAAGCAACAAGAAATACAACCAGAATTTTATGTTCAATTACCCTTGGGTAGCATTTAGATCAAGTTAACTTCTAAGAAAACACGACGGACATCCATAGGACTATTAGTCAAGTTGATAAATTTGTCTCATTTGTTATCTAACGCTGAATGCTCCCTGCGAAGGACTAGAAATAATTTGCTTAGAAAGTCCACGTAATATTTATTACAAATCAATATCTATTATAGATAATAAGCCCATTGATTGCAGCCTATTCTGATAAACTGCTCTTCACATTGAGGAGCAGCTAGCGATTATTGCTGTGGCTCAGCATCGCCTTATAATAGCATTCCTGACTTTTTCAGCCTCTCTGGCAGAGAAAAAGTCAGGCTATCAAATAGAAATGAAACCTGGGGCTTTGTTTGTTTGTTTATCTATTGTCACTCAGTTGGAAGGAAAAGAAGTAGCTTTCCCACATTTGTTTCAAGAAAGAGTAGAATGCTTGTGACATGTCCCTGGGGGGAATAATAATAATAATAATAATAATAATAATAATAATAATAATAATAATAATAATAATAATAATAATAATAATAATAATAATAATAATAATAATAATAATAATAATAATAATAATAATAATAATAATAATAATAATAATAATAATAATAATAATAATTTATTTTATATACCGCGTCCTATCCCCAGGGGGACTCGGAGCGGTGCACAGGGAAAACATTAAAACACATAAAATAGATACATAAATAGATACAATAAGTAAAAACAGATTAAATCTAATTGTCCCTGCACTAAAATCCCCATTTTTAAAATTAACGTTCCCTAACCCCTAAGGTAGAGACTAACCTAGGCCGGCCAAGCAGAAAAAGTGAGTTTTTAATTTCTGACGGAAGGAGCGGAGGTCCGTAGTTGTTCTAATGTCGGGGGGAAGGTCGTTCCAGAGGGCTGGGCCCGCCACAGAGAGAGCCCTTCCCCTGGGCGTCGCCCGCTGACAAAGTCTAGTGGACGGCACCCGGAGAAGTCCCTCTCTGTGGGAGCGAATCGGCCGGGAGGATGTATGGGGCAGAATCCGATCCCGCAGATAGCTAGGTCCCGAGCCATGGAGCGCTTTCCCACATTTGTTTCAAGAAAGAGTAGAATGTTTGTGACATGTCCCTGGGGGGAATATCACAAATGTCCAGGGGAATTAGAGAGGGGTCAAAAATATCGAGATTGTGGCCATCATCCTGTAATTGAAGTTGCAGCCCTTTTTATTTGTATTAGGACTCGGCTTTAATCATCCCAGCCATCGTCTTCCCTTTTCCAACCCCCCCTCTTCTATCCCCTCTGGACCAAGGGGGTTGTTAGCTACTCTGGGTTCAGAACCAGTGTTACAACTCTGGTCCCATAACCAGTGTTAGCAAATGAATGTGGAATAGTGTAATTCACCGGACAGTAAAGAGATACATTGCTGTAAACCACAAACAAACTCTAAAACAGTGATAGTAAGAAAATAAATAGTCTTTACTTTGTAGCAACTAAAATGCTTCTTCCGACTAACTTCTCAAACAATGATAACAGTCCTACACCAAACACAGATACAGTATCTCACAGTGGTGCAAAACAATATCCTCCTTCTTCTTCTGCTTCTCAAACGGCAATCAGGAAGACACAGGATCACAAGGAATCGAACGGGATGAGCTGCGTTCCTGAGTTTCCTTTATAATAGAGCTGTATAATTACAGCCAATCAGATTATACTTAGTTCTTAAAGCTACACAATTCCTTAAGAACATAGGCTCGTATATATTGTCAACAGAGGTGGGCGAAGCGCAGGCTCAGGGGATTCCTGTATAAATTTTTAATCCGGCTTTTAGGGGTTCCCAGGGAAGGGGGGTGGAGGGACCAATTAGGGGAACGCCAAGAGAGAAGGCCGGCAATATGCGGAAATGAAAAGACGAAGGGGGATGGAGGGAGGGTCGGTCCCACCAGGGTATTTGCCATCAATACGGTCTTGGGGAGGGGCAGGGGCAGGGACGGTAGAAGGGGGGATGGACACCATCAGTTGGAGCGTCGTGGCCGATGGTTACAGGTGATCACGCGCTCCAACTCCCCTTTCCTTCATCGCAGACTAGGTGAGCAAGAACCGCAGACCCGGGGCCTTGGACTGATGCTATGCAACGCCAGGTCCGTGGTACAAAAAGCCCCTCTCTTATATGACCTTGTGTTGGAGGGGGACCCGGACCTGATTGGCATTACGGAAACCTGGTTGGGCCACGAGGGAGGACATCCCCTCGTAGAAATGTGCCCACCAGGATACCGAGCCTTCCATCAGCCCAGGGCCTTAGGGAGGGGTGGGGGAGTGGCGATCATGGTTAGGGAAGGTCTTGAGCCAAAGGAGACCACAGTCCCTCAGACGACCGGGTGTGAGTCCCTCCTTGTGAAGTGGGGCCTAGGGAGGCAGTTGGGCGTGTTAGTTGTATACCTGGCTCCTTGCTATACAACAACAGCCCTGCCCGCGCTGCTTGAGGTTATAGCCGGGGTGGCGGTTGAAACCCCCAGACTTGTAGTCATGGGGGATTTTAACCTGCCATCTGCAGGTGAGACCTCTGGTATAGCTCGGGAGTTCATGGTTTCCATGACAGCCATGGACCTGACTCAGGTAGTTCTAGGCCCTACTCATGAGGGCGGACACACTTTGGATCTCATCTTCGTCTCGGGTCAGTGGAGTAGTGATCTGGGAGTAGGGGATTTAGTCATCACACCCCTGTCATGGACAGATCACGCTCTCCTTCGGCTCGACTTTCCGACCGCCACACCTCACTGTGAGGAGGCGGAACCAAACATTCCTATATGGTTCCGCCCCAGGCTCCTGATGGACCCGTTAAGGTTCCAGAAGGAGCTTGGGCCAATTCCTGCGGACTTGCTCCGCGACTCGGCTGAGGACCTAGTGACTGCATGGTTAAGTGCGGCCGCCGGGGCCTTGGACCGAGTCGCGCCCTTGCGGCCTCTCTTGCGGCGACGAACCACCTGGGCCCCTTGGTTCACCGAGGAGCTCAGGGGGATGAAACGCCACAAGAGATGCCTAGAGAGCAGATGGAGATCATCTCGCTCTGAATCCGACCGAACACTAATAAGAGACCACATTAGGACTTATTTAGTGGCAATAAGGCTGGCCAAACGTGAATATTGTGCCACACTTATTGCATCCGCAGAAAACCGCCCTGCCGCCCTGTTTAAGGTAACCCACTCCCTCCTCCAACAGAGGCCGCGGGAAGCCTCTTTACAGGGTCGAGCAGAGGAATTTGGGATTTATCTGCAGGAGAAAATCACTCGGATTCGAAGCGAGTTACCCTCCATTGTCAATAGCCCTGTCGAGAGTGCCAAAGCAGCTCTTGAGACACCATTGTGGGAGGAGTTTGACTTTGTTACTATCAAAGATATGGACAAGCTGTCAAAGAGACTCAGGGCCACCACATGTTTACTGGATCCGTGTCCCTCCTGGCTTGTACTGGAATCCTGGGAGACGACACGAGGCTGGCTTCAGGGCATTGTCAACGCATCTCTGAGTGAGGGGTCCTTACCTACCGTCTTGAAAGAGGCGGTGGTGAGGCCCCTCCTCAAGAAGCCGTCCCTGGATCCGGCATTATTAGAAAACTATTGTCCCATCTCCAACCTCCACTTTCTAGTGAAGGTTGTTGAGAGTGTGGTGGCCCAACAGTTTCCACGACATTTGGATGAAGTTGACTATCTAGATTCGCGCCAGTCCGGCTTCCGACCCGGGCACAGTACCGAGACGGCATTGGTCGCATTGGTCGATGATCTCTGGAGGGCACGAGATAGAGGATTTTCCTCTATCCTGGTCCTATTAGACCTTTCAGCGGCTTTTGATACCATCGACCATGGTATCCTATTACACCGACTGGGGGGGTTGGGGCTGAGAGGCACCGTTTTACGGTGGTTCTCGTCCTACCTCTCTGGTCGGTCACAATATGTGTTGACGGGGGGGAAGAGGTCGACTTCTAGATCCCTCTTATGTGGGGTCCCTCAGGGGTCGGTCCTCTCGCCCCTGCTGTTCAACATATATATGAAGCCGCTGGGTGAGATCATCCGTGGTTTCGGGGTGGGATATCATCTGTACGCTGATGATACCCAGCTGTACATATCCACCCCGGACCACCCCAATGATGCCGTCGAGGTTATGTCCCGGTGCTTGGAGGCTGTACGGATCTGGATGGGTAGTAACAAACTCAGGCTCAACCCGTCCAAGACTGTGTGGCTGTGGCTTCCGGCACCCCGTTTCAGCCAGATTATTCCAACTCTGGCCATTGGGGGCGAAACACCAGCCCCTGTTGAGAAGGCACGCAATCTAGGTGTCCTCCTGGACTCCCGGCTGACTATGGAAGACCAGGTGGCGGCCGTGGCCAGGGGGGCATTCCATCAGGTACGCCTGATGCGCCAATTGCGTCCCTTACTGGATCGGGGAGCCTTACGCACAGTCACTCAAGCACTCGTCACATCTCGACTTGACTATTGCAATGCTCTCTACATGGGGCTTCCCTTGAAGTGCACCCGAAGACTACAGTTAGTCCAGAACGCGGCCGCACGGATAATTACGGGAGCGCCTAAACACTCCCATATAACACCTGTCCTACGCGAGCTCCACTGGCTTCCTGTGGTCTTTCGGGTGCGCTTCAAGGTCCTAACGACCATCTTCAAAACGCTCCATGGCTCGGGACCTAGCTATCTGCAAGACCGTCTCCTGCCCCATACATCCCTGGGACCGACACGCTCCCAACCGACGGCACTCCTCAGTGTGCCGTCGGTTGGGCAATGTCGACTGTCGGCGCCCAGGGGGAGGGCCTTCTCTGTGGCAGGGCCGGCCCTTTGGAACGACCTGCCCCCTGAAATCCGCACCATTCCTGACCTCCGCCTCTTCCGCAAATGTCTTAAGACTCACTTCTTCCAACTAGCCGGCCTTGCGTAACCCCAGCACCGCCAATTATAAACGAGGGTTTTAAAAACGGTTACAACACAGGCATCTAATATCTATGTATTGTATTTTGTATTTATTGATTTAATTCTATGTTCGCCGCCCCGAGTCCCTTGTTGTGAGATGGGAGCGGGTTATAAATATGAAAAATAAATAAATAAAATAAATAAAACCCAATATAAGGCTGAATATCCTAACAGGGGTATAAATGGAATCCTTGCAATGTGCAATCCTTTCTCCTCCAGTCTGCAGCCTCCTTGGTTTCCCACGCTTCTGTTCAAGAATGAACGTCATGACATGATGCTTTTCAGGATTTGAAAGTGAGGGTCCCTGGGAATGTTTAGGGAGATGGGAAAACACCACCAGAATACCCATCCCCACTTTCAGCAAGGACATGGCATCAGCTCACACCATCCAGGAAAAAAAATTAGATAGAGGAGATAGCAGAGGTGGTATTCAGCTGGTTCCGACTGGTTCTGGCAAACTGGCAGGGAAAATTTTGAGTACTTCGGAGAACCTCTGGCTGGCCCCGCCCCTATCTATTCCTTGCCTCCCAGCTGATTGACTGGGTCTTCTTTTGTTGCCCTGCACAGGAGAATGGAGTTGGGAAGCAGGTTAGTGGGGTGGGTAGGGAATAGGGATTTTGCAGTGTTCTTCCCCTGCCACGCCCACCAAGCCACACCCACAGAACTAGTAGTAAAAAAAATTGAATCCCACCACTGGGAGATGATAGATAGATAGATAGATAGATAGATAGATAGATAGATAGATAGATAGATAGATAGATAGATAGATAGATAGATAGATAGATAGATAGATAGATAGATAGATAGATCTAGATAAGGAGAGGGAAGAGAGGAGAGACAATAAGAGATGAGAAAGAGAAATATTCCAATATCCCCATTGGAGGCTGGTAGAGCAATTAAAAGTATTATTTGAAATTTGCTCCTCCAATTTATTATTACTGATTCCTGGTTTTTTTGTAGATATTTATCTTTGTTTTTTTAAAAAAATATATATATCATCAATGATTGAAATAAACTTTGACTTAATTTAATGTACAAAGGCCTTGGGGGAAAATATAAACAAGTTTTGGCAGAGTACTAATGACAACCAAATTCCCTGATCTCATGATATTGGTATTATGCCCTTGTGCTAGCACCTTACACCCTAGTTATTCTTATAGTATATTGGTTAACGCTTTGGCCTAAGGGGGTGGCTTTAATTTTAATATTGAATGTAAATCTCCTGATCAATGAGTGACAATACTGACCTTTCTGGGTTATAAGCCAGGGCAGCTTGCTATGTCATTCAGCTTGGAAAGTGTGGGGAGATGCTGAGGAAAGATCATCTTGGCTGGGACAATTTTCAGCGCTGCATGCAAAACATGTGCCAGTTAATTTACATCCTCCTGAATCAATCCCACATTCAATTTATTTCACTTGCTCTCTCTGATATCATTACCTGATTTACATCAATCCATTCATTAAGGAGTCCCTACATGGATGGAATCTTCCATAAAAAAAAGTATTTATCTTCACTCTCAGTTGCCTTCATTTATTCTCAGGGACACTATCACAAAAACAAACCTTAACTGGGTGCGGCGATTTGTAACACTACCTTCTTCGTGAGGGAATCCCTGATTGCAGGGTTAGTTCATGTCCCCCCTGAGGGATGAGAAAAGAAGCATAAGTACCCTATTTATTTATTAGTTATAAGCCATTCCTCATTGGTTCCCCCTAGTCCCATGCCCATCATCCCTGCCATCTCCCTTCCCTCTCCCATGCACTCCTCTTTCCCGCCCTGCCTGTGATCCTGGCACTTTGCCCTGAATCCATCAGGTGCTTACCCATTGGTCCACTGGAAGGCAAACATCACAGCTTGCTTTCCAGAGGAAGCTGTGAAGGAACTGACATCACAAACAATTACAGCTCTTGGATGCCGCACTCGCTCTCCTTAATGGCCCAGGCTCTCCCGCGTCCCATGATATCACAAACAATTGCCGCTCTAGTATGCTGCATTCAGTCTTTTTAATGGCCCAGGCATTCCAGAGTTATGCTGGAACACAAACACACACACACACACACACACACACACACATGTCTTACACCTTCCAGCCAGTATTTGTTTCCAGAGGGTAAGTCATCTGTGTACCAAGTTTGGTTGAAATTGCTTGAGGCACTCCAGAGTTATGCTGGAACATACATACATACATACATACATACATACATACATACATACATACATACATACATACATACATACATACAAGAGATAGAATAGATAGATGGATGGATGGATGGATGGATGGATGGATGGACGGACGGACAGACAGACAGATGGATAGGTATAGAGATACAGGTAGAGATAGAAATAGGAGAAGATCCCTGATTGGTTCAGTGCAAACAACTGAAAAGCAGCTGATTTCAATCAACAATTCAATAACCTAAGGCTCTCCAAATGTGGCAACTTTAAGACTTGTGGACTTCACAAGTCTTAAAGTTGCCACATTTGGAGACCCCTGCGATAAGCAATCATACATTATAAAATATAGATGCCCCCAGACATCCCAAAGTTCAAAGCCCTACTAAAACAGAATGACTTTTAAGAATTTCCTGAATCTGTAGTGTCATAAAAATGAACCAGTAGCCAAGCATCTGAATTGTGATCCTGTAACCATAGGGATGCTGCAGTGATCATAAGTGTGAAAAGGAATAGGTGTAAGTTGTTGACTACCTGAATTGGAAAAGCAACTACAAAAGAAAATCCAAAAATGTTTTCACCCTAAGGCAGGCAGAGATAAATTGGTTCTCAATGGAAGATTGGGCGGTGGATGGTATTCTTGTATCCCAGGCCTTTCCTGCTCAATAAATCCTGCTCAGCAAGGGACCGTTTTTTGCTTTTGCTTTTGCTTTTGCTTTTGCTTTTGCTTTTAGACAGCAACCAACAAGCCTCATGCAGGTCTCCTCATCGTGATTTGCTGAGGATGCTGAAGGCAACTGGGAATGCTGGATAAAGTTCAGAGGAAAAGTGTAACACCTCAACGGAATTGCATTAATTCCATGATACCTTTCTGTTGTGGCCCAGCCGGCTCCGGATGAGCTGCTGATGGACTCTTCTAGCGAAGAGCCCTATGAGTCTGCTCTGGAGGAGGAGGGAGGTCTGGAGGAGGGCCCAGCTTCAGAGCAGGACTCAGAGAGGCTAATTGGCCACCAGGAGACCCCTGGGCCATGGAGCAGTGGGGAGGATCAAAGGCGGTTTGTCCATGATGCCAGAGTGAGCAGGGCTGAGAGGCGGAGGCAGCAATTACATCAGAGGCAGGCTCACAGACAATGATTCAGAGCCAGGTGGTTGCTGAGTGGCCCCTCCCAAGAGAGCTTATAGGTGAGACATTGGGAAGGGACATTTGCAGGAAGCAACTGATTGAACTTCAGTATTCCAGAAAGCCTGAGCCTTCTAGTTGTGTTTGGGATCACGTGAGTTGTCTGGGCTCTTAGCCAAAGTATTCGCTTATCTCGTAGTTAAGCAGTGGCAAGCAGCCAAGACACTGTGCTGGGTGATTCAGCACATGGGACAGAACACCTTTCATAACCCTGAACAGTTTGCTAACATTAATGTACTTTTCAGGAAATAAAATGTGTGGTTGAGCCCTTGGCTTTATTCTTCCTGTGTTAAGGCTCCACAGCTCAAATATGTAAAGTCACTATGGTTGTCATGGTGGACTTTCCCACAACCTAATGAAAGCAGAGAATCAACAACGTTTCTTAAACAGGCTTAAATACATTCACTATGGGTTAATCAGTGATGGCTAACCATTTTGTCGCTGCGTGCCATAAACACCCATTATGAAATGCATGTGCCCCCATGCGCAAACCCCTCATGCACCCCACACTCTGCACATGCACATGTGACCCCCCCTGCAATCCCCACACCCCTTGTGCATACATACACAACCTCTCCTGCATGCGCCCCTGCATAAACATGTGACCCCCTGACTCCTACGCATGCATGTGAAATCCCCACACTCCCCCAGTGCATCTCCCGCATGCGCCCCACCCTCTGCACATGCACGGCAGAGATCCCAAACTCAGCTGGTTGGCAGGAGGTGTGCGTGCATGTGCGGCAGAGCGAAGCTGGGGTGACGGCTTGCGTGGCCGCAGAGAGGACTCTATGTGCCACCTATGGCACACATGGCATAGGTTTGCCCTAACAGAAACGAGAGCGCTTACTAAATCACCCCTTTTTATTCTTGCTTCGGTGTTTTTGTCTGTGCACCATCTTGGCTCGATGTGCAAATGTCATTAAGTATGCAGCGTGTAACCTGCTCCTTCCTCTGGCAAACCACATCTCTCTGGGTCTTTTTTTTTAAAAAAAAAACTAATCTTCAATTCTTTGAGTTGTGTTCTCCATAACATACCCAAAGCCCTCAGGGATACAAGGTACCTGCTTGTGAGCTCTTTTAAAGGTTAATTCCTTTGGCTGACCGCTCTCCACACTAGCTGGGAGCGGGAAGGCGGAGGATTTCTTGAAAGCCCTTATGTTATTTCCAGACTTTGGGGAAGAGGCACTGGCTGAGAAGCATCCGAAGCTCCTTGCCATTTCAGGCTTCATTTCCCATTTGGTTTGGTTTGGTTTTGAAGGGCAAGTACATTTCCTCTTGTGTAACTATTGTTTTTGTCAATATTCTACTCCTTTGGAGGTTTTCGTCAGCCGACAGTGGCATTCCTGGAGACTCTGTTTCTCTCCAGATAGTTACAACAAACTTTCTCAACCTTGGTAATTTTATGATGGGTGGACTTCAACTAACTCCCAAAATTCTGGGAGTTGAAGCCCACACATCCAGGCTGAGGTATAGAGGGAGTTGGTCCACACAGGTTAAAGTTGCATACAGACAAGAGGTTGAACAACTAGCCTTGTGGTGCAGGCAGAGCAATCTTGAACTGAACACACTCAAAACCGTAGAAATGGTGGTGGATTTCAGAAGGAACCCTCCATACTACCACCTCTTACAATACTAGACAGCACAGTATCAATAGTAGAGACCTTCAAGTTTCTAGGTTCTATCATATCTCAAGATTTAAAAGACTTAACATCAAAAATGTCATTAAAAAAAGCACAACAAAGAATGTTTTTTCTGTGCCAACTCAGGAAGCTCAAACTGCCCAAAGAGCTGCTGATCCAGTTCTACAGAGGAATGATGGAGCTATGGATGGCAGCGAATAAGATCATTCATGACTGCTGTGTGATGATCACAGAGACCTGGCTTCATCCACTTGTACCGGATGCGTCTGTGGAGCTAAATAACCGCACCACACACCGCTTTGACAGAAACAACAACTCTGGTAAAAGCAAAGGTGGAGGACTGTGTATTTACACCCATAATAACTGGTGTACTAACAGTGGAGTTGCTTACACACACTGTTCTGCAGACTTGAAATTCTCAACTCTCATTTGTCGGCCATTTTAACTGCCTGGAGAGATTTCTGTTATGGTTGTCACTGCTGTCTGTATTCCACCTGATGCAAACGCTCAAACCAATTTCATTGTAATTTTATTTTATTACAATGACAATAAAGATTATCATTATCATCATCATCATCATCATCATCATCATCATCATCATCATTATTATTATTATTATTATTATTATTATTATTATTATTATTATTATTATTATGGCTGTCATCTGCAGCTCCATAGCTGTCTGGTTGGGTTCTGCAACCCAACAAGACAGGCACAGACTTCAAAGAATAATCAGAACTGCATAAAAAACAATTACTACCAACCTGCCTTTCCATCGAGGACTTGTACACTGCATGAGTCAAAAAGAGGGCTGTGAAAATATCTACACACCCTAAGATCCTGGACATAAATTGTTTCAACTTCTACCCTCGAAACGGCCCTATAGAGTACTGCACACCAGAATAACTAGACACAGTTTCCCCCCCGAATGCCATCACTCTGCTTAACGACTAATTCCCACAACACTGTCAATAAGTTACTAAGACTGTATTACTATCCTTCTTCTCTTCCTTCCTAGTATCTATCTCTCCCCGTTTATGACTATAACCATGTTGCTTGTATCTTTCAATTTATATTGGTTTTATTTGTTTACTAGTATGATTTGATAGCTTATTAGTAACTTGACTATCTCTAAGTGTTTTTATTCCTGACAAATGTATCTTGTCTTTTTATGTACACTAAGAACATAGGCACCAAAGATAAATCCTGTGTGTGTCTAATCACACTTGGCCAATAAATATTTCTGTTCTATTCTATTCCATTCCATTCCATTCCATTCCAGAACATGGAGTAGCTACCATCACCATGAATAGGGGATCTTCGAATTTTATTGGAAGATGAAGTTTCCTTGGAGTTCAACTCAACTTTTAATAATTTCATGAAGTATCCATATAGGGAACAGCGTGGCAATGTTTTCCTTTACTTTCCTGTTCTAGTGGGTCTCAGTCTAGCCTAGTCCCTTCCAAGAACTAACCATGTTTGGCCCTGCTTAGCTTTTTGAAATCAACTAAGACCTACCCAGCTGAGCAAATTTTATGAGGTATTTGTAGTATCAGTTTATTGACAAACTCTTCCTCCTCATCTTTTAAGAAATATCATGTCAGGCTCTAAAGACAGGCTGATGTTCTTCTAAGCAGGTTTTTTTTTTTTATTATTCCTTACCCATAAATAGAAATCTTGCCAAACTAAACTACTTTCACCATTAAAGTTATACTCTGAGAATGTCTTTAAAAAGGAGCTAATTTTACTCTCTTCCTCCTACTCAAGCTATCTAAATTTTGTTGTATTTTGCTCCTCTGGAATGTATTTCTTCCTTCCTTGGAATCCTGGCTACATCTTATGACTGGAGTTCTAATCAAGAGCCTAGGAATTATGAAGACATCAAAGTATTATTTTTGCTGCTTCATGTCTCAACACTTCGAGACAGCTTACATAATAATCCTTCATCCTATTTGCCCCCATAACAAAACCTTTTAATGCTAGGACATTCTGAGGCAATTACCAGTTCAAAATCACCCATGAGCTGCTCTAACTGAAGGCAAGGTGGGTCTTAGTATTTCTAACACCAAACTTTAAGCATTACACCACACTGTGATAGATGAGAAGCAAATATATCTGGAGACCACTTATATGTGTATAAAAGCAAATAGCTCAAATTTCTTGGAGTCCACAATATTGCTTCACCTTAGCCAGCTGCAATATCCAGAAGCCATTCAGATAGCTCCAAATTAACAGATAAAGTGCTGCTCCATTTCCTCTTTCCTTTATATCCATCTATCTGATAATCTGGCGTTGCCTGGGTATTTATTTATTCTAATCCATACTTCTGTCCTCAAAAATAATCCCGAACCAAACGTAATTTCTAATGTTGGATTTTCCCCCATACCAGAGGGAGCCCCCTAGTGGAGTACTGTGAAGCCGTTACCAGGGCAACTCCAGTGCACTGTACAGTAGAATCCATTTTATGTCAGTACAGTAGAATTTATTTAAAGGAACAACTGGTCGTATCTTAACAGAAAACTCCCCAGGGGGGTGTTAGGGGTGTCTTACCCCACATTCCTATATGGTTCCGCCCCAGGCTCCTGATGGACCCGATAAGGTTCCAAAGGGAGCTTGGGCCAATTCCTGTGGACTTGCCCCGCGACTCGACTGAGGACCTAGTGGCCGCATGGTTAAGTGCGGCCACGGGGGCCTTGGACCGAGTCGCGCCCTTGCGGCCTCTCTTGCGGCGACGAACCACCTGGGCTCCTTGGTTTACCGAGGGGCTTAGGGGGATGAAGCGCCACAAGAGACGCCTAGAGAGCAGATGGAGATCTTCTCGCTCCGACCGAACACTAGTGAGAGACCATATTAGGACTTACTTAGTGGCGATAAGAGTGGCCAAACGTGAGTATTGTGCCACTCTTATTGCATCCGCAGATAACTGCCCTGCCGCCCTGTTTGGGGTGACCCGCTCCCTCCTTCAACAGAGGCCGCGGGAAGCCCCTTTACAGGGTCGAGCAGAGGAATTTGGGATTTATCTGCAGGAGAAAATCACTCGGATTCGGAGCGAGCTACCCTCCATCGACAGTGGCCCAGTCGAGCGGGCCGAGGCTGTTCTTGTGATACCATCTTGGGAGGAGTTTGATTTTGTTACCACCGAGGATATGGACAAGTTGTCAAAGAGACTTAGGGCTACCACATGTTTATTGGACCCGTGTCCCTCCTGGCTTGTACTGGCATCCTGGGAGACGACACGAGGCTGGCTTCAGGGCATTGTCAACGCATCTTTGAGTGAGGGGTCCTTGCCTGCCGTCTTGAAAGAGGCGGTAGTAAGGCCCCTCCTCAAGAAGCCGTCCCTGGATCCAGCATTATTAGAGAACTATCGTCCCGTCTCCAACCTTCACTTTCTAGTGAAGGTTGTTGAGAGTGTGGTGGCTCAACAGTTTCCGCGACACTTGGAGGAAGTTGATTATCTAGACCCGCGCCAGTCCGGCTTCCGACCCGGGTACAGCACCGAGACGGCATTGGTCGCGTTGGTTGATGATCTCTGGAGGGCGCGGGATAGAGGATATTCCTCTATCCTAGTCCTATTAGACCTCTCAGCGGCTTTTGATACCATCGACCATGGTATCCTATTGCGCCGACTGGGGGGGTTGGGGCTGGGAGGCACCGTTCTGCGGTGGTTCTCATCCTACCTCTCTGGTCGGTCGCAATATGTGTTGACAGGGGGGCAGAGGTCGGCCTCGAGACCCCTCATATGTGGGGTTCCTCAGGGGTCGGTCCTCTCACCCCTCCTATTCAACACATATATGAAGCCGCTGGGTGAGATCATCCGTGGTTTTGGGGTGGGATATCATCTGTACGCTGATGATACTCAGTTGTACATATCCACCCCAGACCACCCCAACGATGCCGTCGAGGTTATGTCCCGGTGCTTGGAAGCCGTACGGATCTGGATGGGTGGTAACAAACTCAAGCTCAACCCGTCCAAGACTGAATGGCTGTGGCTTCCGGCGCCCCGGTTCAGCCAGATTATTCCAACTCTGGCCATTGGGGGCGAAACACCGGCCCCCGTGGAGAGGGCGCGCAATTTGGGTGTCCTCCTGGATTCCCGGCTGTCTATGGAAGATCATGTGACAGCCGTGGCCAGGGGGGCGTTTCATCAGGTTCGCCTGATGCGCCAATTGCGCCCCTTACTGGACCGGGGTGCCTTACGCACAGTCACTCAAGCACTCGTCATCTCTCGACTCGACTACTGTAATGCTCTCTACATGGGGCTCCCCTTGAGGTGCACCCGAAAGCTGCAGCTAGTCCAGAACGCAGCCGCGCGGGTGATTACGGGAGCGCCTAGACACTCCCATATAACACCTATCCTGCGCGAGCTGCACTGGATTCCTGTGGTCTTTCGGGTGCACTTCAAGGTTTTAACGACCATCTTTAAAGCGCTCCATGGCTCGGGGCCTAGTTATATGCGAGACCGCCTCCTGCCCCATACATCCCTCAGACCGATACGCTCCCACAGAGAGGGCCTCCTCAGGGTGCCGTCGGCTGGACAATGCCGACTGGCGACACCCAGGGGGAGAGCCTTCTCTGTGGCGGGCCCAGCCCTCTGGAACGACTTACCCCCTGAACTCCGCACCATCTCCGACCTCCGCCTCTTCCGCAAGTGTCTGAAGACACACCTATTTCATCTAGCCGGCCTAGTGTAACCTCCATACTGACTATTAGATAGTTTTTAAACTTGGGATTTTAATTCGGTTTTTAGCGCAGGGTTTATTTATTAGAATAAGTATTTTAAATTTCATATATTTTATATATTTTGTATGTATTTTAACATCCCTGTGCGCCGCCCTGGGTCCTAACAAGGAGAAGGGCGGGGTATAAATTTAATAAATAAAAAAAATAAATAATAAATAGTATTTGTTTCCAGAGAGTAAGTAATCTGTGTACCAAATTTGGTTGAAATTGTTCTAGGCATTCCAGAGTTATGCTGGAATATGCACACACACAAACAGCGATAGATAGATAGAAGATAGATAGATAGATAGATAGATAGATAGATAGATAGATAGATAGATAGATAGATAGATAGATAGATAGATAGATAGATAGATAGATAGATAACTATCAGACTTAAGAATGTTGCTGATACTAGAAGTTGCTAAAGTGGCTTTATGAAAACAAGGTTGGTTTCTCTCTAGCAAAAGAAGGGAAGAAAATGAAAACTAGACTTGTTTCTAAAATACAATAAGGCTAGAATGCTGCAATGATCCATCATCTTAGCTGTTGTCCATTCGTCTAAGGGTCTTCTGTGGGCTAATTCTGCTCGGAGGATCTAGTCCCATGCTTTTCTCTGAGGCAGCTCTGCAGTTTTGCTGCAGACTTTGTGAATTAATAGTATCATGGAGCTAGGTCACTCTGAGACCAAATCTCTTTTTGTAGCCTTTACATTTTCTGTAATAATTCAAATCAACAATCCATCATGTTATTGAAAGAGGTCCTATGACTAACTCTTTCCTTTGTGTCCCTTACTAACTCTCCCATTTGATATTCTTGCCCTCTGACTACAAACTAAAGGGAAATAGAAGCACATACATACTCGGTGGAAAGTCTTGTACTGGGTCAGCAACCTTACCAAGGGAATTTTGGTGAGCCTGAAATCTCATGAGATAGTATAGAAGGATGCTGGGAACGTGCAAGATCTGGCTCTCACATGATTTTGGTATTCCGTGATCTTGCAAGATTGGAGTCATTTTCAAAGTTATAACTGAACTACAAACTACTATGGTTTTAAATTAAATTGGGGAACATATTGTTAATCTAGAGCAGAGGTTCCCAAACTTGGTAACTTGAAGACTTGTGGTCTTCAACTCCCAGAATTCTCCAGCCAGCTCTGCTTCAAGTTGCCAAGTTTGGGAACCCCTGATCTAGAGTATTACTAGAGTATTATTTTTACTATGAAGATGTGGGACTGCAAATCGAGTCTTGCAGCCAAAAATGCCAAGCTGATCATATGGTCATGATTTTCTACACCCCCACCCCACCCCACCCCATCTACCATAATACAAGTGATTTATACATGGTAGAATCAAAGTCTCCTTGAAATCAGGTATGAATCGGGGTGATTTCTTGGACATGTTTGCTAGAATTTTCCGAGCCACAAGATGGAGGTGGGTGCAGGGACCTTCTTCCAGGATGTGTTTCTTTTTGTGTTTTCTTTTTGATGGGTTGGGGGAATTCCCAGTTTTGTCTACAGCCTTGGATTCTGTCAGGGGATTGCACAAATGAAGTCAGAGACACCGACCACAAACTTAGAATGCAGTAGTGCAGGCTACTTCTGCTGACCACCGACTGCCGGCAGTTTAGCAGATCGAATCTCACCAGGCTCAAGATTGACTCAGCCTTCCATCCTTCCGAGGTGGATCAAGTGAGGACCCAGATTGTTGGGGGCAAGAGGCTGATTCTGTAAACTGCTTAGAGAGGGCTATATAGCACTGCAAAGCGGTATATAAGTCTAAGTGCTATTGCTATTATCCTTCCTTCCTTCCTTCCTTCCTTCCTTCCTTCCTTCCTTCCTTCCTTCCTTCCTTCCTTCCTTCCTTCCTTCCTTCCTAGTGGTTAGAATGCAGTATTACAGGCTAACTCTGCCCGCTGCCAGCAATTCAATCTGACCAACTGGCTCAAGGTTGACTCAAACCTTCCATCCTTCCGAGGTGGGTCAAATGAGGACCCAGATTGTTGGGGGCAAGAGGCTGACTCTGTAAACCACTTAGAGAGGGCTGTATAGCACTGCAAAGCAGTATATAAGTCTAAGGGCTATTTCTATCATCCTTCCTTCCTTCCTTCCTTCCTTCCTTCCTTCCTTCCTTCCTTCCTTCCTTCTTCCTAGTGGTTAGAATGCAGTATTGCAGGCTAACTCTGCCCACTGCCAGCAATTCAATCTGACCAACTGGCTCAAGGTTGACTCAAGCCTTCCATCCTTCCGAGGTGGGTCAAATGAGGACCCAGATTGTTGGGAGCAAGAGTCTGATTCTGTAAACCGCCTAGAGAGGGCTGTATAGCACTGCAAAGCGGTATATAAGTCTAAGTGCTGTTTATATTTACAGTAGACAAGATAGTCAGGAACACAGGATCATCATGAGGTGAATCTAAAAAGCATTATGGAACACACAGAAGAAAAAGCTGGGAAAAAGGGAAATGTCCCTTCATACTCAGGGCAACCAATCGTAGCGTAGATTGCCTCACATATGAATCAGCATTCTTTAACTAATCAACTACAACTATGTGTTCTCGCCCATTGTATACTTTACTGTTAAAGCTACTAAATTTAATATCCTAACAGATTTCCCTATTAGTATCTCAGAGATGCAAATTCCTTAGGTGTTTGGTGCCAGTCAAGTTTCTCGAGGTGCAATTAGCCAGGTCATGGTTACATAGAATAAATTTTAAATTATCTGAAGAGCACCATCAAAGGAACACTTGTCCATATTCTACTGTCTCCCCTCCCTCCTTTGCTCCTTTCCTCCTTCCCAGTTTTAACCTTGGTACAAATTAAATAAAAAATTTCTCTGAAGTCCCAAGATATAAAAATTGCCAGCTATAAAAATGTATTCTGTCAAGCAATCCAGGCTTTGTAGTATTAATTACTTTACTCGGGAAGTTAAACAAATGTATGATATCAAAATTCAAAGGAGAGATGCTGCCCGTGAGTTTTATGGTGGGAAAAAATATGAAAGGTTAGTCCTTCCAAGAGCATCCAAACTAGAATGACTAATGAGATGCAAACGAGTTTTAATCTGCTGCAATAGATTAAAAGTGCCATATCAAACATGGCAATTAATATTTTTTTTTAATAAAATCTGTTGGTTACCACATTTTTTGTAGAACTGAAATAAAATGAAGAGACCAGTTCTCCTGAACTGCTCCCACATTGCATCTGAAAAAATATCCAGAATTAATGTAGTGTCCATGCTCTGTAAAGGTAGAAATGGATTGCATGAA
This sequence comes from Rhabdophis nuchalis, assembly GCA_039707465.1. Classification (NCBI taxonomy): domain Eukaryota; kingdom Metazoa; phylum Chordata; class Lepidosauria; order Squamata; family Natricidae; genus Rhabdophis; species Rhabdophis nuchalis. The sequence continues at coordinate 22,706,270 of CM077654.1, read as the reverse complement.
ACTTAACCAGACCGCATGCAAAAACAAATGCTTGCAAATCTTGGAATCTAAAAAAACAGAGCGGCATTTTTCTTCTTATTCTGAACTAGCCGTTCCCGGCCATGCGTTGCTGTGGCCCAGTGTGGTTAAATGGTCAACCATTCTGTGTATAGATCTACACCTGCACACACAAACACGTACACACAACCACCGTATAACCCCCAACCTACCTACCTACTATATTTCTCCCTCTCCCTCTCTATCCCTCTACTTACCTACCTACCTACTATATTTCTCCCTTTCCCTCTCTATCCCTCTACCTACCTACCTACCTACCTACCTATCTATCTACCTATCTACCTACCTACCGCATTTCTCCCTCCCTCTCTCTATCCCTATAGCTGCCTACCTACCTACCTACTGCATTTCTCCTTGAATATTATGGACAGTATCTTATGTCATAAAGGATTTTATGACATAATACAAGATGTCATAAAATAATTCCTGTGGCCCACTGCTCTCTCTGTATCCATCTACCTACCTTTTTTGCATTTGTTTTTACAATTTTTACATTTCCATTGCATGTACCTGGCACAGGTGTGACATCTACGCAATCTATATATATCATTGGTGCTGTACTTGAAAAGGAATGTTGTGTGAAACTTTGGAAGCGATCGGTGCAGTACTTTCGGAGATTACCTGTTCTAAACAAACTCATAGTTACATTTTTATTTATATAGATGGGCACATTTTCCCTCATGCAGGCAGTCCTTAGCTTACGGCTTTACCACTGAGCCCAAAATTTCTATTGCTAAGTAAGAAATTTGTTAACTGAGTTTTGCCCCATTTTGCAACTGTTGCTGCCACGTTTGCTAAACAAACCACTGTAGTTCACTGAAGGAACGTGATTGTTAAGTGAAACTGGCTTCCCCATTGACTTTGCTTGATAGAAGGCCGCAAAAAGGGACAGCCATATGTATGAGTCAGTTGCCAAGTATCTGAATTTTGATCTGATGACTATGGGGATGCTACAATGTTCGTAAGTCTGAAAAATGCTCATAAATAACTTTTTTTCCAATGTTGCTGTAACTTTGAACTATCACTAAATGAACAGTTGTAAGTGAAGGGCTATGTCTACTGAGTGTTCTCACCCAGAAAAATTTTTGGAATGACATATGGCCACCAGGGTTACCTATAATGCTGTATCAAAATCAAAATTTGCAATATCTTAGAAATTTCCATTCCTTTCAGGTATCTTCTTATTTTTAGGTGGCTCAGTGGCTAAGACGCTGAGCTTGTCGATCAGAAAGATCGGCAGTTCAGCAGTTCGAGTCCCTAGCACTGCGTAATGGAGTGAGCTCCTGTTATTTGTCTCAACTTCTGCCAACCTAGCAGTTTGAAAGCACGTAAAAAATGCAAGTAGAAAAATAGGAACCACTTTGGTGGGAAGATAACAGCGTTCTGTGCCACATGACCACAGAGACATCTTTGGATAGCGCTGGCTCTTTGGCTTTGAAACGGAGATGAGCACTGACCGCTAGAGTTGGGAACAATTAGCACATATATGCGAGGGAAACCTTTGCCTTTACCTTACAATGTATTATATTATTATTCTATTAATTTGTCCCAGAGTCAATACTAGTTTGTGAGTTGTGATAATATTCACAACTCCAAGATTGGTAAAATGAGGACCCAAATTGTTGAGGGCAATATACTGACTCTGTAAACCACTTAGAGAGGACTGCGAAGCTCTGTGAAGCAATATATAAGTCTAAGTGCTATTGCTATGCCTCTCCATCACTATGAAACTTCTCTGGCACACTTTCCAGCCTAAAAAAATCCCAGGAGAGGGAATCCTTTTGTCCAAAATTAAGTGCATGTTTGGTTAACAAACCATACCTTATCCATGATAATTTTCAGTTTAGACTACCCAGGTTTCTGTTTTTATGGAACTGTTCTTCAGGGCAGATTGAAAACTTCAAGTAAGTCTAGAATACAGACAGGAACAGTTCTGATCGGAAAAAAATAAATAGAAGGAAAGGAGAGTGGTGGTTGTAGGAGACAACAGTTTGTAGTTCTGAAGATTTTGACTCATTGTGTTTCATGCCACAAAGACTGCTTGCCAGAACTAATTCGCGGCCTTTGGTCTGGGAGCTCATGGCCTTGCAATTATTGCAAGGAAGTGATAAGGTCTGTACTTCAGTTAACTCCTTGAAGGACTATTGCCTGGACTTTTCGGTGGGTGAATGCAATTAATTCACAATATGTAAATAAAGGCGAGTTTTTCATGACAAGGAGTCTGTTTCTTGTTTCTTCTAAGGCTGGCTGAGAACAACCATGTTCTTTTTTGAGATAAGGCAAGATTTAATAATTTTCACTCCCCACCCTGGACAGGTAGTCTTTGACTTACAACCACAATTGGAAACTTAGCAATTTCCATTGCTAAGCAAAACAGTCATTAAATGTGTCACACCCATTTTAATAATTATTTTGGACACTGTTGTTAAGTGAATCACTGCAGTTTTTAAGTGAATCACATGGTCGTTAAGCTAATCTATTTTCCCTTTCAATCTGGGAAGGTTGTAAATGAGGATCACATGAGAAACCATCATAGTAGGTACCAATTCCCAGGTGCCTGAATTTTGATCATGTGATTACAGGGATGATGTGAGAGTCAGAAGTGTGAGGACTGGTTGTAAGTGACTGATTTTTCAGTACTGTATTTGTCAATGATTGCTGAAAGAATAGTTGTTAGATGAGGGCTATCTGCAGTAAAGAACTCCTGTCTTGCTGTGCTCAGATCTGGAAGGATATTGTGTTATTCAAGAAAAGTTCTACAATGAGTAATACAATACAATACAATACAATAGCAGAGTTGGAAGGGACCTTGTAGGTCTTCTAGTCCAACCCCCTGCGTGGGCAGGAACCTTATACCATTTCAGACAAATGGCTATCTAACATCTTCTTAAAGACTTCCAGGGTTGGGGCATTCACAACTTCTGGAAGCAAGCTGTTCCAGAGGTTAATTGTTCTAACTGTCAGGAAATTCCTCCTTAGTTCTAAGTTGCTTCTCTCCTTGATTAGTTTCCACCCATTGCTTCTTCTCCTGCCCCCAGGTGCCTTGGAGAATAGTTTGACTCCCTCTTCTTTGTGGCACCCTCTGAGATATCGGAACACTGCTATCATGTCTCCCCTGGTCCTTTTCTTCATCAAACTAGACATACCCAGTTCCTGCAACCGTTCTTCATATGTTTTAGCCTCCAGGCCCCTAATCATCTTGGTTGCTCTTCTCTGCACTCTTTCCAGAGTCTCCACGTCTTTTCTACATCGTGGCGACCAAAACTGTATGCAGTATTCCAGGTGTGACCTTACCAAGGCACTATACAGTGGCATTAACACTTCACGTGATCTAGATTCTATCCCTCTGTTTATGCAGCCTACAACTGTGTTGGCTTTTTTGGCAGCTGCTGCACACTGCTGGCTCATATTTAAATGGTTGTCCACTAGGATTCCAAGATCCCTCTCACAGTAGCTACTATGTAGACAATGTTTAGATTAGTATTATGCATAATTAGACGTAATGTAAGATTTTAAAATTGATGAAATCCCTATGCATGAACACTTTTAATGTTAGAAAACTATTGGATGTTATCTTGTCACTTGGTTAGTAAATGTAAAAGAATAAAAAATATAAAGATTCTCCTGCCCTCACACCCTACCTGGTACATCACTCAAGGCAACTGAATGTCTGTGCTTCTGTTATGATGCAACAGCCAGCATCTTGTGAGTTTCTGTTAATCTCCCATGAGATTTCTTAAAGTCTCGGCCATCACCCGGAGAACATTCAACGAGAATGCAGCAATTCTTTGAAGTAGCATTGACATCTCATGTCAACGAGGTACTACCATTCTTGCAATTTTCTTCAAGATCATATTTCAGTTTCAAAATGTTTGACAAAACAAAACAACCTCCATGTGACTGGACAGTACTTAAGTCAGAAAAGGATGCCAATTCATGAAATAAGTTTTATCATTCCAGTCGCTGCATTTGTAAAAGGAAGCTGATTCTTTCAAGACTGTTGAAAGATTCTTTCCTACTGTTTTATGTTCATCACCATGACTTGGGCTGGGTATGTCTAGTTTGATGAAGAGAAGGACCAGGGGAGACATGATAGCAGTGTTCCGATATCTCAGAGGGTGCCACAAAGAAGAGGGAGTCAAACTATTCTCCAAGGCACCTGAGGGCAGGACAAGAAGCAATGGGTGGAAACTAATCAAGGAGAGAAGCAATTTAGAACTAATGAGAAATTTCCTGACAGTTAGAACAATTAACCTCTGGAACAGCTTGCCTCCAGAAGTTGTGAATGCCCCAACCCTGGAAGTCTTTAAGAAGATGTTAGATAGCCATTTGTCTGAAATGGTATAAGGTTCCTGCCCACGCAGGGGGTTGGACTAGAAGACCTACAAGGTCCCTTCCAACTCTGCTATTGTATTGTATTGTACTTAAACCATGATGCCTGGTGTGTAGCCAGTGTACACAATGGTTAAAAGAGGAAATGGGAGATTAATATCAGAGAACCTCTTTGCTGTTTCTCTAACATATTGGTGGCTGCATCTAATTTACTGGGATAAATGTGTTGCATACATTGTCTGATTGCTATATTACAATATAATTGATTGATAGAAATGAATTCTTCTGTACACAACATGCTTCCTGGGCTCCTTTATTAAGACCAAGTCTGCAGTGCTTAAGTAACTATTAGCTTGGGGGGGGGGGAAATCTTTAAGATACTGATTCCCTGGGCTTATTAAGTCTAATATAGAGCTTTCAAGATATTTTCATTAAGAAAGTTTGGTTAATAAAGGTCCTTATTATTAAGACCTATTATGAAAACCATTACTGGAAAAGAGCAAAGTGTTACTAAGCAGGGGAAAGAAACAGAGAGGATGGAAGTAAAAGCAAAATACCATGTCTTCTTGGAAAGAATTTTGCCAGAATTGGTCTGAATTTAGAAAAAAAGGAAGAATGTGTATTACAAAATACGGAATGTAATATCAGGTTAGGCATCGCTAACTCATTTGGGCTGGTAAGCCTATTGGGAATATTGTGGGTATTGTGGTGTGCTAATAAAATGGAGGCCATGGGACTTGTAAGTTCACAAAATGGTTGCTATTATTACTGAGTGGATTCCTTTGATCAGGAGACTGTTGTAGGAGTCCTCCCAGTCACATTGGTTAATCCTTCACATATTTTCTATGACCTTCAGGTTTGATCATGTTGAGAACGACTAGGAGAGACATGAGAGCAGTCTTCCAATAATATCTCAGAGGCTGCCCCAAAGAAGAGGGAGTCAAACTATTCTCCAAAGCACCTGAGGGCAGAACAAGAAGCAATAGGTGGAACCTAATCAAGGAGAGAAGCAGCTTAGAATTGAGGATAAATTTCCTGACAGTTAGAACAATTAAACAGTGAAACAACTTGCCTCCTATGTTGGATAACCATCTGTCTCATGTGGTGTAGGATTTCCTGCCTAAGCAGGAGGTTGGACTAGAACAGGGGTCCCCAACCTTTGCAACTTTAAGTCTGAAGGACTTCAGCTCCCAAAATTCTCCAGCCAGCTTTGCTGGCTGGAGAATTCTGGGAGCTGAAGTCCTTCAGACTTAAAGTTGCAAAGGTTGCGGACCCCTCGACTAGAAGACCTCTAAGGTCCCTTCCAACTCTGTTATTCTATTCTATTCTATTCTATTCTATTCTAACCTAACCTAACCTAACCTAACCTGTTGCATGAAGTAGGTCAGTATTGATTTATTGAATAACCTATAGTTAAAACAACCTGCCATTACCCCCAAAAAAATATTGTTGCATGGTTCCAGCTTTGTGCTTCTTTAGCTACCTTTGAAATATCAATTCATCCTCATCAAGGTACAGCAATGGAAATAGAATACAGAAGTGAAGGAGAGCTGTTATACTTCCAAGAGACATCAAAATTGAAGATGCAAAGCAATTTGGGTAAGACTATGAAGAAAGGACACGGTGGCTCAGTGACTAAGATGCTTGTCAATCAGGAAAGTTGGCAGTTTGGCGGTTCGAATCCCTAGCGCCCTGTAATGGAGTGAGCTCCTGTTACTTGTCCTAGTTTCTGCCAACCTAGCAGTTCGAAAGCATGTGAAAATGCAAGTAGAAAATCAGGAACCACATTTGGTGGGAAGTTAACGGTGTTCCATGCGCCTTTGGCATTTAGTCATGCTGGCCACATGACCACGGAGATGTCTTTGGACAGCGCTGGCTCTTTGGCTTTGAAATGGAGATGAGAACCGCCCCCTAGAGTCAGGAACGACTAGCACATATGTGCGAGGAGAACCTTCACCTTATGAAGATGAGTTTATGCTGCCATGAAATAATAACTTATTAGTGGAGAAACATTCCCAGCTCTAACTGACTGATGTCACAAAACTAGGACTGCAAAGAAACAATGACTTTGCTGACTTGTAAAAGAATTGGTTTTTGAAGGAATGTTTGCCCATATAAGCCATTGCTCAAAATTATTGCATGAGGTCCTGAGCTGCTACCATCCAACTGATCATTTATCTCCATGAATGCTGACTCCATCTCTTTGGAAGTGCTTTGGAATAGTTGTTAAGGAAACTAATGTTTGACATAAAATCTGGGTGATGCTGACTCTGGCCACTTACTCAGGCAGAAAAGGGGATCACAGCAAATGCTGACTCAGAACAAAAACAGAGATAGTTAGTGGTCCTCACAGAGTCAGGAGAATTGTTTAAGTGCCGAACCTATTCTGAATCATCTTGTTCCAATAGGCTCTTTCTGTGGCCCACCAATCAAAGTTTTCAATTCTCTCTGCAGGTCCTTAGCTACTTCTTTCTTATACGAGTTGGTCAGCCATACTCAGTGGTCTTAGGCAAAGAAATTCGCATGCTTTTAAAATTGATACTAGACAAGCCATGCCCCGTTTGATCTAAAATTCAGCAATGTTTTCTCATCTCAACTGAGAACCAAAAGTAGGCCAAAAAAAAAAAAAAAAAAAAAAAAAAAGCAGTGAGAGCAGGAAGGACTTATGACTTCCTGTATGTTTCCCCATTGAGTTTCCTTGTGGGAAGTTGCCAGAGAGCATAAAAAAAATCTTCCTTCCTTTCTCCCTCCATAATGGCCCTCAAATACTGGGATGTTGCTATTGTGTAATCCCATGTCCTTTTAATTAACCTAAACATACCCAATTCCTGTTCTTAATATGTTTTAGCCTCCAGTCCCCTAATCATTCCATCTGCTCTTCTCTGCACTCTTTTTAGAATCTCATCTTTTTTTTTATATCATGGCAACCAAAACTAAATACAGTATCCTTCCTTCCTTCCTTCCTTCCTTCCTTCCTTCCTTCCTTCCTTCCTTCCTTCCTTCCTTCCGTCATTCATTCATTCATTCATTCATTCATTCATTCATTCATTCATACATTCATTCATTGTTCTCTCTGTCTCATTCTGTTATTTCCTTCCTTTTTTCCTTCTTTCAAAACTAGATGCAGTATTCTAACTGTAATCCATCTGTCCTTCCTTCCTTCCTTCCTTCCTTCCTTCCTTCCTTCCTTCCTTCCTTCATTCATTCATTCATTCATTCATTCATTCATTCTTCTCTCTGTCTCATTCTGTTATTTCCTTCCTTTTTTCCTTCTTTCAAAACTAGATGCAGTATTCTAACTGTAATCCATCTGTCCTTCCTTCCTTCCTTCCTTCCTTCCTTCCTTCCTTCCTTCCTTCCTTCCTTCTTCTCTCTGTCTCATTCTGTTATTTCCTTCCTTTTTTCCTTCTTTCAAAACTAGATGCAGTATTCTAAGTGTAGTCCTTCCTTCCTTCCTTCCTTCCTTCCTCCCTCCCTCCCTCCCTCCCTCCCTCCCTCCCTCCCTCCCTCCCTCCCTCTCTCTCTCTCTCTCTGTCATTCTGTTATTTCCTTCCTTCCTTTCCTCTCTCCCTTCCTCAAAGTCTTGCCGGCTTTCCCATTTATTTTGCTTATGGGAAGCTTCCAGGGAGAAAACCAGTGGAGAAGCCAACAAAAAGTTGCACAATTTAATCATGTTTTTCTTCAAAATTGGCATTTCTTTTTGTCATGTTGCTTCACTTTGCACTGCTGTTCTGCCTCGCCCAACTACAGGGAGAATTCCAGAAGCAGAATGACCCCAAGCATACGAGTGGAGAGAACACTCGGTCCCCCATGGCACTAAGTGCCACATTGAAGAAAATTGCAGCCATGTCCCACTGCCAAAGCAAGCTGTTAAAGTAAAGAATCTTAGCAATTCTGTCCAAGAAGGACTTCTACTTAATTAGTACAACTTCCTTTTTTCTCATCAGTGTATTTTTCAGAAAGATCTACAAGTGAAATACAAGTACTGCATGTGCTTTTACTATACCTTTTATAATATAGCTCATGGAGTGCTAACTCAATTCTTATTATCATTATAACTGGCTTAATTTGCTAATATAGAATAACAGGGTTGGAAGGGACCTTGAAGGCCTTCTAGACAAACCCCCTGCTTAGGCAGGAAACCCTACACCACTTCAGACAAATGGATATCCAACATCTTCTTAAAGACCTCCAGTGTTGGAGCATTCACAACTTCTGGAGGCAAGTTGTCCCACTGATTAATTGTTCTAACTGTCAGGAAATTTCTCCTCAGTTCTAAGTTGCTTCTCTCCTAGATTAGTTTCTACCCATTGCTTCTTGTTCTGTCCTCAGGTGCTTTGGAGAATAGCTTGACTCCCTCTTCTTTGGGGCAACCCCTGAGATATCGGAAGACTGCTATCATGTCTCCCCTGGTCTTTCTTTTCATTAAACTAGACATACCCATTTCATGCAACCGTTCTTCATATGTTTTAGCTTCCAGTTCCCTAATCATCTTTGTTGCTCTTCTCTGCACTCTTTCTAGAGTCTAAATGTTGCCTACATTTTGTCCAAAAATTGCCTCATACAGTTTCATTGCTGAAAATATTTTCACCATCCAACCCACCCCCTCAGCTTCCTTTTTTTTCTTTTCTTTGTCAGTTTCTGCTGAGACTTAATGGACTTCAGACTCAAGTGCTGACTAAAGTGAAAGGTATTGATAATTAAATACCATCCATTTTAAATATATCTGTCACACTGTATGTTCCTACTGTATAGGCTTTTTAACAAATGGCTCACTGGAGCAACATAGGGTTATATTTTCCTTGGAGGGGAAAGGGGAAAATAATATTTTTTTCATTTAAGCCATTAAGAAGCACTATCTTAAAAAGAAAACACCAGAACTCTTTTCTGTATAAACTTATAGTATTCAGATCAGGTCTACCTAGGCTAGTAATGACTTTCTGTTATCCATTTCATTTTGCTAAAATTACAGGGAAGTGCAGTGAAATTTTGTGTTAATGACACATTCTTCTTATGTAGGCCTTTCCTTTTATGTTTCCATAATAACCTTTAATTGTCAAGCGCAAATACTGTAAGACATAAGCAGCCTCTTCTCAATTATACTTGTAACAGCTTGATTGACAGTTTATCTTAAATATGAGGTGCATACATTACTGCATCCGAGACCATGTGCTGTAATGCTTATGCTTCTACCGGCATACTAGCTCCAATGATTGATATTTTCCTCAATTCCATATCATTGAAGGTTGGGTTTTTTTATGACAAACTTCATTTGATGTTCCAAGATAGATCAAAGGCATCTCACAATATACTAGACCAGGGGTCTCCAACCTTTGCAACTTTAAGTCTGAAGGACTTCAGCTCCCAGACTTAAAGTTGCAAAAGTTGGAGACCCCTGGTCTAGACTTTGTTAGCCTTTCATCCTATCTATAACGGAGGCAAGGTAGGGAGAGTGACAAATCAGATACCACAACATTGTCATGCAAGCTCAACCTCTTTTAGTACACCTGCTTGTGATGTTACACACATTTATATAAGAAGTGGAACTTAAGTTGTGAATCTTGTTTTCTGGAGACCCTAATGCTCTCTCTGAGCTTGGTTGTTTTCTTGCAGACAAGTTATGACCCAACGAGATAACATCTTTAGTCAGTGGTGGGATTCCAAATGAAAGCGCCCTTTGTGCATGCGCGCAGCACTCAAAGACTGCCCTCGCTGTCACTGCTGGTGAGCTGAGCTGTTGTTGTTTTTTTAGCTCAGCTGTGGCATTGCAATCCACTCTGCCGCACGAATCAGCTGAGCTAAGAAACAAGGGAATATAGTACAGGAAATGATGGGGACAGGAGGGCAGGCCCAAGAAGAAGTGGTATTTGCTGGTTCTCTGAACTACTCAACATTTCCACTACCAGTTCATCCAAACCAGTCTGAACTGGCTGAATACTACCTCTGTTTTTAGTGCTAGAAGGGAGTGTGGTTTACTCCCTGTTTATATATAGAGGCTTGCCTTGTAGGTATTGGTGGGGGTGTTGTTTTCTTCTTGATAGTTCCTTAATTAGTCTTTTGTTAACGGTTTCTTTATCTGAGTTGGGAGCTGATTGGACTCCTGTTTACTGCTTAATTGTTGGTCTAGTGTTAATTTTGGCTTGTCTGGGTGTTCATTGCTGGTCAGGATGTTTTTGTTTCCTTTTCATCCTTTTGAGTGTCTCCATTGAATGATGTGTAAATGTTGCCTACCTCTATATGCCCTTTGATGGCTGATTTGTCTAAATGCCGGGCTTCCAAGAATTCTGTAGCATTTTTCGAGCCATATGGTTTGATTGGCTTGTATTGTATAAACCCAGAAAATGGATTAACTCAGTACCACTATCAAGAAAAAAAATCTATCCTTTTATAGTTTGTGTCTTGTCTTTTTATGTATACTGAGAGCATATGCATCCTTGTGTGTCCAATCACACTTGGCCAATAAAGAATTCTATTCTATTCCATTCCATTCTGTGCCGTGCCGTGCCGTGTCATGCTGTGCCGTGCCGTGCCGTGCCGTGCCATGCTATATAGGGGAAAAAGTCAACTTCCTATAGTGCATAACCAGGTACCTTTAGGAAATCCATTGTTGCTCCAAAACAATGGGTATTTAGCAAAATATGGCCTCTGAATTTACACACACATTGCCTCCTACTATGGGAATATATCAAATGCCCAAAGCTATCTAGATTTGTTTCCAGAACGTGTTGCAGCCAATACCAAAACTGATGATTTGTTACATGAAGTTCACAGGTGCTACAACCTCTGTGTTTCTAACCCTCTTTCTCTTTGGCTGGATTCAAACAACATAGTCAACTCTAAAGAAATTTGATGTTATGGCTTCCCATCTTGTATGAATTCATTCACTGTGGTTTAGCCCACAGTTAAATAAAGCATGGTTTACTGTTAGGATAATCATCCTGATGTTAGGTTTTTATGTTTATGTTTATGTTTATTATTAAATTTGTATACCGCCCTCTCCCTTGCGGGACTCAGGACGGTGAACAGGCATCAATAAAAACATACAAAAGACATCGATACATAAAATACTATAAAATAATATTAAATTGGGGCCCGTTCTAAAATCCAGAATAAAAACTCTTTTATTGACAATATATATAAGCCAGGATTCTTAAAGAGTATATGTAACTTTAAGGACTATGTGGAATCTGATTGGCTGTGCTTCCCAGCTCAATCATAAAAAGGCAGCTGGGAACACAGTTCATTCCCTTTTGCTTTCCTTTGCTTCCTGATTGCCACTGAGGAGGAGCTGAAGACGGAAAGAAGTATCATTGTTTGTTTTGACTGTAAGATAACTGTGGTTTTGGTGAAGGACTGATTATTGTTGGAGGAGTTAGTATCACTGTTTGGAAGAAGTATTTTAGTTACTGCAAAAGTAAAGACTATTTATTTTTTCTACTATCAGTGTTAGATAGTTATTTGTGTGCTTTAAGCAACGTATTTCTTGCTGTCCGGTATATTCCATTATTCCACCTTTATTTTCCAACGGGGGTGTTTTTTTACCCCTAACATTTACTATGCTATACAAAGCAGGTTATGTTTCATTTGATGACCCTTGAATCAAAGTCACCTGTGATGATGGTGATCGTCCATCAGGTTCACCTTGACATCTAATTGGGGGGGTGTCAAGACTTGTGCATGAATTGGATTAAAGTGAGGGAGAGGTGTGCAGAGTCAGCCTCGCTCTCTCTTCCCAGATTCCATCTTGCTTCGAGACAGTTGGAGATGGGTTGGGTGCAGTGGTTGAACAGGGCATCTTTCATGTCTTGCCATGCTCTTAGTGTACCAAATCGCTTGCAGAGGCTGCCTTGATGACCCGTGGTCCTATTCTAGTAAGTTTCATCCACTCAATCCACTGGAATCCATCTTCACATGCTCGGGATAGACAAGTCCCTATCTCAATGAAGGTCAATGACCCAACGGCTACTCTCAATTTGCTTTGGCTATCCTGTCGAAGCTGTTGCCAGGGATGTGGATGCTGTGCATGCTACAGCTACTAGGAGCCACAGGTGAGAGCTGAGTGACAGGTGAGGACCAAAGGTAGATGAGCTACCCTAAAAGGACATGACACAATGCCACTTTATAATGCCTTAGTAAGGCCACACTTAGAATACTTGCATCCAGCTTTGGTTGCCATGATGTAAAAAAGATGTTGAGACTGGAGAAAGAGTGCAGAGAAGAGCAACAAAGATGATTAGGGGATTGGAGGCTAAAACATATGAAGAACGGTTGCAGTAACTGGGCATGGCTAGTTTAATGAAAAGAAGGACTAGGGGAGACATGATAGCAGTCTTCCAGTATCTCAGGGGTTGCCACAAAGAAGAGGGAGTCAACCTACTCTCCAAAGCACCTGAGAGTACAACAAGAAGCAATGGGTGGAAACTAATCAAGGAGAGAAGAAACTTAGAAGTGAAGAGAAATTTCCTGACAGTTAGGACAATTAATCAGTGGAACAACTTGCCTCCAGAAATTGTGAATGCTCCATGAGTTCACTTAACAACCACTGCAAAAAAGGTCATAAAATCAGGCAGGGTTAGATGGTGATCTGCTTAACAACTGGCATAACTTACAACCATAATTCCAAGCTCAATTATGTTAACATTACCTGTCGACATTTTTGCATTCATTTTTGCAGTACCCAGAACCAGCAATTGAACTAAATGTCAGTGTTATAATTATGAAAACTCAATGGAGTGATTTCTTTCCACTTTTAGGTGGAAAAAACATTATAGAAATCTTGTGTATGTCTTAGAATGACAAAGAGCTTTCCCCACATTCTTTCCTTAAAACACAAACTCTCATGCCCACTGTCGTGAATCAATTTTCTCTCATAAATCAAGACGACAAGGACAATTTTATTCTTGGCATGATGACCACAAGAGAAAGGATCTTCTGATGTGCTATGGGGAAAGGGACATTGTGATGTAATTGTGAAAAACTCAGTGGGTTGCTTTAGATAACTCAATTGACTAAGGCAAATAAACCCCCATTGACTACACTGGTACAATACAGTATCCTTGGTTAGGTTTGGCCTTGGTTAGCATAAATCCATGTTCTGGCTTATCATGTTAGGTTAGCTTAATCTGTGCTGACTGGCAATATGTCCGTGTGTTTCCAGAGAGGGCCCTTGTCCAACCCATCAACCTGAAACTTTCTGAATGAAAATATATGCTTTGTTAGTTCTATGCAAAACAACCTTGAGACCATTTTAGCATCCAGTAGGTTTGTCATGTCAAATGACAGCCTGTTTTGATTTGGCTGGGTCCATTTCGATGGAGAAGGGAGGTTCTATAAATCTAAATAAATTAAATGGCTCTGCAGGTGACTTTGTGGAGTATGGGGTGTTCAGGTAGGGGTAGCACTTCTGGTGTAGGGGTATGTCAGATAGACAGACAAGAACAGAATAGATAGAGTTGGAAGGGACTTTGGAGGTCTTCTAGTCAAAAGATTCTTTTGTCAGAAACTGGAAATAAGCACCAGTTTTTAGCAAAAGAAAAGAAAAAGAACCATCATAAATCATCATGATTAGTTAGCATGGGAAGCTGGAAATGGCCAGGCATGTGGTCTAGTTGCCAAGCACCCACAAAATGTGGTCAGGTGACCACGGGAGGGATGTCAGCCATTGGATACCCGAAATAGCTGTGGGGAGTCTGGGGAAGGCTCTGAGGAGGGCTCTGTGTCGGAGGCAGAGAGGGGGCCAGGGCTGTATGACAGTTCTTAGCTACCTTCAAAGTCAGACATCAGTGAGGCAGACGAACAGCTGGAGCCTGCTCCCAGTGTGCGCAGGCGCAGAGTTGGCAGAGGGGTCGACTTGGGAGTAAGGCCAGAGGTGGAGGATGACTGGTCCCTCCCAGAGGAGCGAAAGGGGAGTGGAGTTTGCAGGAGACCATTAGTTCGCTTCATTGGTTTGTGACTCTCCGAGACTCCTTGCCAAGTTTTGCAGATATCAGCCTGGCAGCTCTCCAAGCCAGATAAGGTCTGTGACTGTAAATCCTCCCTCGAAAGACTTTGCTGGATGTGAATGAGCAGAATTCACAGTCAATTAATAAAAGGGGTTTTTGTCAGGTTTGCTTCATGCTCTTGGGAAGCCTTGGTCAGAACACATAACTTTAACAGTTGTTAAGCGACTCTCATAAATCAAGGACTACCTGTACATTAAATAACATAGATTCCAAAGCCTCTAATATGGTGTGTTTTTTCACCACCAACACCCATTTTCCTGATTTTTTTTTTCCTTTTAAGAAAATGTGCTGAATGGAATTACTTGTGAGTAGCCCTGCCACAGACATGCATCTGGATTGGCCTTAAACTGCTATTCATTAACTTTGGAAGGGCTCTGTTGTTTCTTTGTTTATGGACCGGGTTTCATCAAAATGCATTTGGAGACATGAAATGACAAGGCATGAATAAAATTAATCATGCTGAAATAACTATAACAATGATTAGAGCAAACGAGAGGAACATAAGCCTATAAAATCTATACAGCAGGCAGGAGAAAGTAAGTAATGATGTTGGAGAAATTGATCATAGATTTATTTTCAGCTGAAAACGTAGTGAACCAGTGTGGAAAAATCAGATATATTTTTCATACCATCACCTGTTTCCACATATAATCCTCTCCAGCACCAAATTACATGTAGAACAGTATACTCTGAGGTAAAACTGTACGCTAGGACTTAATCTTTATATGTGGGAAAGCTGTGTGGGAGAACAAATGAAGATTTTCTTTTGTCTTGATGGAGTAAGCTAATTGAACATGGGCAATACAGGTAGTTCTCGACTTACGACTGTAATGGAGCCTGTCCATTATGATGAAAATTCTTCAGGCACTGAACCAGTAGTAATGCTGGCAGGAACCCAACCCTGTTCCTTGATTAGTTTCCACCCATTGCTTCTTGTTGTACTCTCAGGTGCTTTGGAGAATAGCTTGACTCCCTCTTCTTTGTGGCAACCTCTGAGATATTGGAAGACTGCTATCCTGACTCCCCTGGTCCTTCTTTTCATTAAACTAGACATGCCCAGTTCCTGCAATCGTTCTTCATATGTTTTAGCCTCCAGTCCCCTAATCATCTTTGTTTCTCTTCTTTGCACTCTTTCTAGAGTCTCAACATCTTTTTTACATCGTGGTGACCCAAACTGGATGCCGTATTCCAAGTGTGGCCTTACCAAGTCATTATAAAGTGGTATTAACACTTCACATGATCTTGATTCTATTCCTCTGTTTATGTAGCTTAGAACTGTGTTGGCTTTTTTGGCAGCTGCTGCCCATGGCCAGCTCATATTTTCAAATGGTTGTCCACTAGGACTCCAAGATCCCTCTCACAGTTACCACTATTGAGCAAGGTACCCCATATACTGTACCTGTGCATTTGGTTTTTCTTGCCTAAATGTAGAGCCTTACTTTTTTCACCATTGAATTTCATTTTGTTAGATAGAGCCCAATGTTCAAGCCCAATTTCAGCAGGATGTTCTGACATTTGGTACCTTCAAAGGAAATACTTTTGGTTAATGACATGCTTGTCAAAAGCAGATTCTCAAAGACCCTTCAGCAGGAGAAAGGTTAGGTCAGGCTGTAGAAAGAGCTGGCTTGATCTCAAACCATTTAGGAACTTGATTTGGGGTTGTAGATAATGGATTTAGTAGTGTGAATAAAGTTTAATGGCGTCCACTAGAATTCGCCATCGTCAAGTCATCTTCCAAGGACAGCCTAACAAATAATGTATTATAGCAATCCCAGTCCACAGTCAGTCTATGGCTCTAGTTGATGGGGAGAAAAGGACAAGGCTGAATGAAAGTACTTTATGCCACTAGTTCTTCAGGTCTAAACTGGATCAAAGAATACCTCCAAAGTGTGAAATTGTCTGCGTGCTATTCCAGTGATGGATTCAAATAGTTTAACAACTGGTTCTCTGCCCTATTGACCAGCTGGGTAGGTGGGGCTTGGCAGTCATGTAACTGGGCGGGCGTGGCCAACTCAACGTCACTCACATCGATGGGCGCTTCACCTTAGCTGTTACAATGTAATGAGGGTTAACTGGAGAGGCAGTTTCTTTAAGCAGGGCAATGAAGATGAGGCTAGAAACAACACCAGAATGTTTCCTTCCTGCCTTCCTTACAGGATTAGCCCTGAAAGTGGGGAAAAACAAAAGATTTCTTCCAACAACCGGTTCTCCGAACTGCTTAGAAAGTTAACAACCGGTTCTCCCGAAAAGGTGCGAACCGCCTGAATCCCACCACTGTCCTTGGTACTCTCTGAGCTTGGTGGTTTTCTTGCAGATGTTTCATCACCAAACTAAGTAACTTTACCAGTGCACTAATAACTTTGCCTAGTGTACAATATACAATAGCAGAGTTGGAAGGGACCTTGGAGGTCTTCTAGTCCAACACCACCACCACCACCCCGCTTAGGCAGGAAGCCCTATACCATTTCAGACAAATGGCTATCCACCATCCTCTTAAAGACTTCCAGTGTTGGGGAATTCATAACTTCTGGAGGCAACTTCTGTTCCACTGACTAACTGTTCTCGCTCTCAGGAAATTTCTCCTCAGTTCTAAGTTGCTTCTCTCCTTGATTAGTTTCCACCCATTGCTTCTTGTTCTGCCCTCAGGTGCTTTGGAGAATAGTTTGACTCCCTCTTCTTTGTGGCAACCCCTGAGATATTGTAAGACTGCTACTGAGATTTTTTCCCAACAACCGGTTCTCTGAACTGCTTAGAAAGTTAACAACCGGTTCTCCATGCTAATGCTAATGCTAATGGCATCTGCTAGAATTCTCCAATATGAAGTTATCTTCCAAGGACAGCTAACAAATAATCTATTCCATCACTGGTCCTGGACTCTCATTTCCAGAACTAGCCGAATTTTCTACCATAGGAACACTAAATCTGGGCTGCAGAAACCCAATTATTCAAGATGGTGAGCATATTCAACATACCTTCCTCCTTCCATTTCCCCCCAACAACATTCCCCTGTGAGGTGAAGTGGGCTGAGAGAGAGTCACTGGCCCAAGGTCACCCAGCTAACTTGAATTCAGAGTCTCTTGGCAATTGGCACAAAGTCATCCAGCCAATTTTCATGGCCAAGGAAGAACTTGAACTCCACAATTTCCCACTTTCTAGCCTGGTGCCTTAATCACTAATTGACTCTATCAGTATCAATCTTCTTTCTTCTCTGAACAGCTTCTTAGCCTTGAATTTTGCTTTAAAGGTAAAGGTTCCCCTTGCACATATGTGCTAGTCATTCCTGACTCTAGGGGGCAGTGCTCATCTCTGTTTCAAAGCTGAAGAGCCAGCGCTGTCCGAAGACGTCTCTGTGGTCATGTGGCTGGCATGACTCAACACCGAAGGTGCACAAAATGCTGTTACCTTCCCACCAAAGGGGATTCCTATTTTTCTACTTGCATTTTTACATGCTTTCGAACTGCTAGGTTGGCAGAAGCTGGGACAAGTAACGGGAGCTCACTCTGTTACACAGTGGTAGGGATTTGAACCACCTAATTGCCAACCTTTCTGATCGACAAGCATCTTAGCCACAGAGCCACTGCATCCCTGAATTTTGCTTTAGAAAGGGGCAAAAGCTGAGGATCCAAAGAAGCTAAAAGAAAATGTTGTAATTTTGTGCTGCAAAGTCCATATCTCACTCCCCCCCTCTCTTTCTCGTTCTCTTTTTCTCTCTTTTTCTCTCTCTCTCTCTTTCGCTCTCTCTCTCTCTCTCACACACACTGACCCTTGCTTTTTCCCTTTTTCTCTTTGTTCAACATCATTTAAAATAAATTGAGCCCAGGCAATACCTTTGTAATAACTTTCCACACATGGGGTTGGTTAATTGCTGTTAATGTCATTCATAATAATAATTGGAATAGCCAACATGCAATTCTAATTGGTTCAAGTGTTATGTAATAATTCTTGCAGCCACAATGCCCTGAACTCATTTAGAGAGGGAAAAGAATCATCACATCGTCAGAGAAATAATCCAAATTCATGATTATTGTCCAGGCCTCTGTGAAATGATGCCGAAGCTGCCTTGACTAAAAAATGAAGCAGGCATGTATGCAGACTGGAAGGAAGGAAACGAAGAGAATACCCAGCAACAAAGTCTAAATAGATTCATTTACAATGGCATGGCTATGCCACTTGAAAGACTTAAAAAGGTATGTTGGTCAGGCTGGTAAAGTTTCCAGAAGGAAGGACCACACTTGGAATATTGAATCCAGTTTGAGTTGCCATGATATAAAAAAGATGTTGAGATTATAGAAAGAGTGTTGCCAAAAAAAGCCAACACAGTTCTAGGCTGCATAAACAGAGGGATAGAATCAAGATCACGAGAAGTGTTAGTACCACTTTATAAGGCCTTGATAAGGCCACACTTGAAATACGGCATCCAGTTTTGGTCACCACGGTGTAGAAAAGATGTTGAGAAAAAGAGTGCAAAGAAAGAGTGCAAAGAAGAGCAACAAAGATGATTAGGGAACTGGAGACTAAAACATATGAAGAACAGTTGTAGGAATTTGGTGTATCTAGTTTAATGAAAAGAAGGACTAGAGTGGCACAATAGCAATGTTCCAATATTTGAGGATTGCCACAAAGAAGAGGTGGGTCAATCTATTCTCCAAATCATCAGGAGGCAGAGCAAGAAGCAATGGATGGAAATGAATCAAGGAGAGAACCAACCCAGAACTAAGGAGAAATGTCCTAACTGTTGGAATAATTAAGCAGTGGAACGACTTGCCTCCAAAGTTCTGGATTCTCCTGTTATGGCCCACCAGTGGCCTGCGGAGCTGGCAGCAGATTTGGACAGTGAGGAGGTTGGGGAGGAAGATGGGCCAGTACTGCAGTCTGGGGAAGGCTCGGATGAGGCCTCTGTGTCAGAGGCAGAGAGGGGGCCAGGGCCATCCGACAGTTATCAGCTGCCTTTGGAGTCAGACATTAGTGAGGCAGAAGAACAGCTGGAGCCTGTTCCCAGTGTGTGCATGCACAGAGTTGCCAGATGAAGGGAACAGCTAAGGAACAAGGGTCGACTTGGGAGTAAGGCCACAGGTGGACGGTGAATGGCCCCTCTCATAGGGAATAAAAGAGGAGAGAAAGGGGAGTGGAGTTTGCAGGAGACAATTAGTTCTTTCCTGCATTCATGCCAAACATTGTTGCATCTGAAAGATATTGGCTTGGCCACTCTCCAAGCCTGATAAAGGTCGATAATTGTGAATATCTTGAAAGACTGTGGAAGGGGAAAGACTTTTCTGGAGAGGAATTCACTGTAAATTAAATAAAAGGGTTTTGTTGGGACAAGGACTTTGTTTTGTGCTGCTGGGGAATCCCAGATCAGAACAGCTCCAACTCTGGAGGTTTTTAAGAAGAGATTTGTCTGAAATAGGTTTCCTACTTGAGCAGGGGGTTGGACTAGAAGACCTCCAAGGTCCCTTCCAACTTTGTTATTCCATTCTGTTCCATATGCAATGTCCACTTGTGGACTCTTTTATCATAGTAGTCCTCTTCAGCACAAATGGGCCCATCTATAAAATATCACATAAAAGGATTCAATAGGAAGGCTGCCCTTTGTCTTACTAATTGACTGAAACACTCTGACACATTGACAAAATTTTGCATGAGTAGGTAATACAATCAATTGATAATTATTTTGCAAACTTTGAACACAATGTGAATGAGCTGACGGAATTGAAAAGTGGAGGCGAACTAAAGATGCTACAGGATCAAGAATTAATGTTGGCAATTCTATAGAAACTGAAATTAAACACAACCCCTTCCTTTAAAAGCTCCAATTGCAGGGATGAAATACTGACAATATTTCAGATGGATTCTATCACTCCTTTCAATCAGATTTCCTACGGCAGCCCCCAAGCCCGTTGGCTCAGATTTTTAAAATTAACGTATAGTTATTAACAAATTGCTACTCCTCACTTTTAGAAAAGCAGGGATGAATCCTTCCCTGAGTTTCATATTGATGCTTATTGTATTGCTGTCTTATAACATTTTCTGCTAGCTACTTTGTGAAACGCTGGAATCATTTTCATTCCAAGGAGGATATTAACGCATCTTCAGATGATCAAGGCTTCACTGCCTCTCCAATTCAGTGTGTATTGATTATTCAATTGGAGGCAAGTTTCACACTGACAAATTTATATCACTTAACTTACTTCAACCACTTTAGCTAATCAGTGTAGCTGTTAATATGATCTTTCCCTACATGGGAAGAGTTCATGCTAAGACTGTCCTCTGGTTTTTAATGAATTATTTCTTCTCCCAAACATTAAGTTGGCCATTTAAAAAATAATCACTTTAGTTCTTGGCAATCGGAGTCCATAATTTGTTGTTGTTAGTTGCAAAGTCGTGTCCAACCCATTGCGACCCCATGGACAATGCTCTTCCATCCCTTCCTGTCCTCTACCATCCTCTGGAATCCATTGAAGCTCATGCCAACTGGTTTAGTAACCATCTATCCACCTCCTTCTCTGTCATCCCCTTCTTCTTTTGCCCTCAATGTTTCCCAGCTTTGGGCTCTTCTCCAGGGAGTCCTTCTTTCTTATTAGGTGGCCAAAGTCTTTTGAGTCTTATTTTCAGGATCTGGCCTTCTAAAGAGCAGTCAGGGTTGATCTCTTCTAGGACTGACTGGTTGGACCGCCTTGCAGCCAAGGGACTCGCAGGAGTCTTCTCCAGCACCAGAGTCCAAAGCAGTGGTGGATTTCAAATTTTTTAGAAGCTACTCTGTAGGTATGGCCTATTTTGTGGGCGTGGCTTGGCAGTCATGTGACAAGGTGGGAGTGACCACCTTTTAAAATGTGGTGAAACTCATTTAACAATGCTCTTGCTTAGCAACCAAAATTTTGGACTCCATTGTGATGATAAATTCTTTCTTTCTTTTCTTTCTTTCTTTCTTTCTTTCTTTCTCTCTTTCTCTCTTTCTTTCTTTCTTTCTTTCTTTCTTTCTTTCTTTCTTTCTTCCTTCCTTCCTTCCTTCCTTCCTTCCTTCCTTCCTTCCTTCCTTCCTTCCTTCCTTTCCTTTCCTTTCCTTCCTGTTGGGTCACTGGCAGCGGCGGGCCAGATTTATTTCCAGTTACGCTGGTGGAACCCCCTCTCACCGGTTCTCTAAATTTCACCAACCGGCTCTCGCGAGTAGGTGCGAACCTGCAGAAACCCACCACTGGTCCAAAGGCGCTCTTTGGCGCTCAATTCTTTGGGTGAATGTATGTATCCTCTTACACATTTCAAATCTTTTCTACATTAAGCAGACTCAGAAACAAGGTTCATGTTATAAAATGCATTTACATTCTTAGCAGTTTAGTGATTCCACTCAATGTCTTAACCTTTGATATAGAGAGTACTTCTTTTAGCATTTTATTTATAATTTCATATAATAGTATACATGTTAGTAAGATTTATAGGGATGCGGTGGCTCAGTGGCTAAGATGCTAAGCTTGTCGATCAGAACGATGGGCAGTTTGACGGTTCAAATCCCTAGTGCCATCTAACGGAATGAGCTCCCGTTACTTGTCCCAGCTTCTGCCAACCTAATTTGAAAGTAAGTAAGAAAATGCAAGTAGAAAAATAGGAACCACCTTTGGTGGGAAGGTAACAGCATTCCATGCACCTTCAGCATTGAGCCATGCCGGCCACATGACCACAGAGACGTCTTCGGATGGCACTGGCTCTTTGGCTTTGAAACAGAGATGAGCACCGCCCCCTAGAGTCAGGAACGACTAGCACATATGTGTGAGGGGAAGCTTTATCTTTAAGTTATAATAGTATATCTCTTAGTAAGGTTTATATGGCTGTATTCAGTGTTGATTTTGAAATTAAAATCCTAAATATGTATAATTTTAATCTGTAATCTATATGTATAATCTTAATATTCCAAGCACAAACATTTGCATTCTGTTTTTACATTTGTTCTAGAACAGCGATGGCAAATTTTTTTAGGCTCGCGTTCCATAAGAGGGGGGAGTGCAGGGGGGGTGTTGTGTGCCGGCGTGCCACACCCATAATTTAATTTTAATTTTAAATTTACTTAATTTAATTTTAATTTTAAATTTACTTAATTTAATTTTAATTTTAAATTTATCTATTGCATTTAGATATATCTTTTATTATCCCTGTGCACAGCCCTGAGTCCCTATGGGAGAGAGGGCGGTATACAAATTAATTAATTAATTAATTAATTAATTAATTAATTAATTAAATAAATAAATAAATAAATAAATAAATAAATAAATAAATAAATAAATAAATAAATTTCTTATTTCTTATTTTATTAAATTTATACCCCGCCCTTCTCCTAAAAAAGGACCCAGGGTGGCGCACAGGCATCATTAAAAAACATACACAGTACAAAAATCCAAAATTTTAAAAACTAATGAAATAATTCCCTGTGCTAAAATACTAACGCTCTAAAATTTAAAATTATCCCTATAAAATCAGAAACGGGGTTATGCTAGGCTGGCTCGTTGGAATAAGTAAGTTTTAAGACGTTGGCAGATTTTGTTTGCTCTAAGGAGCCTAAGACTCCTGCAAATATTATTTAGTTTCCGTATTTTTCAGAGTATAAGACGCACCAAGATTTTGAAGAGGCAAATTAAAAAAAAAGGTTTTGCACTCTGCAAACCTCCCAAAAACGACCCATTTTTGTCGGAAAATGGGCCCGGTTTCCGCCCCCCCAAAAAAGGCATGAATAGCTTTTAGAAGCTTATAGAGTGCTCTGGGGGACTGAGGGGACAAAATTGAGCAAAAAACAGCCAGTTGTTCACTTATTTCTGCCCTCCCCAGCCCCCAGGAGCATTCTGAAAGCCTCCTAAAGGCCCTGCACGACCATCTTGGTGAAGGAGGCCAAGTTTCTGGAGGCAAAAAAAATACTGTATTCAGTGTATAAGATGCACCCAGATTTTCAGCCTCATTTTTGAAGGCTAAAAGTGTGTCTTATACTCCGAAAACTATGGTAGTTATTAGCCATTTCTAAAAAGGTAAAGGAGCATTTTTATATATTGTAATGGGCTTCGCAGAGTCTGCCATTGTAGATGGAGCTGTTTCAAATTATTACAGGTACCCAAAAAAATATAAAATCTGTTCTCTATTCAGGAAAAAGAGAAGCCACCCCTGCAATTCATCAGTAGGTGGCTAGGAAGCTGACAAAGAAATCACAGCACAAAGGCACAAGAATTGGGTAGTAAAATAGCTCATTCAGTTGCCAAGAAATCTGTAGCTTATTTCCTTTTCCTTTTCAAGGAATGCATTTAAAGAGGTCTATGTAAGAAGACGGGCCCTTTTGCTTGTAAATGGATACCAAGGCTTTGACATGCAAACCATGTAAGTTTTAACTTTGCAAAGGATTTACTTCATGTAGTAAGGGAAGTAGCAGTCCATAGCTTATATCCTCTGTCTTTTTTTTTCCCTCTGGAAAGAACAGCGGCATAACTCAGCAATAATGATTATCCGATCTTCTATGCAATAGAAAATATCTGTACTTCTCCGGAATTGCATGCATCCAAAGACCCAAAATGTTCTGCTACTGCCACCTGTGTTTCCACAGCCCCTTTCTTTGTAGAGCTAAGCTTGAGAAATTTGAAATGACATGGATGGAACCTTCATATCTGAAGTTTGGAATGGGAGACAGCTTCTGTTAGACAGTTTGACCTGGAAATTCTAAAAAGCATTAGTCCAGATCTTCGGGACATTGTTAGAAACAAGTTCTGGACTAGTGGTTTATATAATTTCCAGGTTAAATTTTCTAGTAGAAACTGTTTCCCATCCAACCTTCAGGTATGAGAATTGGGGGGAGGGGAGGAGGAGGAGGACGCAGATAAGAGGAAGAAGCAATGGGGACTTGGCAAATCTTCTTAAAAGATTGAGGTGGTCCAGACAATAAACACTAATCATGACATTGTCTTTATTGTTACAGTGACAGAATCTTGCCGGTCTGAAAGTGCATCTCCCCCTTCTCATTTTTACAGTCCAAGAAACTTGGAAGGGTGTCTTCTCGGGTTTTTTGCTATCTTTGGCCATTTCTTCTGTGGGCTAAGCTGCCTCTTATCTAACTGCGGCCAACTTTGTGGCTCCTCCTTCTCTATGTAATGTAAAGTGGGACACAACTAAGTAAAAATAAATTCCCTTCCTCTAAAAGTTGGTCTTAAACCTGTTTTGATAAATCCCCAAGAAGTCAAAGCAATAAAACGCTAAAGGAGAAAGATAAAAGAAAAACCCAAACGCTGACAAAACTGTGGAGGTATTTTCTTTCCCGTGGAAGAGCTTCAATAATTCTCCATCGCATCTTCAACCTCATGGTGAAAAATGGCTACTTCTAACTGTGAAATATGCCTTGGGCTTACTGCATGATCCAAGGTTCCCCATGAATATCTCCCACAAGCAGAACTAATAAAAATGTGAAGAGACTGCCCACTAACACATGGGTTAAGGTGTCTTGTATGCAGATATGAAGAGTGTCAAGGTTCAAATAGAAATGTTGGAAGGGACCTTGGAGGTCTTCTAGTCCAACCCCCTGCTTAGGCAGGAAACCCTACAACACTCCAGATAAATGGTCATCCAACATCTTTAAAACTTCCAGTGTTGGAGCATTCACAACTTCTGGAGGCAACTTTGTTCCAGTGATTAATTCTCCTAACTGTCAGGACATTTTTCCTCAGTTCTAAGTTGCTTTCTCTCCTTGATTAATTCCCACCCATTGCTTCTTGTCCTGCCCTCAGGTGCCCTGGAGAATAGCTTGACTCCCTCTTTTTGGGGGCAACCCCTGGGAGATCAGAAGACTGCTATCATGTCTCCCCTGGTCCTTCTTTTCATTAAACTAGACATACCCATTTTCTGCAACTGTTCTTCATAGCGTTCTCAATCAAATAAGAATCTGAGGCTAGATGTTCCTCAAAATGTTAATTGATTAAGAGAGCCATGTTGGCACAAATCTGAAAGCTTCCAGGTTTTGCCCATCCAAGTTGAAAGTTCAAGACCCTGCCCCAGCACCCACATGTCCATCACATGGTTCAATCAGTCATTGTTCAGAGGAAGATTCCTCCCAGTCACGCCACTCCAGGTTCAAGGGGCAAGTTGACCTTGACTCACTTAGAAAGAATGTTATTTTATTTATTTTATTTTTATTTATTTATTTAAATTTATATCCCGCCCTTCTCCACGAAGGACCCAGGGCGGCGCACAGGAAAATTTAAAAACATACAAAATACAATAAATATAATTTAAAAAACTATTAAATAACCTATCCTGCGCTAAAACCAAATTTTAAAAACCCAATTTAAAACTACCTAAAAGTCCCCATGGGAGGTTAGGCTAGGTCGGCTTGTTGAAACAAATATGTCTTAAGACATTGGCGGAAGAGGCGGAGGTCGGTGATGGTACGTAATTCAGGGGGTAGGTCATTCCAAAGGGCTGGGCCCGCCACAGAGAAGGCTCTTCCCCTGGGTGTCGCCAGTCGGCATTGTCCGGCCGACGGCACCCTGAGAAGGCCCTCTCTGTGGGAGCGTATCGGTCTAAGGGATGTATGGGGCAGGAGGCGGTCTCGCATATAACTAGGCCCCGAGCCATGGAGCGCTTTAAAGATAGTTGTCAGAACCTTGAAGCGCACTCGAAAAACCACAGGAAGCCAATGCAGCTCGCGCAGGATCGGTGTTATGTGGGAGCATCTAGTGGCTCCCATAATCACCCGCGCGGCTGCGTTTTGGACTAGCTGTAGCTTTCGAGTGCACCTCAAGGGAAGCCCCATGTAGAGAGCATTACAGTAGTCGAGTCGGGACGTCACGAGAGCTTGAGTGACTGTGCGAAGGGCAGCCCGGTCCAGTAAGGGGCGCAATTGGCGCATCAGGCGTACCTGATGAAACACCCCCCTGGCCACGGCCGCCACATGGTCCTCCATGGACAGCCGGGAATCCAGGAGGACACCCAAATTGCGCGCCCTCTCCACGGGGGCCAGTGTTTCGCCCCCAATGGCCAGAGTAGGTGTAATCTGGCTGAACCGGGGTGCCGGAAACCACAGCCACTCAGTCTTGGCAGGGTTGAGCCTGAGTTTGTTACCACCCATCCAGATCCGTACGGCCTCCAAACACCGGGACAGCACTTCGGCGGCATCGTTGGGGTGGTTTGGGGTGGATATGTACAGCTGGGTGTCATCAGCGTACAGATGGTACTCCACCCCAAAACCACGGATGATCTCACCCAGCGGCTTCATATATGTGTTGAAAAGGAGGGGCGAGAGGACCGACCCCTGAGGAACCCCACATAAGAGAGGCCTCAAGGTCGACCTCTGCCCTCCTGTCAACACATATTGCGACCGACCAGAGAGGTAGGATGAGAACCACCGCAAAACGGTGCCTCCCAACCCCAACCCCCCGAGTCGGTGCAATAGGATACCATGGTCGATGGTATCAAAAGCCGCCAAGAGGTCTAATAGGACTAGGATAGAGGAATAACCTCTATCCCGCGCCCTCCAGAGATCATCAACCAACGCGACCAATGCCGTCTCGGTGCTGTGACCGGGTCGGAAGCCGGACTGGCGCGGGTCTAGATAATCAACTTCCTCCAGGTGTCGCGGAAACTGTTGGGCTACCACACTCTCGACAACCTTCACCAAAAAGTGAAGGTTGGAGACCGGACGATAGTTCTCTAATAAAGCTGGGTCCAGGGACGGCTTCTTGAGGAGGGGCCTCACTACCGCCTCTTTCAAGACGGCAGGCAAGGACCCCTCACTCAAAGATGCGTTGACAATGCCCTGGAGCCAGCCTCGTGTCGTCTCCCAGGATGCCAGTACAAGCCAGGAGGGACACGGGTCCAATAAACATGTGGTCGCCCTAAGTTTCCTTGACAACCTGTCCATATCCTCGGTGGTAACAAAGTCAAACTCCTCCCAAGAAGGAACCTCAAGACTAGTCTCGGACAGTCCCACAGGACCACTGTCGATGGAGGGTAGCTCATTCCGAATCCGAGTGATTTTCTCCTGCAGATAAATCCCAAATTCCTCTGCTCGCCCTTGCAGAGGGGCTTCCCGCGGCCTCTGATGAAGGAGGGAGCGGGTCACCCCAAACAGGGCGGCAGGGCGGTTATCTGCGGATGCAATAAGGGTGGCACAATACTCACGTTTGGCCACCCTTATCGCCACTAAGTAAGCCCTAATATGGTTTCTCACTAGTGTTCGGTCGGCTTCGGAGCGAGAGGATCTCCATCTGCTCTCTAGGCATCTCTTGTGGCGTTTCATCCCCCGAAGCTCCTCGGTAAACCAAGGAGCCTGGGTGATTCGCCGCCGCAAGAGAGGCCGCAAGGGCGCGACTCGGTCCAAGGCCCCCGCGGCCGCACTTAACCATGCGGCCACTAGGTCCTCAGTCGAGTCGCGGGGCAGGGTCACAGGAATTGGCCCAAGCTCCCTCTGGAACCTTTCCGGGTCCATTAGAAGCCTGGGGCGGAACCATATAGGAATATCCGGTTCCGCCTCCCCGCGGTGAGGTGTAGCGATTGGAAAGTCCAGCCGAAGGAGAGCGTGATCTGTCCATGACAAGGGAGTGATGGCTAGGTCCCCTATTCCCAGATCACAACTCCACTGTCCCGAGACAAAGATGAAATCCAGTGTGTTTCCTCCCTCGTGAGTGGGGCCTAAAACTACCTGGGTCAGGTCCATGGCCGTCATGGAGGCCATGAACTCCCGAGCTGCTCCAGAGGCTTCGCCTGCCGACGGCAAGTTAAAGTCCCCCATGACTACCAGTCTGGGGGTCTCAACTGCCGCCTCGGCTATCACCTCTAGGAGCTCGGGCAGGGCTGTTGTTGCATAGCGAGGAGCCAGGTATACAACTAACACGCCCAACTGCCTCCCTAGGCCCCATCTCACGCAGAGAGATTCACACCCGGTTGTCTGAGGGACTGTGGTCTCCTTCGGTTCAAGACCTTCCTTTACGATAATCGCCACCCCCCCACCCCTCCCTAGGGCCCTTGGCTGATGGAAGGCACGGTAACCTGGTGGGCACATGTCCACGAGGGGGATACCCCCTTCGTGGCCCAACCAGGTTTCCGTTATACCCACCAGGTCCGGGTCCCCCTCTGACACAAAGTCACGAATGAGGGGGGCTTTTTGAACCACGGACCTGGCGTTGCATAACATCAGCCTCGGGCCCCGGGTCTGTGATTCCTGCCCACCTAGTCTGCGATGGGAGAGCGGAGAGTTGGAGCACGTGACCGTCTGAATCCAGCGGCCACGGTCTTCCAACCGATGATGACCATTTCGTCTCCCTCCGCCCCTGCCCCTCCCCAAGACCGAATCGATGGAAAAAGCCACCGAGGAAATGACCCCCCCCTCCCCTTCCTCCGTTTCCCTATTTCCGCCCGCCGGCCTCAATTGCTGTCCCCTCCCTGGACTATTTTTCCCCTCCTCCCTGGAACCCCCTAAAATCCGAATTAAAAACCTCCCCAAAAAACCCCTCAACCTGCGCTTCGCCCACCTCTCAGGAATAATCAATCCGTCATCGAGGTGGGCCCGTGTTAGACAGGAGGGCCAGGCCTGCGAGAGGGGAGACTCCCGCAGGCCAAGGAGGTCGCGCCTAGAGTACATGATAAAAGCCCCCGAGGCAGTCCAAGTCCAGGAAGGCAAAAAACACAAGTCCGAAAAGCAGATAAAGTGGCTAAGTGCAAGGATATATTTCAGGATGGGGGGTAAAGTCAGAATCCAGAGTCTTATGGATGGGGAGATCGAATCCAGTCCCATTACAGGCCCCATCCATCTGTCCTTCCGACCAAAAGGGGCTTAGTTCGTATTTAGTGCCGCATGGCTAATTAGTCCATCATGCGGCCTGATGTAAGATACTGCCCTCTAATGGCCCAGATATTATCAGCCAACCTCCTCCAGTCCCGTGCACTCACTCCAAGATGTTACAGATGTTAAAAGCTCTTCCCGGGTCGTCCTCGGCCAGGTCCACCATTCCACAAAGCGGCTGCAGATGTTCCACGCCAGACTGCTCAACCAGCATACATGTTCAAATTTTCTCCTTCTCCTTCTTCCATTTCCACCATCTCCAACTCCTTCCCATCTCCATCTCATCACCATCTCCGTCCATCTCTCTCGATCTCCATCCATCGCTCCTTCCATCTCTCTCATTCTCTCTCCTTCTTTCTCTCTCCTCCTCTCCTTCTCTCTCCTTCTCCATTTCTTTCTTTCTTTCTCCTTCGCCTTCTCCTTCCTTCTCCATTTCCTTCCTCCAACTCCTCCAACAACACCTTCCTTCCAAACCTCCACACCTTCTCTCACCAGCCTTCTCTTCCAGCCTCCCTTATGAGCAGTCCTCGCCAACACAAGCCGATCGGGATTGGGGATATTTCGGGCACAGGCCAGGGTAGGACCGCACGACCTGCCACTGGTCGTGCGGCCCGATGGTAGCTCTCCTGGCCCGGCCCCATCTCGCAGCCGGCCGATCTTCCGCGTCCCGGCTTTGCGGCCTACCTCTCTTCCTTCCGGCCGGGACGGGACGCTCTAGGCCGCAAACAGGCCGAGTCGCCTCTCCCGTCTTCTCTGCTCTCCGTCGTCGCCCGCACGGCTCGCCCTTCAGCTTCGGGCGGCTCGGCGCGACGACGGGCAGTTCGGCTCGTCGGGCCAGCCCTCAGTGATGGTGAGTAGGGGCTGGCGACATCTTCCTGGGGGTGAAACTACCCCCCGGGCTTCTCCCAGCCTCAAAACGCGACCGCCATGTCGCGCATGCGCAGAATTTTGACTACATACCTCCCATGCTCCATACAATTTTCCCCCTCCCAGTTTCCCACAGTAGAATATGTGGCAGGCTTGAGGCCCACTGTAGAAGATGGCTTCCAATCCTGACAAAGGGCTTATTTCTAACAATCTGGAGTTTGCACAAGAATAGATGGGAAATCAGATGACCTCTTGAGATTTTTTTTTTAAAGAAACCAATGATGAATACTTTTTCCCGCTGCATTCTAGGACCAGGAAGACTTGCCCACACAGCAATAGTACAGTACATTGGTCTTGCGGGAAGACTGCTAACCACCTGTATTCTTAGTTCTCCTTTCCTAAATCTGATATTTTACCTAGTCAACATTTCTACAATAGTTGATTTTTATTTTATTTTTTATTTTATTTTAATTAAATTTATATCCCGCCCTTCTCCACGAAGGACCCAGGGTGGTGCAAAGGAATTTAAAAACATACAAAACAATAAAATACAGAATTTAAAAACATATTAAATTACAATCCTATGCTAAAATCCAAATTAAAATCCCCGACGGGAGGTTAGGCTAGGCTGGCTTGCTGAAAGAGATGTGTCTTTAAACACTGGCAGAAGAGGCGGAGGTCCGAGATGGTTACGCAATTCAGGGGGTAGGTTGTTCCAAAGGGCAGGGCCCGCCACAGAGAAGGCTCTTCCCCTGGGTGTCGCCAGTCGGCATTGCCCGGCCGATGGCACCCTGAGAAGGCCCTCTCTGTGGGAGCGGATCGGCCGGAGGAATGTATGGGGCAGGAGATGGTCTTGCATATAACTAGGCCCCGAGCCATGGAGCGCTTTAAAGATGGTCGTCAGAACCTTGAAGCGCACCCGGAAGACCACAGGAAGCCAGTGCAGCTCGCCAGGATCGGTGTTACATGGAAGTAACAATGGTTGATTACAGATTACTCTATCCTTAACTATGACTATAAACTAAATTCAAGTTATGGATGTTATAGTCATAGAAAATAAAAGTGGAGAAAAGCTGACCAATAATAATAATAATAACCATAGTATAGACGGTCCTGTCTCGGAGAGTCAAGGAAACCTTGCCCTGCAGCTGCGATGGTGTGACTGGAAGTTGGGAAGGTGCCTGATTGGGCCATGTGATGGACATGTGGGCGCTGGGCAGGGTCTTGAACTTTCAGTTGGGTGGGGAATACCTGGAAGCTTTCAGATTCTAGTCATGGACTATAGAGAATTCTCCTGCAGTTCCAGAAGCAGACACAGAACCGGTGCTCAATAAATTAAGATAATCTTTGTCTTAATTGTCTTCTCTGGAGATTCTTGGTCCATCAAGTGTCATTGATCACCGGCATGGGCAGATTATATTCCTCCCTCCAAATTCATTTGGATTTGCAACAGAAGCTTTAGCACAGCTTCATAAGCTTACAAGAAGCCTGGGATGTGTTTGACAGAAGTTGTTGCCTTCCGATTGTGACAGCTCCCCCCCACCACTTTAACAACCTTTCTCTGGCAGAAGAGACTGTTCTTAAGAAAATTATGTCTGGGGAATCATCACAGTTGCTTTTTGATTTATCATTGCATACAGAGAAAATAAAAAAGATTGGATTCCACCCTTGAACACTCTTCATTTATTTTATGAATGACTCAGTGCTATGTTTAAAATTCTCCAACAGCATATGAATATGAGAGAGAGAGGGAGAGAGAGGGGAGAGAGGGGGGGAGGTCATTGAAAGAGAGAGAGGGGGGGTTTCATCAAAATGGAGGAACCCTGCTTCTCCCCCCTTGCCCTCCTAAATAATACACCACTCTTTTTGACGGATCAATCTCGCATTTGTACAAAAACAGTTCTCTCCCCTCCCAAATCAACTGAGAGAATCCAATTGAATCAGAAGTGTCTTCCAAATCAATTTAAATCAGCAGTTCAAATTGCATCAATGAATCAAATTGGATTGCAAGCCTACTCATGCATACCAGAAATAGGCTGCATGGGGGATGCTCTCACGTGTGACAGCGATACCCTTCATTTTCATACGGAGAGAAGACACGGAGTGACAAGCTTAGAGAAGGGCTTGGCTGTTGCATTCTTCCAGGGTGCCTTTTCAACTAACCTACAGCTCTGAGATTGCCTGATGATTTCTACCAAAAACATATTGGATGTGAGCCTAGTTTGCTTTTTGAGATGAAAGATCAATCAAGTTGGCTGCGATGAATAATCATTCATTCATTCATTCTTTCATTCATTCATTCATTCATTCATTCTTTCATCCATTCTTTCTTTCATTCATTCATTCTTTCTTTCATTCATTCATTCATTCATTCATATATGAGTATGAATAAATACTCACTTAGCAGTGAGGATTATAGTCTTAAATATAATCCAGCTCTCCCTTGTAATCCAGATTTTAGCTAGTCTATCTAAATACCAGATTCTTGCAGACACAATTTAAAGGGGGAATGGATCCTAACTCCTATTTCTGCTTAGGTGCTTAGATTTCCAGGGAAAGGAATAATTAATAGGAGAGAAAAGGAGGCACAAGTGGCATGAGAAAACTAGATAGGGAATCCATGCCAGTCAAGAAGCTGTTAGACTAGAACTCCATCATCTTTGTATACAGAATACATGGGATGGTGATTTATGAGCACTGGAACCCCAGTGAGAGCAAAGTTCATGTTTTTTCAACATTTAATCTTAAAAAAAAGGGAGAGAAAAGGGAGATTTTGACTGATGAGTAAAGAATGTTATTTGCATGTCTACAGCTGAAGCATCAGTCCTTGGCATCCTAGGTGGCATAAGAAATTTTTGCAAATAGGTTACTCAGTGGGTTGATTCTGCTTAAGGAATCTTGGATTGGACATGGGAAATTGGAATTTGGGAAATTTGAATGGGAAATATTGAATACCAAATGATTATTTTTTTTAAAAAAAAAGATTTGTCAGAATTCCACAATATAAAAACAAAAATTTTCAAGAAAACTAGTGAGGTTTTCATAGCATGGTCAGCCTTAAACCTAGATTAACAAAGCTTTATTTCATGATTAGCCCAAGCAAATAAATTATATGGTGCCCTGGTCACCTAAAATTCTATGATAATGTCCAGCTTTCTGAAAGATACTCAACCACGTATTACCCAACTCCATTTTAACTTGTCCAGCATTTTGTGTGAAACCAGTTGCCTAATTCTCTCTTTAAAAAAAAAAATTTTTTTTATTGTAAATTAGTAACAGAAAAAAGAACATAAATAAGACATTGACAAGACAAAACTACACAGACACAACTGGGAGTAACCCACCTCCTATATGTACACAGTTGCCTAATTCTCAAGCAAACGTAGAAGTCAAGGGACCAGACTGTCCACTAACATAACCATGCACAAATATCAGGTGTACTTGCCACCCAAAGGAAGAGACTCAGCTTGTTATGTCACCTATGAACAGTGATGGGATTCAAATAATTTAACAATCTAATGAGCAGCTGGGTGGGCATAGCTCGATGGTCATGTGACTAGGTGGGTGTGGCCAACTTAACATTGCTCATATTGATGGGCGCTTCACCTTAGCTGTTACAATAGAAGAAGGGTCAACTGGAGAGGCAGTTTCTGTAAGCAGGGCAATAAAGATTAGACTAGAAAGAACACCAGTATGTTTTCTTCCTGCCTTCTTTACAGGATTAGCTCTGTAAAATGGGGGGGGGGGGGAAATGAGATTTCTTCCAATAACCGGTTCTCAAACTGCTTAGAAAGTTAACAACCGGTTCTCCCGAATAGGTGCGAACTGGCTGAATCCCACCATTGTCTATCAACCTTCTTTCTGCTAAATTTATGACACCCATGTTATATTTTGCAGTTTGTAGATTTCTTTATTAATGACTTTTCCAGCATCTGTAACATAAGTAGCTTTTCAAGAACTGCCTCCTTGAACTTCTGTTTGAAGACTTCTGGTTCCAATATTAGCCTGACAGATCCATTGTGATTAAGTAGGCTTCTTCCTGATCCTTCAGAGCATGTCACATCTTTATTCATCCAGATCTTTCCAGACACAATGAGCCACTTTGGGCTTCAAGTGATGACTGCTGTTGTAAACGTCTCCAAGAAATCTAAGTCATCCATTTCTGCCGTGGCAGAAAACTGATGGTGGCATCTTCCTTCTACCGCTTAGAAATAGATTGAGTGACACAGGTGGAGCTGTAAGGTATTACCAAAAGCTGCCCAGCTCACACTAATGAAAAAGCTATTTACCTTCACCATCACTGCCATCTGACATCTGTTTAGTTTATCTTCTTGTTCCTTTCTATTGCTGTGTCCTCTTGTGTCAAGAGTGATCAACGCTTTTTCTGAAATGGGGGTCAGGGAAAAGCCAGCCAGAAATTAATCGCTGTAAGAAAGAAGCAAGTTGCAGCTATCATACAAGCCAGCCACCACAGTATAAGGATGAATAAGATCATTTACAATACAATACAATAGCAGAGTTGGAAGGGACCTTGGAGATCATCTAGCCCAACTCCCTGCCTAGGCAGGAAGCCCTATACCATTTCAGACAAATGGTCATCCAACATCTTCTTGAAGACTTCCAGGGTTGGGGCATTCATAACTTCTGGAGGCAAGCTGTTCCACTGATTAATTGTCCTAACTGTCAGGAAATTTCTCCTCATTTCTAAGTTGCTTTCTCTCCTTGATTAGTTTCCACCCATTGCTTCTTGTTCTGACCTCAGGTGCTTTGGAGAATAGTTTGACACCCTCTTCTTTGTGGCAGCTCCTGAGATATTGGAACACTGTGATCATGTCTCCCCTGGTCCTTCTTTTCATTAAACTACCCAGTCTTGCAACCATTCTTCATATGTTTTAGCCTAACAATCTTTGTTGCTCTTCTCTGCACTCTTTCTAGAGTCTCAGCATCTTTTTTTATGTTTGTCTGTCTGTCTAACTGTCTGTCTCTCTTCTATCTATCTATCTATCTATCTATCTATCTATCTATCTATCTATCTATCTATCTATCTATCTATCTATCTATCTATCTATCTACCTACCTACCTACCTACCTACCTACCTACCTACCTACCTACCTGACAGTAGCCCTGACAGTAGCCCAATTTGTTGACAGAAGCCCAAGAACTCAGGCATCTTGGGAAAAGGAACATTATCCAGCACCTGGCACTGGGAGAAAAGTGCTGGGGGGAACTGGGGTCAGAGTTGTTTGAAGCAAAGCATTTATAGAATACAAGACTGGGTGGGGCAGGACCATTATGTGTACTTCAAATAGGCATCATTTTTTGCCAATTTTGTATTATTTTTTTAATGTCATCAAGAACGAGATATAAAGAGTGGGGGGGCAGAGTTTGGATAGATTAGCGAAGGGAAGGGAATAAGAAATGATACTGAATATATCATAACATAAATTGAGATTTGGAAGAGACACCTACAACAACAGAAAAAGAAAGGGAGAGGAGAGTATGAGAGGAAGAGGGAGGAAAGAAGAAAGAGGTAAGGAGAGGAGGATGGAAAGGAGAGAAGGAGAGAGGGTATGAAGGGGAAAAGGAAGAGTAGGGGAGAGGTAAGGGAAGAAGGAAGGGGAAAGAGAGGAGGAAAGAATTAGGGAAGGGAGCAGTGGTGGGTTTCAAATTTTTTAGAACCTACTCTGTAGGTGTGGCCTATTTTGTGGGCGTGGCTTGGCAGTCATGTGACAGGGTGGGAGTGGCCACCTTTTAAAATGTGGTGAAACTCATTTAACAACGCTCTTGCTTAGCAACCAAAATTTTGGACTCAATTGTGATGATAAATTCTTTCTTTCTTTCTTTCTTTCTTTCTTTCTTTCTTTCTTTCTTTCTTTCCTTTCTTCCTTCCTTTCCTTTCCTTCCCATTGGGTCACTGGCAGCGGCTGGCCAGATTTACTTCCAGGTATGCCTGTGGAATCCCCTCTCACCGGTTCTCTAAATTTCACCAACTGGCTCTCGCGAGTATGTGCGAGCCTCCAGAAACCCACCACTGGAAGGGAGGAAGGGAGAAAAGAAAGGGAAAATAAGGTGATATTAAATCAGGCATATGGGATAGTAAATAAAGCAAAGCAAACTATTACTATTACTATTTATTAAATTTGAATACCGCCCTTCTCCCTTGCGGGACTCAGGGCGGTGAACAGGCATAATAAAACCACAAAACATCAATATACAATATACAAAATACTTTAAAAATCAATTAAATTTAGGGCCTGTTCTAAAACCAGGTAAAATTCTCTGATAAAATTGATTAAAATCGATTAAAAACTACACCAATATAAACTGTATATTATAACCTATTAAATGGAATAACAAATGTATAAAAATGACAAATGTAAAGAAGAATAACAGTTATGCGAATGTATACTTACAATGGTATGCAATGGTAAATAGACTATACCGATTCAGAGAAAATAATGTAAGAGTAAAGGAGAAACATATTAGGGTATTTATTTCAGAGAGAGAGATCTCTACTATGTTTTGTTTTCCTTTTCCTTATGACAAAAATCTTACAAAGTAGGTTGGACTGAAAGGAAATATGGGTGTGAATACCCAGAATCATCTCATGAGCTTCAGGATCAGGACTGGGACCATGAAGTGGGTGTTCTGGATACAACATCTCTTGCAGTGATGAAATTCAAAAAATTTCTCTACAAGTTCTGTGGGCGTGGCTTGGTGGTAATGTGACAGGGTGGGCATGGCTTGGTTGGTCGTACAACCTTGGTAGTCATGTGCCTGGGTGGGTACGGCTTCCCAACTGACTCACACTCAATGGAAAAGCAGCTGGATTTGACACAAAATGTTCACTGCAACAAGCAGGAAACTCACAGAATCACAGAGAGCTCAAAAACCAACTATCACACACAAATAACACAAAAGCTGCACAACTGACTCACATACAATATAAAAGCAGCTGGATTTCACACAAAATGGCCGCTGCAACAAGCAGGAACCTCACAGACAATCTTGCACAGATGATTGTTGCACAGCTGATCCAAAATGCTTAAATGTGATCTGATGTCAGAACTTTTTTTTTTTTTAACTTTTTAAAGCTTTTTTTTTTTACTACTGGTTCGGGCAAACCGGCCCAAACCGTTAGCATTTCACCCCTGATCTCTTGGCTCAAATAAAGACCTACATGACCAGCAGTCTCATGCTTTGCCACACCAGCCAAATGTTTTCTGACAAATGAAACCCACATCTTTAGGAGTTGTTATCCAACATCATCACTAGGAGATGGATCCAAAACAGATCAACTCATTTTGATAAAACAACTTTAACCAAGGAGCTAAACTGGTGCTTCAAGAAGAGAAGTTGCAATCAGCTGAATTGATAATATGGCCCATAGGGCAACCACTTGTTGGTTTTTCCCCCTATGACTGCCCCTACCTTATGGATCATCTTTTCCCTAGTGATCTAGAACAGGGGTCTCCAACCTTTGCAACTTTAAGTCTGAAGGACTTCAGCTCCCAGAATTCTCCAGCCAGCAAAGCTGGCTGGAGAAGTCTGGGAGCTGAAGTCCTTCAGACTTAAAGTTGCAAAGGTTGGAGACCCCTGATCTAGAAGGCCTACAACCTATAGCATTTTATCTAGACACTGGGGAGCAGTGAAGATATCTGGAGTTGGTTGTACGAAATCCTAAGGGAATAATTGAGGCATCCAGTTGTTTTGGTTTTATGATTTTTGCGGTGCTGGGTTTTATGGTTGCTGTGAGTCAACCAATTGTATTTTAGGAGGCACGGCTATATAAATCTTTATTTTTTTTAAATTGCCATTTTTTTCCTATCAGGCTCTTTTGTTTTGGTACCTAAATCAAAAGTGACATACACAGGGGTGGGTTTCAAAAATTTTAACTATCGGTTTGGTGGGCGTGGCTAGATGTGGGGCATGTGACTGAGTGGGTGTGGCCAACTTGACATCACTCATGCACACTCAGTCACATGACCCCCCTCACCAAGTCATGTCCACCGAAACAGTGGCGAAAAGTTTTGATGGGGGGAGGGGGCCCCTCCAGCCTCACCGGAGCTAAGGGAGCGCCTGCAAACTACCCGGTAAGAAAAAAAGGTTTTTGTCCTCCCCAACCCCCAGGAACACTCTGCAGGCGTCAGCAGGGCTGGTGGAAAGGAAAAAAGGCCCTGCTTTTGCAAAAAATGGGCAGAAAATGATCCATTGTTTGCAAACAAATGGGGGCATTTTCCCCTTCCCCCAGCTCTGCTGAAGCCTGCAGAATGCTTCTGGAGTCTGAGGGAAGGGGAAAACACCTCCGTTTTTGTGAAAAATGGCCCATCTATACAATAGTAGAGTTGGAAGGGACCTTGGAGGTCTTCTAGTCCAACCGCCTGCTTAGGCAGGAAACCCTATACCGTTTCAGACAAATGTCTATCCAACATCTTCTTTTGAAGACTTCCAGGGTTGGGGCGTTCACAACTTCTGGAGGCAAGTTGTTCCACTGATTAATTGTCCTAACTGTCAGGAAATTTCTCCTCAGTTCTAAGTTGCTTCTCTCCTTGATTAGTTTCCACCCATTGTTTCTTGTTCTACCCTCAGGTGCCTTGGAGAACAGCTTGACTCCCTCTTCTTTGGGGCAACCCCTGAGATATTGGAATGCTGCTATCATGTCTCCCCTGGTCCTTCTCTTCATCAAACTAGACCTACCCAGTTCCTGCAACCATTCTTCATATGTTTTAGCCTCCAGCCCCCTTATCACATTTGTTGCTCTTCTCTGCACTCTTTCTAGAGTCTAAATGTGGGACCTCTCTGGGACTGGCCCACACACACCATTAAAAAAGGGGGAAAATGCATTTTTTTTCAATGAAGATTGTTCTGCGCATGTGCAGAACAGAAAATAAAGATGGCGGTGCCAAGGATAGAACCCCTATGGTCACATGTCCACCAGAGTTACTACCTATTTGGCCGAACTGTACCGTACCGACAGGAACCCACCTCTGGACATACATACAGAAAAGAACATCCTAGTCCTCATCTTAGGTGTTTGATGATGATGATGTTATCCATTCAATCCAATTCTTGGAGATTCTATGGACCAGATCTCTCCAATTCTTCCAATCTTGCATTACTTTTCTTGAGGTTTTATAATGCTCTGGCAGGGGTCAGCTTTGGTGGTGTCCATCCAGCATGTCCTTTGGTGGCCTGGTTTCCTTTTATGGGTAACTCTTCCAAAGATGGCTCAGATCTCAGCGCTAGAAAAGCTGGCAGACCCCATTAGAATTCTCTAGCCTTGTGGCTGGCACCCGACTGAGAGATTTGATTTTCCACTACAGTTGCTCCTTCAAGCAAAGATGACGTTCAGGATGCATGAATTCAGAGGATAGTTAAATGGAACTCGTAAGATAAGCCTGGGAGAGGTATAAGTAGCAAACAAAACCCTAATAATCAAGCAAGCAACTGCACCCAGCTGGCGAGGAAATCGTGGAAAAGAAAAAGCTAGCCTGCAGAGGGCATTCAGGATTCATTTAGCTGTAAAGCCGGATATTTGTTTGGGTGACAAGCTGTATAAATTCAGCAGCAGCTAATGCCCCACTAATCAGGAATAATCCCCAACCTCTAAAGCATCTGTAAAAGAATGGCGAAGTGAATCGTACAATTCTGACTGATATTGGATCAGCATATTAGTACCTCTAACTCAGCGCTGTCTCCTTGAGAAACGGATGAGAAATTTATTTGTTCATTTAAAACTTTCGATTAGTCTACTCCCAGACCTTTCCAGCCAGTAGGCTCTGTGGATGACATGTCTGTGGAGATTCTCGGTCCTCCAGGTCTTGGTTGTCCCAAAGGTGCTTTCTTCGAGAGGCAACTGGACTTTCTGGTTTTCCTTTGAAGATGTTTAGCTTCTCCTCCAAGAAGCTTCTTCAG
Source organism: Rhabdophis nuchalis (assembly GCA_039707465.1). NCBI lineage: Eukaryota > Metazoa > Chordata > Lepidosauria > Squamata > Natricidae > Rhabdophis > Rhabdophis nuchalis. The sequence goes on along the minus strand of CM077654.1, from coordinate 22,666,303 downwards.
CTCTGACTGGGTGGTGAGGAATGGAAGGATTTATATTCCTTGCAGACAGCTGGTCATTGGCATTCTTTTTGCCAGTTGTTGAGGCCACCTGGAGATTTATCTGTGTCACCAGGGTCACCCGAGCGGTGCAAATGGTTGTAGACTGGAGATAGATTGTGTTGTGACGTAGATGGTCTCTTTGATCCCTCCATTCCCCATCATCTAGTCCAGAGGTGAAGAAGCTTCTTGGATGAGAAGGAAAATGCAAAAAGAAAACCCCAAAAATCCAGTTGCCTCTTGAAAAAGTACCTTTGGAATATCTGTGGATGATAGTGGAGGCTGACATCCAGACATCTTAATACAATACAATAGCAGAGTTGGAAGGGACCTTGTAGGTCTTCTAGTCCAACCCCCTGCGTGGGCAGGAACCTTATACTCTTAAAAGTTTCCACATTTGCAAAGCACTGGCTTAGACACTGGGCTAGAAGTGAGGAAACCAGAATTCTGGTCCTTCCTTAGACAAGGAACTCAGCTGTGTGACCTTGGGCTAAAAAAAACTGATAGCCCTGCCTGTGTCATCATTAGGCATGAAGACTGTCTTGAAGGCATTGTGGGGGAGGGTGGTTTTAGATGAATTGATTTGGAGGAATAGCATTTCTGTTGTAGGAAGTTGGCGCCCTTCTCCTAGAAAAATGAAATATTTTAGAGAATATTAAAAGGACAGAATATTTCCCCTAATAGGGAGGCAGAAACTCATCACCCCCACCTTTCTCAATGGGCCATTAAGGCCCAGGCCAGTCTATTCCACATAACAAAGATCTACCTCCTTCAGGCAGAGCTATAGTAGGAATTACCCAAAGCCCTTTTGTTACATCATCACCCAGCAAAAGTCAACCAAGCTTGGGACTCAAAAGACAACCTACAAAGTTACCCCTGCATGGCCCCATGGGAGTCTGACAACCATTCAGAATACAAGTTCAAATTCAAACCCCAATAGAGGGCGTCAAACCCAGGGACTCTCAGTATCTCTGCCCCTTTTTTTGCCCAGGACCTCAAACCATGTGGTCCTATCCACCATTAAACCATCTTTCCAAGCAGCCTCCATGTTCCCAGTGTCTTTCCCCACTTGGAGAAAGTGGAGAGAAACTGGCTGCCCCTTCTGGTGGTACTTTTGATAAGGAGGTAGATCTTGGTAGTTATGGTAGAAAAAGCACTGACTACGAATTGAAAGTGACCCAAGGGGGTGGAGGAAGAGGTGGAAAGAGGAGGGAGGAGTCTAGAAATCCCAAGATTATCCAATTGGGATACAATACAATACAATACAATAGCAGAGTTGGAAGGGACCTTGCAGGTCTTCTAGTCCAACCCCCTGCGTGGGCAGGAACCTTATACCATTTCAGACAAATGGCTATCTAACATCTTTTTAAAGACTTCCAGGGTTGGGGCATTCACAACTTCTGGAGGCAAGCTGTTCCTGAGGTTAATTGTTCTAACTGTTAGGAAATTTCTCCTCAGTTCTAAGTTGATTCTCTCCTTGATTAGTTTCCACCCATTGCTTCTTGTCCTGCCCCCAGGTGCCTTGGAGAATAGTTTGGCTCCCTCTTCTTTGTGGCACCCTCTGAGATATCGGAACACTGCTATCATGTCTCCCCTGGTCCTTCTCTTCATCAAACTAGACATTATTATTATTATTATTATTATTATTATTATTATTATTATTATTATTATTATTATTATTATTAAAGTTAAACTTAAATCCGGATAGAGCGGATTGCTGAGCAAAATGGGTGAACCAACAGGGGAAGGGCAATTTTGTTCCCAGGTGTGCATGGGCATGAGTGTGGGATAAACATCTTAATGCAAAGTCTTGAATAGATGGGTAAGAGAAGAGAGATGCCACAAATGACTAAAATGAATAGGTAACTCTTTCGAAGTGCCTGTTTTCGGTAAACTCAGTGGTGGGATTAAAAAGATTTTACTAACAGTTCTGTAGCGTGGCTTGGTGGGTGTGATAGGGGAAGAATTTAAAATCCCCATTTCCTCCCCACTCCAGGGGAAGGATACTGCAAAATCCTCATTCCCTCTCCACTCCAGGGAAAGGTTAGTGCAAAATCTCCATTCCCTCCCCACTCCAGGGGAAGGATACTGCAAAATCCTCATTCCCTCTCCACTCCAGGGAAAGGTTAGTGCAAAATCCCCATTCCCACCCCACTCCAGGGAAAGGTTAGTGCAAAATCCCCATTCCCTCCCCACTCCAGGGGAAGGATACTGCAAAATCCTCATTCCCTCTCCACTCCAGGGAAAGGTTAGTGCAAAATCTCCATTCCCTCCCCACTCCAGGGGAAGGATACTGCAAAATCCTCATTCCCTCTCCACTCCAGGGAAAGGTTAGTGCAAAATCCCCATTCCCTCCCCACTCCAGGGAAAGGTTAGTGCAAAATCCCCATTCCCTCCCCACTCCAGGGGAAGGATACTGCAAAATCTCTATTCCCTCCCCACTCCAGGAGAAGGATATGCAAAATCTCCGTTCCCTCCCCACTCCAGGGAAAGGTTAGTGCAAAATCCTCATTCCCTCTCCACTCCAGGGAAAGGTTAGTGCAAAATCCTCATTCCCTCCCCACTCCAGGGAAAGGTTAGTGCAAAATCCCCATTCCCTCTCCACTCCAGGGAAAGGTTAGTGCAAAATCCTCATTCCCTCTCCACTCCAGGGGAAGGTTAGTACAAAATCCCCATTCCCTCCCCACTCCAGGGAAAGGTTAGTGCAAAATTTCCATTCTCTCCCCACTCCAGGGAAAGGTTAGTGCAAAATCCCCATTCTCTCCCCACTCCAGGGGAAGGATACTGCAAAATCCTCATTCCCTCTCCACTCCAGGGAAAGGTTAGTGCAAAATCCCCATTCCCTCCCCACTCCAGGGAAAGGTTAGTGCAAAATCCCCATTCCCTCCCCACTCCAGGGGAAGGATACTGCAAAATCTCTATTCCCTCCCCACTCCAGGAGAAGGATATGCAAAATCTCCGTTCCCTCCCCACTCCAGGGAAAGGTTAGTGCAAAATCCCCATTCCCTCCCCACTCCAGGGGAAGGTTAGTGCAAAATCCCCATTCCCTCCCCCACCTTCCGGATCAGCTGGGACTTGGGAGGCAGATAATAGATGGAGGTGGGGCCACTCAGAGGTGGTATCTGCCAGTTCTCCAAACTACTCAAAATTTCTGCTATCGAAATTTCTCCAGGATTGGTCAGAACCTGCTGAATGCCACCTCTGAGTAAACTGATAACGTTTTAGCTTCTTCAGTTTGTCAAACTGGTGCTTTCAGATTGGCCACCACACCATCAACAGCCCGCAAAAGTTGAATAAACTATCGCTGCCTTTGCAACACCTTACAAGAAATATATTCAAGAGCTTTGAAGCTCTTCTTGAATAAAAACTAGGGAAGAAAATGGAATGTGGCATTAGGTTGTCATTGCTGAAAACAGGGCCCCCGGGGGACATGCACAGCCAACCCTAACTTGGTTTTCACTGGCAGAGGGCTACAGGAGGCCATCGTGGCCAAAAATGGAGCTCAGGAGCCCGTTTCTGCTGGCAAAGTGCTCAGGCTACCACAGGTGCCCCCAACATGAGTAATGTCAAGCTGGCCGCGCCTACCCTGTTCAGGTCCACCCAGGCCCATGAGGTCAAACACAACCTTGTTGCGGCCCTCAATGAAATCGAGTTTGACACCCCTGAATTAGACCATCTCAACAAGTTCTATCATGCTTACCACCTATTCCTCCATTGCAAGTATTGCTAAATCCTGCTACCTTTGTACATACAATAATCTTGCTCTGGTTGTCATATACAAGAACAAAGTTCCGTGACTTTTTCCTCCAATTGTTTCTCCATCTGCTCCAAGAGGTAGACTTTTAGTTGCAATTGTATATTAATTTTTAAAATCCTTTCAATCAATGTATGCATTTGAATCCAACATTTTCTTGACGTTTTCGTGCATCCACCAAGCTTGACAGAATGACCCTCCCTTGTTGTTCGCATAAATTCCAAAATAAATTTGACTGGATACATTACGATCTTTATACGGTCTAAACTATTCCTCTGCTGATGTATGCCATAAAAAGCTTCCGTTTCTCAGTAGCGCTTTGTGCTTTCATCCAAACCAAACAGCAAGCTGCAAAATACAATTTGAAATCAGGTAACTCCAACCCTCCTCTTTCCTTTGCATTTTGTAAAACCTTATATTTAACTCTTTCTTTCCTTTTGCTACACAAATTAGGATATAATATTTTGCCGCTGTTTAAATAGTGTGTGAGTTGTCCAAATGGACATTATCTGAGAATTATTTCATATTTCACAAAAGAGCAAGCTTTCAGATTTTCTGAATGTTTAGCTGACCTAAGAAAGATATTGCCTTAGTTACTATTTTGTTCTCTTATGAGTAAAGGTCACTTTCCTAGAAATAGAGGATTAGTTCTATGAGGATCAAGGTCCTGTTCCTGAAAAGCATCAGGCCTTGCAGAGAAGAAATAAAACTTGTAAAGGTAAAGGTTCCCTTTGCACATATGTGCTAGTCATTCCTGACTCTAGGGGGTGGTGCTCATCTCCATTTCAAAGCCGAAGACCCAGCGCTGTCCGAAGATGTCTCCGTGGTCATGTGGCCGGCATGACTAAACACCGAAGGCCCATGGAGCGCTGTTACCTTCCCACCAAAGGTGGTTCCTATTTTTCTACTTGCATTTTTTACATGCTTTTGAACTGATAGGTTGGCAGAAGCTGGGACAAGTAATGGGAGCTCACTCCATTATGCGGCACCAGGGATTTGAACCACCAAACTGCCAACTTTTCTGATCGACAAGCTCAGCGTCTTAGCCTCTGAGCCACCACATCCCTGGCAAGAGGATTAAAGAAAAACTGAAAATGAGCAGGCTCAATTGACTCCCATCCCCAAATGTGCCATGCCAGAGTTCCTTTTCTCCTTATTCATATAAGAATTCGTCTTTCATCATATTGGATAATGGGGCGAGTGCCTCCTTCACGACCCTTGTTAAGCTGTCGCATCACTGAACCCAAGAAAGCAACACTATTGTGGAGGAAATACACATTTTTCTTTAACTGGAGGAAGAGCGAAGGGGTCAAGGCAGAATTTTCAGATGGCTTATAATCTTGCACATCAAATGCGTGGCCAATAATGAGAAGGGACCCAGTGGAGTTGGAGAGTTTATTCTTGCAGCGCCATTAATGAAATTGCAATCAGGGATGGAGGAGCAGGAGAGATCTACATGAGCAGCATGGCTAATACTTGCTTTGTTAAGACCTTAACAACATGCTAATAGACTCCACTGCTCCTCTTCACATAGTGCTGGGGTTTTTTTTGTTGCTTTGACCTCCATTTTCATTCCTAGTTTTTATTCGAGAAGAGCTCCAAAGCTCTTGAACATATTTCTGATAAAGTGTTGCAAAGGCAGCAACGGTTTCTTCAAGTTGTGAGGGCTGTTGATGGCTGCTGTGGGTGGCCAGTCTGAAGGCCCCAGTTTGACAAACTGGAGAAGCTAAACCATTATCAGTTTACTCAGGTGGTATTCAGCAGGTTGTGACCATTTCTGGAGAAATTTCGATAGCAGAAATTTTGAGTAGTTCGGAGAACTGGCAAATTCCACATTTATTGTCTGCCCCCTGAGTCCCAGCTGTTCAGGAGGTCCTCATTTTACCAATCTTGGAAGGATGGAAGGCTGAGTTAACCTTGAGTCTGTCAGAAAGAAACTCCTGGCTGTTGGCAGAACTAGCCAGCAATACTACATTCTAACTACCATTGCACCATCATGACTCTGGATAGCTTTATTTATTTATTTTATCGAATTTATACCCCGCCCTTCTCCTTGTTAGGACCCAGGGCGGCGCACAGGCATCATTAAAAAACCATTACAAAAACAATACAAACTCTTAAAAGCATATTAAACTAACCTAAAACCCGTGCTAAAACCCTATTAAAACCCTAAAAAATTTAAAATTTATAAATATAGTCAGAAACGGGGGGCTACGCTAGGCCGGCTTGTTGGAATAAGTACGTCTTCAAGCATTGGTGGAAGAGGTGGAGGTCCGAGATGGTACGAAAGTCGGGGGGTAGGTCGTTCCAGAGGGCTGGGCCCGCCACAGAGAAGGCCCTTCCCCTGGGTGTCGCCAACCGGCATTGCCCGGCCGACGGCACCCTGAGAAGGCCCTCTCTGTGGGAGCGGATCGGACGAAGGGATGTATGGGGCAGAAGGCGGTCTCGTATATAACTAGGCCCCGAGCCATGGAACGATTTGAAGATGCTTTAGGCAAGCAGAGGAACAGCATTGCTGCAAATTGCATAGAAATAAGTAAAGTAAAAGACTAATCAATGGACAACCCCCTCATAGGACAGAATTCAATCCAACAGACAAAGTAGGGTTGAGTACCAAACACAAGCTTCAGCACACAAATGTGGGGGGAAATGTAGTTGAAATATTTAGGGGGCATATAGTTGAGAAAGACTGCAGTAAAATATGGAATAGGCTGGGAAAGACTGAAGGGTTGCAGTCAATGAATTTTAGATCTCCTGGAAATCAATAATCACACACCAGAGAGCCAATTTCCTTGGCATTTATGAGAGTGATATGGACAAGACATCGTCTTTTTGGGGGGGAAGATGTGTACAGTACAAGTGTCTTTATTTTGAGACTTCCCCTGATGTGAGCCCAGGAAACATTCTTTACTTCAGATTTATGAAAAGAAATATCTCCCTGTCACTCATTTATGCAATGACAGCAATAAATCTGCAGAGGCTGAAAGGTTCATAAAAGAAGAAGGAAAGGAGCTGCATTTTTTTACTACCTCACTTGAAACATGGTGTGCTTCTAGCCTCCCGTTGCAGTGGGTGCTACGTGCTTCTTCAACTTTCAGAGCTTACTGACCCCCCCACAGGGAATGGCTAAGTGACTTGCACGATCCGCAACTTCTGGTTGTCAGATCTTGGATACAGTCTTGTGACATTCCGTTTAAAAACAAACAATGTGAAAAAAATCACCCTTTAGCTTACACAAACGTTTATGTGACTATTCAGAAATAGATTCCCACAGAATCCAACTGGATTCAATGTGCAGTGTTGGAGCACTTCCAAAAGCATGAAGGCAGCATCTAGTCCAGTGATGGCTAACCTTTTTTGGCTCGCGTGCCAAAAGCAGGGGGAGAGCAGGGGGGTCGTGCATGGGCGTGCCACACTCATAATGCTATGTGCGCGACACCCTGCTTTTGGCGTGCTTTTTTTGCCCTCCCCAGGCTCCAGAGGCTTTCTAGGATCCTGGGGAGAGTGAAAACAGCCTCCCCACCACCTCCAGAGGCTTCAGGAGCTTCCCTGAAGCCTCCAGAGGGTGAAAAATGGTGTCAAAAGAAAGTCTGAATCAGCTGGCCAGCGCACAAATGCGCACTGGACCTGACAGGGCAACGTCTCGCGTACCCTAAGAAATGGTTCCGCGTGCCACCTGTGGCACACATGCCAGAGGTTTGCCATCATGGATCTAGCTGATGTCACAATATTAATACCATGTACTGAAACACCACGTCCTCATTTATATACTGTAGGTTCAGGGAAAACACCCAGATTCCTAGTCTGTTTTAACTCCCACGTGCTGGCCAATCTCAGATAGCCAGAGCCCTTTTTCTAGAATTATAGAGTTGCATGGGTCAGACCTGGAAGCCACCTTTTACCTTTTGGACTTCAGGTCTGCCACATTTTCTACTGTGGGAAAATGCAAGTGTGGGTACTATGTAGCCATAACAACATTCTTTCTCCGAAAGCCAAGGTCATCTGGCCCTGCAGCTGCAATGAGGCGACTGGGAGGCATCTCCAGTTTGGATGATGCCTGATTGGATCATGTGTTGGACATGTGGGTGCTGGACAGGGGCTTGAAGTTTCTTTTGGGTTAACCTGGAAAATTTCAGATTCAGGTTTTCCCAGATGTGCCAACATGGCTTCTCTAATAAATTGGAACTTTGAGGAAACTCAAGACTTGGAGTCTTCTTTCGTTAGGGGTGTTACTTGGCGCCCTGACAGCATGGTGTTGCTGGGGGACTGGAGGTGTGAGCCAAAGGATCTCATTCCAGGTGCATCCAGGTGGTTTGGAGATGTCTCATAATTTGGACGGAACCTGGAAGCCAATTTGGAGATCATGGGCAATCAAGCCATTTCAGCACAAATTCAGAATTTTCCTAATTCCTCTTCTTGTGAAATTTCCCTGTTTTTCCAGTTTTGGGCAAAGTCCATTCTTGCTGCAGTAATAATAAGGATATAGTTCATTTGTGACTATGTAGGAATTCTAGGCTGATCCTTCTTTTCACTCTGCCCCTAGGAAGGACCATTCCTTCCCTGCCTGGGCAGTTTTTTCCAAGGCCTTCAGGGGATTGTGATGTTTTCCAACAATTTCTTAAGGACAGGAATCCTTTTTAAATGAGCCAGTAGGACAACTTCTTATTAAACAAACACCAACAAAAAAAAAACCCACAAACCATAAGCCACGTACTTTAAGGATGAATTTCCCTGGGGTTTTATTGGAGTGTAAGAAGCCAGGAAACGAACGATGGCTGAAAAGTGAAATGCAAAGTGAAGAACAAAATGTAGATACACATTCTTTGGTTGTGTTTCAGAAGATGAACAAGCCAAGCATAGAAGTGAATATTTATTTCTATTTCCAATTCCTTAGTCTTTCCTTTTACATTATGCATTACACTGAGACATCCTCAGCTTTGACAGAACATTTCTCTGATGAAATGACATAAATTCATGCTATTCGTTGCAGATGTCTTCCACAGGGGGCCTTCTTGAATTCAGTAACAAGGAGACCTCTTTAAGGTGAGCAAAAGAAGAATATACCCTAATAAGCAGGGATTAATACCGAGATTAATACCAGATCAACAATCAACCAATAAGTGATATCTCAGTCAAAGGACTGCCACCTTAGACAAATAATAAACAACAATCTTCTTCTCCGGTAATATTGAACTGCAAATTAGGGCATACAAGACTTTTGCTAGACCAATTCTTGAATGCAGCTCATCTGTCTGGAACCCGCACTGAATATCAGACATTAATACAATTGAGCGAGTCCAGAGGTATTTTACGAGAAGAGTCCTCCACTCCATTGCTTGCAACAGAATCCCTTATGCCACCAGGTTTGAAATTTTGGGCTTAGATAAATTAGAACTTAATCATCTTTGATCCAATCTACGCGTAGTACATAAAATTATCTGCTACAATGTCCTACCTGTCAATGACTACTTCAGCTTCAACCACAACAACCCACAAGCACACAATAGATGCAAACTTAGGTAAACTGCTCCAAACTTGATTGCAGAAAATACGACTTCAGCAACAGAGTGGTCAGTGGCTGGAATGCACTACCTGATTCTGTGATTTCTTCCCCCAAACCTCCAAAACTTTAACCTTAGACTGTCTACTGTCGACCTCACCCCATTCCTTAGAGGTCTGTAAGGGGCGTGCATAACCACACCAGTGTGCCTACCATTCCTGTCCTAATATTCCCTTGTATTCATATTCATTTCATGTATTCATAATTGTGTTTACACTTATGTTATCTAATTCAGGGGTCTCCAACCTTTGCAACTTTAAGTCTGAAGGACTTCAGCTCCCAGAATTCTCCAGCCAGCAAAGCTGGCTGGAGAATTCTGGGAGCTGAAGTCCTTCAGACTTAAAGTTGCAAAGGTTGGAGACCCCTGATCTAATTCATGCTTGACGAAATAAATAAAATTAAAAAAATAAATAAAACCTAATCAAGGAGCCAGCAAGAAGAAAACAACAATCCTAATCAACCCTACAGGGCAAGCGACTGCATATAAACAGAGGGAAAAACCTTTCTATCACTGATGATGTTACCTACTTGGGTAATGAAAAGTCTGCCAGAAAACAACCAAGCTGAAAGAACAATGAAAATTCTACAAATGGAGAACGTTCTGCAGCAGATATAATGCACCACCTTATCTCAGACACACAGATGCACCACCTGATCTTAGCCAAAAACAACAACAACAACAACAACAACAACAAGTTGGGATGTTCAAAGTTCAAGAAGAAGAAAAAAACAAGCTGTTATAACTTCAGATTTTCTGAACTTCTTATCGGAATTCACCAAGACAGAATTACAATAACATTTATGAATTCTTTGGGATTTAAAATAGCACAGGTTGGTTCCTGAAACTAGGTTAATGATTAAAACCCATGTCTAGATGTCATGGATATTTTTTTTTAATCCAGGAGAGACTAATAGAAAGATGGTATATTTCAGGAATATATCTGGCTACAGGTAAGGCTTTAGGGGAAATATTGTGTTTTAAGAACAATTTAGAACTTATGCACAGCTTCTAACTTTTTGGCTCCAGCTCACACCAAATCAAGTCATTTTGCATTTTGAAACTGAATTTCTGTGCAACTTCTAATTTTAACATTCTCTGTAATAACCACTGGTAATCTTTCTGGGTCAGCCAAAGGTTGTCACAAACCGTAATCTCAGATAATATGTACTAGAATATGAATTACTTTGGCTGAAAATAGGATTGTGAAAAGACAAAAGTATTCAAGCCAGAATTATCTCTGGATTTCAATTGGACAAGTGGTATTACCACTTAGATAGAGGTGGTAGTAAGAAATCTCTCCAATATGTCATCTCCATTCCAATCTCCCATTGGAAATATTAGGTTTTATTATGATCTGGGATCACATTTATAAGTGGGAGCTTAAGACAAGCGAATGACGCTTCAAAGCAAAGTGCAAACAAAAAAGAAAGAAAAATATATATAATAAAGCAGTAGATTATGTAAAATATGGCATTTCACATTAAAATCACGTGGATCCTCTTGCTATTAGTATCATTTACCTAACCAAATTTGTTTTCTGCTTTTCCTGGAAGTTGTGATTGTTACATACCTGCTATATACCAGCACTAAGAATTAGAATAACAGAGTTGGAAGGGACCTTGAAGGTCTTCTAGTCCAACCCACTGTTTCGGCAGGAAACCCTACACCATTTCAGACAAATGGATACCCAATATCTTCTTTAAAATGTCCAGTGTTGGAGCATTCACAACTTCTGGAGGCAAGTTGTTCCCCTGATTAATTGTTCTAACTGCCAGAAAATTTCTCCTTAGTTCTCTCCTTGATTAGTTTCCATCCATTGTTTCTTGTTCTACCCTCAGGTGCCCTGGAGAATAGCTTGACTTCCTCTTCTTTGTGGCAACCCCTGAGATATTGGAACACTGCTATTGTTGGGGATATCTCCTTTAGGAGACAGAAAGTTGTGGAGCGGAATTTGCAGCAAGAGAAAACGTTGCTAGTAGACACACGAATAGAGTCTCAGACACTGCTAGTAAAAACACGTAGCTTTACTTGTGATGTAAAAATAAACTACTGCTTCACAAGCAGTGATAGTAGATATTGAATCAAATACAGTCTTTAACTCAAAAACAATTGCTTACAGTTGCAATCCATGATTCTTCCTTGTTCTGCAAAGTCAGTCAGTCAGTCAGTCAGAGCAAGCACGCAGAGAGAGAGAGAGCTCCTGGCTTCCTCTTATTGCTGAGTTAATTACAGCAGCTAGTTACATTCAAACATATAACATTGAAAGTAACAGAGACCATTTGTCATCATGGCTTATATATATTGCCAACCCAACACTAGGATTATACTCCTAACAGCTATCATGTCACCTCTAGTCACTATACAAACCCCTATACCAACACTAAAGGAAATGTTTGTAAGCATTAGTATCACCCGAGCAACTTGCAATCCGTCCAACATTAAAAGACAGTCCAACATTAAAAGACAGAGGGTTTCACACAAGAATCATATGGATAAAAACACACACTAAATATATTGACATCCTTTTGATTAACTGGAATAACCTCAGGGAGAATCCAAGTAGCAATACGAAGGGGTGGAAAAAAACAATTGACATCATCTCAATGATGATGGCCAGGGGGGCGTTCCATCAGGTACGCCTGATGTGCCAATTGCGCCCCTTACTGGACCGGGCTGCCCTTCGCACAGTCACTCAAGCACTCGTGACATCCCGACTCGACTGCTGTAATGCTCTCTACATGGGGCTTCCCTTGAGGTGCACTCGAAAGCTACAGCTAGTCCAGAATGCGGCTGCGCAGGTGATTACGGAAGCCTCCAGATACTCCCACATAACACCGCTCCTGCGCGAGCTGCACTGGCTACCTGTGGCCTTTCGGGTGCGCTTCAAGGTTTTGATGACCATCTTTAAAGTGCTCCATGGCTTGGGGCCTAGTTATATGCGAGACCCTCTCCTGCCCCATACATCCCTTCATCTGATCCACTCCCACAGAGAGGGCCTTCTCAGGGTGCCATCAACCGGGCAATGCCGGTTGGCGACACCCAGGTTGGCGACACGCCCGCCTTCTCTGTGGCGGGCCCTGCCCTTTGGAACGACCTACCCCCTGAACTACGTACCATCTCAGACCTCCGCCTCTTCCGCCAGTGTTTTAACAGACCTTTTCCATCAAGCCGGCCTAGTGTAACCTCCCATTGTGACCGCTCTTAGATAGTTTTAATTTGGGGGATTTTATACGATTTTAGCACAGGGTGGGGATTTAATAGTTTTTTAAATTTTGTATTTTGTTATATTTGTTATGTTTTTAAATTTCCTGTGTGCCGCCCTGGGTCCTTTTTGGAGAAGGTGCGGGGTATAAATTTGAATTTAAAAAAAGTCTCTACTTTTCCCAAGGGGAATGTATTCATTTATAGTCTGAGCAGGAAGAAATAAATTAGTTGTATATTTCAACAGATATATTTTTTTTGGTGTAGAATCAAGTGGTCTTTTGGCAGTTCTAAACATTTATATTTTATGGTGAGTGGGGACATAAAATGCACTAACTCTTAAGAATAATCAGGTTTTTAAAGCTGGGTACTCCCTCTTTGCTAATCTTGGCCATAGACTTCTTCCTGAGAATTGCTTCATGATGATGGTTTGATTGTTGGTCATTCATATTCATTACAGTTTCATTCTGTTTGAGTTGAGGGAGGAGGTGACAGGCACCATCTGGGTAGTTAGAGATCTAGTACAAGAGGAGATTAGAGCCAACACAATATTCCAAAGTAACTGCTTGGCAGCCATGCAACCCACCGTACAATAAAGCTACGGTGGAAATAAAAAATATTTCATTGGTAGGAACTCCGATCCAAGAAGTTTCCTCTTGATGACAATTGGAGAAATTGAGGACTTGGTTTCTGAAGGCCATCTTCATCTACATGAAGCTTCCTGGCATTGAAAAATCTTCTTTTGAGATCATTTTCCTGCATGCTGTTACTTTACGAACTCAATTAGCTGACTTCTGGAGACAAGACAGTTTTTGCTAGTTTGTTGTTAAGGGCCTTAAGCTGGAGTGAAATCCAGCAGATTCTGACAGGTTCTGGAGAACCGGTAGCAGAAATTTTGAGTAGTTTGGAGAACCAGCATATGCCACCTTTGGCTAGCCCCAGAGTGGAGTGGGAATGGAGATTTTGCAGTATACTTCCCCTGGAAAAGGGTGGAAATTGAGATTTTGCAGTATCCTTCCCCTGCCAGGCCCACCAAGCTATGCCCACCAAGCCATGCCCACAGAACCGGTAGTTTAAAAAAATGAATGTCACCACTGGCACTAAGTGACTCTTTCCTGCTATCTCCCTTTTGTAAAATGTTCTCCACAGATAGAGGGTTTACATTAGCAGTATAACCCTTTTAGAAAGAAAATGGGTACCCATTTTTATCTGCAACTAGCTTTTTAACACAGTTTTAGGGCCTTGTGTTATTGTGCTACATATGTTATAGAGTCTGACTCACCCAGAGAGATCATAGCCACGGCAGAAGGCAGGCAGCAATGGCAGGCAAGCAGGCAAGATGAGGAATGACTGGGCAGGAAGGGGCAGGTGGGGAGGGGCAGGGACAGCCAATGGTGCAATTTGCTGGTTCTCCGAACTATGCAAAATCATAACAACCGGTTCACCCAAACAGGTCTGAACCAGCTGAATACCACCCCTGGCATTTGTCTATACCTGCAAAGACTTGATTGTTGCATCAGTGCTTTTTGCTGTTGTAACAGTCTATTTAAGCAAAAATTGGATTTGAAGAAGCAGCCTAAAAAGAGCATTGATGCTTTTGAACTTTGGTGGTAGAGAAGACACCTGAGAATATCATGGATAATACATTGATCCTAGAAGAAATCAGTCCAGATTTCTCACTCTAAGGTACAAATGACCAGACTCAAATCATCATATTTTGCACACATTATGCAAAGACCTAGAGCTTATAATACTGGGACCAGAAGATCCTGAAGTAGGTTTATGTGGAATGATTAAGAACTGACATAATGAAATTAATGGAATTGATTCACAATGATACTTAGAGACCCTTCTAAGTAGATCATTCTTGTTTTGCAAGTCAATTGTCCTTGGATGATTCATAATAATAGACCTCTGCCCTATAGTCTGAGCATAATATTCTTTTGTTGTTTGAGCGGATAAACACCTTCATTCAAATTGGGACAACTTCCTCAAGTATACACCCACCTTTCATTTAGAGCATCACAAATAAGGAATCTCTATCTCCAGAGAAAGTGTGTAGTTCTCTGATAAAAGATCTGTTAAAAATAAGGTGTTCATTTCCATCTCCAGCTATTCCATGTAGGACTGTAAAGATTCCTGCTTTACTGATCAGTTGAGACCAGGCATAGACAGCAAAATAGATAAAAGTATTGGCCCACCAGTGTTCTTCCTCTGCAATATGAGAACGAGAACTACAACAAGAACTACAACAGTCAACGAGAACTTACAACAGATGTGAGCTGTGGATTCACCCAGGATCTTGCCTTTTAAGTTCTACCACAAATCACCCAAAACCAATGACACAGTTTTCTACTGTTTTCTTCAGGAAACCAAAGAAAAAAACATCCATTTAAGGGAGGGTGGTTGAATTCTTCCACAATCATTGAAGTCATCCCTGATCATTTGGGTGACTTTGGGATATCATCGTCCCATTCTTCCCATTGGTCACATGAAGTGTTAATACCACTTTATAATGCATCCAGGTTTGGTCGCCATGATGTAAAAAAGATGTGGAGACTCTAGAAAGAGTGCAGAGAAGAGCAACAAAAAGGATTAGGGGACTGGAGGCTAAAACATATGAAGAATGGTTGCAGGAACTGGGTATGTCTAGTTTAATGAAAAGAAGGACTAGGAGAGACATGATAGCAGCCTTCCCAATATCTCAGGCGCTACCCCGAAGAAGAGGGAGTCAAACTATTCTCTAAAGCATCTGAGGGCAGAATAAGAAGCCATAGATGAAAACTAATCAAGGAGTGAAGCAACTTAGAACTAAGGAGAAATTTTCACATAGTTAGAGCAATTAATCAATGGAACAAAGTTGCCTCCAGAAGCTGTGAATGTTCCAACACTGGAAGTTTTTAAGAAGATGTTGGCTATCCATTTGTCTGAAGTGGTGTAGGGTTTCCTGCCTAAGCAGGGGATTGGACTAGAAGACATCCAAGGTCCCTTCCAACTTTGTTATTCCATTCTATTCTCCTGGCTCTACTCATCCAACACTTATGCCTATTATTATTACTAATTAGTAGTCTAATTCTGTAAAAGGCACTTTCTTATATTCCCAACACAGAAAATGTATGTACTGAAATAATTAAGGTATTATAGGAGATGACCAGTCTGAGCTCAAGGGAGGGGTCAAGAGCATCATAAGTCTCAAGTTTCTTCCTGCCCACAAAATCTAAGTCCAGCCTACCTCGAATTCCCTTAATTCTTATCTGCCACCAATTTGCTTTGACTGTTAGTAGTTCAGATCCTTATAGAGAGCATTAGCATACAATAAACATCCATTCATTTGAATCAAGTCCTGATCTCCTGCACTTGACAGGTATAATTAGTGTAAGAAAATGGAGGCTTTGGTTCAAATATGTCTTTTGATCCTAAGATTTGCTGGGTGACATTCTCTCCCTGGCCAGATTACCTGATACTGTATTCAGTTGTTTTATTGTGAAGATAAATTAAGAGGGTACTTGCTATGCCATGGTGCTGGGAGTGTTCCTGAATTCTCAAGAGAAATTCAGTATCTTTATGGACAAAGCAGGAATTTAGAAAACAAGATGAATTAAAACTTTGTGTTGCTCTGATTCCACTGGATAAAACTCTCTCTCCAAATCATGACTAGTTTCTCACCTCAGTTATAACTTTAAAAAATAAACCTGTGCAAGGTTGCTCTGTAAAAAGCAAATCTTTACTGGCTCAGGTGTTTTTCTTAAATGAAATGTGAAGAACCGTTTCATCTTCTCTCTGCCTCTGACCACCAGCCACTCCTCCCACCTATCCACCCACTCCTAGTTTTCTGGATGTGTTTCTACCTTTACTTTTTAGATGCAGGAAGAGGAGCAGGAGGGGGGAGCAAAAGGACAGAGATATTTTTATTAACCAGTTTGAATCAGTTTGGTGACAGCACTGAAAATCATATCAGCTTAGCATCTACCTTCAAATATTTCTCGAAATTATAGTTGTCGTAATAAAAATCTACCGCTTACTGTACCTACTTTATTACCTTCTCTTTTGTGGCCAAAGTGACATTACTACGATTCCCATCTGCCTCCTTTATGTTTTTCAGTTTGCTTCCCATTTTTATTGTGGAGAAAAGATTCTGATTAGAGATAGGAAAGTTTATGAAAGCAAAAAGTACAGCTTAGTCACATAGGGAAGGTTGAATGATCAAAACCTTAAGCAAATTCTCACTGGAGAAAGAAAATCATAAAAGATTTCCTCGTCTATATTATATAGATAGCAATTTCAAGCAAACTTGGTACACAGATGATCTACCCTCTGGAAACAAATACTGGAGGGAGGGAGACACCCCTGGTGTGTGTATGTGTGCGTTCCAGCATAACTCTGAAATGCCTGGCCTGTTAAGGAGAGCAAGTGCAGTCTTGTTAGAGCAGCAATTGTTTGTGATGTCAGTTTCTTCACAGCTTCTAAAGCCATCTGTGATATCTGCCCTCCAGTAGACCAATGGGGACGTGCCTGACAGATTTGGGGCAAAGTGCCAGGATCATACACAGGGTGGGAAAGAGGAGCACATAGGAGGGGGAAGGGAGGGGGAAGGGATGATGGGCATGGTAGTAGGGAGCAGAAAGGACATCTCAATGGATCCCTGTTAAACAAATGCTTCAACGTCTATAAATACCCGGGCAACGTTGGGTTATCAGCTAGTTTTGTAATAAAACTAGATAACCCAAGTCCCCTTGAGTTATTGTTTTGGAAGATATTTCCATACTACATTCCTCAATGCCATCAACAATGGCAGAGCTTCTAATGTACTTGAAAAGTTTTTAAAAATTGAGGAACATATTCAGAAATGGGTCTGCCTTGAAAGTAACCCATGTTGAATTGTATACCATGGTTAAAAATCAACAGTTGATCACAGAAAATTACATTATAAAATTTTGTATTATGTCATAAATGGCTATATGATTTATGTTGTAAAATGTTGTATACAATTTGCCAGATTTTCATGGGAGTCATGGTCCCAGATTTTGGGTGCATTGTGTAGGTCAGCTTGTTTGAACTTGATCAAAGAAAATTTGCCCTATAATGCACCATCAAGTTAAAGGTTACAGCCACGAGAGTTTGAGCAATAGATTTGCAACAACATTTGAGTTTTGTAGGATGAGAAAAAAAACCTAATGCAGAAACAGCTGGGAAACAGGACAATCGTTTTTTAATCTGTCAAGTTGTCTCAGCAAAGGAGAATTACGTAACGAAACAAATCTTTTTTTTAAAAAAAACTCCATCTAAAAGAGCATTGATTTTGTAAAACTGAGGGGAAAAAATCTTGGCTTGATTGCCTTGTATCAAGGAGGAGAAATCAGGAGATTCAGGTCATTCAAATGAGTATAAAGATCTATTGCAAGCTTAAGCTCTCTACAAAAATCTGAGCTACTAACAGTCAAAGGAAATGAGTGCGAATTAAGAAGGCATTCAAGGTGGGATGGACTTAGATCCCTTGTGGCCACACAGGGACTCATACCTTATGGCACATTTGACCCCACCCTCAGGCTCAGCCTAGTCATCTCCCGCATCTTGATTGAGTAAGTTGGATCTACACTTTGCACAACAATGATATCATGCGTCTGTGTTACCAGACACTGTGATATATAAACTGTAAGGATTGCCTCTCCTTCTAGCTTAAGAAAGTAAAGACTCTTGAAGTATTTCAAAAGGAAGCTTTTACTAAGTAGAAGTGAAAACAATAAGTTCAAAGCCATGCCTGAATCCCCTTAGGCAAGGCAAGTAGAATTAAAACAGTAGAGACCCTTCCCATTAGTCAGAATAAAGATTTTAGCCAATACACAAGTGCGAAGATGGTTCCTTTACCAACTGCTCTGCGAACTGAATAAACATGCATTCCTATGGCTATCTTCCATTAGACATTAAAGTGAAACATCCCACATGGCCAACATTCCCCAAAAGGTGAGGGGATCTTAAAGCCTTTCAGCACCAGGAAACCAGTTGTAAAATCTCAGTTGCCACAGGCGCTGCTAATAAATGGACTCCAAGCCCCACCCCTCTCCTTCCAATTGAATGGCAGTATCACTTTTAGGGATCTGACATATAAACCATGGTTTAGGGATTCTTACCTTGTGCAGCCCAGGCTAATTGTGATTTATCTGTGGTTAAGTAGACCTTCACTTACTGACATATGTGCATTCATTGGAACCTCTTTAGTAAGGTGAACGTAGCATCTTTTCAGTCAGTTTTGCAATGGAAGTAGTGCCTACCAACGGTCTTTAAGGGACGATGTCTTTTGATTTCTGACAGGAGGGGAGGGGGAAATTCACTGCTCGCTTATCATTTTCTATAGAATTGCGATTTTGCAGACTAATCCAGCAGGGCGTTGGAATTATTGTGAGTTAAATAGATGGAGGACCTGCTATCTCTGAGGATTGATTCTTTACTGCCAAACAAATAAGCAAAATAAATTAAGTTACTCCACTTAGGCACTGATGAATAAGGGGAGGCAAACTGCATTCCGGTATAGTCACTTCAAGAACCTTAATCTTGCCAAAATCTCTTTAAGCCTCACCTAGCTGAAACAATTCCCTTCCCCCACAAATCTCCCAATATTGTGGTATTCTCTAAGACAGGGGTCCCAACCTTTGCAACTTTAAGTCTGAAGGACTTCAGCTCCCAGATTTGTCTGGGAGCTGAAGTCCTTCAGACTTAAAGTTGCAAAGGTTGGAGACCCCTGCTCTAAGAGAATGAAATAATGTTTAATGCAGCCTTCCAAACTATACATAGATCCATTTTATTGAAAACCTTACAAACCTAGTGGGCTTTTTCCCCCATAAGGGATTGTTCATGCAGAATGAAGCTCTTTTTTTTTTTGCCTGACCTTATGAAACTAATTATTTTATATTCCCTAACTGAAATGTATAATTCAGTGTAATTGGCAGCTGCAGTCTCACAGCACCAATAACTGCAGCCGTCATTGTTTCTTCCAGCACAACCACAGCAGGAGAAGGGAAGAAAGCAAACTCCCCTTCTCCAGGCTTAATGGCAAGAGTTAAAATAAATCAAGGCAGACCTAACAATGGGCTTAGCAATAAATAATCCTTTCCCTTTTTCAAATTGTTTAAGTCTGGTTGGAGTTCAGCAAAGCAGAAGATGAAGACTTTTTCGTCCTAAGGGAAAGAAAAGTGTCCAGCCGCGAGTATAATTTACCACTTAAGAGAAAAGGCATTGCAATCAGGCGGGGGGAAAGGAGAGAAGGAAATATGGGGACTTGCTACAGAAGAGCAAAGGTTCTCACAACGGTGGCTAGTCGGAAGGTCACCAGAAGGTTTTGAAGGTGCTTTTCTTCTCTGCTGATGGGGCAAAAAACTTATAAAATGTATGAAGAACAGGGGCGAAATCCAGCAGGTTTTGACAGGTTCTGGAGAACCGGTAGTGGAAATTTTGAGTAGTTCGGAGAATGGGCAAATGCCACCTCTGGCTGGTCCCAGAGTGGGGTGGGAATGGGGATTTTGCAGTATCCTTCTCCTGGAGTGAGGAGGGAATGGAGATTTTGCAGTATCCTTCCCCCTGGATTGAGGTGGGAATGGAGATTTTGCAGTATCCTTCCCCTGCAGTGGGGAGGAAATGGAGATTTTGCAGTATCCTTCCCCTGGAGTGGGGTGGGAATGGGGATTTTGCAGTATCCTTCCCCTGGAGTGAGGAGGGAATGGAGATTTTGCAGTATCCTTCCCCCTGGATTGAGGTGGGAATAGAGATTTTGCAGTATCCTTCCCCTGCAGTGGGGAGGAAATGGAGATTTTGCAGTATCCTTCCCCTGGAGTGGGGAGGGAATGGGGATTTTGCAGTATCCTTCCCCTGGAGTTGGGTGGGAATGGAGATTTTGCAGTATCCTTCCCCCTGGAGTGGGGAGGAAATGGAGATTTTGCAGTATCCTTCCCCTGGAGTGGGGAGGGAATGGGAATTTTGCAGTATCCTTCCCCTGGAGTTGGGTGGGAATGGGGATTTTGCAGTATCCTTCCCCTGCAGTGGGGAGGAAATGGAGATTTTGCAGTATCCTTCCCCTGGAGTGGGGTGGGAATGGGGATTTTGCAGTATCCTTCCCCTGGAGTGAGGAGGGAATGGAGATTTTGCAGTATCCTTCCCCCTGGATTGAGGTGGGAATAGAGATTTTGCAGTATCCTTCCCCTGCAGTGGGGAGGAAATGGAGATTTTGCAGTATCCTTCCCCTGGAGTGGGGAGGGAATGGGGATTTTGCAGTATCCTTCCCCTGGAGTTGGGTGGGAATGGAGATTTTGCAGTATCCTTCCCCCTGGAGTGGGGAGGAAATGGAGATTTTGCAGTATCCTTCCCCTGGAGTGGGGAGGGAATGGGAATTTTGCAGTATCCTTCCCCTGGAGTTGGGTGGGAATGGGGATTTTGCAGTATCCTTCCCCTGCAGTGGGGAGGAAATGGAGATTTTGCAGTATCCTTCCCCTGGAGTGGGGTGGGAATGGGGATTTTGCAGTATCCTTCCCCTGGAGTGAGGAGGGAATGGAGATTTTGCAGTATCCTTCCCCCTGGATTGAGGTGGGAATAGAGATTTTGCAGTATCCTTCCCCTGCAGTGGGGAGGAAATGGAGATTTTGCAATATCCTTCCCCTGGAGTGGGGAGGGAATGGGGATTTTGCAGTATCCTTCCCCTGGAGTTGGGTGGGAATGGAGATTTTGCAGTATCCTTCCCCCTGCAGTGGGGAGGAAATGGAGATTTTGCAGTATCCTTCCCCTGGAGTGGGGAGGGAATGGGGATTTTGCAGTATCCTTCCCCTGGAGTTGGGTGGGAATGGAGATTTTGCAGTATCCTTCCCCCTGGAGTGGGGAGGAAATGGAGATTTTGCAGTATCCTTCCCCTGGAGTGGGGAGGAAATGGAGATTTTGCAGTATCCTTCCCCTGGAGTTGGGTGGGAATGGGGATTTTGCAGTATCCTTCCCCTGGAGTGGGGAGGAAATGGAGATTTTGCAGTATCCTTCCCCTGGAGTGAGGAGGGAATGGAGATTTTGCAATATCCTTCCCCTGCCATGTCCACCAAGCTGGTAGTAAAAACAAATTGAATTTCCCCACTGATGAAGATCTATCACAGATCAGAATCAGAACTCTGTCTGTCTTGACCAAGGAAGACAGGTACAGATACCAAGGAAAGGCAAAGCTGGCTGGTGAAAGGATTTCAAAGGGGTTTCATAATTTATTTCTCTGGGCATTTGGAAAAAGAGAAATAAGGTCACAGAAATGCTATGCCTACTACCCACATCTAGATCCCAGGGGCATAGATATATCCAGGGGTGGGATCCTACTGGTTTAACAACCAGTTTGCTGAGCATGCGCCACTGGTCCAAACTAGTAAAATCTCACTCCTGAATCTATCCGTAAATACTTCACATAATGGAGTGGAAAGGAATGGAATGGAATAGAAATAGAAATAGGAACAAGAATAGAATGGAATAGGAATAGGATTCGAGTCGAGTCGAATAGAGTAGGATAGAATTGGAATTGGAATGGAATGGAATGGAATAGAATAGAGTTGGAAGGGACCTTGGAGGTCTTCTAGTCCAATCCTCTTGCTCAGGCAGGAAACCTTATACCATTTCAGACAAATGGTTATCTGAAGATGTGTGATAAACTGAGATAAACTTTTCAGTGAAATCAACAAAGAAATGCATACAATCATTCTGAACCTATGTTCTCAAAGGGATGGATGAAGACATCCGACATGTGGACTTCAACTCTCAGAATTCCTCCAGCCAGTGTGCTGGTTGGGGAATTCTGGGAGTTGAAGTCCACTTATCTTCAAGTGGCCAAGGTTGAGAAACAGTGCTCCAGAGCATCCATAGCAGATTCTCAACATTTCAGGTGTCTCCCATTGCTGCAAATGGTGAAGAATCCCAAAGTTATACTAAGTAGTGGAACTCCTATACCTTTCTCTTCCCTCGGTCAAATGTTGCAGTGTTCTAAAAATCAATCAGATGATTAAAAGAGTGGAAATGAAGTCTGCATTGGCATCCTTCAGTCTCAAAAGACTATGTTATCATGCTCTGGAAAGACATGAAGCAGGAATGTCTTCTCCAGAGCACGAGACCTGCGTATATTAATATGGAGGATAGACTGTTATCCAAGCAGCAGATCCTCCCTCTCCACGTCACTGAAATAGTCCAATGGAACAGCAGAGCCAATACGATTGGTTCCAGCTGTGTCACAGGAGTCAGCAGAGCGTGGTTGTACACAGTCCTGAACTGCTTCCGGGACTCCGGCTCCAGACTTTGCCTCAAGGTTGACTTCTGAAGCCTTTTCCAGTAGTGGATGCAGCCACAAGGCAGGGGAGCTTTGTAATCAGAGTTTCCCTTCTCCTAGAAGTTGGCTCTGCTGCTTGATCTGCCGTTGGGGCATAGAGCCCTCTTCCACCTGCCAAACCGTTGACCGTCTTCTCCTGTAACCCTGGAATGGGGCCCTTACGAGGTGCTACCAGCTGGACAAAGGTTTTTAAGGAGGTGTTACTCCTCCATCACATGAAGTGGAAGTGTGAAAAATGGGCAGGTCAATTAAATAAAGGTCAACTAGCTAGAACAAAAATTCTGATACACAGCCAAGTGGTTTGGGTACCCCAATCTGCATTCAACCTTTCCAAAATAATCCTCTGGACATCTGCCTCCAGGACCCTGTTTCTGTGACATCTTTTAGGAGGCCCTCTGCATTGACCTCATCCCTGCCGCTCTCCCCATTTCTGATTCGCCAGGTGAAGCCCTCTTCCAGCCTCGTTACTGTGATTTGATCTACAGCTTCAATTAACTCTCCAGAGAAGGTGGTTAAGTTGATCACGTGCCTTCCTCTTCCCTGAAGTTACTCAAAGCGAATACACGTCAGACCTCAAGGCTGCCAGAGCTGTATTTCATTGAAAACCTCAGTTCACAGTTGGGTTTGTTAGCCGTGCCAGAGAATGGCCCAGCAGCCTCTGCATGGTTGGGGTGAGGGGGAACGGCATGCCTGAATAAGCCCGTATTTAAATAATTGCAGCACAACTGATGGGGAATCTGAAAGCGTTCATTACCGTTCATTTGTTTGCTAGCTGGAGCCTTTTTGGATTAATTTGATCTCTTCCTCTAGTGGGTGGTTTGTGCTGGAAAAGAAGGGCAATGTTTTGTTGGAAATGCTGGTTTCTGCTCTTTGACCTCCCATTTAGAGCAGGGGACTTTGCTGGCTGGAGAATTCTGGGAGCTGAAGTCCTTCAGACTTAAAGTTGCAAAGGTTGGAGACCCCTGATTTAGAGGACTCACCTACTCCTTTGAGAACATTGGCTCAGAAAGATTCTATGCATTTCTTTGTTGATTTCACGGAAGAGTTTATTGTTTACCGCAACGGTTACCCCCTACTTTTTGTCACTTCAAGTTAATTATTGGTTTCTGGCAACTGTCTGGTCAACTTCCTGCAGTTTCCTTGGCAAGAGTTCAGAATTGTTTTGCTGTTGCGTCCTTCTTGGGGCTGAAAGAAAGGGACTGTCGGGAGCTGACTCAGCTGGCTTTTGTGACTAAATCAGAACTAGAATTCACATTCTCTCTCCCCCTTTCTAGCTTGGGGCCTTTTCCACTACCCACAGAAACCTCTTTGTATTTCTTCCAACATTTCTTTCTAACAGAAGATAAATCCTGGGATTTTTCTTCTTCTTCTGGGTATAACCTTCTTGTATTTAGTGTTCAGTGATTTCTTTTCTTCTAGAGTGATTTGTAAAAATAATCCAGACCAGGGGTGGGTTCTGGCAGGCACTACTGCTGGTTCGTTCATGTGCATGCTTGCGCAGTACAATTAAAATTGCTCTGCGCATGCGCAGAACTGAAAAACAAGATGGTGACGCCTATGGTGACGCCCAGAGAACTGGTTCAGGGGGTTGGCAGGTCTGGGTCACTGCCAGTTCCAGCGCCCCAGATTGTCAAACCATTACCAGTTTGGCTGAATCAGGCCCAACTGGTAGGAACCCACCACTGATCCAGACCTACCAATTTAGTTCCCAAAGTTCATTTGGTTCTTCTCCAATACACCCACCATCTTCATTTGGAGATGGCTTCATCAGTCCCACTTTCATACCAAAGGCATAAAATGGTGTTGCCCTCCTTGCCACCAGACGATCCTTCTTCCCTTAGTTGGACCTACCTAGCAAATATATTGATTTCCAAGCAGATCTTGCTTTCTCCATCCAGCCGGTTTCCCGTCCTCCATTTTATTCCCTTCATAATGGGAGAACAAATGCAAGATTTCTGCAATCCAGCTGTTTGGATTTCCTTTACTAGCTGGAATCAGAGACATTCAAGATACCCTACACTCGGGTTGGCGAATCTATGGCACATGTACCACAGGTGGCACACAAAGCCATTTGTCAGGGCAGGCAAGGCATTGCCCTGTCAGCTGGCCAGCATGCATATGCGTGCTGGCCAGCTGAGTTCAGCCTTTTTTAAAGCCATTTTTGGCCCTCTCCAGGCTCCAGAGGCTTTATAGGAGCTTGGGGAGGGCGAAAAGAGCCTCCCCCACCCCCCTGGATGCCCTTTGGAGGCTTCATGAGCTTCCCTGGAGCCTCTGGATTGCAAAAAACCAGCCTCAGGGCAAACCGGAAGTTTGGGAACGAACTTCCTGTTTGCTCATAGGGTCGTTTTAAGCTCTCCGGGGGCTTCAGTGACCTTCAAGAGGCTTCCCTGAAGCCTCCAGAGGACTAAAAAGAGCCCTACGAGCAAACTGGAAGTCACTGAAGCCTCCGGAGGGCCTCTGGGGGGAGGGGGGGAGAGGGAGGCTATTTTCACCCTCCCCAGGCTCCTATAAAGTCTCTGGAGCCTGGGGAGGGCGAAAAAAGCATGCAAAAAATGGGGGGGTGCACCTGCCATGCGCACATGCACACTGGGGCGAGTCACGCATTGCAATATGGGTGTGGCATGCCCACGCCCGACCCCCCCCCCCTGCGCTCCCCTCCTTATGGCAAGCAAGCCAAAAAAGGTTCACCATCGCTGCCCTACACCTTCTCAGTGCTGGAGAAACGTGTCATGCTGAGAAAACAGTCCTGTGGATGCGAACACGTTCACCCAGGGGGCACTTCTGACAGCCTGTCCCAACAGACCCCATAAGCCTGTCTCCTCCATGGCGACATGATATATGAAGAGGTTGTTCTCCACTCCTGTCCCTCACTGCTTAATCTGATCCAGGTTTTCTACCGATTCGTCTCTCAGGTGGGATCCACAGTGACAGATCCAACGGAGCGGCACTTCTGAATAGACTTTAAAAAAGGAATTCGCCTTTGGGAGATGAAAAATGCTGCCTTGTCTCCAAAGCCAAGATTAAAAGGAAGTGACAGTTTAGCAAAATAATAATGATGACGATAGTAGGGGTGATGATGAATATAATATAGAATGAATCACATTTTGTATTCACATAATACATACGATGGCCTATCAATCTATAATGAATGTATATATATAATGAATTGTTATAATGACTACTATCATAATGAAAAGTAGCTGAAAATGAGCAGGTTAAAATATGATGGGATTTCTGAATAGAAACGGATCGAGTCTTGGCTTGACACACCAGATTTAGCTGTGGTTTAAAAAAGAATTGATGTGGCACTGTGAGGAAATAGTAGAACAGAAGACAGAGAATTGGAGAAGATCACAAAGTATTCAATTGTGAAAAAAGTAAGGTTCTACATATAGGCAAGAAAAACAAAATGCACAAGTACAGTATAGGTGGTACCTTGCTCAATAGTAGCAACTGTGAGAGGGATCTAGGAATCTTAGTGGACAACCATTTAAATATGAGCCAGCAGTGTGCAGCAGCTGCCAAAAAAGCCAACACAGTTCTAGGCTGCATAAACAGAGGGATAAAATCTAGATCACGTGAAGTGTTAATGCCACTGTATAGTGCCTTGGTAAGGCCACACTTGGAATACTGCATACAGTTTTGGTCGCCACGATGTAGAAAAGACATGGAGACTCTGGAAAGAGTGCAGAGAAGAGCAACCAAGATGATTAGGAGACTGGAGACTAAAACATATGAAGAACGGTTGCAGGAGCTGGGTATGTCTAGTTTGATGAAGAGAAGGACCAGGGGAGACATGATAGCAGTGTTCCGATATCTCAGAGGGTTCCACAAAGAAGAGGGAGCCAAACTATTCTCCAAGGCACCTGGGGGCAGGACAAGAAGCAATGGGTGGAAACTAATCAAGGAGAGAAGCAACTTGGAACTAAGAAGAAATTTCCTGACAGTTAGAACAATTAACCTCTGGAACAGCTTGCCTCCAGAAGTTGTGAATGCCCCAACCCTGGAAGTCTTTAAAAAGATGTTAGATAGCCATTTGTCTGAAATGGTATATAGGGCTCCTGCCCACGCAGGGGGTTGGACTAGAAGACCTACAAGGTCCCTTCCAACTCTGCTATTGTATTATTGTATTGTATCAACATCTGAAAATCGAAGTTGAAAGATTATGGCATAAACAGGCTGAGGTGGTCCAAAATATCTTGGATGGCTCTTGGAAAATCCATACATCGACAAAATTCCCATCTGTTAATTACAAAAACCTACATTGCTTGGATATGCACATATATTTCACAGCTACATTACAACATTTTGGGAAAAGCTCAATGTGTACGAAGGCCAACACCAGCTAAAAGACCTGGCAACTGTGATTTCATATTGTTGTGTGCATAATAATAATGATGTAGGGAAGAGTTTGGGGTTGGAACTTTTTGAAATCATCGTCAGTGAGAAGCAAAACATTTGACGGTTGTATTCCTTTCATTCTTATCTGGAGGCAACCTAAAACAAAATGAGACTTTCCGGCCTTGTCAGGCTTATAACCATCCAATTTCTTGTGCTTTCTTTCTCATTAACCTAAACATTTGTCGCTATCAATTTTGGTCGGGTTTTTCCAAATGAATGGTCAATATTTTCCTATCAAAAGTGCCTCATTCAATATGCAAGAAAGGAAACACCCCCACCCACCCACCCACGCACACACTACAATTAGCTGAAGAAAAGGTACTTTGACTGGATATGAAATGAAAACAGCCAAAGTGAAGGAAGATCTGAGGCAAAAAAAGCGCAAGCTTGTATATATCAAAAGTTACCCAAATCCCTCCCCCCAATCACCCCAGCCCCAATGTCCAATCTCCAACACCCTTGGGGGGGTGTCATGTGGGGTGCATCTTCGAGTGGCTTCATTCAGTTGGTATGCAGAGATGGTTGGCCTTGACCAAACCCAAACATGGACCTTCAGCATGCGCAGAAGATGGTGAGAAGAAAACTCCCTTTTTTGAGATGCCTCCACCAGCACGATTCCCCTCCCAAATACCATGAGCCCCCTCCCTCCCCGTTACTATGGCAGCCGATAGCAAGCAAGCGATATAGAGGCTGACATTAAACTCCTGAAATTATCAATTTCAAGTCA
The DNA here is from genome assembly GCA_039707465.1 of Rhabdophis nuchalis. NCBI lineage: Eukaryota > Metazoa > Chordata > Lepidosauria > Squamata > Natricidae > Rhabdophis > Rhabdophis nuchalis. Next base: position 22,638,296 of record CM077654.1, on the reverse strand, counting down.
AAGGTTGTTGTGACCTGAGGCCATTAATTCTGAAAACCAACCAACAGACAAAAAAGAAAAGGAAATCAGAGCACTTATACACCCATATATCTAAACATTAAGATTAAAGGTAATTAAAATGTGATGAAGTCATCTACTGCATTCTAAAAGCTCAATAGAAAAATGGATGACATTGACAGATTGTGCAACATGTAGTAGAATGATCAAAAGCACCAGGCTAAATGGCAGGAGACCATGAGCTCCTGCCTTCAGCATGGAAACCACCTGTATGACTTTGGGCCAGTCTCCCTCTCTCAGCCCCAGGAAGGCAGCAATGGCAAAACAATTCTCAGTTCTTGCCACGGAAACTGAAGGGAGTCATCCATCTTGTCACCAGGAGTCATGACTGACTTGAAGGCATAAAATGAAATATAAATAATTCTGGCTGCCTGAAAGAAAAAAACTACATTTAAATCTGTCTGGTCTGCAGCCGTTGTTAAAGAAGGAAAAAAATTAACTTGTGCCATAAATCTGAATAAAATTGACAGTGTGCTAAGTAGAACATGAGTGATTATTTCAGTGTCCTCCTTGCCACAGGAGCACATGATACGTTGGCATTGTAACCTATCTGTCCAGCAATTACACAGATGGATTAATATGAGTCCTTGTAAAAAACCAAAGAACAATTGAGTTATCACAGTTGCCTTTTCCAACAGCTCTCTTGTTTAGAAATCTCTAGTGGTACGTGGAAATGACCAGGGGAGTCAGGAGAGGTGGTTTCCTGCCAGTTCTAAGCTCTTCTAGAGAAGAGGTTCCACAAATCTACAGTGCCATTTAGAACTGGTTCCAGCTCCCTCCCGTCCGCACATCATCAAGAGGAAGAGCGAGAGGAGGAATTCTGGGAGTTGAAGTCCACAAGTCTTAAAGCTGTCAAGTTTGAACAGCCCTGAGGGTTTTTTTTTCTTTAAAGGCTTAGGGGTACAAGGGTCTTGACAACCAATTTCATTGTAATTTTTACAATGACAATAAAGATTATTATTATTATTATTATTATTATTATTATTATTATTATTATTATTATTATTATTATTATTATTATTATTATTATTATTATTATTATTATTATTATTATTAAAGACTTGCATGCTTCAAATGCCAGAGTTCCTGAGCCAACATTTTGGTTGCTAAGCAAGGGCATTGTTAAGTGAGTTTCCCCACATTTTACAAGTTGGCCACACTCACCCGGTCACATGGTCAGCAAGCCACTCCCACAAAGCAGGCCACACCTACAGAAGAGGTTCTAAAAAAATTGAAAGTCACCAAAGCCTAGCAGTGATGTGAGAAATGAAATTTGAGTCTGAAGGATGGATGGAGATGGAGAAACCGTCTCAGATTGGACCCTTTCTAGTTTTGGTGGAGAGTAGACGAATGGGATGAGCGATGCTTTTGAACTTGCAAGATTGATATTAGCCAGAAGTGGACAACTATGGCTTCTTTATGACCTATGGACTTCAACTCCCAGAATTCCCGAGTCAGTTGTGCTCAGGAACTTGAAGTCCACAGGTCGTAAAGGGGCCATAGTTGCCTTCTCCTGGTGTTAGCTTTTTGAGGTAGCCAGGCAAGAAAAATGACAATAAATATTAGCTCTGTCTCTATTATAAGATTACATTAACAGGATCTTGTAGGGCTCAAACTATTCCTCCCATTTTTAATCTATCTGAACTGCCCACTCCAGGGGTGTGTTCCAGCTAGCTTTACTACTGGTTCGCTTGTACATGCATACTGGATGCATGCTGTATGCGTGCTGTGCATGCATGCACAGTTCAATTAAACTTGTTCTGTGCATGCGCAGAACTGAAAAACAAGATGGCGGCACCAACAGCACTGACCGAAGAACCAATTCAGGGGCGTAGCAAGCCAGGTTCACTGCCGGTTCCAGCAACCCATGCGACCATACCACTATTGGTTCGGCCAAATCAGGCCAAACCAGTAGGAACCCACCTCTGATCCCCTCCCAAGGAGGTGTTCTAGGATGCCTTTAGAGGAGATGGCAATTGTCAGTTTTCAGGAAAGAAGCTCACAAGTTGTCAACTTTTCTGCTTGCTTCCAATCTACTGCAGAAACATTATCTTGAGTGCTTTTTCCTCCTACCAGTTGTGATTCAAGTTGATGAAAGAGAAAATACTTTCAGAGTTTCTGTCAAAGGGGAAGAGAATTTTGGAGAAGTTCTCAAAGGTAGAGGGTGAGGTTACTGCCCTTTTTAAAGCAATGAGGTGGCCGAGGGCTTTGTGTGTGCATGTGTGAAAGTTTTGCCTTTTATCTTCTTAGTGATCTGCAATTCCCCCAGCTTCCCGTGGTTTAATTACATCCCAAAGGAAGACATCTATGGGACTTTATAGTGCAGATGTTCCAGAGAAGACACATTATGGGCAACTGTTGGGAGGAAGGGCAAATATTGAAACTTGTACTGAGACTTAGCAATGCAAGTTTCCCCACCTTCTACTTGTCCCTCACAACATTGAACACATGAGTGTAAGAGGCAGCTCTTTCCCTCTCAACCTCCCAAGGTATGTTTTGTAGTGCTGGTGGAATTATGGCTTGCTGTGGACACCCCTCAGAAGGGATTTCTATCTTTGAGAAGTGGTCAGAGAAACTATCCATCTCAATTTGTAATGGATTTTGGGAATGGCGTTGGGAGCAGGAGGAAGTGTGGCAACCTACACAACAGTCTGATCAACAAAAATTGAGTTCAAAGGAGGAAAGGCAGTGAATGTATTTCCCCACCCTAGTTTGGGGGTAAAGGTTCCCCTGCACATGTGTGCTAGCCATTCCCAACTCTAGCGGGCAGTGCTCATCTCGGTTTCTAAACCGAAAACCCAGCGCTGTCCGAAGACGTCTCTGGTCATTTAGCCAGCAAGACTAAATGCTGAAGGTGCACGGAATGCTATTACCTTCCCACCAAAGGTGGTTCCTATTTTTCTACTTGCATTTTTACATCCTTTCGAGCTGCTATGTTGGCAGAAGCTGAGACAAGTAACGGGAGCTGACTCCATTACACGGCGCTGGGGATTCGAACCGCTGAACTGCTGACTGTCTGGCTGACAAGTTCAGCATCTTAGCCATTGAGCCACTTCATCCTCTGTTGCGAATTATAATCTTTCATAAAAATACTATAAAGCACATAAAAAACTATAAAGCACAGGTTAAAAAAGGATTAGCTTAGCTATAAGTTCTGGGGAGCTTTGTTTATTTATTTCATACAACAGAATATAGCATTAACCGTTGTTTTATTTTCGGTACTCATGCTGTTGCTGCTTGCTGGGAGATCCCTGTGAGGTCCAGACGCCAGAATGTGTAATAGACTATTGGGGTGCACCACAAGGGGGCCTGTCTACATTGCGCCCCTTGGGGAGAGTAAAGTGAAGGAAAGGAGGGCTTAACACCATTTCGGAGCTGAGAGAGGAAACCTTCCAAGACTTTGCTGCTTAGTGAGTTCATTTTTAAATCAGACTCACGGGATTCTCCTCTCTGCCCTGACTCCTGACCTCCAATAATCACATTTTAGAATAAGAAATGGGATGATTTAAATGGCAAAAGGATTTTGGAACCTCTGTGTATGTCTGCTTCTCATTTCACGTTAGATGAATTCCAGCTGACCCATTAAAATATAAATCACCTGGATGGTTAGGAGAGATGATACACCCACCTTCAAGGTGAAAGGAATTGAAAAATCGCCAGCTACAGGATGCTCAGTTAAATGTTCTCAGTTCTGCAGTCGGGGTAGAATTGGCCTGGGTGGACTTTTGTTTCGTTGCGAACTGAAGCCAAAAAAAATTGTAAAAAATCCCTCTGGCCTCCTGTTTCCAAATCTGGGCCTCTTTTCTGAAAGGCTTCTCCGTGTTGCCAATTAAGACTCCCAGAGGAGTTGGCACTGTGAACATTATTGATTAGGGACTTAATTGCTTATCACCGGCATCTCTTCTCCCCCCCCCCTCCCCGCTCTCCAGTGAAATGAACTCCAAGGAAATCCATTGGAAGGGAGACAGATGAAACGGAGACTGGCTGTTCCGCCGGGATCATGTTTGACAACTGTTTTTTTAACCGGAGCAGGCTTTGTGATCATATTGTCTTTTAGAACCTTTGTTGCAAGTGATTTGTTGAAAGGCTCCCGAAGCAAACCTGCCTGCCAAAAGCCCGCTTGTTATTTCAAGCAGTTTTGGAAACGGATTGGCCCGTTCCTTGCCTGATCGTTCCAATGGTGACGAATGCGTGTCGCTACCCAACGGCGGATGTTGGGGTCCTCCTGGGGAAAGGACTTTGCTTTGACTTGTTGGGAAATGTTGGCAGCTCCACTTGGCAACCAGTGGGAACAACATCCTTCTGTATGATTTAGCAATCTTCCTCCAAGAAAATGGGGGTGATTTTCTTCCTCCCGTTCTTCTCACAGTAAAACCCAAAGCTGGAGAAGAATGGATGATGGAGTTTAAGGGTGGGTTCTGGCAGGCACTACTGCCGGTTTGCTTGTGGGCGTGCAGCATGTGCCCTCGATGTGCGCTGTGCGTGCATGTGCAGTGCAAAAAACAAGTTGGTGTTGCCTATGGCGCCGCCCGGAGAACTGGTTCGAGGGAGTGGCAGGCTTGGGTCACTGCCGGTTTTAGCAACCCAGGCTGCCGAACCACTACTGGTAGGAACTCACCACTGATGGAGCTTCATAGTTCAGTGGCAATCTAAAATCAGGTTTCCCCAAATATTTGCCCAATATTTTAGCTCAGGGATAGGCAACTTTGTGCTCTGTGGATGTTTTGGACTCTACTTTCCTCTGAGGATTATACATATAATAGTCCAGAAACCCAGTTTCTCTCCGTCTTGTGCAGGTAGTCTCTCAGATCCATGAATTTCCCATTCTTCAGGGGAAGAAGGATCGTGACCAACTTGAACATTGGGCACTATCTAATAAAATGAAATTCAATTGTGAAAAAAGTAAGGTTCTACATTTAGGCAAGAAAAACCAAATGCACAAGTACAGTATAGGTGGTACTTTGCTCAATAGTAGCAACTGTGAGAGGGATCTTGGAATCCTGGTGGACAACCATTTAAATATGAGCCAGCAGTGTGCAGCAGCTGCCAAAAAAGCCAACACAGTTCTAGGCTGCATAAACAGAGGGATAGAATCAAGATCACGTGAAGTGTTAATGCCACTGTATAGTGCCTTGGTAAGGCCACACTTGGAATACTGCATACAGTTTTGGTCGCCAAGATGTAGAAAAGACGTGGAGACTCTGGAAAGAGTGCAGAGAAGAGCAACCAAGATGATTAGGGGACTGGAGACTAAAACATATGAAGAAAGGTTGCAGGAGCTGGGTATGTCTAGTTTGATGAAGAGAAGGACCAGGGGAGACATGATAGCAGTGTTCCGATATCTCAGAGGGGGCCACAAAGAAGAGGGAGTCAAACTATTCTCCAAGGCACCTGAGGGCAGAACAAGAAGCAATGGGTGGAAACTAATCAAGGAGAGAAGCAACTTAGAACTAAGGAGAAATTTCCTGACAGTTAGAACAATTAACCTCTGGAACATCTTGCCTCCAGAAGTTGTGAATGCCCCAACCCTGGAAGTCTTCAAAAAGATGTTAGATAGTCATTTGTCTGAAATGGTATAAGATTCCTGCCCACGCAGGGGGTTGGACTAGAAGACCTACAAGGTCCCTTCCAACTCTGCTATTGTATTGTATTGTATTGTAAGATGGGGGCCCTATAGTTCCTCTAGACCTTTCTATCCTTCTCTCTTATATAGGCACCAGGCTAGAAGTTAATTACATGGTACGGGATATATAGAGTCCAAAACATCCACAGAGCACAAAGTCGTCTATCCCTGAGCTAAAATATTTGGCAAAAATTTGGGAAAAGCTCACTCTGTCACACAGCACTAGGGATTCGAACTGCCGAACTGCCAACCTTTCTAATAGACAAGCTCAACGTCTTAGCCACTGCATCCCTCCTACCCCTGTATTAGACCATTGTTTTTTCAATCTTGGCAGCTTTCATATGTGTGGACTTCAATTCCCAGATTTCTGGGAGTTGAAGTCCATCCTTCTGAAAGTTGCTCAAGGCGTAAAATGCTGTATTAGAGGATCTCTAACAGATAATAATTCAGTCTCAATTTGAAGAGAACTCACTATATCTCCTGGCTAACATCTCAAGGAAGCACCTTCTGATATAGAGCTTGAAGCGCCTTCCTTGCAATTTTAAACTATTAGTTCTGGTCCTGCTCTCTGGGCCAGTAGAGAATAACTCTAATCCCTCTTCTAAATGAGAGTCCATCAAAAATTGGAAGCCAGCTATCATATCTCCTCTCGGTTGATTATTCAGTGAGTTAAACACGGACACATTTTTTAACCATTTCTTGGCTCAGCTAAAGGAAAAAAAATCCCTAAACTATTAGGTCAAAATAAATTTTACAATGTGATTTGTTTCATTTATTTGTTTACAGCACTTATTTAGCCACCTGTCTCAGCCTTGTGACTCTAGACAAATGCTGGATGTTGTAAAAATACTACAATGTAATTATAGCCCCTAAAAACTTGTCTTATAATCAAAATCCTATATATGCCAGGCTGAACTCACAGCTGGCTAGGGAGTTAATAACTGGAGAGAAGAGTTAGGTCTTCAGGTCTCTCTGGAAAGCTAGCAGCTGAAGCTTGAAGCAATAGCACTAGCACTTAGACTTATATACTGCTTTACAATGCTTTAACAGCCCTTTCTAAATGGTTTACAGAGTCAGCCTATTACCCCCAGCAATCTGGGGGCTCATTTTACCCACCTCAGAAGGTGGAAGGCTTCCGTGAGCCTGGTGAGATTTGAACTGCCAAATTGCAGGCAGCCAGCAGTCAGCAGAAGTAGCCTGCCGTGCTGCATGCTAACCACTGAGCCAGGCCCTGTGGTAAAGGAGGTATACTTCCAGGGCCCCATTAGTTGCCATTATTTCACACAAAGGACTTTTCCAGATCCTGATGGGAGAAATAGATACAATTAGGGACAAGCAGTTTTACTACAGCCTGGTCTTTTGCCATGTAGGGATTCATCAGAGCACCAAGAGTATCTTGAAATTGCATCTGGAAGCTTTATGTTGTCAAATCCAGAAACAACCATTTGCAGCCATAGGGATGTTTGCATTCCCTAGTCCAGCTTCATAGGGCATTTGTCCTAATTTCAAAAGTGCAGCATAAGCTATCGCTTCATCATTATGAACACTGTTCGCTGGTCTGGGTAGCAAACAGGCTATTTTTCCTTCTGTTGACATTAACAGGAGTTTCTCCCCTCTAGCTCTTTGCTGCCCTAAAAATCCTCAAGAAATAAAAATAAAAGCAAAGTATTCCCCAAAGGTGCTTTTTCAAGCGGCAACTGGACTTTCTGGTTTTTCTTTGAAGATGTTTCTGTCAAGACTGAACCGCTTTGCTCCTTTCAAACTCTATTGCTATTCAACTTGCCAATCACTGGGGGAAGAGGAAGGGTGGAATGGAGTGCTGAGAAGTTATGCACAGATCGTGAGAGTCTGAAAACCATCAAGGTCACCACTGCAGGTGCTTGAGAAAGAGAGGGACTGTTCCCACAACAAAAGGGTGTCTCATAATTGGACAATGTGAGGGGTAGGGAGAAAGGGAAGCTATTGTTTAACTAAGCAAGCATTTGTGCAGGAAAACCAGAGTTGGTTTTGATTCTTCAGTACAACATTGGTCTATTCAATAAAGCTTTGCTTTTTGGGAATTGAAAGCTCCCGAGAGTGTTTCCTTATTTGGATTCACTAGTCAGACAGTTGACAGTTTTGCTGGATAGTGGGCAGGGCAAGAAGCTTGGAAGAAACCAACCTAATTTCTTGGGCTGTAAAGGAGATGTGGAGAGAAATGTACTTTCAGGCTTGCAGGTTTTACAATAGTTTTACAGTAAAGTAGAATTTGCCCCACTGCCCTGATGTTGCAGTGGTTAGAATGCAGCAAACTCTGCCACAGCCTGGAGTTCGATCTTGATGGGGCTCAAGGTTGACTCAGCCTTCCAGCCTTCTGGGGTTGGTCAGGACCCAGATGGTTGGGGACAATGTGCTGACATTGTAAACCACCCAGCGAGCGCTGTAAAGCAGTGGTTCTTAACCTTTTGGAAAGACTCGCCCCCTTGAGCCATTTATGCAAACACATTTTTTTGTTTTCTTTTAAATTGTCATCAGGACATATCGATGCAAATAATTTATTTCAAGTCTTTCTCCCATATCTCAACTGGGTGAAAAATTCTGATGCCGCCCATCCCTTTACACCCAATCTTTGTAATACATGTATTACAGCTAATGCAATGACACTTAAATGCAATGACCACTGAAAACAAAATTCAATTGCAAGAAAATGAAATTCCCGGAAAAAAAACAGTAACATTTAATGATTTAATTACAAGTGAATTTTAAGACGCAAGAAAAAAATATAAAAAAGGCATAAGAACAAACCGCAATGCAGGAACTAAAAATTTCAAGACGAAAACTCTGAAACTCAACTAAGATTAGAGGAAAAAATATATTCATGCAAACTGTAAAAAGGCCCATGGCATGCCACTTATGGGTAGAGTGATAGAGGCTGCTGCGCAACACGCATGAAGATGAGCGATGTGTATTCACATATGTATGGCGTTCTGGCCTGAACCTAGCTGGAGGAACATTTTAAAACACAGTTCAATCTACTAATAGTGAGCAATCTGATGTTTTTGTACGACAGATATACAGCGGTTCACTATACAAAAAAAGTCTCAAAAGCTTCCCCAACACTTCTTGCTCCATCGCCTCCATATTTATTTATTTATTTATTTATTTATCATATTTATATCCCGCACTCATCTCCCACAGAGGGACCCAGGACGGCACACAGGAAAATTAAAAAATACAAATATACAAATATACAAAAATACAAAAACTCTTAAAAACCATATTAAACCCAACCCTGTGCTAAAACATAATTAAAACCCCCAAATTAAAACTTTGATCAGTTAATAGTTAGTTCGGTATCGGGTAGTTCATGCCAGGCAGGCTAGATGAAAAAAAATGCGTTTTTAAGCTCTGGCGGAACAGGCGGAGGTTCGAGGTGACATGGAGTTCGGGAGGTAGGTCAATCCAGAGGGTTGGGCCCACCACAGAGAAGGCCCTTCCCCTGGGCATCGCCAACCGGCATTGCCCGGCCAGCGGCACCCAGAGAAGACCCTCTCTGTGGGAGCTAATCGGTCGTAGGGACGTATGGGGCAGCAGACGGTCTCGCAGGTAACTAGGCCCTGTGACATGGAGCACCTTGAAGATGGTCATCAATACCTTGTAACGCACCCGAAACATCACAGGTAGCCAGTGCAGCTCGCGCAGGAGAGGTGTTATATGGGATTGCCTTGAGGCTCCCATGATCACCCGCGCGGCCGCGTTCTGAACTAACTGTAACCTTTGAGTGCATTGCCCCCCTTCCGTTCCTTCGCCCCCCCCCCATCACCCCTTTTTGTTCCATCGCCCCCCTGGGGAAAAAAACGCCCCCTGGGGGGCAACATCACCCAGGGTAAGAACCCCTGCTGTAAAGCACTATGGGGAGATAAAGAGGTCGGCTACTGCTATTGCTATCTGCTTTGCCCTACTTTGACAGTTTCTTGCTACCAGATATGGAGTGACAATAACACAGGCAAATGAAAACATAGAGGTCGCACCTTTGTTGTGATAACCTTGCTCTCTGATCTACTTAGGGCAGGGGTCCCCAACCTTTCTGGCACCAGGGACCGGTTTCATGTAAAAAAATTCCGCGGATCAGTGGGAGCCTCCAGCGGGTGAGTCGAGTCACGTGGGCCGCACGCGCATTCGGCAGTCATGTGGAACCCGAGGCAGGAACCCGTGTCTCATGGGAATGCAACCCGGGGAGGGCACCTTGCGTGCAACCGGATGGGAAAGCTGCCAGGGGCCCCGGGTGAAGAATCCTCGGCTGGGGCAGGGAAGGACGGGCTGCATCCTGGGCAGGAGGGCCTGGCAGCCCCTTCCCACATGCAGGGCCAGGTGGTGCCCCAACCCCCCCCATGCAGGCCGTTGCCCCCATCCTGCCCCCGGGGAGCGCCTCGGCCAGCCGCCAGGATAGCAGAGCATTTGCTACACTTTCCTAAGAGTTGCACTACTCTCTCCGCTGCTCACTCCGGCCCGGTTACTATCAAGCCACGGACCGGCACCAGTCCATGGACCAGGGGTTGGGGACCCCTGACTTAGGGTATCTCAGGCAAAGGGAAGGGATGGAGGGATTTTGTAAAGGGACAGAGATGGAGCTAGATGCACAAGTCCAATACATGGGAGTACTTCTGGCCCAACTCTGACAGAAGCTGCGAGCAGACACTTCTGCCTGAATGTCAACAGATCTTCAGGGTCTTTTCTGCAAAGCCAAAAACTTTACTGTCCTAACATACACTCCATGCAAAAACCATGTCAGTCCTGGTGCTCTCAGCAGCTCGAGGCTGCCATTCCGTTGGTGGGGAGATTGGTGACTGGGGTGTTTTGTGACTTGGATTGCTGTTGCCAATTAGGGCATCTTTCACAAACCTGACACCACCTTTGTTTCCCTGCCACGCCAAGAGCTTGCGGGACCTTCAGATCCTGCAGTGACTTTCATACCAAACGGCAGCAGCGCAGGCATGGCAATGTCATGTCATCGGAGTATCTTGGGTGTATTGCGCACGTGTAGGAGAAGGCGGCCCGTAGGAGGGTTTAAATGATGGAGGGAAGTATAGAATTACAGGCTTGACTTTAATTCACTCGTGTTTTGTACTGTGTCTTCGTTGGAAGTACCGGAACAGGCTTATAAAGATTACATTTAAGACGAACTACCTGCTTAATCGTCTTGTTTGTTTTCTTTGCCTGACACACCATTAACTACGTGGCCAGTTATCCCAACTGCCACTGCAGTCATCCCTCCAGGCAAGTAATAAATATGAAATTAACAAAACAAAAAAGAGAGAGTACCATTTCACTACAGAGTAAGGAAGATGACCTTGACGGAGAGATGCAGGAACTATCGCCTCAGCAAAAGGAGCTAAAGGATTTTTTTTTAAGTTCCCATTGAGGAGTCATTATTTAAATGCAACTCAGACCTTCATCTCCCCAACTCACTGGAGTATAAGACAGAGTAGGAAGTAGAGTGCAGTCTTACAGGGACTTTCAGTGAAAGTAGTTTTAGCCTCGGGCTGATTTCCTGGCCCGGTCTAGCTAATGGGAATGAACAACCTTATGTGTGACTGTTTTCATGGACCACTTGGGACAATTTGATCTCGAGGCTTCTAATCTTGAGATTGACACTGGATTAGAGCAGAGAGAGAAAGAGAAGAAGGGTTCAAATGCTCCCATTTAAATCATGTTTATTGATTCCCAATTGAAAAGTACAATCCCTGAAGGACAATCAAGTGGGATTTTGCAGATGAAAAAGAAGCCCATCCCAACGTAGCTTCCCGTGCCAAATCTTATAATTACAGTTCAGATCTTGAAGGTTTCATTTTTTTATTGGCCTATTTTCCCTGACTTTTCACTGTCCCGGCATTGTTCATTAAGAAATGAAACTGGGTGTCAAGTAACAAAAATAGTGTGCATCATAAAATATATATATTGTTTCAATGTCTCTTCTGGGCAGCCTATTTTCTACTTTTAACCTACCTAAAAACACCTTTGCCTATCTAGTCTTTGCATCAATCCTTTTTACATTCATATCTTGCCTGAACTTCCAAGTCTTCCTCCACTGCTCAAATCAATATGATTTTTAAAAAAATATTAGAAGAACCACCAATGTGGATCATGAAGAGCAGAAATGCATGAGTATCTATTTTCCTGGACTCAAAGTTTTCATGCAAGTTTGAAATTTTGTATGTGTGTATGTGCATGTGTGAAGGAAGGAAGGAGGAAGGAAGGATATGAAAGACATGTACAGACAAGAAATCAGATATATGGGGGCAGGCCAAGAAGCAATGGGTGGAAACTAACCAATGGGTTTCAGGAACAGGGTATGTCTAGTTTGATGAAGAGAAGGACCAGGGGAGACATGATAGCAGTGTTCCAATATCTCAGAGGGTGCCACAAAGAAGAGGGAGTCAAACTATTCTCCAAGGCACCTGGGGGCAGGACAAGAAGCAATGGGTGGAAACTCATCAAGGAGAGAAGCAACTTAGAACTAAGGAGAAATTTCCTGACAGTTAGAACAATTAACCTCTGGAACAGCTTGCCTCCAGAAGCTGTGAATGCCCCAATGCTGCAAGTCTTCAAGAAGATGTTGGATGACCATTTGTCTGAAATGGTATAAGGTTCCTGCCCACACAGGGGGTTGGACTAGAAGACCTACAAGGTCCCTTCCAACTCTGCTATTGTATTGTATTATTGTATTATTTGGAGATATGCATACAAAAAGCTTTTATTGGGATGAGTTGGACAAGAAAATACCAAACACAGAAAAAACTACATCCAGTATAACTTACAGTATGTTAGAGAGGGATATACATTGTTTTTTGTTTTGAAAAAGTTTTATTAAGTTTTAACAGGGATATACATTGTTGAGATTTGTCTACACATACATGGATTAACTAAAGGACTGGTGGCTCAACAGCTAAGACATTGAGCTTGTTGATCAGAAGGTCGGCAGTTCAGTGGTTCGAATCCTTGGTGCTGTATAATGGAGTGAGCACTCATTACTTGTCCCAGCTTCTGCCAACCTAGCTGTTTGAAAACACGTAAAAAATGCAGGTAGAAAAATAGGAACCCACTTTGGTGGAAAGGTAACAGTGTTTCATGCGCCTTCATGCCGGCCACATGACCACAGAGACGTCTTCAGTCAGTGCTAGCTCTTTGGCTTAGAAACAGAGATGAGCACCGCCCCCTAGAGTCAGGAGCGACTGGCATATATGTGCAAGAGGAACCTTTACTTTTACATAGATTAAAAACAGTAGAAACTTTGAATTTGGATCATAAGTAGCTTTTTCAGTGTTATAATTTCAAATGGTTGCTAAACCGCTTGCCATAAATCAGAGACTACCTGTAGTCTTGCTGCAGTTACCATATATAAAATCTATCTTCTATGAGTTTTTTCTAATTGACTATCCATAAATCACAGTAAGAAAAAAAATGGCTTCTTCTCAACATTAATCTTTAAGGGTTTTTTTATATCATTGTATGTATTTGTTTCCAGAACTCTTTGAATTTTTTTCTTATATGTGATGGTCATAGATAATTTATACATTGGGACTTTTGTGGCCTAATAAGCTACTAGAGCTGAAGTTTGATGGATACAAAAAATCTTAATAATCACAGCTGCCCTTGACTTCAGGGGAATTGTAGCCTTTTTGAAGGTGTTGGTATCTATTCCACCATCATCATGGTTGGACATGATGCACCTTTAGGTTTATAATGCCTTGGTAAGGCCACACTTGGAATACTGTGTCCAGTTTTGGTCTCCACAATGTAAAAAAGACATTGAGACTCTAGAACTAGTGCAGAGAAAAGCAATAAAGAGGATTAGAGGACTGGAGGCTAAAACCTATGAAGAACAGTTGCAGGAACTGGGTAGGTCTAGTTTAATGAAAAGAAGGACCAGAGGTGACATAATAGCAGTGTTTCAGTGTCTCAGGGGTTGCCACAAAGAAGAGGGGGTCAAAGTATTCTCCAAAGCACCTGAGGACAGAACAAGAAGGTGGAAACTAATCAAGGAGAGAAAGCAACTTAGAACTGAGGAGAAATTTCCTGACAGTTGGAACAATTAATCGGTGGAACAACTTCCCTCCAAAAGTTGTGAATAAACCAACATTGGAAATATTCAAGAAGAGATTGGACAACTGTTTGTTTGAAATGGTATAGGGCTGTGATGGCAAACCTATGGCATGCCTGTCACAGGTGGCACATGGAGCCATTTGTTAGGGCATGCAAGGTGCTGCTGTCAGCTCCAGCATGCATGCACATGCTGCTAGCTGACTTCAGCCTTCTTTTAAGGCCGTTTTTCACCCTCCGGAGTCTTTCTTGAAGCCTCCTGAGCACAAAAAAACAGCCCTATAGGCAAACCGGAAGTTTAAGAGCAGACGTCCGGTTTGCTCATAGGGCTATTTTTTGTCTTCAGGAGTCTTTAGGAGGCTTCCTTGAAGGCTCCAGAGGTGAAAAATGGCCCTATAGACAAACAGGAAGTCACTGTTCCCGAACTTCCAGTTTGACTATAGGGCTGTTTTTCGCCCTCTGGAGGCTTTCTTGAAGCCTCCTGAGCACAAAAAAAACAGCCCTATAGGCAAACCGGAAGTTCAGGAAGTTCAGGAGCTGAAGAGCCAGCGCTGTCCGCAGAGGTCTCCATAGTCATGTGGCCGGCATGACTAAACACTGAAGGCGCACGGAACGCTGTTATTTTCCCACCAAGGTGGTTCCTATTTTTCTACTTGCATTTTTTACATGCTTTGGAATTGCTAGATTGGCAGAAGCTGGGACAAGTCACAGGAGCTCACTCTACAGCACTAGGGATTCGAATTGCCGAACTGCCAACCTTTCTGATTGACAAGTTCAGCGTCTTAGCCACTGAGCCACCGCATTCCTGGCAGGCACTGCAAAAAACCTGTGAGAATCTTTTTTCTCTACAGATTTCTATTGTATCTGTGGATATGTGAAGGAGCATCTTGTCCTCATGGCATTAGGGGCCAGACTGCACAGGAGAGTCCTACTGACATATTACTGTTAAGTATGAAATCTAAATAAGGCTTTTGTCCATAAGTGATCCATGAGATGTAGGTCATAGATAGACAGATGTGTTCACATTGCTTCTCTGTTATGCAATGGATACATTTATATTAGAATATACATGACTGGTAGAGACATGGTAACTGTCAGTTTATGAAGCATCCCTATGAATACTATCAAACTGCCATAGAGAGAGGGGAGAATTCCAAACATACCTATGGTCAAAAAGGAATTTCAAGCTGGCCGGTGAATGCACATGTTTAAACTACCATCTCACATTGGCTGTGATTTATAACGAAGGCTGAAGGGAGGACAGTAATGCGGGCAAAGTTCAGAAGCAGATAAAGAAAGCAAAAAAGATGGCTGCAAACAAGAAATGCCTAATGAGAAATGCCTAATGAAGCTGTTAATAAATCACTGCTTTTTGTATTATGGTATCGGTCGCTTATTATGAAGCAGGCATTGTTAGGGTACTTGACAGTAACAAGATCAGCCAATGAATAGGTATAACAACTAAGTCAGCCACTGGGAGCTAAAACAGACATGAGTCTGTGCTGAGAATCGAAACTGAAACTAGTCTCTGTCTACTCTGAACTCTGAACTAAAAACTCCTCTCTGCGGTACTGCTGCTTGTGTTTTATTTGTAACTACTACTACATTACAGAAAACCTATATTGGTATTGTACATTTATCTTCCTGTGTTAACATGTATATAAGTTAGTGAATCCAGCTGAATCAGTTATCTGGAACTGATTTTCTGCAACAAACTCTGATAATGTATGGACCTATCAGCCCAGCACTCAAATTTGTGTTAAGATGTCAATGACTAAAATCATGTTCAACCAACTTTGGCATTCTTGACAACAACATGGTCTCCTAGCTTGAATTCTGGGCAAACCCTGTCAAATACTGGCTTTTGTTTTACATATTTGTTATCTGAAGCCATTCCACTAGCCTTCAAAGAAATTTCTCTCTTCTCAATTTCCAAGACATTCAACAAAGAAATATTCTCACTAGTCTACCCAAAATCCAATAATCAAAATAAAAGTCAATCTAATGTTAGATATGGCTGATTCTTTTACATCTCACTTCTGGCCTTGAATTTTTCTGAATATACACAAAGAAATACTAAACCCAACCACTCTGACATGGCTAGAAATACATGTACATTCATGTTTGCATGCTTTAAAATAAATCCATCAGAATATAGATGCATTTTCAAATCTAGTCTTCCATTCTTAGAATGGATACAGATGGAATATGAACCCTAGAATGATTAGAATGTGATTAGTATAACTATTTCTCTCGCTGTTTCCCTTGCCTGAGTGTCATCACTATAGACCTTCATGTAGATTTACAGATAATGGCTTTCTTTTATATTCCTGGCTGGAATGTCCTTCCCCCCCCCCCCCCCCAACACAGACCAAAAAAAAAAAGATGGCACCATTAATTTTGACAGATGCAATTTGTCTTTGAAAGTGAGAGAATCTCCACTTGGCAACATTCCTTTATTCACCAGTTATGAAAAAAAACAGAGTTCAAGACTTTTTTCCCCCATTCAGTTGCTAGGGTAGATTTGCTTTGACATGAAAGCAATTTCTTTCTTAAAGCCCATTCTGAGAGAGAGAGAGAGAGAGAGAGAGAGAGAGAGAGAGAGAGAGAGAGAGAGAGAGAGAGAGAGACAGAGACAGAGACAGAGACAGAGACAGAGACAGAGACAGAGACAGACAGACAGACAGAGAGAGAGACAGAGACAAAGAGAGACAGAGACAGAGAGAGAGACAGAGACAGAGACAGACAGACAGAAATAAAGAGACAGAGACAAAAAGACAGAGAGACAGAGAGAGAGAGACAGACACACACACACACATACATACAGAGACAGAGAGACAGAGACAGAGAGACAAAGAGAGAGCAAAAGAGACAGAAAGGGACAGAGAGACAGACAGAGATAGATAGTGAAAGAGACACAGAGAGAGAGACAGACAGACAGACAGAGACAGACAGAGATAGATAGTGAAATTGACAGAGAGACAGAGAGAGAGGGACAGACACAGATAGATAGACAGAGATAGATAGTGAAAGAGACAGAGAGAGAGAGGGACAGACAGAGATAGACAGAGATAGATAGTGAAAGAGACACAGAGAGAGAGGGACAGACAGAGACAGACAGAGATAGATAGTGAAAGAGAGACAGAGAGAGAGGGACAGACACAGATAGACAGAGATAGATAGTGAAAGAGACAGAGAGATACAGAGAGAGGGACAGACACAGACAGACAGAGATAGATAGTGAAAGAGACAGAGAGACAGAGAGAGGGACAGACACAGACAAACAGAGATAGATAGTGAAAGAGACAGAGAGACAGAGGGGCAGACAGAGACAGACAGAGATAGATAGTGAAAGAGAGACAGAGAGAGAGGGACAGACACAGATAGACAGAGATAGATAGTGAAAGAGACAGAGAGATACAGAGAGAGGGACAGACACAGACAGACAGAGATAGATAGTGAAAGAGACAGAGAGACAGAGAGAGGGACAGACACAGACAAACAGAGATAGATAGTGAAAGAGACAGAGAGACAGAGGGGCAGACAGAGACAGACAGAGATAGATAGAGACAGAGACAGAGAGAGACAGACATACATACACACAGAGACAGAGAGACACAGAGAGAGAGAGAGACAAAGAGAGAGCAACAGAGACAGAGAGGGACAGACACAGACAGACAGAGATAGATAAAGAGACACAGAGAGAGGGGGGGGACAGACACAGACAGACAGAGATAGAGAGAGACGGAGAGAGAGAGACCAAGCAAGAGAAAGAAAGAGAGACTCCCTACTTGATCTCATTAGAAAAGCTCACATTACCACAAACCATTTCTGTCACTTCCCAGGTGCCCTGCTGAGCTCCAGCTATGGGCAAAGCTACCTTGACTCGCCCTCTCCTTTCTCTTCTTCATGTCGACAGCCTGTTTGAGAACATTCCACCGTACCCAATTTCCTCCTCCTTTGCCCACCATGCTCTAAATGAATTGCACAGCAGGAGGATCACCAACATCAAGTTTCATTGCTGCATTAGGACACCGGGGAACCGAAACAGATGTGTGCAGAATCAAGTGAACAGTATGGCCACACAGGCATGGCAGGAGGAGCAGAAGAGACCTATGACTGTCACTAAGATTTCCCCAAAACAACACTAATGCCCTAAAGTCCATTGTGAGCTCAAGAAAAGAAGGGAGATGGCTCAAAATATTTTCAACCTCTCAGGGATTAGGAGTTACCAAGGATGCTCCTCCAGAAGGCTGAAATTGTCAGTTATCCATCAAACAAAAATCCCAAAGGGGACATTCTTAATACTATAAGGTGCGAACATGGGTGTGTGTGTGTGTGTGTGACAGAGAGAGAGAGAGAGAGAGAGAGAGAGAGAGAGAGAGAGAGAGAGAGAGAGAGAGAGAGAGAGAGAGAGAGAGAGAGAGACGTTTTGGTGCTGATAAATAAATAAGGGAGACTAGTATAGATCTATTTCAAGCTATTTAGCTCTCATCAACTAGCCATACCCTTACTGGGATTTGAACCAGGGCTGTGACATAGTGATTGATAGATAGATAGATAGATAGATAGATAGATAGATAGATAGATAGATAGATAGATAGATAGATAGATAGATAGATAGATAGATAGATAGATAGATAGATAGATAGATAGATAGATAGATAGAAGTGAGGGAGGGGGGAGGGAGGGAGGGAGCGAGGGAGAGAGAGAGAGGGAGAGGGAGAGAAAAAAAATACCTGTATGTACAGTACATATGAGATATACTGATACCGGTGTTATAAAGATGAAAATTGTGATATAAAACAAAGAAAATTACTCAATAAAATTCATTTTAAAAAAAGCCTCCCTCCACAGCCAAGAGTGATAGAATTCAAGAAAAATGATATATCCATTTAATGATGCTGATTTTATCAAATGTGGCTCCTAGAGACCAAGAAAAAAAGTTCATAAAAGCTACAGCATAGTCACTGTGAAAAAAATGTTATGTTTGTGCCACTTTTTAACAGATGATTTTCCTGAGGAGACACGTAGTGGGGCCAGGAAATGAAAATAGGCTAGTGTCAAACAACAATAAAAGCAAGTATTGTTATGTGTGAGTAATCTACGTTTAGATTCAGTCAGAGACTGATGGATACTTAATAAGTCAAAGCCTAACCAAAGACCTAGGAATTATTAATGTTGCATCCAAGAGGACAGATAGTCCTCAACTTAAGACTACAATTGGGCCCCAAATGTTTATTGCCAAGGGAAACGTTTGTTCAGTGAATTTTGCCTCATTTTATGACCTTTCATGTCACAGTTGTTAAGTGAATCACTGCAGCTGTTAAATGAATAACATGTTTGTTAAGTGAATCTGGCTTCCCCTTTGACATTGTTTGTATGAAGGTCACAAAATGTTGGCACATGACCAGGGGTGGGCTGCTACAGGTTTGCCCGATTTCAGAAGAACCCATAGCTAACGTTATGGCTGGTTCAGAGAACCTCCAAATCCCACCCCTGGCTGGCCGCATAGGAAAATGGACAGTTAGTATTTAGTATTTATTGAATTTCTAAACCGCCCCCTCTCCCCGAAGGGACTTGGGGCGGTGTACAGGAAATTAAAAACATCTAAAACATAACAATACATACATATTTAAAACCAAATTAGTTAACCCAATACTAAAATTTTGTAAAAAACATTAAAACTATTTTCCATTAAAACCCGATTAAAACAATTTAGGAGCATGAATTAGGCCAGGCCTGCCTGATGGAAAAAATGGGTCTTTAATTTTTGGCGGAAGGAGCGGAAGTCCGTGGTAGTTCTAATTTCGGGGGGTAGGTCATTCCAAAGGGTTGGGCCCACCACAGAGAAGGCCCTTCCCCTGGGCGTCGCTCGCTGGCATTGCCTAGTGGACGGCACCCGGAGAAGTCCCTCTCTGTGGGAGCGAATCGGCTGAAGGGATGTATGGGGCAGGATACGATCCCGCAAATAACTAGACCCTGTGCCATGGAGCGCTTTAAAGATGGTGATCAACACCTTGAAGCGCACCCAAAAGGCCACAGGCAGCCAGTGCAGCTCGCACAGGAGCGGTGTTACGTGGGAGTATCTGGTAGCTCCCAAAATTGCCCGCGCGGCCGCATTCTGGACTAGCTGTAGTCTTTGGGTGCACCTCAAGGGGAGCCCCATGTAGAGAGTGTTACAGTAGTTGGTTTGTTGAATTTATTTCATGATATTCTCTTGGGGTATTTAGAAAGTTGAATTCTTGTGCATGTTCCTCTTGGTATTGGTCTATTGGCTGCCATGTTTCTGAAAATGGAAACTAAGCATTAACCCCAGAAATGTGGGTCAAATGAATTCATTAGACATTTTGCAAAGATCAAATTCCTTCATGCAGTGTGGGCTTCAGAGAAACTTCAAACAGTACTACAGAGTTGAATGGAAAACGGAACAGAACTATCAAGTAAGATTAAGAGTCAGTTTAAAATGTCTCTTGTTTTATTTAGTAATAAAGTGGTTTGCTGATCTGATAAGAGTAATCCAGTCTGTCTCTAGCAGTGGTGAGAAGATCAGAAGGAGTTCCCTTCTACTAAATCCAGTTTTGGTCACCACTGTATAAAAAAGATGTTGGGAGTCTAGAAAGAATGCATGGAAGAGAAACTAGGATGATTAGGGGACTGGAGACTAAAACATATGAAGAACGGTTGCAGGAACTAGGCATGGATAGTCTAGTGAAGAGAAGGACCAGGGGAGACAGGATAGCAGTCTTCCAATATTTGAGGGGCTGCCACGGGGAGGAAGGGGCCAGGCTATTTTCAAAAGCCCCTGAAGGCCAATCAAGGAATAATGGATGGAAGCTGATCAAGAAGAGATTCAACCTGGAAACAAGGCGAAACTGACAGAGCAATCAACCAATGGAACAGAAGTTGCCTTCAGAAGTTGTGGGAGCTTCATCACCAGAGACTTTCAAAGAGAGACTGGACTGCCATCTGCCAGAAATGATATAGAGTCTCCTGCTTGGGCAAGGGGTTGGACTAGATGACCTACAAGGTCCCTTCCAACTCTGTTAATCTGTATGTGATGTATCTGCAGGCAGAACCGACCTAGGAACTGTGAGAAAACTTTCTCTGTTCTCCTGCCTCTGGTGGAGAAGCTCCAAGGACCCTTCCAACTCTGTTAATCTGTTAAATCTGTTCCAGTTTGACACTAAGAGGTTTTCTTTCCCTTTTTAGGCCATGGAACATTTTTCTAAGACTAGATGGAGTGACCTTACCTTATATTTATTTCCTAAAATGTATATTACCAACAATAAAGGAAAACATAGTCAGGAAATATACTGCAGGCTAGCACTTGGTACAAAGGACACGAAAGCCTTGGACAAGATATTCAAATGATGTGATGCTTCCTACAAACAAAGATCAGAATTGTGCAAGCCATGAGACTCCCTGTAACACTCTCTAGAAGTGAAAGTTGGACTTGGCTGTTTCCGGGGAAGACTCGCGGGCCAGATCTAAGCACCCTGCAGGTCGGATTCGGCCCGCGGGCCTTGAGTTTTGACGTCCTGCTCTACACCAAAGCAGCTCTCTCACCTTAAGCTAAGTAAGGGTGGGGTACCTGGCTTAGGATGAACATTAGCTAGACATCAGCCCTCATTGTGAGTGAACCACTGAAGTTCACTCTTGGGGCGTTTCGTGGCACAATTCATTTTAATCAGAACTTGGAGGGGGCTGTTGGGAAGATGAATGGGGCTAGTGAGAAAGATGGTCCCCCACTGCATGCGAAATACAAGCCAGGGAAGAAGAATATGAGTTTGCAGTGAAACAAATGGGCAATATTAAGTATAAAAGATGATCAATTTCAATTGGCTTTTTCTTCTTTCTACTTTATTCCTGCTCATGCTCGAACCCCGTGATGGCGCGTGGAGCCATATTTGCTGGCACACCAGCTATACAATACAATACAATAGCAGAGTTTGAAGGGACCTTGTAGGTCTTCTAGTCCAACCCCCTGCGTGGGCAGGAACCTTATACCATTTCAGACAAATGGCTATCTAACATCTTCTTAAAGACTTCCAGGGTTTGGGCATTCACAACTTCTGGAGGCAAGCTGTTCCAGAGGTTAATTGTTCTGACTGTCAGGAAATTTCTCCTTAGTTCTAAGTTGCTTCTCTCCTTGATTAGTTTCCACCCATGCTTCTTGTTCTGCCCCCAGGTGCCTTGGAGAATAGGTTGACTCTTTCTTCTTTGGGGCAACCCCTGAGATATCGGAACACTGCTATCATGTCTCCCCTGGTCCTTCTCTTCATCAAACTAGACATACCCAGTTCCTGCAACTGTTCTTCATATGGTTTAGCCTTCAGTCCCCTAATCATCTTGGTTGCTCCGCTATCAGCTCCGGTGCGCATGTGCGTGCCAGGCAGGTGATTTTTGGCCTTCCCAAGGGTCGGGGGAGGCTGTTTTCGCCCTCCCCAGGCTTCAGGAAAGCCTCCGGAGGCTGGGGAGGTCAAAAAACAGCCCCAACGGGGCAACCAGAAGTTCAGAAACAATCCATTTCTGGCTTCCAGAGGGCTGGAGGAGGCCGTTTTCATCCTCCCTAGACTTCAGGAAAGCCTCCCGTGCCTGGGGAGGGGTCGTGTGTACATGTGCAAGGGAGGGGGCATGTTGCACACACATGCACAGGTGGGCAGGGAGGATTGAATTGATGTGGGTACCTGTGCGTGTGTGACAGCACATGCACACATAATTGAGGCACGCCATAAGAAAAAGGTTCGCCATCCCTGCTCTAGCAAGTTTACAAGCATGCACAAAGAGATGTGCATGCAAATGCAGAAACACACACACACACACACACATGCAAATTATGAGATTCAACCTAGAAAGGCAACCTAGTCTATAACCACAAGGAGAAATGAATCTGATCTTTTCTGAAGCTAGTCAAGTGGAAAATGATTCTCACTCATCTCCTTTGTTGCTTGAGTTAAGCGGAATGACATTGCCTATAGCACCTTGATCTCATGCCTTGAAAAGGAAGCTGATTACAACTTAATAACATGACTGTGTTGGCGCAGTACTTATATGTGTCTCTGTTTGTTTGTTTGTTTGTTTGTTTGTAAATAAGGCTTCTGAGAAAAATAATGCCTTTCCCAGTGCTGGACAGCGTCAACCCCACTCACTCATGGAAGTGAACTATCTACTTCCAATTAATTCAACATCAAGTAAAGCAGGGGTCTCCAACCTTTGCAACTTTAAGTCTGAAGGACTTCAGCTCCCAGAATTCTCCAGCCAGCAAGCTAAGTCTGAAGCTGAAGTCCTTCAGACTTAAAGTTGCAAAGGTTGGAGACCCCTGAAGTAAAGGACATGATATTGAGGGAGAGTTGCATGGAAAAAGGTTGTTTTCCCATAGCCAGTGGTGGAATTCAAATGATTTAACAACCGGTTCTCTGCCCTAATGACCAGTTGGGTTGGCGTAGCTCAGTGGTCATGTGACTGGGTGGGTGTGGCCAACTCAACCTCATTCAGGTTGATGGGCGCTTTGCCTTAGCTGTTACAATGTAATAAGAATTAACTGGAGAGGCGGTTTCTGTAAGCAGGGCAATGAAGATGAGGCTAGAAACGACACCAGAATGTCTCCTTCCTGCCTTCCTTACAGGATTAGCCCTGTAGAGTGGGGAAAAAACAGGAGATTTCTTCCAACATCCAGTTCTCCAAACTGCTTAGAAAGTTAATAGCCAGTTCTCCCAAATCAATTCGAACCGGCTGAATCCCACCACTGCTTCCACCCATTTTTTCCTTTGTTTGGTAAGCTGAAAGAAAGAAAGAGAAGAACACCACCTTTCTATCTTTAAAACATAAAGCTGAGTTTGGATGTAGAGGAAAGTTGTTCTTGTATCTGGCTCACTGATTCCCCTAGAACCATAACGGTTAACCTATGGCACCAGGGGTGGGTTTCGGCTGCCATTACTACTTCTGGTTTCCAGAATATTTGGGATTTTTAAAATCTTCTTTCAATCATGTTTATGGTGACACCTGTAAAAATGTTCCCCCAAAATAATCTGGAATTTTGCCAGGATTATTTTTGTATGACCGCCTTAAAATATCTCTCCCAACTATGCTAACAGGCCCTCAATGTGTTATTTGTAGTCCATTTGCAGTATTGACTAACATTTGCAGCCAAAATTAGGAAACCAAAGCTAATGACCAGCTCAGAACGTCCTTCAAGGTTGGCTGCATCTAAAATTGAATTCCCAGCATTTTTGTTTGACTCTGTTTTCAAAATCCGACTGTTGTCTTTTTCTCTTCCCTCCTAATTAGTCCTCCCCAGCCAACCAGGGTTGACATTTGAAATTAACTTTGCTGAAACAAATGTTCCTTAATGTAGTTCCCCAAAAACCATTCTTCCAGAAAATGGAGAAGAGAGAAAATTGTAAGCAATGTCACCTTTTTTAAAAGGAAGCTGTTAAATCTTCATTCAGAGTCATGGTAGATTCATCCATCAGAGTCGATCTTTGTGAAAGAAAGATTAAGGCAGATGTAGAAGGTGTGACCAAGTTTGATCTAGTAAGATCACACTTAGATTAGTGCATCCAGTTTTGGTCACCACACTAGAAAAAAGATGTGGAAACTCTAGAAAGAGTGCAGAGAAGAACAACCAGGATGATTAGGGGCTTGGAGACTAAAACATATGAAGAACGGTTATAGGAACTGGGCCTGGCTAGCCTAGTGAAGAGAAGGACCGGGGAGGCATGATAGCAGTGTTCCAATATTTGAGGAGCTGCCACAGAGAGGAGGAGATCAAGTTATTTTTCCAAAGCACCCAAAGACCAGACAAGTAATAATGGATGGAAACTGACCAAGGAGAGATTCAACCTAGAAATAAGGTGGAATTTTCTGACAGTGAGAACAATCACCATTTTGTCAGAAACTGTGTAGGGTCTCCTTCTTGGGCAGACAGCTGGGCCCTTCCAACTCTGTAATTTGTTATCTGTTAAGTCAGCAATGGGCACCTATGCTACTCTGGGCTTATTGGAAAACAACACTATGTGAAGGGTCCACTCTTAGGAGAGAGCTATATTTTTTGCAGTGTCTTGGTTAGAGTAGCATGGTGGCTCAGTGGTTAGCTCAAAAGGTGGCAGCCCAGGTTTGAGACCCGAGCTCCATATTAAAGGGTGAGTTCCCATCCTCTCTTTGGCCCCTGCCAACCTAGCAGTTCAAAAACATACAAAGGCAAGTAGATATGTAGGAGAGGTGGATATGTAGGATGGGATGGGGGTGGGTGGGAGATGGGATCTGTTATTTGTCTATCAGCCACCCCCTTTAGTAAAATAGGCCAAGAAAGCAAGAAACAAGATTATGCTGGGAAAGGAAAGGGAGTGTAATTTTTTTTTAAAAAAAATATAGGGTGTAAAAGCTCACCACTGGAGGTAGCTGACAGTGTAAGAAGACCTTATCCCTATACCACCTGTCTCTTAATTCTGGCTTCAGTATAGTTTTAGAATCTTAATATGTGTAGTTTTAATGTTTCAATTACTTTTCTACTTGTTTTATAACTTGTCAACCACATAGAGTCACCTTATGGGGGAGATGGATGGCATAAAAATTGATAGTAGATAGAAGATAGATAGATAGATAGATAGATAGATAGATAGATAGATAGATAGATAGATAGATAGATAGATAGATAGATAGATAGATAGATA
Organism: Rhabdophis nuchalis; assembly: GCA_039707465.1. NCBI lineage: Eukaryota > Metazoa > Chordata > Lepidosauria > Squamata > Natricidae > Rhabdophis > Rhabdophis nuchalis. The sequence goes on along the minus strand of CM077654.1, from coordinate 22,612,862 downwards.
GATAGATAATGGATGGATGACTAGAATAGAATAGAATAGAATAGAATAGAATAGAATAGAATAGAATAGAATAGAATAGAATAGAATTCTTTATTGGCCAAGTGTTGTTGGACACACAAGGAATTTGTCTTTGGTGCATAAAAGAAATAGATAGACAGACAGACAGACAGAGTTGATAGAGCTAAAATGAAGGCCACAATTGAATGATCGAAGCCCTGCTCTATTCTAAAGTGCATCAGGTAGACATGGCACATCTAAATAAGAGGCATGTCTTTGATCAAATGGTCACAGCCAGCATCTTGACTTTCTTTCTTTTTTTTATCCCACCTCCATGGAACCAGCACAACTTTGGTTCTGGGCCCACTTACTCCTTGTTTCCTTGGTAGGCCCTGCCTACTATGCAATTCCCTATGACCTGCTCCCATAGGAATTCTGCTCTTAAGAGAAAAACTCTTTCTCTGTTCCAGATGTTCATGGAATGGGTGGATTATGTCTGTACATGCATCACCTCTTTTGTCAGAAACTGGCATTTGTTTCCAGCTTCTGGCAAAATCACCCATTGCAGACAATGGTTTTGCTTAACAACCATTGAGTTCATTTAACAATAGCAATTCACTCAACAATTGCTGCCAAAAAAAAGTAGGAAAACCAGGCACAGCCATGCGTTGACTGCTTAATGATTGGCATGCTCTATAACCATAATTATGGGCTCACGGTCAAAAGTCAAGGACCACCTGTTTTTGCTGTTGTGGTTTTTGAAGGTATAGTAAGGAAGAACCTTGTTAAGAAAATCATGTTAAAAGTAATATTCAAACCATCCCATCTCATATCCCATTCTGTTTTTTCCCCATGGTGGCTAGTTCAAACTAGAACAACCAAGAAGAAATATGTAATTGTATCTGGATATTCAACTTCCTGAATAAAAACTCTAGAAAGAGTGCAGAGAAGAACAACAAAGATGATTAGCAGACTGGAGACTAAGACATATGAAGAACGGTTGCAGGAACTGGGAATGTCTAGTTTAATGAAAAGAAGGACTAGGGGAGGCATGATAGCAGTGTTCTGATATCCCAGGGGTTGCAAAGAAGAGGGAGTCAAACTATTCTCCAAAGCACCTGAGGATAGAACTAGAAGCAATGGGTGGAAACTCATCAAGGAGAGAAGCAACTTAGAACTGAGGAGAAATTTCCTGACAGTTAGAACAATTAATCAAAGAAAAAACTTGCCTCCAAAAGTTGTGAATGCTCCAACACTGAATGTTTTTAAGAAGATGTTGGATAACCATGAAGTGGTGTAAGATTTCTTGCCTAAGCAGGGGGTTGGACTAGAAGACCTTCAAGGCCTTTATGTTATTCTATAAAACGTATAGTTGTACACATTCTGAGACCTGCATGAAAACCAGAATTCTGAACCTTCAAGAAAATTGAAACTAATGTGGTTATTTTTTTTACCTCCTTACTTCATAAAATTTGTATGCTACCCTAATCTGCAAATTCTGGCCAGCTATTCATAAATATTGACCTGCACATTCTTGGTGACTAGAAAGGTTGTGGCTTTCATCAATCATGTCAAATCACTTCATTACAGCCATAAGGCCAGATACAGTAAAATAACTAACAGTAGAACTGTAATACACACACAGAGAGAAATATTGAGTAAACTAGGACCTAAAATAAATCAGAATACATATAACATAATGAATAAATGAGTCTTCAAAAGTAATTAAGGATGCTATGTATTGTACACATGGTTGCAAAAACTGGGTGGCTTCAGAGGACACTTCTGAGATCTTGTTTGAAAGAGGTACAGCAAGCAAAAATTACATTCTGTTAGCCCAGAGATTTCTTCAAGATCTGATAAATGGAAGTCTTGTTCAGAATCCTTATGTTGAGAATATCACAGTAGCATCTGGCTTAGAACATTTGGCTTGCCTGAGGTGCATTTAGTGAAGAAGGCCACAAAGATGGATGGATGGATGGATGGATGGATGGATGGATGGATGGATGGATGGATGGATGGATGGTTGGACAGATGGACGGACGGACGGACGGAGACAGTCAGTCAGACAGATAGACAGACACTGTTGTGGCCCACCAAAGTCAGACAATGAGGAGGTTGGGGAGGAGCATGGGCCAGTCCTGAAGGCTGGGGAAGGCTTAGACTAGAGTTCTGCATCAGAGGCAGAGGTGGGGCTGAGGCCATCTGGCAGTGATCAGGTACCTATGGAGCTAGACAGCAGTGAGGCAGAAGAACAGTATGCGCATGCGCAGAGCTGCCAGAAGAAAAGAACAACTCAGAAATCAGGGTAGACTTGGGAGTAAAATCACAGGTGGAAGGCGAATGGCCCCTCCCATAGGACATAAAAGGGGAGCAAAAGGGGAGTGGACTTTTGTAGGAAACAATTCATTCGGTTGGCCGTTAGATTCATTTCAGGAGTGTGAAGATCTGTCTGTGAATCTCAGAGACTCTGTGTCCAGCCGTTCCTTGCACAGCACCTCTTTGGGGAAAATATTTACATGTTAAAAGTTTACAAGTGGGGCCACATTACAGAGGGCTGCAGGTGGGGCTTAGATAAGTGGCTTAGAGCAGGGGCGTCCAAACTTGGGAACATTAAGACTTATGGACTCCAATTCCCGGAATTCCCCAGTCAGCAGGGCTGGCTGGGGTATTCTCGGAGTTGAAGTCCACAAGTCTTAACAATTGCCAAGTTTGGATGCCCCTGGCTTAGAGTGTCTATTGAGTCATCACCACATGGACATAACCAAAGAGACACTGGAATACCCTTTAAAAATCCCCAAAGGACTCCTGATGGCAATACATCAAGCCTGGCTCTGCCTTTCAGTGCCTTTTAAGACAATAGTTAGCCTCATCCTTCTGAACGCACACATAAATCTTTTCTGGAATTGGGTCAACAATTCAGACTGAGTCAACACTTTGAATCAAACCGAGGCTTTGAATTAGGTCCTGGGTGATTTTTACACCTGGTTAATTGATTACCAGCAGGTTTTTATACATGTCTGCTCAGAAGAAATCATTAGACAAACAAGAGAATTTCAACCACCTGCCATCAATCATAAACCAAGGGGTGAGAGAGACACCAACTTAAGAGTGGCATTTTTCCCTTTTTCTCTCGCAAAGAGCCTGAATACCTCTGCAGTAACATTGTCTGCCATGCTCTTCATTAACTAACTTACCCTGCCAAATCAGCTTTTGTCCAAAAAGTTAAAACAATGATGACGATCGTGCAATTGTTGAACTAAGCTACCCTGTTCTAAAAGTGTGTTATCATTTGGGGAAGTTAATGGCAGCAATAAACTTATGAGCAGCCATGTTTGACAAATGGCCGTGTGCATCACCTGCTTTCTCCTTCAGAACAATTGTTTTGACACCACACAAAATTAATCAACCGAGTGATCAGTCAAGCAAGTGATCACGGGCTTAATGAAATAAAATTGAGAGTATGAATCAACAGAGATTTGTTTAATCTGGCGACTTCCTTGATTAGACTGAGTGCACATGTGGGACAATGGGATGCGTGATCAAAGAACAGAGGAGAGTCAGTGTGTCTTTGGGAAACAAAACTATTTAAATCATAGTGTTGGAACACCCTGTAGAATCCCTCTTAGGCTGAGATTGTGCATAGCACAGGATCCGCGATCACATTTCTGAAAGATGGACTTGCAATTTCTGCTGCCAACAGTCTTCAAGTACTTATTTCATTATTTATATACTAGCCGTTCCTGGCCCCACGTTGCGGTGGCCCAGTCTGGTTAAATGGCCAACCAACCTGTGTGTAGATCTACACCTGCACACACAAACACATACCCACAACCACTGCATAACCCCCAACCTACCTACCTACTGTATTTCTCCCCCTCTCCCTCTATCCTTTTACTTACCTACCTACCTACCTACCTACCTACCTACCTACCTACCTACCTACCTACCTACCTTCTGTATTTCTCCCTCTCTCTATCCCTCTACCTAACTACCTACCTACCGCATTTCTTCCTTCCTCTCTCTATCCCTATAGCTCCCTACCTATGTACCTATTGTATTTATCCTTGCATCTTATGCACAGAGTATTTTATGTCATAAAGAATGACATAATACCTGTGGCCCACTGCTCTCTCTGTATTCATCTACCTACCTTTTTTCAATTTTTTACATTTCCATTGTGCGTACCTGGCACAGGTGTGACATCTATACAATCTACATATATCATTGGTGCCGTACATGAAAGGAACGTTGTGTGAAAATTTGGGAGCGATCGGTGCAGTACTTTCGGAGATTAGCGGTTTTGAACAAACTCTTGTTACATTTTTATTTATATAGATGGATGTTTCTTTTATCCCAAACTTTTCTTAAATAAATAACTCAAGGTGGCAAACATACATAATATTCATTCTTCCTCCTATTTTCCTCACAATAGCGACCTAGGGAGACATTGAGCGAGTGATCTTGCCTAATGCCAGCCCTGCTTCCATTCAGAACTTAAGAAAGAAATTTCCGCAACTCCATTGGTTTATAGAAGAGGTATACTTTACTAAGTTTGAACTGATAGCAGCAAAAGCAAGGCAAGATCTGAAGCAAAGCACACAAAACTTACACATTGAAAGTCAGCCCAAATCCCTCCCCCCTCCACCCAGGGTCCAGCACTGAGAGTCCAATCAATGTCTAGTATGATGTTATGGGAAAGCTCCTCTGCAGGTATTTCTCACATCTGGAGTCTTAGGATGTGCTGTGGTCTGCTGTCAGCCTGCAGAGCTGGCCGGTTCTCTGAACTACTCAAAATTTTCACTACCGGTTTGAAAGTACTGGTCCGAACCGGCTGAATATCACCTCTGTTTCCAACATTTCCTATTTAAGAAATCCCAATCAATGTTCAGCATTATTTGTCATGTTAATTCTAAATGATATTGGGTGACTATATGGAATGGCTTTTAATCTGCCGCCTCCTATTATTGGAAGGGGAGGGGAAGGGAAGGGTGGGGAGATTAATCCTTTACCTCCTCTCATTTCTTTACCAGCATTGTTTCAGCCTCCAATTAAGCATTTTGATTGCTCTGCGTCTGTCTAAAAACAGTGTTTTAAGAAAGAATTGAGCCCCCATTTTTATCTCCTGGAAAGAAGTACATTCCAGCTATCAAAGTCTGGAGTGTACTGAGTTAAATATACCTTTCACAAGAAAAACTGTGTTAACCCACCTGGGGTGTTGGCTTTCCAAGTCAGTTTTGCCCCTCTGGTCCTCCTAAGTTCCACACAGAATGATTGGACCAATTACTCCTGGAACGGAATAACTTTTTTCTGAGCTGATTTATGGAAACCTGAGATCAATCCACAAAGAAAAGCTATTCTCTCTAACTTTTGGCAGAAAAAGTACCATTGGGTCAGGAGTGTAGAAATTGATGAACAGCACAGTTCAAAGGGATTACACCTTGTTCCACATGTCTACACTCCAACCAGAGCCAAATCCGTTCAATAAGAAGACAGGAGGAGAGAAAAAAAAGATATTTCCACAATTTCTTTAACGTGCTGCAAAAGATCAAAGAAACCTTTTTATTAAGCCGCTTTTCAAAATGGATTTGCATTTCTATTCCCAGTTTTAAATGAGTACTAGGTACAAAACACTTACTTTAAAGTCACTTACTTTCAGAACATTTTATCTACTCATTGCAAACTTTCCTTTAATGCTACCCAGGACAGAAACAATATAAATTGCTTCTGTTTTCCTTGTCTTGGTTATAATGGAGCATTCATCAGAAATATCACTCATTCCAAGAATACAAGGAGACTACCTCCAAGCTGAGGTAGTTCTCAGCTTCTGATCACAATTGAGCCCAAGATTTGTGTTGCTAAGTGGGACATTAGTTAAGTGAGCTTTGCCCCATTTTATTGTTCTGACCCAGGCTTTCTTAGAAAGTAAGAAGCAAAGTTTTGCTCCCGACAAAACATCTTTTATTTACACAGCTGTGAATTCCTTTCATTCACAGTCAGCAAGGCTTAGCAAACAGTCTTTCAGAGGAGTATTTATCCACACAAACCTTATTTCGCTCGAAGAGCTGCCAGATAACTAGTTTCCAAACACAGGGCAAAGCAAAACTTGGCACAGAGTCTCTTATAATCACAAACAGAACTTTTCAGACCAAATGAACAAATTGTTTCCTGCAAAATCCCACTCCCCATTCACCCCTCATTTGTTTCCTAGGGGAGGAGCCAATCACCTCCAAGATGTGGCTTTACTCTTAAGTCGACCCTGCTTTCTTAGTCGTTCTTGCCTTCTGGCAGCTCTGCGCATGCGCACATTGGGAACAAACTCTAGTTGTTCCCCTGCCTCAGTGCTGTCTAGTTCCCTCTCTGCCTCTGATGCAGAGCCCTCCTCACTGTCCGACTCTGCTGCCAGCTCCGCTGGCCGCTGGCGGGCCACGACATTTATGACCTTTCTTGCCACAGTTCTTAAATGAGTCACTGCAGTTGTACAGTTAGTAACCCAGTTGTTAAGTGAATCTGGCTTCCCCACGGATTTTGTCTGAAGGTTGCAAAAGGTGCTCCAATGACCCCAGGACTCTGCAACCCATCATAACTAGGAGTCAGTTGCCAAGCATCTGAAATTTGATCATGTGACCATGGGGATGCTGCAATAGTCCTACGTATGAAAAACGGTCGCAAGTCATTTTTCTAAGTCCCATTGTAATTTTGAATGGTCACTAAACAAACTGCTGTAAGTTGAGGACTACCTTTATTCACAGTGAAAAATGCTGGATCAGTCCATCAGAAATACCAATTTCTTCAAAATACTAACAATTTGAGTTTAACTTTTTTTCTTGCCTGCCACTCGCCATTCAGTGTTTAGCTTGAAAATACCCGTTATCTGTCAGAAATTTTTTGTATTTAAAAAAAGTCTCCCTTCCCTCTTTTCCCCTGCCTTAAAATGCATGAAGACGTACTTGTGCTAGCCTGTTTACATGCCAAGCCAATTCTTTCTGCTGCTCAAATTATTTCTTTCTGTAATTCTCCCAATTTCAATTCCAATTATTCCCGATATCTAGGCCAGCCTTGGTGGTTTAATTTACTTTGATTGTAGCACTCCAGTGGAAGTAGACTAAGGTTAGATATGATCATTGGCTTTATTTTACTTAAGGGGGTGCATATGGCTGAATATAGGGGATGCGATGGCTCAGTGACTACTCAGTGGTAGTCTTGCTGGCCACATGACCATGGAGATGTCTTCGGACAGTGCTGGCTCTTCAGCTTTGAAACAGAGATGAGTACCGCCCCCTGAAGTGTAACCAGGACAGCCGTGGACAGGAGGGCGTTTTACCAGGTTCGCCTGGTCCGCCAGTTGCGTCCCCTATTGGATCGGGGTGCCCTTTGCACAGTCACTCATGCCCTCGTGACATCCCGACTGGACTACTGCAATGCTCTCTACATGGGGCTCCCTTTGAGGTGCACCCGAAGGCTTCAGCTTGTCCAGAATGCAGCCGCGCGGGCAGTTATGGGAACCTCCAGGTTTTCCCATGTAACACCGCTCCTGCGCAAGCTGCATTGGCTGCCTGTCGTCTTTCGGGTGCGCTTCAAGGTGTTGGTTATCATCTTCAAAGCACTCCATGGCACGGGACCTAGCTATCTGCGGGATCACATTCTGCCCCATACATCCCTGCGGCCGATTTGCTCCCACAGAGAGGGACTTCTCCGGGTGCCGTCCACTAGGCTATGCCAGCGGGCGACGCCCAGGGGAAGGGCCTTCTCTGTGGTGGGCCCGACCCTCTGGAACGACCTTCCCCCCGAAATCAGAACAACCATGGACCTTCGCTCCTTCCGACAGAAACTAAAAACACACTTCTTCTGCTTGTTTTAAATTGTTTTAAGGGTTTTTAGGGATAGTTTTAGTTTTATAGGGGTTTTTAGTGCAGGGCCAGTTTAATTTGTTTTTAACTTTGTATTCCGTTTATGGTTTTAATTGTATTTTTAATTCCCTGTGCCCCGCCTCGAGTCCCTTCGGGGAGAGAGAGCGAGTTATAAATTAAAATTATTATTATTATTATTATTATTAACTATCCCTATTCCGAGGGACGCGGTGGCTCAGTAGCTAAGATACTGAGCTTGTCGATCAGAAAAGTCAGCAGTTTGGCAGTTCAAATCCTTACCACCGCGTAAGCTCCCGTTACTTGGCCCAGTTCCTGCCAACCTAGCAGTTTGAAATCATGTAAAAAATGCAATTGGAAAAATAGGGACCACTTTGGTGGGAAGGTTACAGCATTCCATGCACCTTCGATGATTAGTCATGCTGGCCACCTGACCACGGAGACGTCAGTTAGATCTCATTAAACCCTCTCCATATGTGACAAAGGGATATCAAAGGGATGGCAATGTTATCCTTTGCTTTGGATTCTTCATTTTATTAGCTCTCAACTTCTAAAGGGAGTCAACCCAAAGCTTATCTTTATTCTGTCTTCGGCTGATTGAATATATAATTCTGTGTGATCCTGTTAGCAAAACTCATAGCTCATCTTAGCTCTTAGTTCTCTGAAGATGGACTCAAGGCTGACAAAACTTTGGCTCAAACCTTACATTTAAAGTCTGCACAATTGGGAAGATTTAAGGGTTTTGACAATGAGTCAATAGATGTTTGGCCAATCCTTGTAGGCATTGGACGACATGTTACTGCTTTTATGAATAATGAGCGGCAAGGCTATAAATGTCACTGTCTCTATGCCAAGCAACTGTTTTGTGCACTGTCTATTTTTGTGACATTTTATCTCTCCATGCCAATCCATATCTTCTCGTTGAATCCCTGCTCAGGTAGGAGACCCTATGTCATTTTAAACAAGTGGTTATCCAATCTCTTCGTAAAAACCTCCAGTGATGAAGCACCCACAACTACTGAAGACAAGCCACTCCACTGGTTAATTGTTCCCACTGTCAAGAAAATTTCTCCTTAGTTCCAGGTTGGTGCTATTCTTGACCAATTTTCATCCATTGCTTCTTGTCCTGCCTTTTGGTGCTTTACAGAATAGCTTGGCTCCCTCTTCTTTGTGGCAGCCCCTGAGATATTGAAACACCGCTATCATGTCTCCCCTAGTCCTTCTTTTCATTAAAATAGACATACCCAATTCCTTCAGGTGTTCTTCATACATTTTAGCGTCTAGTCACATCATCATCTTTGTACATAACTTTGAACATAACCATCATGCTTTGATAATCTTAGTTCAGGGTTATCATGTTGCATAAATCCAGCCACCATGTTCAATGTGACTAATTTCCCGATCCTATCTAATACCAACTCTAAATAATACCATCTTTTTTTTTAAAAAAAAACTCATCTTGGTATCATGTCAGTTGTGGAAAAATTATGTCTTTTGAGCAGCAGAAGGATAATTTACCTAAGATGCAAGATGTGATAAAAGAAGCCAGAATGAAAGAGAAAATAATATATAGTCATCTTTCACTCCCCTCCAAATTCAAAAGAGAATATATATAGCTTAACTTTAATCATGCTTCCTGTCAAAAGCACGTAGCCCTGCTGATTCTAATATAAAAGGGCTTCAATATCTTCTATTTTGCTGCTACAGAGGAGCAAAATATTTGAAAACTAGTCAAATAGCAGACTGAAGATGCCAACGGAAAAATCTGGGCATGGAAATAGCATGGAAGATGTGAGTCAACTTTTACCAAATTGAGTATCTTTTAGAAGCCAGAACGTCAACTCCCAGAATTCTCCAACCAGCATGTCTGCTGCTGAGAATTCTGGGAGTTGAAGTCCAGGCAACTGGAGGGAGCTCAGATTACAAGACTAATATGAACCACATTTTCCATCACCAGCCTTCAATTTGCTGCAGTTCAATTGAGTTGCCTGAAAGGACAATATGAAAAAAGAAGATTAGCAGTTCCCCCGAATCAAGGTCCTAGTTTTCTGATCTCCATCATGTTGTAGCTACATGCCAGATATACATAAAAGCCTCTGTTTCCTTAGCAACAGAATTCCTTGTGATGACAGAATTGGAAAAAGTCTCCCTTCATCAGACCCCTGCAGCTAAGGGAATAAGCTTGAGAGATGCTATCCAAGAGGCTTTGCTTCTTATTTATATTTGTTGAAAAAAATAGGAAGAATGGGAGACAAGTCAGAGGAGACCAAAAAAACAGCGTGAATAACAGGTGTGACCTTTTTCATTTCCCCTATATGTTTCTAGGTATTAATAGCAGCAGGAGCCATTATGAGCAACCCACTTAACATCCAGTCTTGATAGTTCATTTTTCACACTACTATCCTGATACATAATACACATTGCTTTAGAAAGATTACATATTCCTATTTTAATATAGCCTGCCCTCCTTCCTTCCTTCCTTCCTTCCTTCCTTCCTTCCTTCCTTCCTTCCTTCCTTCCATCCATCCATCCATCCATCCATCCATCCATCCATCCATCCAACAGGATTATTATGTGTTCGAAAAAAATGTGTATTCACACTAAATCACATACCCATCTGCCTGTAATTATATGTCAGTTTTGATTATGCACACCATTATAAAAAACAGTCACAGTAACAATAGTTCAACAGAAGACAGTGGCTGTGTTCACACATCATTGTAAGTATGGCTCTGTTTAACCATAGGCCAGGAGTGTTAAAATCACTGCATCATGTTGTTGTCACATGATGTATTATAACTTCCTCCCCCCCCCCTTCGTTAGGATGGGAGTGGGAGTGGCCAGCACATGACGAATCCGCCCCACGGGCCATGAGTTTAATGCCCCTGCCATACGCCATTGATTAACTCTCACTGCCCTGGATTTGCGCAACACAATAGACTCAATAACAACAGCATTTGCATCTCCAGACCAACGGTACACTTGGTAATTATTAATCCCAACAAAATGGAATACAATTTATCAATACAATTGAGAGAATCAAGAAAAAGATATCCCCAAACTAAAGGAAGGGTCAAAAGTCTCTTAAACACTTCTACTTCTACTTGATATCAATTCAGATTCCAATGCAGGAAAATTTAGAATCAGAAGAGAAGGGAGAGGTGATAGCTAGATAAAGACTCTAATTTATCATTTCAGAGGAATTCCCAATTTCAGGCTTTGTGAGCCAGCACCAAAACAGTTGCTTTCTTCAACCTCTTTGCATCCCCCGCTTCATTCACCAAAATAAAAGATTTAGAGAGGCATCTTCAATGGATTCCCTAATACTTATTGGGATCAGCCTAAACTTTTATTATTATTATTATTATTATTATTATTATTATTATTATTATTATTATTATTATTATTATTATTATTATTATTATTATTATTAATCCAATTTATACCCCACCCTTGTCCTAAAAAAGGACCCAGGGCGGCGCACAGGTAGTTTAAAACAAAACATACATATAAATACCCATATTAAAAGCTATTAAATAATAATCCCATGCTAAAACCAACTTATAAAACCTCTAATTAAAATTTTCAATGTTAAAACTCAGTATCGGGGTTATCCTAGGCCGGCTTGTTGGAACAGAAGTGTTTTAAGGCGCTGGCGGAACAGGCGGAGGTCCGAGATGTTACGTTGTTTGGGGGGCAGGTCGTTCCAGAGGGTAGGGCCCGCCACAGAGAAGGCCCTTCCCCTGGGTGTCGCCAACCGACATTGCCCGGCCGACGGCACCCGGAGAAGGCCCTCTCTATGGGAGCGGATTGGTCAAAGGGATGTATGGGGCAGGAGGCGGTCTCGTATGTAGACTAAACTATACAAATACCCACAGATGCTTTTATAATCCCTTACATATCCCACCTCGTTCTCTCATTTGACATCCTCCAGAGTTATGGGCCACGTTGCCTTGTTGGCTGGGGATGATGGAAATGGTAATGTTAGAAAGGCTGGGATAAGCCAGTTTGGCTAAGAACAAAAATGAAGCTATTTGGATAAAGAGTTTAATTTCAGCTTCTCTTCATCAGGCTAAAGACAATTTGAATAAAGGCTAATTTGAAGAAAGAACATAATGGAGAGGGAGAAATCACATCTGCTTATTTTAATCAAGTCTTGGGACATATCAGTACCTGAGATCCAAATTGGTTTAACCTTCCTTTCTCAAAGTTATTTCATTATAATCCACGATAAAGGGGATGGGAAGGATAAATCTTCAGTCGAAACCTCATCAAACATATTAAATTATGGTTCCCAGTATCTGACAGAAGGAAGCTAAACATAAAACACAACGACTCCTTTGACTCCTGGGGACTATGCAGATACACCGATCTGTCTTGGCCAAGAGTCCTACGATTTTCTGATAGTTTTCCATCCAAATTCAAGCTAGTTCTGACCCTTCAAATTGATACAGATTGGCTGTATGGATAAAGCCTAGGAAAGAAGGAATCTGCCAATCACCCCCTCGCCTTCACTCTTTTCTTTTTAAAGCTTGCTTTAAAACAACACATTCTTTTCTTTTACTTACTTACTTATCCATCAAATTTATGCAGCTATAAATTTATGCAACTTTGAGGAGAGAGGAAAGGAGAGGGAAAGAAGAAAGAGGAAAGGAGAGGAAGATGGATAGGAAGAGTAGTAGAGAGGGTATGAATGGGAAGAAGAAGAAAGAAAGATAAGGGAAAGGAAAAAAGGAAAAAAGGAAAGAGGGAAGTAGAGAAGGAGAGAGGGAGGGAGAAAAGGAAAGAAAATTAGGGCTGTGGTAAAATAAAATAGGTGCATGGCAATGGTATGCAAAGCAATCCCGATTTTACATTTTAATTTTTATGTGGAAAAATGAATGTTCAAAATTGTTAATACACAATGTGAAGAATAACTATGAGAATGTCTACCTGTAAATGTAGATATGAGATTAATATTTTTTAAAAAAAAAAAAACAAGAAAAAAAAGAAAAAATTATGCAGCCATTCATCTCACAAAGCGATTCTTGGTTTTTTTTAGCTCAGTTTTGAAGGAGTTTGCCAATGTTCTCCCATTATTATAAAACATTTTTTTTAATAACAACATTAAGAGGAATGCCTGCCTCACCTCTTCTTACTCTACCAATGCTGAATAGCAGGTTTGGTGATTTGGGATAGATGCATTGACTAAAAAAAATCATGATCCTTTTATGGAACAGGCCTACGGCTTTCCTGAATCAATTACTATATATATATATATATAGACATGAGAATCATTTCAAATTTAGTCTGTGTTAGGATCATGGTTTTTGTTTTGTTTTTCTCTGTTAATCATGTTTCTTTGTTTCACACCAGAGGAGATATTCAGCAGGTTCTGGCCAGTTCTGGAGAACCAGTAGTGGAAATTTTGAGTAGTTTGGAGAACCGGTAAATTCCACCTCTGACAGGCCACACCCCCAACTATTCTGTGCCTCCCAGCTGATCAGGAGGGAATGGGGATTTTGCAGTATCCTTCCCCTGCCATGCCCACCAAGCCACACCCACAGAACCAGTACTAAAAAAAATTGAATCCCACCACTGCTTCATACATATATTCATAGTCACTCACTCACTCACACACAAACATGTACACACAGGAAAGAACCTTCCTATAAATATAAAGAGAGAAGAACCTTCTGACACTGTTACTGTTCTTGGTCTTCTCCAAGTACTCCAGTTCTATTTTTTAAGCCTGCCAAGTGGAGGCTCTTTAACACATTCAGAACAAGACACAACGTCTGAACTCTGGAGCTATAGAGGCAGCCCTAGAGAACATTGTGGCAGATGGCTGAGGTTTCACACTCTCTGTTCCAAATGGCTCTGATGTCCTTCAGTATATAGAAAAGGGTGGAATAATATAAAAAATAATTTATATTCTGTGTTGAGAAGTATTGCAGCTCCTTGGAAAAATGCATGTCTCGCATATGTAACATTTGACTGGAAATTTCTATGCTCATTTTCAAAACTCCAGAAGAGTTCAAGGCCAAGAGGAATGGATGAACATTGACAATGTTTGAGAAATTGTCGACCTGTCCTACTGTCTCTATTTATTCGAACCCATTTACTGTGTTCATACTTATATTTATACTTATACCTGTTATTTTTTACATGTTTGGCAAACTAAATAAAATAAATAAATAAAATGACAGGCACCCATAATCACCCGCGCGGCCGCATTCTGCACTAACTGTAGCCTTCGAGTGCACCTCAAGTGGAGCCCCATTTAGAGAGCATTACAGTAACCCAGCCGAGATGTCACAAGCGCTTGAGTGACTGTGCGAAGGGCCCCCCGGTCCAGTAAGGGGTGCAACTGGCATATCAGGCGTACCTGATAAAACGCCCCCCTGGCCACGGCCGCCACATGGTCCTCCATGGACAGCCGGGAATCCAGGAGGACGCCCAAGTTGCGCGCCCTCTCCACGGGGGCCAGTTGTTCGCCCCCAATGGCCAGTGTTGGACTTATCTGGCTGAACCGGGGTGCCGGAAACGACAGCCACTCGGTCTTGGACGGGTTGAGCTTGAGGTTGTTACTACCCATCCAGATCCGTACGGCCTCCAAACACCGGGACAGCACCTCGACGGCATCGTTGGGGTGGTTTGGGGTGGATATGTACAGCTGGGTGTCATCAGCGTACAGATGGTATTCCACCCCAAAACCACGGATGATCTCATCCAGCGGCTTCATGTAGGTGTTAAACAGAAGTGGCGAGAGGACCGACCCCTGAGGAACCCCACATATGAGGGGCCTCGGGGACGACCTCTGCCCTCCTGCCAACACCCATTGCGACCGACCAGAGAGGTAGGACGAGAACCACCGCAGAATGGTACCTCTCAGCCCCAACCCCCCCAATCGGTGCAATAAGATACCATGGTCGATGGTATCAAAAGCCGCTGAGGTCTAATAGGACAAGGATAGAGGAGCAACCTCTATCCCATGCCCTCCAGAGATCATCAACCAACGCGACCAATGCCGTCTCGGTGCTGTGACCGGGCCGGAAGCCAGACTGGCGCTGGTCTAGATAATAGATGTTTCCCATTGGACACCAGTCAGTTCGCTTAATATGATCAGCAAGCTATATGAGAAATATATTTAATTAAAACTATTAGACTGGGTTGAAAGAGGAAAACATTGTCATTGAAGAGCAGATAAGCTTCAGAGGGGGTGATTAATTTTTGACCATTGTCTGGTCCTCCATCATTTAGCTGATAAATATTCTTCCCAGACCAGTAGCTTCCTTTTCACAGCTTTTGTCAATATTAAATTAGACTTTAATTCATTCCAAGGGAAACTAATGTGATCCCCAATGGATAAAAGTCTGCTTCTTCTCTTTTGGTCTTGCTACTTCAGCATCGCTTTGAGAATGAGATATTATTCCTTAGAACAGGGGTGCCCAATCTTGGCAACTTTAAGACTTGTGGACTTCAATTTCAGGTTGAAGTCCACACGTCTTAAAGTTGCCAAGTTTGGGCACCCCTGTCTTAGAACATCTACATGGGGCTGTTATTACTCAAATGGGAGCAAGGCAAGACTGCACTCTAACCACTCTACTTTTTAATTTATTAATCCAGCATCTCCCCCACCCCACTCCTATTTTCCCCCTTCTGTATCAGCAGGTTGAGTGGTTCTACCTCTTTCATAAGAAGACAACATTGAATCCTCTCCATCTCTCAGGCTGGGACAAGAAGGGCATTGAGGACTTTGGCCTCTTCCTACTCAGAGGAAAAAACTAGTAATAACTGTCCAGAAACTAAAGTCTTGGTATTTGCACAAAACTATCATAAAATCCATAATTGGCAACTTAATGGGAATGCAAGTACGCACTTATGAATACCTTGGAGTGCTGTTCCAGGCCATACTGTCCTGGAGAGAACATTTCTTGAATCTGGCAAACATTACTTAGCATAGCATCGCAATGTTCAGCTATCCCAAGTCTTTTTTGGTTCAGGAAGAGCTCACTTTATCCCTGCATCTTGCAAAGTCTTCATAGCCAAGGTCATTTCTCAACTTTTCTGCAGTGGCCAAGTCTATACTTGGAGAAAGTTTGATATACATGGAGTTATTCCATTGAAATTTGTTAAATTTATAGTTTCATAATCTGTTAAGGATGCTGGTCCACATTCAGAGATGGACTTGGGCTCGAGGGATGCTGGAATAGGTCCTAACCTTTTAAACTTTGGCTAAAGTTAACTGCATTCCCACTGGTTCTGACCCACTGGTTCCAAGAGACTACTTTAGGGCAAGTTGGAAAAAAACAGTTATTGGCAAGCTTCACTCCTTAGCAGTCTTTTAAGAGAGCCTCAAATAAAGCTCACAAATGCCCTAAATGTTCTTTTTATTTAGAGAATGTACATGGCTGCCCACACAATTCAGTGAGATATAAGAAGATAGATAGATAGATAGATAGATAGATAGATAGATAGATGGATGGATGGATGGATGGATGGATGGATGGATGGATGGATGGATGGATGGATGGAGGGTTGGGGGTGGGTGGGTGGATGGATGGATGGATGGATGGATGGATGGACGGACGGACGGACGGACGGACAGAAAGACAGACAGACGATAGATGATAGGATGGGTGGATGGATGGATGGATGGATGGATGGACAGATGGATGTAGGATGAGCTCCCATCCTTGCCCAACTCCTGCCAACCTAGCAGTTCAAAAGCATATAAATGCAAGGAGATAAATAGGTGCCACTTTGGTGGGAAGGTGCTAGCACTCCATGACATCATGCTGGCCACATGACCATGCGCTGACTCAATGGCCTTGAAACAACAGAGATGAGCATTACCTCCTGGAATCAGCAATGACTAGAGAAGCAAAATCCACAGGGACTCCTTTACCTTTACCTTATATCAGGGATGTCCAAACTTGGGAACTTTAAGACTTGTGGACTTCAACTCCCAGAATTCCCATAGCTGGCTGGGGAATTCTGGGAGTTGAAGTCCACAAGTCTTAAAGTTCCCAAGTTTGGACATCCCTGCCTTATATGTATAAATGTATGTATAAAATCACAATAAAAATACAGGCTATAACTAGAACCAAAAGTTGGAGAGTAAGGGAACAGAATGTATGTTGTGGGGGTGGAGTGGGAGCTGCTATTAGTCAATCCACCGCCATTGAAGCCTCAAGCCATCTGCCAGATACAGATCTTTGGGCTGTCTGTCCCACCTTCTGTCCTACAAGGAAGTTCTCACAGATCATTACTTATGTGCCTTTCTTGCTCAATCTACAGGAAATTCCAAATAATTGTTATCCATCCTATTCTGAAGAAACCTTGATTTGTCACTTCTTCTTTTCAACCATTACTAGGATAAATCCTAGCAATCCAATTCTGTGCCTCCATATTCGCTATCTCTTCTTGTGTTTGAAAATATTTCCTCCTTCCTTCCTTCCTCCCTCCTCCCTCCCTCCCTCCCTCCATCCCTCTATCTCTGTCTCTATCTCTGTCTTTCCTTCTTATGTCTACCTCCCAATTCACATGGTTTTTTTTTCCATTTGCATTTGGGTTTAGTCTGTACGTGACCACTGAATTTATAACGATAGTAAAGGTTTCATTTGAGCTGACTTGATTTGAAGAAAATAGAGAATCTATTTCTATTGTCCAGCCATCAATTTCCATATAATCCGTTAGTAACCATGTAATCAACACCATGCTGATTGGGAATTCTGGAAGTTGAAGTTCACACATCCTAAAGTTACCAAGATTGAAACATACTGTGTTAGAAAATATTTGTTTTAAGATTTTTTTTTAATGATACGTTGCTTATCCATTTGTTCCACCAACTGTATATGACTCTTCTATTTCTTGTAGTGTTTCAAAAAATATCTAAGGATAAGTACAAAAGAACTTCCACAACCCTGAAAAACATTGGCTGTTTATCACATCTGCAGCACCTCATTGTTTCAAAAGCAAAGTGAGAAGCCTGCTGTCTCCTTTTGTATCATCTTCAACCACACTTATTTAATCTCAAATATTGGAATCCACTTCTCCCTGCTTTTTCTCAGGTAAGAGACATTCTTTCCCTTTGCCCTGTCTTCACATTTCAGTAAACAACTCTATTCAGCATGTTCAGCAAAGTTCACCACAGAGAACATGAAACGACCATCTTGGATTTGCTGGTTTCTTTTCTCAGCAAATACAATCTGAAAGAGGCTTCTGTTTAACCTGCAGGATTCAACACGTGGTAAAAACAGCATCAACAAATAAATAAAATCACACTAACCTGGTCCTGAAATGACTTTTTAAAAAACCACGAGGGTGAATGGGTTGTTTTTAAATCAGGCAAATAATGTGAGGGTTATGATGAATCTTGGTGTTCAGATGTTCACAAGTCTTAGAGGGAGGAAGGAAGGAAGGAAGGAAGGAAGGAAGGAAGGAAGGAAGGAAGGAAGGAAGGAAGGAAGGAAGGATAAGATGAATGGTGGGGAGGGAGGAAGATACTATAATGTTATTATATAATGTTATTGTTTAGGAAAGAATATTATATCCAGTTTTGGTTGCCATGATGTAAAAAAGATGTTGAGACTCTAGAAAGAATTCAGAGAAGAGCAACAAAGATGATTAGGGGACTTCAGGCTAAAATATATGAAGAACGGTTGCATGAACTGGGTATGTCTAGTTTAATGAAAAGAAGGACATGGGGAGACATGACAGCAGTCTTCCAATATCTCAGGGGTTGCCCCAAAGAAGAGGGAGTCAAAACTATTCTCCAAATCCCCCGAGGGCAGGACAAGAAGCAATGGGTGGAAACTCATCAAGGAGAGAAAGCAACTTAGAACTAAGGAGAAATTTCCTGACAGTTAGAACAATTAATCAGTGGAACAACTTGCCTCCAGAAGTTGTGAATGCTCCAACACTGGACGTTTTTAAGAAGAGATTGTACAACCATTTGTCTGAAAGATATAGGGTTTTCTACCTAAGCAGGAGGTTGGACTAGAAGACCTCCAAGGTCCCTTCCAGTAGCTGTTGCTACTGCCGCTTCGCTCAGGGACATGCCACATACACATGCTTGATGCGCACTTCTCACGCATGTGTAGTGCAACAAAAATTGCTCTACACATGTGCAGAAGGCAAAAACAAGATGCCTTCTGTGCGAGATGCAAGACGCAAAATAAGACGCCTCTCAACGGCACCGTAGGAGCTTCCAAGAGAACCGGTTCAGGAGCATGGCAGGCCTGGGTCGCTGCTGTTCCAGCGACCCAGGCCACCAAGTTATCCGAGCCGGTAGGAACCCACTTCTGCTTCCAACTCTGATATTCCATTCCATTCCACCCCACCCCACCCCACCCTATTCTATTCTATTCTCTTCTATTCTCTTCTATTCTATTCTATTCTATTCTAAAGGGTCCTTAAGAGGAGAGGTATTCAGTTGACAGACCTTCCAAGATGTGGAAAGTTTATTAAAAAGAGCACCACACATATCTGATAGGGAATACAAACATAAAGCAAAGGGCAGAAAACGTCTTAATATCAGTTAAAGGAAAATGTGATTTGCATTATCCTGGAAGGCACCAGGAGATTCCTTCAGAGTTTACACCTATTATATGGAAATGCTTTCTGGAGAAATAAGTGTGAGGAGGGATCACATATCCTACTTGACTGGGATCATTATTTTATCAAGAAAAATGGTAAAAAAGCCTTTATACAAGATAAGGTAAAGGTTCTCCTTGCGCATATGTGCTAGTTGTTCCCGACTCTAGAGGGAGGTGCTCATCTCCGTTTCAAAGATGAAGAGCCAGCGTTGTCCAAAGACGTCTCCGTGGTCTTGTGGCCGGCATGACTCAATGCCAAAGGCGCACAGAACCCTGTTCCCTTCCCAGCAAAGATGGTTCCTATTTTTCTACTTGCATTCTTACATGCTTTCGAACTGCTAGGTTGACAGAAGTTGGGACAAGTACTGGGAGCTCACTCCGTTATGCAGCGCTAGGGATTCAAACCGCTGAACTGCTGACATTTCTGATCAACAAGTTCAGCATCTTAACCCCGAGTCATTGCAGCCCTCTTATACAACGTACACATTATTAAATGCATTTCCAACCTGAGTAATCCTCTCCAAGGGTAAAATTTGCATATCATATGTAACCACCATTGACTCATTTTAGTTCTTTTATCAGGAAGGATTGTAAACAAGGTATAAGTTATTAAATGCACTTACAGATTCAGTCATCCCTTGCAAAGATGCACCGTAGGCAATTACAATGAAGCGAATATTATGTCAGTGTTGACAATGCAATTAAAAGTTCTTTATTCTTAAAATATCATCTGTCCTTCCCATGTAATGTAAACACTGACTGAAATCTTGTTTCTTTGAATAAAAAATTGTGGTTGAGTGTCTTGTTAACATTCAAAGTATTGTTTGATAAAATTGTAGAAGTTTCCCAAAGAGAAGTCTTGCAAATATTCTTCAGTTGAAGAGAAGTCCACAAGAATTTGTTAAAATGATACCTTTTTTTTTTCTTGTTGCCCTCAGAGGTGGCATTCAGCAGGTTCTGACCAGTTCTGGAGAACCGGTAGCGGAAATTTTGAGTAGTTCAGAGAACCGGTAAATAGCACCTCTGGCTGGCCCCCGCCCACATCTATTCTCTGCCTCCTGAGTCCCAGCTAATTGGGCAGAAATGAGGATTTTGTAGTATCCTTCCCCCGCAATGCCCACCAAGCCATGCCCACCAAGCCATGCCATGCCCACCAAGCCACACCCACAGAACCAGTAGTAAAATAAAATAATCCTACCAAAGGTTGCCTTGTACAGAATTTTGATTATTGCTGGGCAATCCAGTTATGAAACTTCCTGCTTGGACATATTCACAAGCCATCAACCCTCTATCCTTTTGTCCAATGTTTCTCAACCTTGTCAGCTGGACAATGTGTGGACTTTAACTCCCAGAACTCCCCAGTCAGCCTTGCTGGTTGAGGAATTCTGGGAGTTGAAGTTTACACGTCGTTGAAAAACAGGCCTGTTTTTCACCCATTTCTCACAAAAAATGGTTTGGGAGGCCTGCAGAGAGCTCCTGGGGGCTGAAGAGAGCAAAAACTGGATGTGCAGAGGTCAAAAACTATTTTTTCTTGTTTTTTCTTCAAAATCTTGGTGCATTTTATACTCCTATGTGTCTTTCTTTTTTAGGTAATTTTTTATTTATTTTTGAGCAAACACAAATAAAACAAAAATAATAGAAAAAACATAAAAAGCCAGTGTGTCTTATAGTCCAAAATATACGGTATTTTTTTCATGTTCTAATTTACCCAGTGTAACTTCATCTAATGTTATAGATACAGTTTATATACACACATGCAGATTTGTGTTTGTGGGTGTATGCACATTTGCATGTATATATGTATATCTTTATATGTGGATAGAATACACACACAGACACAGACACAGTGTATGTGAGTGTGTGTGTGTAGTGATATATGTGTGTGTGTGTGTATGCGTGTGTTAGGTTTTTGAGCTGATCAATAAATTGTTGTGGAATATATATATATGTATGTATGTATGTATGTATGTATGTATGTATATATATATATATATATATATATATATATATATATATATATATATATATATATATATATATATATATATATATATATATATATATATATGTTTTCTGAGGTTTTCGCGGGTGTTTGTATGTAGGTCTTTGGTTGTTCGGGTTTTCTCCCGCGTAGAATTGGAAGTATCTTCACGACGTTTCGATGAAATCTCATTCATCATCTTCAGGCTGGTGCTTCCGGCTTGGTGCTTCCAGGAGCAATGCTGTGAGAATTATTCTTCATATATATATATATATATATGAAGAATAATTCTCACAGCATTGCTCCTGGAAGCACCAAGCCGGAAGCACCAGCCTGAAGATGATGAATGAGATTTCATCGAAACGTCGTGAATTATTCTTCATATATATAGAATTATTCTTCATATATATATGTATATATATGAAGAATAATTCTCACAGCTCCTGTTCAGGGTCCCTTTAAGGGGAGGAGACTTAACGTCATCCCTCTCTGCCCTTCAACTCAACCCAGAGTCATCCAGACAGAGAACCAAATTAGATTACTGCTGTGTGACATTTTTTAGATATGTGTTAGATTTTTTAAGGGCTGAAAATGGATCCATCCTGGTCTCTTTATTTTCAGCCCTTAAAAAATCTAACATACATATATATATATATATTAATTATTAATCATTCCTTTAAAAAAACATTTAACATATATATATATATATATATATATATATATATATATATATATATATATATATATATATATATATATATATATATATATATATATATATATATATATATATATATATATATATATATATATATATGTTATATGTTAGATTTTTCTAAAAATGTCTAAAAAAATTCTAAAAAATGTCACACAGCACTAATCTAATTTGGTTCTCTGTATGGATGACTCTGGGTTGAGTCAAAGGGCAGAGAGGGATGACGTTGAGTCTCCTCCCCTTAAAGGGACCTCTTCACAGGAGCTGTGATAATTATTCTTCATATATATATATATGTGTGTGTGTGTGTGTGTGTGTGTGTGTGTGTGTGTGTAATTGTTTCTCAACAACCTGTTATTAGGCCCCAATTAAGGGAGGAGACATACTGTTTCCTTTCCTGCCTTTCAACTCATCACCAGAGATCATCTAGACAGCAAGCCAGGAATTACGTTGTGTAATTTTTTAGATATGTGTGTTAGTTTGATCAGCTCATAAAACTAACACACACACACACACACACACACACATATATATATATTACTTTTATGAGCATACATATCTAAAATATTATACAACGTAATTCTTAGCTTGCTGTCTTGATGGTCTCTAGCGATGAGCTGATAGGCAGTAAGGGAAACAGTATGTCTCCTCCCTTAATTGGGGCCTAATAATAACAGGTTGTTGTGAAACAATTACATACATATATATATATATATATATATATATATACATACATACATACATACATACATACATACATACATACATACATACATATATATATATATATATATATATATATATGAAGATACTATGTTACAGCTTCCTGCTAGGCCTGTTCAAGGGAGGAGACAAACTTGTCATCCTTCTCTGTCTTTCGACTCCTCTTTGAGATCATCCAGACAGAGACCTATTAAATTTCTGCTGTCTTTTTAGATATGTGTTAAATGTTTTTTTAAAGGAATGATTAATAATTAATTAAGAGACCAGGATGGATCCATTTCGGACTTCTTAGTCCTCGTCAGCTGGCCATACTTTCCTACAGGGATTTGAACTGGTGCTCTCCAGCATTCGAAGCAGGCTTCTCTATGCCTTGAGCTAACCAGCTTCCCTGATTACATCATCCTTTCCACAGGACTTTATAGATGAAGATACTATGTTACAGCTTCCTGCTAGGCCTGTTCAAGGGAGGAGACAAACTTGTCATCCTTCTCTGTCTTTCGACTCCTCTTTGAGATCATCCAGACAGAGACCTATTAAATTTCTGCTGTCTTTTTAGATATGTGTTAAATGTTTTTTTAAAGGAATGATTAATAATTAATTAAGAGACCAGGATGGATCCATTTCGGACTTCTTAGTCCTCGTCAGCTGGCCATACTTTCCTACAGGGATTTGAACTGGTGCTCTCCAGCATTCGAAGCAGGCTTCTCTATGCCTTGAGCTAACCAGCTTCCCTGATTACATCATCCTTTCCACAGGACTTTATAGATGAAGATACTATGTTACAGCTTCCTGCTAGGCCTGTTCAAGGGAGGAGACAAACTTGTCATCCTTCTCTGTCTTTCGACTCCTCTTTGAGATCATCCAGACAGAGACCTATTAAATTTCTGCTGTCTTTTTAGATATGTGTTAAATGTTTTTTTAAAGGAATGATTAATAATTAATTAAGAGACCAGGATGGATCCATTTCGGACTTCTTAGTCCTCGTCAGCTGGCCATACTTTCCTACAGGGATTTGAACTGGTGCTCTCCAGCATTCGAAGCAGGCTTCTCTATGCCTTGAGCTAACCAGCTTCCCTGATTACATCATCCTTTCCACAGGACTTTATAGATGAAGATACTATGTTACAGCTTCCTGCTAGGCCTGTTCAAGGGAGGAGACAAACTTGTCATCCTTCTCTGTCTTTCGACTCCTCTTTGAGATCATCCAGACAGAGACCTATTAAATTTCTGCTGTCTTTTTAGATATGTGTTAAATGTTTTTTTAAAGGAATGATTAATAATTAATTAAGAGACCAGGATGGATCCATTTCGGACTTCTTAGTCCTCGTCAGCTGGCCATACTTTCCTACAGGGATTTGAACTGGTGCTCTCCAGCATTCGAAGCAGGCTTCTCTATGCCTTGAGCTAACCAGCTTCCCTGATTACATCATCCTTTCCACAGGACTTTATAGATGAAGATACTATGTTACAGCTTCCTGCTAGGCCTGTTCAAGGGAGGAGACAAACTTGTCATCCTGCTTCGAATGCTGGAGAGCACCAGTTCAAATCCCTGTAGGAAAGTATGGCCAGCTGACGAGGACTAAGAAGTCCGAAATGGATCCATCCTGGTCTCTTAATTAATTATTAATCATTCCTTTAAAAAAACATTTAACATATATATATATATATATATATATATATATATTCTCTGTCTGGATGACTCTGGGTTGAGTCGAAGGGCAGAGAGGGGTGACAATGAGTCTCCTCCCCTTAAAGGGACCCCAACAGGAGCTGTGATAATTATCTCTCATTTAAGAGTCCTGTAAATTGGCTGAGTTATCAGGGATACTGGATAGCTCAAGGCATAGAGAAGCCTGTCTCATATGCTGGAAAGCACCAGTTCAAATCCCAGTAGAAGGAGTATGGCCAGCTGAAGAAGGCTAATAAGCCTGAAATGGATCCATCCTGGTCTCCTTGTTTTCAGCCCTTAAAAAATCTAACACATATCTAAAAAATGTCATACAGCAGTAATCTAATTTGGTTCTCTGTCTGGATGACTCTGGGTTGAGTCGAAGGGCAGAGAGGGGTGACAATGAGTCTCCTCCCCTTAAAGGGACCCCAACAGGAGCTGTGATAATTATCTCTCATATATATAATTGTTCCACAACACCCTGTTAGGGCCCCAATTAAGGGAGGAGACATGGAGACATACTGTTTCCTTTTCTGCCTTTCGGCTCATCACCAGAGACCATCTAGACAGAAAGCCATGAGTTCCGCTGTTGTTAAAAGCCAGCTTGCACATAATTTCCAAATATGCTCCAAGCAAACCGTGCTGCAGAATTCTGCTACAATTCACTAAAATGCTGCCGTTTGGGAAGTCCCAAATTTCTCTGTTGTGATGCTACGTTGGGCTACTGAGTATTGTGAGCAGGGCAGAGATACCAGCTTAAAAAAATGCCATCAGTTCCTTTCCTGCCAGTAGTCATCTCATTGATGTGCGTGCAGGGGTAGGCAGGTTGCTAATTGAATGTAATTTTGCCGGGAGGAATTTGAGTTTGGAATCAGCAGAAGGGCTGATAAGAACTTGGTAAAAGAAGATTCTCTCATTCTCATGTTGTAAAAACTAAGTTGCAGACGAAGAAGAGACGGGAGAGACATTCAAGGCTGGGAAAGATAAAAAGACATTCAAAGCCTTGAAGATAAAAATCAAAACATCCTCATTGACCTGAAAAGCAGGAGGATGCATATGCATACAGGTAGTCCTTAAGTTACAACCATTCATTTAGTGACCGTTTGAAGGTACAGCAACAATGAAAAGGTTATTATCAGGGGTGTGTTGCTACCAGCATTACTGCCACTTCGGCACACAAAATTTTTTGCTGCGCCCACTTGCGCATTGGCACCTAAAATGGTCCGTGTTAGAAAAGGGGAAAAAAAATTTTTTTGCAATGAAGATTGTTTTACGCATGTGCAGAACCGAAAATCAAGATGGTGGTGCCGACGATAAAACCAGTTCGGGGGCGTGGCAGGCCGAATTACCACCTACTCAGCCGAACTGGGCCGAACCGGTAGGAACCCACCTCTGCTTATTACCTTTTTCACACTTACAACCGTTGCAGCTTCTCTGTTGTGTGATCCAAACTCGATTACAGAAAATATGACTTCAGCAACAGAGTGATCAGTGCCTGGAATGCACTCAGTGACTTTGTGGTTACGTCTCCAAACCTCCATAATTTTAACCTCACCCCATTCCTAAGAGGTCTGTAAGGGGTGTGCATAAGCGCACCAGCATGCCTACCCTCCCTGTCTTACTGTCCCCATTTGTTCGTACTCATTTACTGTGTTCATGTTTATACTTACAGTATACCTGTTAGCTTTTACATGTTTGACAAAGTAAATAAATAAACATTCAGATGCTTGGCAACTGGTTCATATTTATGATGGTTGCAGTGACCTGGGGACATGTGATCATCTTTTGCAACCTTCTGTTGAGCAAAGCCAATAATTTCCAAATTTATTCCAAGATTTATTTAGAATAGAATAGAATAGAATAAGGAAAGAATAGAATAAGGATAGAATAGAATAGAATAGAATAGAATAGAATAGAATAGAATTCTTTATTGGCCAAGTGTGATTGGACACACAAGGAATTTGTCTTTGGTGCCGATGCTCTCAGTGTACATATAAAGACAAGATACATTCGTCAAGAATCCTAAGGTACGACACTTAATGATAGTCATAGGGTATAAATAAGCAATCAGGAAACAATCAATATCAATATAAATCATAAGGATACAAGGAACAAAGTTACAGTCCTGCAGTCATAAGTAGGAGGAGATGGGTGGTAGGAACAATGAGAAGATTAATCGTAACAGTAATACAGACTTAGTAAATAGTTTGACAGTGTTGAGGGGATTATTTGTTTAGCAGAGGGATGGCATTCATGGTAACTTAACAACCACAGTGATTCACTACTGTGGCAAGAAAGGTCATGAAATGGGGAAAAATTCCCTTATCTCACTTAGCAATAGAAATTTTGGGCTCAACTCTGGTCATTAGTCAAGAACTACCTGTATAGCCCCTTAATTCTCTGCAATAAGAACATAAGAATAGCCTTGCTGGAACAGGCCACAGCCCATCTGGTCCAGCTGTCTCACACAGTGGCTCACCATTTGCTTCAGGGTATTCCCAAGCAGAGGTCTTCACCTGCTTATGATTCCCTGCAAATGGCATTGAGAAATATCCTGCCTATCTCTCCAACTGCAATGTATCTATTTAGTAATCTTCTTGTCTCTGTTTGGGAATATAGAACAGGGGAAGAGTTTAATAACTGGGCTTGGTATGAAGTTTTGACCAACATCCATTTTTCATTTCTCAACTTGGAGCTGGTTTGTATGGTGATGTTATTTGACCTTGTTAGATCTCTACCTATCTGATCCCTTGGTTATATTAGTCATGGTGTCACAGCTTATTGTGTGAATATTTGACAGAGCTGTCTATGGAGATTCTCAATCCTCCTGATCATGGTTGTCCCAAAGGAGCTTTTTCAAAAGGCAACTGGACTTTCTGGCTTTTCTTTGAATATGTTTTGCATCTCTTCCAAGAAGCTTCTTCTTCTCAGAGCTGAAGAAGCTTCTTGGATGAGAAGCAAAACATCTTCAAAGAAAAAAAACAGGAGTTCCAACTGCCTCTTGAAAAGCACTTTTGGGATTTGACCAAGATACATGATCGTATCTACTGCAGCTTCCATCTAGAAGACGTTAAACATGTTAAACCTATAAACCCGCCCAGGGGTTACTTTGTAAGGGAGATGGGTGGCATAAAAATGTAATAAACAAACAAACAAATGTTTTTAATTCAAGATCACCTCGTTATCTAGACCAGCATTTCTCAATTTAGTAACTTGAAGATGCATGAACTTTAACTCCCAGAATTCCACAGCCAGCAAGCTTTGTTTCTTAACCAGGGTGGAAGCGAACATTTTGTTGTTAAGGTATAGAAGCTACTCTTAATTTTCATTGAACATGCCTGTCAGGCCTGGAAGCCATCTTTTACATTGGTCCTTCAGGCCTGTCATATTTTTCTCTTGTGAGAAATTGGGAGGGGAGATTATATGGAGGATGGGAGATATATAGTCATAATAACATTCCTTTCTCAGAGAGAACGACATCTTGCCCTGCACCTAGCAGGATGTGAAGGCATCTCCAGTTGGGAGGGTGCCTGATTGGACCATGTGATGGACAGATGGGTGCTGGGCAGGGACTTGAACTTTCACTTGACTGGGGATAACCTGGAAACTTTAGGATCCGGGTTTTCCCAGATGTGCAAATGTGACATCTCTAATAAAATGGAACTTTGAGGAAACTCAAGCCTTGGAGTTTTCTTTCGTTGGGGGTGTTACTTGGAACCCTGACAATGGCATCCATTAACTCAAGCTTTGACCAATGGATTCTTAGGGTCTCACTAAGAAAACCTGGGTGCAAATATACTTCAGACTAAGTCACTAACCAATTGAGACAAAGCTGAACCAGTATTGTAGTGAAGGTTCCAATTCTCAAAAAGAGCAGATACAAAATATATTTGAATAGAGGTGGGTAGTAATGAATGCAATTCCAGGAACTCAAGAAGTTTTTATAGTTTCCTACCCAAATGGGAAATCTTGGAATAATGCTGTTTTATTTAGTATAGTCAGTTGGATGGGTTGGAAGCTTGAGTAGTACTACAAGAACGAGTTGGGACAGGGGGATCTAGATTTAAATCCCACTTAGAAAGGCTTTTGGGATGGCCTTGGGACCATCGGTGGCTGGCTGGCTTTACACATTGTTAGCAGAACACTGGGCCCATAACCAATGTTAGCAACTCTGGGTTCAGAACCAGTGTTACAACTCTGGTCCCTTAACCAGTGTTAGCAAATAAATGCGGAATAGTGTAATTCACCGGACAGTAAATAGATACGTTGCTGTAACCACAAACAAACTCTAAAACAGTGATAGTAAGAAAATAAATAGTCTTTATTTTGTAGCAAGTAAAATGCTTCTTCCGACCAGTGATTCTAACTTCCAAAACAATTCTTCACCAAACATAGATATCTTACAGTGATGCAAAACAAATCCTCCTCCTTCTTCACAGTTTCATCTCCTCAGCTCAGAGAATCGAAAAGGGAACGGAAAGGGAATGAGCTGTGATTCTGAGCTTGCTTTATGGTAGAGCTGATAAGTACAGCCAATCAGATTATAAGACAGTTCTTAAAGCTACACAACTCCTTAAGAACATAGGCTCATATATATTGTCAACCCAATATAAGGCTGAATATCCTCACACACATTGTCCTAAACACAAATACAGATCACTTGATATGTTTTAGTAAGCTGTGTGGGAGTAACAATTTTGGCTTATTCAGCAACCCTTGGTTAAAATAAACCATATCTTAGTATAATTAACAAGCCTAGCTTCCTTCTTATTGCTTCACAGGGACATGTTGAGAACAAAATTGGAGCAGAAAAATATTGCCTCGAGTCTTGGAAGAAGGGATGGATATAAATCTAATGAACAACAAACAAATAAATAATAACTGCAGCCTTTAGGAGCCAGTAAATTGCATGTATTCCAAATGATGAAAAATACCTTTTAATTAACTTTCTTTCTGTTGTTTTACTTTCTGTGCTGGTGGCTGCAGTAGTACCAATAGTAGTAGTTATTAAGTTTGTTTTTGTGTGTGTTACTTACTTTAAGATGCTGTTTTAAATTGGGTTTGTAAATTGTGATTTTTAATATATTTTGTAAGGTCTCCTGGGAAAACATATTTTCAAGCGCGGAATATAAATTTTAAGCAAGCAAACAGATTAATACTTCAGATTGTGTATGTCTTGATCTATATAGCAGCTAGCCTAGCTGGCTTCAAAGGAAAACTTTCAGTCTATTCACCCTTGATGTCCTGACTGGAATCAGGACATTGGTTTGGAACTGATTCTTAGCCAAGCCACAAGGAATTTCTCCAGCACTAGGTTAGGCATAGGGTAGCAGAGAAGGAGTAGGGATGTGGTGGCTCAGTGGCTAAGATGCTGAGCTTGTTGATCAGAAAAGTTGGCAGTTCGATGGTTCAAATCCCTAGCACCTTGTAATGGAGTGATCTCCCATTACTTGTCCCAGCTTCTGCCAACCTAGCAGTTCAAAAGCATGTAAAAAATGCAAGTAGAAAAATAGGAACCACATTTGCTGGGAAGGTAACAGCGTTCCGTGCGCCTCCGGCGTTTAGTCATACTGGCCACATGACCATGGAAATGTCCTTGGACAGCACTGGCACTTTGGCTTTGAAATGGAGATGAGCACCATCCCCTAGTGTCAGGAACAACTAGCACATATGTGCGAGGGGAACCTTTACCTTTAGGGAAGGCAAATTAATTGTAATGGAAGAAATGCTTAACAGGATGTTGAAGGATTTCCCCATCAATATGTACTAAGGCTGTGATGGCGAACCTTTTTCCCCTCAGGTGCCAAAAGCACACACACTTGCGCTATTGTGCACGCTCAAGTGCCCACACCCATAATTTAATGCCTCTCATGCCGTGTCCCCTGAGCATGCACGCATGACACCCCGTGCTGCATGTGCACATAGCTTTTTTGGAGCCTGGGGAGGGCAAAAAAAGGCCCAACACACAAACTGGAAGTTCAGGAATGGACTTCCAGGTTGCCCGTTGGGCCATTTTTCTCCCTCTGGAGGCTTCAGGAGGGCAAAAACTGGCCAAAAATCAAGGCCAAAAATTAGCTGGCCAGCATGCTCACGTGCGCTGAAGCTGACAGGGCAACACCTCACATGCCCTCAGAAATGGCTTCATGTGCCACCTGTGGCACCATTGCCATAGGTTTGCTATCACGGTACTCTATGGAGAATGAAAAGAGGATTGGTAAAACCTACAGGCCCCACAATATCTCTATGTTTGTCTCTTCAACATCCTATCTATCTCTTAATATGATTCTAGTCCTACCTGTTAGGAAACTGCTAGCTTGACTGGAAGGAGGGGCAAAGCAAGGGCCCAGTTTGAATCCTTGTACAGCCATCTGGTGAGATTAATGTCAGGAACAAGCAGCCATAACCCCTTGAGAATAGCTTAATGCCAGTAACTATTGCTATTGAGAGTCTTGTAACAATGTGTAGTAAACAATAAAGTTATTGACTGTGGCTATTCATAAGAGGTTATGACTGTTTACTCTTGACATTAATCTCACTAGATTGCTTTCCTTCCTGTGGGGATGAACAGATAAGGCTTCATGGAACTCAGAAGAGGTTAAGCTGATGCCATTGGCATCTGCACAAGGATTCCAAGCTAGGTCCTCTCTTGACTCCTCTTTCCAGCCTAGTTGACAGTTTCCCAGCTCAACCTGAGTGATCAACTGCTACCTTCCTGGCAGCAGACAGTTACAGTGAGGTTATATATTCTTGTTTTCCTTTGAAGATGGAAGCACTGTTGTTCTGAACTCCAAGTGTTGCACCCATGGGAAATGTACTCCACAATATGGTTGCCTGTCAAGTCCTGAAAAGCAAAACATTAAATCTGCAGGACACCAAACTGTCATAGGCCAAGAGGCAAAGACTGCTAACAAATCAGAGAAACACCCAGATATAATAAATCAAAGCAGAGAGGAGGGGTGGAAGGCGGATGGGGGGGGGAGGAAATCTTTCAGGTTCTTAACATTTCCTCTTAGTTGTTTTTTTCCTTTGACACACCTCACTGAACATTTCTTCAAGCCATAGTTGCTCATCATTCTTAGAGCTAGAAGAGATACACAAAAAGGCAAAGGGCAGATTCTCATGTTTGAAAGAATTGTAAAAGAAAATCTTCTTTTATTAAATGGAATGAGAACTGGCAGGTGAGATACAAAGGGATGTCTTTGTTCAGCACTATGCAACCTTTGGTTTCTGGCTTTGTAATTTTACTTCAACCTAGATAATCTGACTTGTAAATAAACCAACCAACCAAAACAAATACAGGGAAGGAGACTTAATGTAGGATGCAAACCCTATCGTTGTTTTCAAGTTTGCTGTCATAAATTGAAAACTTGTGAAGCTTCTGAAAAGGGTTTTTCTTTATAGGCAGGTTCCTACTTTGGAGTAAACCTGTATTTGGGAGAAAAGTAAAGCAAAAGGATTTTACTCCACTAGTTATTGCTGACTATAGGGGACAATGCTCATCTCTGTTTCGAGGTTATGAGCCAGCACTGTCTGAAGATGTTTTTGTGGTCATGTGCCACAGAGGCACAGTGGTTAGAATGCAGTATTGCAGGCTAATTCTGCCTATCGCTGATAGTTCAATTCTGACTGGTTCAGGGCTGACTCAGCCTTCCATCCTTCCAAGGTCAGTAAAATAAAGACCCAGATTGTTAGGGGTAATATGCTGACTCTGTAAATGCTCAGAGAGTGTTTCAAAGCACTATGAAGTGGTATATAAGTCTAAGTGGCTATGGCATTGTGGAGAAATATTTGGAAGATGTATGCATAGATATGTATAGATCTGAACTTTGGCTTTTTTTAAGTAGGCAGTTTTTAGATGCTCCTTCAATCTTGAGTGAAGGGCATTGTGCATTGCAATGAACTAATTCAGAAGCCTTCCCTTCCAAACCCATAGGGATGTCATAGTTTGGGAATAAGGTAGGCATAGCCAATGAATGATGACATGGAATGAATGCATTATGTGATGACACCATCACAGATATGATCTCATTTGGAGGTCATTTCAAGTAGGTCAACACTGTTGCTCTTTAGTCTTCATCTTCATCAATAATTTGGATGAGGGGAAATGGGGAACTCATCAAATTTGCAGATGACACCAAGCTGGCAGGAATAGCCAACACTTCAGAAGATAGGCTTAAGATACAGAAGGATCTTGACAAAATTGAACATTGGGCACTATCTAACAAAATTCAACGGCGAAAAAAGTAAGATCCTACATTAGGCAAGAAAAACAAAATGTACAGGTATAGTATATGTGGTACCTTGCTCAATAGTAGTAACTGTGAGAGGGATCTTGGAATCCTAGTGGACAACCATTTAAATAGGAGCCAGCAGTGTGCAGCAGCTGCCAAAAAAGCCAACACAGTTCTAGGCTGCATAAACAGAGGGATAGACTAAAAATCATGTGAAGTGTTGATGCTGCTTTATAATGCCTTGGTAAGGCCACACTTAGAACACTGCATCCAGTTTTGGTTACCATGATGTAAAAAAGATGTTGAAACTCTAGAAAGAGTGCAGAAAAGAGCAACAAAGATGATTAAGGGACTGGAGGCTAAAACACATGAGGAACGGTTGTAGGAAATGGGTATGTCTGGTTTAATGAAAAGAAGAACTAGGGGTGACATGATAGCAGTGTTCCAATATTTGAGGGTCTGCCACAGATAGGAGGGGATCAAGCTATTTTCCAAAGCACCTGAAGGCCAGATAAAGAATAAACTGACCAAGGAGAGATTCAACCTAGAAACAAGGAGGAACTTTCTGACAGTGAGAACTATCAACCAATGGAACAGAGGTTGCCTTCGGAAGTCGTGGGGGCTTCATCACTTGAGACTTTCAAGAAGAGATTGAAACTCTGAACCACTTCAGACAAATGGTTATCCCACATCTTCTTTAAAACTTCCAGTGTTGGAGCATTCACAACTTCTGGAGGCAAGTTGTTCCACGGATTTATTGTTCTGACTGTCAGGAAATTTCTCCTCAGCTCTTAATTGCTTCTCTCCTTGATTAGTTTCCACCCATTGGTTCCTGCCCTGCCCTCAAGTGCTTTGGAGAATAGCTTGGCTCCCTTTTCTTTGTGGCAACCCCTGAGATATTGGAAGACTGCTATCATGTCTCCCCTGGTCCTAGTTTTCATTAAACTAGACATACCCAATTCCTGCAACCGTTCTTCATATGTTTTAGCCTCCAGTCCCCTAATCCTCTGTGTTGCTCTTCTCTGCACTCTTTTTAGAGTCTCAATATCTTTTTTACATCATGTAAATCATGATTTAGATTAATCAACATTGGTGTACTAGCAAAAAAAGAGAGGAAGTTCAGCTACCACCCACTAACCTGATCCAACAATGAGAAGTGAATAAATCCCATCATATTTTGGTAGCTTCTGAGTTTCTAACACTGGCTCTGTTAGAGGACATATCAACCTCTCAGTGGCCAAGTGAGAGAGAGAGCGAGCTTTCGGGTGAGTTTACATTATTTCTTAGCACATATGGAGGATGTAGCTGACCATTCCAGTCACTCTGTGTTGTGATGTGTGGGAGTATTGTACAAGGATAACAGATTGAACTTTGTACACTGAAAGAAGCAGTAGCTAATAAAAGGACTCTTTTTATCCGTTGCCTTCAGCTCTCCTTGTCAAGGTAGGTGTGAGGCACAGTTGCATGTTAGGAAAGGAACAGGGCTATAGTACTGAAACTGACCTAGAAGAAAACTTACAGCAAGGGTGAATGCAACTTTGGACCCTTCCTGCTGTCTGTATTTCTTTAACATTTCCAGGGTATGCTTGTGGCCGGCCAGTGGTTTCCCTGTTCTTCTTCCATCTTGTTGTGGCCCACCAGTGGAGCTGCCAGCAGATTCGGACAGTGAGGAGGTTGGGGAGGAATGTGGACCAGTCCTGGATTCTGGGGAAGGCTCTGATGAGGACTCTGTGTCGGAGGCAGAGAGGGGGCCAGAGCCGTATGCCAGTTATCAGCTGCCTTCAGAGTCAGACAGCAGTGAGGCAGACGAACAGCTGGAGCCTGTTCCCAGTGTGCATATGCGCAGAGTTGCCAGATGAAGGGAACAGCTAAAGAACAGGGGTCAACTTGGGAGTAAGGCCAGAAGTGGACAATGAATGGCCCCTCCCAGAGGGAATAAAAGAGGAGTGAAAGGGGAGTGGAGTTTGCAGGAGACAATAAGTCCGCTTAATTGGTTTGTAACTCTCCGAGATTCCTTGCCAGGTTTTGCAGATATCAGCCTGGCAGCTCTCCAAGCCAGATAAGGTCTATGACTGTAAATCCTCCCTTGAAAGACTTTGCTGTATGTGAATGAGCAGAATTCACAGTCAATTCATAAAAGGGGGTTTTGTGGGGACCAGGAGTTTGCTTCATGCTCTTGGGAAGCCTCAGTCAGAACACATCTAAGTTTTTATGAGCCAAACACACTGTGGTCTCAGCAGATGACTGTCCTGACCAAGGTTTGAAGAACTAAGCAACTGAGCAGGGATGAACCAGGTCAGAATTTGAAATGGAAAACCTCCAGAGAAAGCCAGCACCATATTTATTAAGTACTGGAAGTAGGGAACACCAACACATGTCCATGTTGTTGCCAACATATCCACATATTTATTTATTAAATTTATAAACTGGCCAGAGTCATGTTATCGGGGGAGGTGAGCAGCATATAAATTTAATAAATAATAAACAGGGATGTATCTATGAAAATTGTCACTTGAAGGAGCCTTTACTTTTTTATTTGCCTGTTAAATAAGTGTGATAGATGAAAATATTTATCTCCTCGAGAGGAAGACAAGCTCCACTTTGTAAATAGTTCCACAGGTTGAGATCCAACAGACGTTAGGTATGTAATAAATCACAAATATTAAAAAATGTTCAGCCTGTGGCCATCACCTCAGTCTATCTAAAAAGAGATTTAGCTCTTAAAACATCATTAGATGCTTTATAATAATTGATATATACAGAGAAACTAGACACAAGAATAGTTTTTTTTCCTGAATGCCATCCCTCTGCTAAACAAATAATTCCCTCACAACTGTCAAACTATTCACTGAAGCTGCATTACTATTACTATTAATCTTCTCATCGTTCCTATCCCCCATCTCCTCCCACTGATGACTGCAGGACTGTAACTTTGCTGCTTGGATCCTTATGATTTATACTGATATTGATTGTTTCCTGATTGCTTATTTGTACCCCATGACTATCATTAAGTGTTGTACCTTATGATTCTTGATGAATGTATCTTGTCTTCTTATGTACACTGAGAGCATCTGCACCAGAGACAAATTCCTTGTGTGTCCAATCACACTTGGCCAATAAAGAATTCTATTCTATTCTATTCTATTCTACTCTACTCTACTCTACTCTACTCTACTCTACTCTACTCTACTCTACTCTACTCTACTCTACTCTACTCTACTCTACTCTATTCTATTAGAAACCTCTGTAAGGTTTTTCTTTGGATTGACAGATTGTTTGCCATCAAGTCATTGCCAACCCTTGGTCAACATATAGATGGATTTTCCCATGCCAATCTGTCCCTTAGCCTTTCAGGTCTCTCAACAGTGCACTCATCACCTCTTTAACTGAGTTCAACCATCGTGCAGTTGATCATCCTCTTCTCTTTCCTCCCACCTTTCCCAGTATTGCAGCCTTCTCCATAGCACTCGATCTTTGCATAATGTGTCTGTCAGGTCCCCTGCTGGGACACTGCCATTCTGATAGAGGAGGTGGGGGGAAGGTTATCAGGGTTGCATTCTTTGCATGCTTTGGGGATTTAGGGTGGTGTCAGAGTTCCAAATAGCATCCTCAATCAAATAAGACTCCGAGGCTACAAGTTCCTCAAAGTTCCAATTTATTGGAGAAGCCATGTTGGCACATCTGGGAAAACCCGAATCTGAAAGCTTCCAGGTTTTCCCCACCCAGTTGAAATTCGAGACCCTGGAAGGAGTGGATGGATGAAGCGGATGGATGGAGTGGATGGATGGAGACATTACATATCTTCCTCAATTAGAAGTCATTTTTTTTGTCTCTCAAGACACAAACGCCAGGCAGCCCTACTCAAGGAAATGAGAAGATGGTTTATTAGGTAGTTATCTGCCCCTGAAAGAGGCCACTCAAAACAAAGAGAGAAGGGCAAGCTGAACTGGATAGAGGATGAGTGGAGCAGAATATTGGGGGGGGGGGAGAAGACAGTTCTGGGATAGAGTCCTCTGAAGTTGGGCAACCAATCAATTTCAAATCATCTTCATCATTGGATTAAATATAAATTTAAGATTCTGCTGTCAGACCAAGAAGCCATCTTTTACATTTGGGCCTTCAGGCATGCCACATTTTCCACTGTGGGGAAATGGGAGGGGGGTTATATGGAGTATGGGAGATATATAATCAAAATAACATTCCTTTCTCAGAGAGTCAAGGACACCTTGCCCTGCAGCTGCGATGAGGTGACTGGGAGGCATCTCCAGTTTTGGATGGTGCCTGATTGGGCCATGTGATGGACATGTGGGTGTTGGGCAGAGACTTGGACTTTCTTTTGGGTGGGGAAACCCTGGAAACTTTCGGATTCGGGTTTTCCCAGATGTGCCAATAGGACATCTCTAATACAATGGATCTTTGAGGAAACTCAAGCCTCGGAGTCTTCTTTCATTGAGGGTGTCACTTGGAACCCTGATAGCTGCAAGGAAAAACATTTCTGTGTTTCTGTCCATCTTTTCCCTTGCACATTCTTGGATTCTCCACCACTGCCAATCCATTTCAGTTTCCTTGTCCCACTTCTTCTTCTGGTTCTCTTTCTTCCCCACCTTCACTCCATCATTCCTCATCTCTTCCACCCTTCCTTCTCTTCCTCATCCTCCTTTATGTCAAGCTGCAGTCTCATAACCCTTCTTTATTCTCTTTGCTTTAGCTTTCCCAAAGACTTGGAGAGAGCTGGGAAAGAGTTGGAGACAGCGTTCCATATTTACCACGCCAGAAAGTTTTATGAGTAAGGAAGAGGAGGGAGAAGAAAGAGCAGAGCAAAGCAGGTCAAGACCTCAGCCCCGTTTAAAGATCCTCCACAAGAACTACTGAGAGTTGATTGGGTTTGAAGGGAATATTTGTGCAATAAAAAGCAATTAATAAATAAGCACAGATTCTGAATCCCCTCATTAGCACGATGTTCATGAAGCATGAGGAATTTTCTGGCCAACCTTTAGGTGAAAAAGAAAGTTTCTTTTTATCTACTTCATTTGAGGGGTGCTTATAAAGGTCTTTAGAATTTCTTTTGATCATGTTTTTAGTGTGCAATTTAATAATAATAATAATATTTAATTTTGTATACCGCGTCCTCTCCCCAAGGGGACTCGGAGCGGTGCACAGGGAAATTAAAACATATAAAAATATATACAAACAATAAATACAATAAAAGCAGATTAAATTGATCGTCCCTGCACTAAAAACCCCATTAAAACTAAATTCCCTAAACACCCCAGAGGTAGAGACTAACCAAGGCCGGCCAGACAGAAAAAGTGTGTTTTCAGTTTTCGACGGAAGGAGCGGAGGTCCGTAGTTGTTCTAATGTCGGGGGGGAGGTCATTCCAGAGGGCTGGGCCCACCACAGAGAAGGCCCTTCCCCTGGGCGTCGCCCGCTGACACAGTCTAGTGGACGGCACCCGGAGAAGTCCCTCTCTGTGGGAGCGGATCGGCCGTGAGGATGTATGGGGCAGGATCCGATCCCGCAGATAGCTAGGTCCCGAGCCATGGAGCGTTTTAAAGATCACAACCAACACCTTGAAGCGCACCCGAAAGACGACACTCAGCCAGTGCAGCTCGCGCAAGAGCGGTGTTACATGGGCGTACCTTGCGGTCCCCATTATTGCTCGCGCGGCTGCATTCTGGACCAGCTGAAGTCTTCGGGTGCACCTCAAGGGGAGCCCCATGTAGAGAGAGTTACAATAGTCCAGTCGGGATGTCACGAGAGCATGAGTGACTGTGCAAAGGGCATCCCGATCCAATAGGGGGCGCAACTGGCGAACCAGGCGAACCTGGTAAAACGCCCTCCTAGCCACGGCTGTCACTTGATCTTCCATGGACAGCCGGGCATCCAGGAGGACACCCAAATTGCGCGCCCCATCCACAGGGGCAAGATGTTCGCCCCCTATGGCCAGCGATGGAGTGAGCTGGTTGAATCGGGCGGCCGGAAACCACAGCCACTCGGTCTTGGTCGGGTTGAGCCTGAGTCCGTTACTTCCCATCAATTTACTGCAATTTACTGTGTATATATGTTCTCCATTAATCTTAGTAGGAGAGGATGAGAATAGTGACTGCAAAGGAGGTCAAAGAAATCAAAGCAGATGGATTGGTGGGAGTGGGGGGGAGTTGGTTGCTTTTCCACAACTCCTATTTTGATTTTATTGTTTTATTCATTTATTTATTCAAATTTGTTACCGCCACGCAACTCCAAAGGATGGATGGATGGATGGATGGATGGATGGATGGATGGATGGGTGGGTGGGTGGGTGGGTGGGTGGGTGGATGGATGGATGGATGGATGGATGGGTGGGTGGGTGGATGGATGGATGGATGGATGGATGGATGGATGGATGGATGGGTGGGTGGGTGGGTGGGTGGATGGATGGATGGGTGGATGGATGGATGGATGGGTGGGTGGGTGGGTGGGTGGGTGGGTGGATGGATAGATGGATGGATGGATGGATGGATGGATGGATGGGTGGGTGGGTGGATTCGTTCATTCATTCATTCATTTTCACTTTGTATTGCCATCAATCTCAACAAGTGATTCTGGGTAACAAACAAAAATCAATTCCTATCATAAATAGAAACATTAAAATTCACATTCATAGTAGTAAGATACTATGTTTAAGTGAGATATTGCATATGGAGTAACTATGAGAGGGATCTTGGAGTCCTAGTTGGACAACCATTTAAATAGGAACTTAGCCGTGTGCAACAGCTGCCAAAAAAAGCCAACACAGTTCTAGGCTGCATTAACAGAAGGATAGAATCAAGATCACGTACATCAGGTTAATGCCACTTTATAAGGCCTCGGTAAGGCCACACTTGGAATACTGCGTCCAGTTTTGGTTGCCACAATGTAAAAAAGATGTGGAGACTCTAGAAAGAGTGCAGAGAAGAGACACAAGGATGATTAGGGGACTGGAGGCTAAAATATATGAAGAACAACTGCAGGAACTGGGTATGTCTAGGGGAGACATGATAGCAGTCTTCCAATATCTCAGGGGTTGCCACAAAGAAGCGGGAGTCAAGCTATTCTCCAAAGCACCTGAAGACAGAACAGGAAGCAATGGGTGGAAACTAATCAAGGAGAGAAGGAACTTAGAACTTAAGTGAAATTTCCTGACAGTTAGAACAATTAATCAGTAGAACAATTTGCCCCCAGAAGTTGTGAATGCTCTAACAGTGGAAGTTTTTAAGAAGATGTTGGATAAGCATTTGTGTGAAATGGTATAGGGTTTCCTGCCTAAGCAGGGTGTTGGACTAGAAGACCTCCAAGATCTCTTTCAACTCTTTTATTCTATTTTTCTATTTTCCATTTGATAGTTATTAGCACAACCAGGAGATGGGAACCTGCATGCAATTAGAGCACTAGGCCTGCCACAGAACCAAAGTTATGACCATCCTAATGTCTTGAAGGGATTAAAACACTAAGGGACATGGTGGCTCAGTGGATAAGATGCTGAGCTTGTCGATCAGAAAGGTCAGCAGTTCGGCGGTTCGAATCCCTAGCGCTGCGTAATAGAGTGAGCTCCTGTTACTTGTCCCAGCTTCTGCCCATCTAGCAGTTCAAAAGCATGTTAAAAATGCAAGTAGAAAAATAGGAACCACCTTTGGTGGGAAGGTAACAGTGTTCTGTGCACCTTTGGTGTTTAGTCGT
This sequence comes from Rhabdophis nuchalis, assembly GCA_039707465.1. Classification (NCBI taxonomy): domain Eukaryota; kingdom Metazoa; phylum Chordata; class Lepidosauria; order Squamata; family Natricidae; genus Rhabdophis; species Rhabdophis nuchalis. Next base: position 22,572,400 of record CM077654.1, on the reverse strand, counting down.
GCCGGCCACATGACCACGGAGACGTCTTTGGACAGTGCTGGCTCTTCGGCTTTGAAACGGAGATGAGCACCGCATCCTAGAGTTGGGGAAAAGTCCATAAGGGATTTCCCGAAACCAATAAACGTACTTATTGATTTTTGTCTAATCAAACAGGTCAATTTTGCCATCTGTGCTAGTTCTGTTATCTTCACCATCCATTCCTCTGTTGTAAATATCTCAGTGCTTTTCCATTTTTGTGCATCAAGTAATCCTGCAGCCATGGTCATACCTAAAAATAGTCTGATATTCTTCTATTTGTCTATCCTTTAACTCAGCAAGAAAAGTTTTCATTTCAATTGAACATTGATCCCTTAAAAAAATTGTATCATTGTTATGTATTTGAACTCAAAATTGTCTAGTTTATTTACAAGTCCACCAAAACATAAGAAAATGACCTTTCTTGTTGACCACATTTCCAATATAACCTTAAAATACCTTTATACATTCCAGATACTTTTTTCTAAAGTCATAATTTAACAGTACATCATCTTATACAAATTCTCTTTTAAGTTGACCGCCACCTGATCTTTCAACATCAACCCTTTTATTTATTTATTTATTTGTTTGTTTGTTTGTTTGTTTTGCCTGGGAATATATTTTTATAGATTTCTTCCTAGGAGTCATTTGAAGGTGATGCTTGATGGCAAAGAAATGGAGCGGCATCTTTGAAGTTGTCCCTTTAGGAATGCAGAGATACAGTCAACTCAACTTCTCTTGCCACTAATTTGCTAAAGTATTTCAAAAGCCGACCATACCCAATGCTAGAATAAATTTCTATTTTTTTTTTCTAAACAAAAACTTTTCTTTTCCTTATATCAATAAACATATACAGTGGCATCACTCCCATCACTCCATTCCATTAGGTAAAGGTAAAGATTCCCCTCGCTCATATGTGCTAGTCATTCCTGACTCTAGGGGGCAGTGCTCATCTCTGTTGCTAAGCCAAAGACGTCCAAAGTTGTCCAAAGACGTCTCCGTGATCATTTGGAAGGCATGACTAAATGCTGAAGGCGCATGGAACACTGTTCCCTTCCCACCAAAGATGGTTCCTATTTTTCTACTTGCATTTTTACATGCTTTCGAACTGCTAGGTTGGCAGAAGCTGGGACAAGTAATAGGAGCTCACTCGGTTACATGGTGCTAGGGATTTGAACTGCCAACCTTTCCGATCAACAAACTCAGCGTCTTAGTCACTGAGCCATCCTGTAACCCATTCCATTAGTGAACATAAAAGTACTTCTCAGATTCTTAACCAAGAACAAAATTACTTAACATGGTTGGGGTGGGTAGGTGTTATTTTGTTTTGTTCGGAGAGAGAGCAAAAAAGCCAACATTATTTAGCTTTTTAAATAAGTTTTTAAAAAAGTTCCCATCAAACATTTTTGAAGTGTTCTGGCATCATCCCCTTTCCTTTCTGTGGAACCTCTTGAGATCTTTCATCTTTTGATTTCCTATACCAAAAATAAGATGCCTCGAGATGAGAATCCACCAATAATTGCTCAATTCCACATACTGGTGCCCCAAATTTCTATCTTCTTTTCTTCAGATTAGTTTGAAAGGCTCGGCAAGAGGAATGCAGGAGGCTGAAGGGTAGACACTTGTATCCCATTAGGCACTGGTGAATAGCCTTCCATCAAAAGCTTTAACTGAAGTTTTCAGGCTGATTGGAAGCAAAAGGTGCTGATTAAATAAGAAATTCCATCTGCTCAAAGGATTCTGGAAAGAAAGAGAGAGAGAGGGGAGAGAGAGAGAGAGAGAGAGAGAGAGAGAGAGGGAGGGAGGGAGGGAGGGAGGGAGGGAGGGAGAGAGAGAGAGAGAGAGAGAGAGAGAGAGAGAGAGAGAGAGAGAGAGAGAGAGAGAGAGAGAGAGAGAGAGAGAGAGAGAGAGAGAGAGAGAGAGAGAGAGAGAGAGAGAGAATGAAGCTCTAACCAAATGCTTTTACCCACTTGTCAATGACATTGCAGTAATAATGTCTCTTTCCTCCCATCCTTCACCTCCCAATTTCCTTATGGCTATCAGGTAATAAGCAGGGGGTGGGGGGCAAAGGGCCAGATTTGGAGAAACGAACAAGCTTTTTGGAAAGATCTGAAAGCACAATGAGCAGATGTGCATTTTCTTAGCCCTTTGGTACAGAAATAATTAAGAGGCATCGCATTATTTTCTGGGCCAGACTGGTAAGTAATGGAGGCTATTAGACTTTTTCTGTTCCTCTTGCTTTCACACATGCTCCTTGAGAGATATTTTTTAAAGGGATAGGAAGTTCTCTGTTGTGACAGGTCTAAGACAGGGGCAGAATTTGACCCTTGCGGTGTGAAATTGTGATCAAGATAGGGGATGAATAGAGGCATCATTTGCAGAGAATGTTCCCAAATAATGCTATTCTTCCATAGGTGTCCATGCATAATGAGATACAGTATGTATCCTGACTTTGCAAAGCAAACTATGCGATGTGTGTGCATGCAGTTATATTGGGGCATAAATATCAAATGCCAGGCTTTGCATTGTGACGTTGTAATGATTCTTTCATTATTTCTAGAACTATGCCGCCTACAGTCTGACCTAAGCATAGAACGCAAAATTGTCTGCTACAACATCCTGCCTGCCAATGACTATAAGCACAGTGAGCCATACTGGAAAAGAATCTGTTCAGCTAGACACACTCAAAGATATTTTGATTTTCCAAATAATTATAAGGGCTTGGTGGTTATAGCTTTCAGCCTGTCCTTAATAATCTTTTGATTCTCCTATTGTGCAATATGAGCAGCATTTTTTAACAGATTTAACAAATCAACGGAGTTGGAAGAGACCTTATAGGTGATCTAGTCCAACCCCCTGCTCCAGCAGGAGATCCTACACAATTTCTGGCAAATGGCACTCTAATCTCTTCTTGAAAGCCTCCAGTGATGAATTTAATTTAATTTAATTTAATTTAATTTATTTTGATTTATAGAATCGCCCTTCTCCATCGAAATGGACCCAGGGCGGTGCACAGGAAGTTAAAATCAATAAATAACAACAAATACAGAGTAACTAAAATAGATTAAACTAAAAAACCTGTGCTAAAACATCCCATTAAAATTCTAAAATACATTTACTCATTGGCTAAGCTAGACCGGCTTGATGGAAGAGATATGTCTTAAGTGAAGCTCCCACAACTTCCGAAAGCAACTTCTGTTCCATTGGTTGATTGTCCTCACTGTCAGAAAGTTCCTCCTTATTTCTAGGTTGAATCTCTCCTTGATCAGTTTCCATCCATTATTCCTTGTCTGGCCTTCAGGTGCTTTGGAAAATAGCTTGACCCCCTTCCTTTCTGTGGCAGCCCCTCAAATATTGGAAGACTATTATCATGTCTCCCCTGGTTCTTCTCTGCACTAGACTAACCATGCCCAGTTCCTGCAATCATTCTTCATATGTTTTAGCCTCTGGTCTCCTAATCATCCTGGTTGCTCTTCTCTGCACTTTTTCTAGAGTCTCAATATCTTTTTTATAGTGTGGTGACCCAAATTGGATGTGGTAATCTAACATTTCTACATTATCTCACATAATTAGAAAATCTCCATCTCTCCATGATCATATGCTTTGTTTATAAAATTCACTTTGGTTACCACTATTGGCATCCAGGCTATGGGCTTACAACCAGGGGTGAAATCCAGGAGGTTCTGACAGGTTCTGGAGAACTGGTAGCAGAAATTTTGAGTAGTTAGGAGAACCGGCAAATGCCACCTCTGGCTGGCCCCATCGACATCTATTCTCTGCCTCCCAAGTCCCAGCTGATTGGGAGGAAATGGGGATTTTGCAGTAACCTTCCTCTGGAGTGGGGAGGGAATGGAAATTTTGCAGTATCCTTCCCCTGCCACGCCCACCAAGCCATGCCCACAGAACTGGTAGGGAAAAAAATTGAATTTCGCGACTGATTACAACCCTCTTTAAAAATGCTTGAGATAAACATATTTGCTACTTGTGGCTTTTTTTTCTTGCCTGTACTGTATCCAATCTCCTTTTTAAAAAAAAAAAATCAGGGAATCTTTATAGAATTGTCGAACATCTGAAAATCCTCAAACCTCTTGCCTGCCAAGAAATGAAATGGCTGGATTGGTCAGTAGAAACCCCTTTCTCTAAGCCAGGTCCTCCTGAGCTATAAATAACCTGGCAAGATTTGGAGGAGGAACATGCATCATTTCTGAGAACCAAATCTGCCGTTCTGAAACTATAAAGAAAAAGCTTCACAAAGATGTGAGATGGACATGAAACACCAGTAATTTGTGTTTCCTGTGGTGTACATCTACACAACACTGACAGGCTGCAAGAGTTATGAGCGATGTATCATCTGATCTTCAGTGGCATATGTAGGAGAGACATGTAAATTGAATGCCAGGCATTTTCAACATGAATTAAGAGACTTATCCCAAAGGTGTAGGGCAGAGTTTGCATCTGGAAGCTCCCAGGTTCTCCAACGTCTTCAAGAAGGGATGAAAAACGACATCCGTTGTTAGGTAAGTTGATGAGCTAAGCTAATGAAAGAAGTTTCCTGCAAGTGCCAAGATAAAAGTCAAGATAATATGGTCACAATACTTTTCAGTGGAAGAGGCTTCACAGTCATGTTTCTGGCTCCTTCATCTTATAATTAATGACTTCTCAATTCTCACCATCTTAGATTTCTAATCTTCTAATCTTTCTATCACCACCACCCATTGTTTTTTTCCTTTGTTTTCCTTTCATTGTTCTCACCCAGCCTTAGCAGAAACAAAAAATAGACTCCATGTCACAACCCTCTTTATTTATCTCCTGTGAATCAATGGCATTCACACGCTGAAAAGTCCAGGCAATCATCATTCACTGTAACGCTCTCTACATGGGGCTCCCCTTGAGGTGCACTCGAAAGCTACAGCTAGTTCAGAATGCGGCCGCGCGGGTGATTATGGGTGCCCCAAGGCAAGCCCACATAACACCTCTCCTGCGCGAGCTGCACTGGCTGCCTGTGGCCTTTCGAGTGCGCTTCAAGGTGTTGACGACCATCTTCAAATCACTCCATGGCTCGGGGCCTAGCTATATACGAGACCGCCTTCTGCCCCATACATCCCTTCGTCCGATCCGCTCCCACAGAGAGGGCCTTCTCCGGGTACCGTCAGCCGGGCAATGCCGGTTGGCGACACCCAGGGGAAGGGCCTTCTCTGTGGCGGGCCCTACCCTCTGGAACGACCTACCCCCCGACCTTCGCACTACCTTGGACCTCCGCCTCTTCCGCCAACACCTTAAGACGTACCTATTCCAACAAGCCGGCCTAGCGTAGCCCCCCGTTTCTGACTATATTTATAAATTTTAATTTTTTAGGGTTTTAAAGGGTTTTTAGCACGGGTTTTAATTTAATTTAATATGTTTTTAATAGTTTATATTGTTTTGTATTGGTTTTTAATAATGCCTGTGCGCCGCCCTGAGTCCTAACAAGGAGAAGGGCGGGGTATAAATTCGAAAAAAATAAAAAAAATAAAGAGTTAACTGCAGTAACCTTATCAGTTCCTTGCGGGCCTTGAGCTCCCAGACTCAAAGCTGCAAATTAAGTTCTGGCAGTCAGTCTCTGAGGCACGAAACACGATGAGCCAAATCTTCAGAAATATGAACTGTTGTCTCCTAAGACCACCACTCCCCTTTCCTTCTATTTATTCCCCAGCCAGGGAGGGGCATTACAGCGTCCACATGTGCCTTGCTTCCTGAGTTGACTTCTTGTCCTCAGTTGTTCTTCCAACAGCTCTGCACATATGTGCATCTGGAAGAGGCCCCAGCTGTTCTTCCTCTACTTATCTCAGCTGCCTCTCCGGTGGCTGGAAAATGTTGGACAGCCCTGGCTCTATCTCTGCATCTGATGCAGAGTATCCATCAGAGCCTTCCCCAGATTCCAGAGCTGCCCCAAATTTCTCCCCAACCTCCTCATCATCTAAATCGCCACCAGCTCCACTGGCAGCTGGCAGGCTGTAACTATCATATATCCTTTCCCATTTTTTATGTGTAGCAGCACTATTAGTATTTTTATCTTATTGTATTATTTATTTTGGTGTTTTGTAGAATTAAGGGCTTTCCAGGATATGAAAGATCCAGGATATGTGCACAGTAATTTATCCCTAGCGGTCCTGCTCCTTCCTCTGTTATCAAATAAATAAAACTAAGGTGCATGAGACATACAATTCTTGAGATCTGAATCATAAATGATCCTTTGGAGTGTGGCCAAGCATGAGCCTAGCCTCTACCTGCAACTCTTTAAAGCAGCTGCATTTTCCCCCCCAGGATGATGAGCTGTTTCTGCAGTTACCATATGTTTCTGGGATGCTTATGCATTAAGAAGGTGGAGGGCTCCATTTTCATTCTGAAACACCTAGAGCAGTGGTAGTAGAATAGAATAAATCTTTATTATGTTCAAAGACCAGCAATACACGTTACATTTAACCATAAGTTAAAAAGTACTAACTTTAAGATATAATTTTAAAAATGTCAGCATTATAAGTGGAAAGTAGCATACATGTTCTCACTTTGTTCAGGTCATTCGCTGGTTTACCTAGGTGCAAAAGCGTTAAGTATGTATGTAAAAACCATGGTCCAGAAATTGTTAGAGATATGTCCAAATGATTGGTACAAGATCACAACTATCCTTCTATAACCAATTTTTTTCTCATGGACATTGCGGAAGCACAGAATTTTGCCACTGCATGCGTAGTAGCCGGGTTCCTGTCCTGGAGGAGGAAGTCCAGATAAAAGTTGCCTGCCCTCCCTGGTAATCTCTCTAATAAGGGGAGTATATATGCAGACCTGCAAGCTCTGTATAGCTCACAGTGTAGTATAACGTGTGAGATATCTTCCACTTCTCTTTTACCACATGTACAAACCAGAGCAGTGGTAGTCATCCTGGTCCCTACCGGCCACCAGTGGGCGTTCCAGTCTTCATGGTGAGCAGTAGGAGTTTTGTCCGATACTGAAGCACTTTCTTTTTTTAATTTAATTGACTTCCCTACTTTATAAATCACCATTACTGTGCAACCGGTGGGCGGTTAGAAAACTTTACTACTAACAGAGATACAAAAGTGGGCGGTAGGTATAAAAAGGTTGACTAACCCTGATCTAGAGCAGGGGTCCCCAACCGTTTTGGCGCCAGGGACCGGTTTCATGTAAAAAAAAATCTGTGGACTGGTGGGAGCCTCCAGCGGGTGAGTCAAGTCACGTGGGCCATGCGCGCATTCAGCGGTCACGTGCAACTGGGCGGGAAAGCTGCCAGGGGTCCTGGGTGAAGGATCCTCAGCTGGGGCAGGGAAGGACGGGCTGCATCCTGGGTAGGAGGGCCTGGCAGCCCCTTCCCCCTGCACAGAGCCTGGTGGTGCCCCGAACCCCCCCAATGCAGGCCATTGCCCCCATCCTGCCCCCGGGGAGCGCCCCAGCCAGCCACCAGGATAGCGGATTTGCTACACTTTCCTAAGAGTTGCGCTACTCTCTCTATCACTCATTCCGGCTCAGTTACTATCAAGCCACAGACCAGCACCGGTCCACGGCCCGGGGGTTGGGGACCCCTGATCTAGAGTATTGCATTTTTTTTTTAAAAAAACCATCGTTCTCCCCTGCAGCCTTAAAAGCTACTTCTTCCATTTCATGTGCATTTGCATTAGGAGCAAACCACAAATTTAATCCTAAATTCAAGCAAACAGTATTATTTTAGGTTCACATTCATGCTAAAGTAACAAATCACAGGAAGGCTTGACCCCATGGCTCCACAGCTAAGTTCTCAGAATAGAAGTCAATGATCCATTTTTATGTTCACCCAATCCAACAGTCCATAGAGATTCTGAGTCATCCACTTCATGGTTGTCCCAAGGTACTTTTTCAGGAGGCAACTGGACTTCCTTGTTTTTTCTTTGAAGACATTTCTCTTCTTATCCAATAACTTCTCACCCTTCTTGGATGAAAAGCAAAACTTCTCACCCTTCTTGGATGAAAAGTGAAACTTCTTCAAAGAAGAAACAAGAAAGTTCAGTTACCTCCTGAAAAAACACCTTTGGGATATCCAATCTAGCATATGGGTCCTTTTGGGTCCTTTTGTAGGAGAAGGGCGGGGTATAAATTTAATAAAATAAAATAAAATAAAATAAAATAAAATAAAATAAAATAATAAAATAAAATAAAATAAAATAAAATAAAATAAAATAAAATAAAATAAAATAAAATAAAATAAAATAAAATAAAATAAAATAAAATAAAATAAAATAAAATAAAATAAAATAAAATAAAATAAAATAAAATAAAATAAAATAAAATAAAATAAAATAAAATAAAATAAAATAAAATAAAATAAAATAAAATAAAATAAAATAAATATATCTGTCAGGCTGCAGCCTACAGCCATCTTTTTTTTTTTTGGATCTTTGCCTGCCACACTTTCTATTATTCTACTATGCATTTTCTATTGTGGGAAAATGGGAGGTGGGATTGTACGGAGTTAGATGATATGTAGACATAACAACATTCTTTCTAGAAAACCAAGGTCATCCTTTGTCTTTGCACCTCTGCGCCTGGCAGAAACTGGGTGAGTGGAAATGCCAGCATGTCAGTGGAAGATTGGACCATGTGATGGATTTGTGGGTATGAAGGCAAGATCTTGAACTTTCAACTGGGTGGGGAAACCAGGAAGCTTTCAGATTTGGGTTTTCCCAGATGTGCCAACATGGCTCTCTTCATCAATTGGAACTTTGGGGAATGCTTTGCCTCAGACTCTGATTTAGTTTTGGATGCTATCTGGAACCCTGAGGCAGGCCATGGTGCAGAAGGCTGACTAGGCCACGCCCACAATCGCCATGCCCACCCAGAAACCTGGCAGAGAACCCGTTGCTGAAATTTTTGAAGCCCGCTCCTGAACAGGAGGGGGAAAATGATAGGGAAATTTAGTTACTGTAGTTTTTTGTCACATTGCTACACTGACAATGTATTTACTTGGAAGAAATGTAGATTAACCAGTAAATAATTACAAGCATTTTAAAACAGAGGTAGAACTGTCCCCTTTTAGTTACACACTCTTTCTAACCCTAGCAATCCCAGCGTCTCTTAAAAACAAAAATCTTAGACGGGATGACAGCTAATTAAACAATCTTTAGTTGAATAGTTATTTAAATTTTACCCTATTTAAATGATTAATGCAATAAATCTAAATAAGTTATATTTATTCACGCAGGTGTATTTCTGAGATATTGAAGAGAATGTGAGTTGGAGTAGAATTAAATAAACAATATCTATCATTTACTATTTGAAAAACATTTAAAATATTTTTCTTTTGGAGGGTTTTGCTATGGCAAGATGCTATAAACAAAACCAGAGCTAAGGAGCTCTCCCTGCCAATTAATCAACTTAAATTTAAGTTGATTAATCTGCCTAATGGATTGATGGAAAGTGCAATATTTGCAATTCTGCTATAAAATAAATCTAATTATGTTCCTGATGGGTTTCTTCTTGGAAAAAATGACATTAAGATTGCAATTTTATATACTGTTCTCACTGTTTTAATCTTCTTCACCCATTTACATCGCACAAAATGATGCCCAGAGGGGGATGAGAGACCCACGCTCCTTCAGGGGACCATCGACCGGATCTGGATTCCAACTTAATCAAAATTATACAGGGACTAACATGAACTATTGAATTTAGTGCTAGGTTCATCTCTTGAAGAGGAAGGAAGGAACTTTAAAATTCTGTGAAGATTTAAGTGAATATAATTTAATTCGTTGTACTTAATTTAGGCCAACGCCAACCAGCTCTAAACAGTATACACGAAAACAACAACATAAAAACAGAACACAACATAGGTAGTGTGTGTACCTCTTCAATGTATGAAGAGTTCAAGTTAATACTGGCAAATATGTATATCCCTCCAAATACGTCCCAGTATTATAATTCCAAATACTGGATGGATTTGGAAGTTATCCTAGATCCGTGATGGCGAACCTATGGCACAAGTGGCACACGGAGCCATTTATCAGGGCATGCAAGGCATTGCCCTGTCAGGTGGCCAGTGCGCATGAAGCCTCTGGAGGGTCTCCGGGGGGATGGGGGAAGCTGTTTTTGCCCTCCCCAGGCTCCTATAAAGCCTCTGGAGCCTGGGGAGGGTGAAAAAAACATGCCAAAAATGTGGGAGAGTTCTGGTCTTGCGTGCATGCACATTATGGGTGTGGCACGCCTGTGCACGATCCCCCTGCACTCTCCCTGCTTTTGGCACGTGAGCCAAAAAAGGTTCGCTGTCCTAGATGATATCACTGTCCTAGATGATATATCTGTATTGTACTCTCAGCCCATAGTGGTATTACAAGGAAATTTGAACTCTAGGTTGCGTGCCTCTTTGTATGAGTTCATCCAGCAGAAGGGAGTCCCAGGGGAGTATTTTTGATAACCACCCACAGTGGCACAGAGACTGTAAAAGTAATGCTACTGGCCTACTCCTAGTCTCCAAATTCTAGGAGGTAAGGATACGAATGACTCGTATCCTTACACATCTCACTTGGCCAATTCAAGCAGTGTACTGGAGCTCTTTCGTGTGTCTAGTGATAAAGTCAACCTCTTCTCGGAGGTCACTGTACACTTTCGTGACATTAGCGATCATCGGCCTGTAAGCATGACATTGTGAGGCCACTCCGATTTAAGACTCTTAGGAGTAGACTCCTAGAGTTGGGTAGGTAATATATAATACCATGATGACAAATGGTCATTGTTGCTTTAAGGATGTTGGAATGCAGTTAGAGACTGTAATTATCTCCACAATAAGAGGAAGTAAGCAGAGCGCAATCTCTCTCTGCCAGATCTTATCTCTAATCGTCTCTCTGTTCGATATCTCTATTGTTTTCTATCTGCTATCTTTGTAATATTCTGAAGAAACTCCTACTGTAACAACTAAATCTGCTGCAAAAAGAGCCCAAGTGGGTGGACCCCAGAAGTGGGATTCAAATAATTTAACAGACCAGCTGGGTAGGTGTGGCTCGATAGTCATGTGACTGGGTAGGCATGGGCAACTCAACATCACTCATGTTGATGGGCGCTTTGCCTGAGCTGTTACAATGCAATAAGGGTTAACCAGAGAGGCAGTTTCTGTAAGCAGGGCAATAAAGACGAGGCTAGAAACAACACCAGAATGTCTCCTTCCTGCCTTCCTTACAGTATTAGCCCTGAAAGTGGAAAAAAACCAAAAGGAGATTTCTTCCAACAACCAGTTCTCCCAACTGCTTAGAAAGTTAACAACTGGTTCTCCCGAATAGGTGCAAACTGATTGAATTCCACCACTGGTGGACCCCGACTAACACAGGTAGTCCTCAATGAATGACCAATTTAAAGTTATGACAGATCCCCTGCAGAGATACAATTGAATTCCAGAAATTCAACAGCCAGGTCTCCCATGAGGGTGACTACATTTGGGGCACTTGCCTATTCTCTTGCATTTACAGTCATTTGCAGAATTCCATAGTCACATGAGTCTAATTTATATTTTTGCCCAAAACTGGCATTTACTTCCAGTTTTCAACAAAAACACTGCAGAATGAAAAATTCACATAACCAGGTTCACTGAACAGCCATGATGATTCACAAAGAAAGATCATAAAATGGGGGTCAGTCACATAATAACTGTAACATAATAACCATAATGGGTAAACATCATGATAATAAGTCACACACCACCTCTATTTATAAAAGAATAAACAACAAGGACCAACGGTGGATCCAATCAACTCCATCTGTGCACAATATAGTCGGTATCCACCCTATCCTGAGACCTAAGAGAAGATAAATAGATAGATTAACAGAGTTGGAAGGAACCTTGTAGGTCATCTAGTCTAACCCCCGCCCCACCCAAGCAGGGGACCCTACATCATCCCCGACAAATGGCACAATGACTTCAGGATTTTTGGCAATGCCAGTAGGGTGTGAGCTGCATGGATATCAGTAACACAAAACAACACACTGTCGTTCTTTTTTCAAGTGAAATGCTGAAGTCTCACTCTGTTGCAGTTCAACTCCACTTGTCACGCACAGTTTGTGTACACAAATGGTATATTGTTGGTGAATTTGTCACCCAACAGGCTATAATTACAAATTTGCATGCAAAAGCACATCTATCAGGAAAAACTATATATTGTAGGAAACATCATATATGGAATAAATGCAGCATTCCTGAATTAAAACTAACAGTGGAATGCATATCATGTTAACATGTACCAGGGAGAAACTGATTTGTATATCCATAAATTGGAGCTCTCAGTGGTCTTTGTCGTGTCTATATTTTCATCTTTTGACAGGTAGACTTGAAAAATTCAATGCTGCCTTTTATCCTCACATAAATTCACTAAGTCCTTCATACTTTTATCACTTCCTTTCTGCTTTCGGATAATTTTTATTTATTTTTTTCCTATTAAAAATGGAATGCATAAGAGAACTAATGGTTCATAAGATTTTGCTGACAGGAATGTGTGAGGGCATGCGGTTTCCTTTCTAGAGTTTAAAAAAAGGGAAATATTGATTATGATTTATAATTTCAGACTTGGACAAGCCTCTTTCTTTCCTTTGCACTTTCTCCATGATCAGATAAACTGGGACATAGCTATCCTTGGGACTTGGTTTGGCAATACAATAATACAATAGCAGAGTTGGAAGGGACCTTGGAGGTCTTCTAGTCCAACTCCCTGCCCAGGCAGGAAGCCCTATACATATTTCAGACAAATGGCTATCCAACATCTTCTTGAAGACTTGCAGTGTTGGGGCATTCACAACTTCTGGAGGCAACTTCTGTTCCCCTGATTAATTGTTCTTACTGTCAGGAAATTTCTCCTCCATTCTAAGTTGCTTCTCTTCTTGATTAGTTTCCACCCATTGCTTCTTGTTCTTCCCTCAGGTGCTTTGGAGAATGGTTTGACACCCTCTTCTTTGTGGCAGCCCCTGAGATATTGGAAAACTGCTACCATGTCTCCCCTAGTCCTTCTTTTTATTAAACTAGACATACCCAGTTCCTGCAACTGTTCTTCATATGTTTTAGTCTCCTAATCATCTTTGTTGCTCTTCTCTGCACTCTTTCTAGAGTCTCCACATCTTTTCTACATTGTGGTGACCAAAACTGAATGCAGTATTCCAAGTGTGGCCTTACCAAGGCATTATAAAGTGGTATTAACACTTCATGTGATCTTGATTCTATCCCTCTGTTTATACAGCCTAGAACTGTGTTGGCTTTTTTGGCAGCTGCTGCACACTGCTGGCTGATATTTAAATGGTTCTGTATTTCTTTCAATTTTATTTTATTTAGTTAGTTAGTTAGTTTGTCAAACATGTACGAGATAACAGATATAAGTATACACATGTGCATGAACACAGGAAATGAATACAAATAAATGGAGACAGTAGGACAGCGACGGTAGGCACGCTGTTGCGCTTATGCACGCCTCCTTTATGGACCTCTTAGGAATGGGGTGAGGTCCACGGTAGACAGTTTGAGATTGAATCTGTTTGAGGGTTTGAGGATGTAACAATGGAGTCAGGTAGAGCATTCCAGGCATTGGCCTCTCTGTTGCTGAAGTCGTATTTTCTGCAATCAAGTTTGGAGCAGTTTACCTTGAGTTTGTATCTATTGCTTGCCCATGTATAATTGTGGTTGAACCCGAAGTAGTCATTGATAGGTAGGACCTCGTAGCAGACAATTTTGTGTATTATGCTTAGGTCAGACCATAGGCGGCATAGTTCCAGGTTGTCCAAGCCCAAAATTTTAAGCCTGGTGGCATAAGGGATTCTGTTATGAGCAGAGGAGTGGAGGACTCTTCTCGTGAAATACCTCTGGACTCACTCGATTGTATTAATGTGTGATATACAGTGTGGATTCCAATTTTGCAACTTATTGTGGTTGGTCAACAGTCAGGAACATGTTTAGACTGGATTTGGACTCACCTATTGAGTCCTTCACAAAAACCTGGGATAGGCAGTTGTTGTTGTTGGATGGTGTTAAAGTTATCACAGGATGTAAGCTTTTCCAAGTGAAGCTGCCTTTTGCAATTGACTATTACTATTGGCACTATCTTGCTTTCTTTTGCCACAGTCATTCTATTTGCAAATCTTTGTAGTTTGTGATTTCTTCCAGTTCTTTCTCTTCTATAGTGCTGTCTCTGTATACTGCCATGTCCACTATTATTATTACTAATAATATGCTCTAAATGAGGATGCGTTGAAAAATAGCTGGAAGTTGAAAAAGACATGGAAAATACAATAATTTCACTAATAGTCTATGGAGATTCTCAGTCATCCAGGTCACAATTGTCTCAAAGGTGCTTTTTTTCCAAAAAGACAACTGCTTATTTCTTAAGGAAAAAGAACCTTTCACTTCTCATCCAAGAAGCTTCATTAGTTGTGATGGGGGATGGAATAGAAGGATAAGTACTGACAAGTGTGACTGGATGTTAGGGGGATGCAAGGATAGGTCCTGACAGGATGGAATGGAAGGATCATATTTCTCTGCAGTCATCTGGTCGTTGGCACTCTCTGTGAGAGTTATTGAGCCCATTTGGAATTTATTTTTGCCTTCAGGGTCACCTGAATCAAAGCGCAAATGTTTGTGGAATGTTCTTGGAACTGCTGAAAGGGCTGCATTGTAGATTGGAGATAGGTGGTGTCATAATCCGGCCCCTCTGTTGAGAGAGGGCTGTTCGATTCTAACATAGTATCAGGCACAAGGATCATGGCAGGTTTCCGAAAGATGCCCTAATCAATTCATGAGCCTCGAGCCAAGTTTCAAAAGAAATTCAGTCATTTATTAGGAACACCATTTTGGTAATACCACATTGCACTCCAATCTAACCTCATCTAAATTATGGCTGAACTTTGCCCTGTTTCTTCCCTCCCCTCAGTCTGTGTCATAAATCACATTCTCCAATGAAGTGCATGCCTTACAAGCCTGCTGCAGTAATCTGAGATCCCACTCTAGCCGAAGGCATGCATGGAAAGTGCTCCCCCCCCCCCTTTCCTCACCATGGTAACTTGATAACAGACATGCAAATGCTCCCAGGCTGTAGATTGCTCAATTATACAAATTGTGATTAATGTAAGGACCTGCCATGAGTCGTGGTAGCTCAGTGGTTAGAGTGCAGTACTGCAGGCTACTTCTGCTGACTGCCAGTTGTCTGCAATTTGGCAGTTCAAATCTCATCAGGCTCAAGTTTGACTCAGCCTCCCATTCTTCCGAGATTGGTAGAAGGAGAACCCAGAGTATTGGCAATATCCTGACTCTGAAAACCACTTAGAGAGGGCTGTAAAGCACTGTATGTAAGTCTAAATGCTATTGCTATTGTTACCCCAGCTGGTCTCTCAGGAAAGCAAAACTCTTGAATCTATTAAGTTGAATCAAAATAACTTTTTACTGAGAGAAAGTTGTACTAGTAGAGCATGGCGGAATCTGAAAAGTCCTATGTGAAGCACAAAACAATTCTTCTGTTTACCCAAACCCAGTGGTGAAATTCAATTTTTTTTTACTACTGGTTCTGTGGGTGTGGCTCTGTGGGCGTGGCCCGGTGGCCATGGCAGGGGAAGGATATTGCAAAATCTCCCTTCCCACCCCACTCTGAAGCCAGCCAGAGGTGGCATTTGCCGGTTCTCTGAACTACTCAAAATTTCCACTACCACTTCTCCTAACTATTCAGAATGTCTTCTACCGGTTCTCCAGAACCTGTCGGAATCTGCTGGATTTCACCCCTGACCAAACCCAATCCCCCTGACCAATCCACTGGCAGCCAATGTGATGCTGCAAGGTTGTTTTGAGAACAGTGAGGTGATAAGGCTGATAACAGGTCACTCTCGGGGCACGATGGCCTTGAAACCAGGCTGGAACTGGCTGGGAGGGACTCTATCTCCAAAGACAATCCCCCTCCCTAATTCCCAAGCAGTTACAGCAAAAGCAAAAGCATGTGAAAAATGCCAGCAAGCCTTCCTCCCCTCCCCTTCCAACGGAATGGCAGGACACAATGGTAGACCTGACAGTTGATTCCTCTGCTTTCTACCCTTAGATGAACATCCAAGAGGCATCTCTCTCTCTGCAGGCTATGAATTCTTAATTAATGTTAGCACTCCTGCAATTTATGCTGCTCACGTTTTCAAAGTTTCTATCCTTCATTTTCCTATTCTGTCTTGAGAATCTGATTGAGTGGAACAGTTGGAAGCAGAAAAGATACCCAAAATGGCCTTACTAGGGAAATTATCTTCCTTAGGCGAGGTGGTATAGAGAAAGGCATACATCATAAGACACTGCTTGTAAAAAAAATATATATCATAAAACATTGCCTGCAAAAAAAAAAAAATTAATATACTAGAGAAGCATTTTTCTATCAGCTACATTCCCCAGAGGTCTTTAGGTCTTCTCCACAGGAGAGAATACTAAGGAATGAACAACGTTTTTTTCACACCAACTTCTCTTTCTGAAACCCTTTCTTCCTTTCCCCCATTATCTGCTTGTTCCATTTATCATTTTTTGCTTGTTCAAGTTATCGTTTTAACTTGTTTGTTGGGTAATTCTTCTAGGGGCTCAGGGCTAATTATATGTGGTTCTTTCCCTATTTCATCCCTGCACCAGCCCTTTCAGGGAGCTCGGTTCGAGATGGAGTTATTAGTCACCAGATGCAGCTTCACGCCTTTGGGGAATCGAGATACAAAACTGCATATGACCCTTTATGCATCTCTAAACATACCCTGAGTTCTTAGGATGACTCTTTAAAAGTACCTTTGCTAACAGATGTAGAAGTTGTATGCAGGCGAAAAGAAGGAAGGGAGGAAGGAAGGAAGGAAGGAAGGAAGGAAGGAAGGAAGGAAGGAAGGAAGGAAGGTGTCAGGGTTGCAAATAGCACCCAAAATTAAAGAGTCCAAGTCAAAATATTGCTCAAAGTTCCAATTTATTAAGAGAGTCTTGAAACTGAGTTGACAGAAGGAAAGAAGGAAGGAAGGAAGGAAGGAAGGAAGGAAGGAAGGAAGGAAGGAAGGAAGGTGGGTGTCAGGGTTGCAAATAGCACCCAAAATTAAAGAGTCCAAGTCAAAATATTGCTCAAAGTTCCAATTTATTAAGAGAGTCAGGAGACTGAGTGGAAGAAAGGAAGGAAGGAAGGAAGGAAGGAAGGAAGGAAGGAAGGAAGGAAGGAAGGAAGGAAGGAAGGAAGGAGGGTGTCAGGGTTGCAAATAGCACCCAAAATTAAAGAGTCCAAGTCAAAATATTGCTCAAAGTTCCAATTTATTAAGAGAGTCTTGAAACTGAGTTGACAGAAGGAAAGAAGGAAGGAAGGAAGGAAGGAAGGAAGGAAGGAAGGAAGGAAGGAAGGAAGGAAAGGAGCTTAGAAAATGAAATAGACAGACCTATCTTGTGTTAGTTCTGTCTGGTATGCTGTAGTGTTCAAGAGAACATTCGGTGTCGACTGCGATGAAAACTGAATTACCGATTTTGACAGCAGCTGTCAAACGCGAATGGCAAGTGCAAAAAGTGACAATGAAAGCAATTTGGCAGGATGTACCCAAGTGCCACAGACCCCAAACTCCAAGGCCAATTTTCACTCGGTCGAATGCGAAACTTCCCCTAATAGATTGGGGAGTTTCCCACATCTCCCACCTTGCACACAAAGGCTGAGATTCTGACTGTGTGACTGGACTAACGAACCTCTTTCCGGAATCCGCTCAGAAAGGAGAAAGCAAGGAGAGGAGAAATGCCTCTGCAGTGAAAAGGAAACGGAAGACATTTTCAGTCTCTTTATCGTTCTTGTACTTTCAAAGCCATGGGAGAAGCTACCAAAGAGGTCCTTGAGTTGAGAAGAACCCTGAAGAGCAATAGCCAATTTTATCCACTGAAAACAAAGCCCAATGTACAGCAAAAGAGGGAAGTCAGGCCTGGTCACATATTTGTGCCCAACCTTTGATTTCTTTGCGGTTGAAGTCTTCATCTCTGCAACCAGCTCTTTCAATGTAAAGTATGTCCCAACCTATTCTATCCCCATAAATCAGCTACCAAAAGCCAGCAATGTGAATAGAATAACAGGGCTGGAAGGGACCTTGGAGGACTTCTAGTTGAACCCCCTGCTTAGGCAGGAAAGCCTACACCACTCCAGACAAATGGTCATCCAACATCTTAAAAACGTGAATAGTGACCTGGAATGAAGGATTCCTTAGGTTTAAATCTGGAATATGAAATTTAACTACTCGTTTTCGTCCCAGTCAACCTAACATTATATTGACACTCATTGTGTTCCCTCGTGCTCCCTCAACCTTTAGAAGAAAAAAACATTTGTGCATATGAGTACATCAGTGAATATCCATCCATCATCTATCTGTGTCTGTCTGTCTGTCTGTCCGTGCGTCTGTCCGTCCGTCCGTCCGTCCGTCCGTCCATCCATCCATCCATCCATCCATCCATCCATCCATCCATCCATCCATCATCATTATCTATCTATCCATCCATCCATCCATCCATTCATCATCTATCTATCCATCCATCCATCTATCATCTATCCAACCATCCATCCATCTATCCATCCATCTATCAACTATCCATCCATCCATCCATCTATCTTCTATCTATTTTGTCATTTGGTTGTGTCAGATTAGTGGTCAGATAAATACTGTAAATGCATACACAACATTAAAGTCTTCAAATTAAGCTCAACCCTCATTAAAACAACCCTCTCTGTTCTTCGTCTCTGTGGGATGCCAGGACTTCAAGTTCTTGTCTCATACCAACTCATACTAAATAGTCAGGTTCAAGCAATTTTCCTTGCAACATTTTCCAGAAGTGGTTTGCCATTGTGCTCTTCCTAGACCAGGGAGAGATAGTGATTGCCCCAAGGCCACCCAGTCGATTTCCATGTATATGGCAGAATCTGGGTCTCCCAAGTCTAATATCTTAACCTTAACCTTAAACGGTAGGATAGCAAAACAGATTTGCTGTCATACAGTTTTCTTAGCTGACATTTAAAAAATGTTTTACTGCTTCTTTCCTGCAGGATATCTTTTCAATTTCCTGTCTGTATATCACCTGGAGATTCCTAGAGGTTTATCGTCCAAGTACTAACCAGAACCAATCCTGCTTAGCTATTACAAGACCAGCGATTTTCAGCTAGTGCTTAAATCTTTTAGCAAGGTTCATTCTGGAACCTTCAGTATTAGCTTTAACTTTTCTCTTTAGGCAATGCAAGTCCAATTCCAGTGCAGGTATCTAGGAGAAGAAACAAATGATATCTGTCAGCCTCCGCTTTGTTACTTGCTTCGGCTGCCATTGAAATGGGTACTGTGGGTGTGACTTGGTGGGCATGACATGGCTTGGTGGGCATAGCTTGGTGAGCATGGTAGGGTGAAGATACTGTAAAATCTCCATTCTCTCCCCACTTCAGGGAAAGGTTACTGCAAAATTTCATCCCGATCATCTGGGATTCAGGAAGCAGAGAATAGATGTGGGTGGAGCTGGTCAGAGGTGGTATTTACCAGAGGAGGTTTTTACTTTCTGCTACTGGTTCTCCAGAACTGGTCAGAACCTGCTGAACACCACCTCTGCCTCTTACCATCATCCATCTCCACTATCCACTGAAATCTTCTATAAGTAGTCCTTGACATATGACCACAATGGGGTGGGTGGGGGTGTTTCAGAATTTATGTCGCTAAGCAAAGCAATTGTTAAGTGAATTTCACCCAATTTTACAACTTTTTTGTCATGTTGTTAAGCGAATCATTGTACTTGTTGAGTGCATTGTGCCTTTGTTAGCACATCTGGCTTCCCCTATTGACTGTTTCTCAAAAGCCAACTGGGTAGAATGTAGATTGCAATCACATGATTCCAGAATGCTGCAACTGTGATAAGTACCAGCCAGTTGCCAAGTGCCTGAATTTTGATCATGTGACTTTGGAGATGCTGCTACAGTCATAAATGCGTGGACCAATCATAAATCCCTTTTTCAGTGCCATTGTAAATCTGAACGGTCACTAAACGAATGGTTGCAAGTCATGAACTCTCCCTCTAAAAGTGCCAGAATGGATTATGTAATATGAAAGTCTAGATAGTTCACCTGTCCAAATTAGATTTCTTTCATAAAGTTTGTTGGTTTTTTTCTATTTAAAAATCATCAAAATGCTATGGATTTATTTTAGGACCCTTGCATGAAATCCCAGTCAAAATAGCCAAACTCATTGCTAGGGATCATTAGGAAGGGTATAGAAAATAAGTCAGCAAGTGTCATTTTGCCTCTTTATAAATCTATGGTAAGGCCCCATCTGGAGTATTGTGTACAGTTCTGGTCACCATAACTTCAGAAGGATATTATGGAAATGGAAAAGGTGCAGAGGAGGGCAAGAAGAATGATTAGAGGGCTGGAACACCTTCCTTACCATCTGAGGCTGCAACGACTGGGCTTCTTCACTCTAGAACGATGGCGCCTGAGAGGTGACCTGATTGAAGTCTATAAAATCATGCACGGTGTGGACAAAGTAGAAAAGGAAAAACTGTTTTCTGTATCGCACAACACTAGAACTAGGGGGCACTCCATGAAACTTTTGGAAGCTAGACCTCAAACAAATAAGAGGAAGTACTTTTTCACCCCGAGGATCACTGGTCTATGGAACTCCCTGCCAGAAGTGATGACAGCTGTCAGCCTCGACACCTTTAAGAAAGGATTAGCTGAGTTCATGGAGAACAAGGGTATCCATGGCTATCATGATGGATGCCTAAGGACACCCTCCGGGTTGGAGAGATAGGCAGCATATTTCTCAATGCCATTTGCAGGGAATCACAAGCAGGTGAAGACATCTACTTGGGAAGACCCTGAAGCAAATGGGGAGCCACTGTGGGAGACAGAAGGCTGGACTGGATGGGCTGTGGCCTCTTCTGGCAAGGCTGTTCTTATGTTCAGAAAGGAAAGGAAAGGAAAGGAAAGGAAAGGAAGGGAAGGGAAGGGAAGGGAAGGGAAGGAAGGAAGGAAGGAAGGAAGGAAGGAAGGAAGGAAGGAAGGAAGGAAGGAAGGAAGGAAGGAAGGAAGGAAGGAAGGAAGGAGTTCATGGAGAACAAGGGTATCCATGGCTATCATGATGGATGCCTAAGGACACCCTCCGGGTTGGAGAGATAGGCAGGATATTTCTCAATGCCATTTGCAGGGAATCATAAGCAGGTGAAGACATCTGCTTGGGAAGACCCTGAAGCAAATGGGGAGCCACTGTGTGAGACAGAATGCTGGACCAGATGGGCTGTGGCCTGTTGCAGCAAGGCTATTCTTATGTTCTTGTGTTCTTAATTCACAACAAGAATATATCAAAAAGGTATTTTAAGCTTAACGTTTTTCTAAAATCTCTGATATGTATGGAGTCATTAAAAACCAAAGCGACAGAGACCTTATGGCACAGTCATCCTCATTCACATCTTCCAATGCCTGACAAAATGAATACATTCTAATGCATATCATGTTTAATATTTGTATTTTGGCAATGATCCTTCCAGCATTGAAGACAGGGACATGTATGACTTTTTCCTAATGAGCCCGTTTATTCCAAATTGCATCACCAAGTTGAGATAATGCAGACGGCGAGTGGACTCCAAATCGGATGCTAGCTGCAATGAAGTATTTGTATAAAATTTGAATCAATTTCTCTGCAAATCTCTAGTCTCTAGCTAGACTTATTTATTTATTTGTCAAACATGTACAAGATAGCAAGCATAAATATGAACATAAACAAAGAAAGTAAATACAGATCAATGGGGACAGTAAGACAGGGATGGTAGGCACGCTGGGGTGCTTATGCACGCCCCCTTTACAGACATCATAGGAATGGGGTGAGGTCCATGGTAGACAGTCTAAGATTGAAGCTGTTGGGGGTTTGAGGTTGTAACGATGGAGTCAGGTAGAGCATTCCAGGCATTGACCCCTCGGTTGCTGAAGTCCTATTTTCTGCAATCGAGTTGAAGCGTTTTACCTTGAGTTTGTAATGATTGTTGACCTGTGTATTATTGCAGTTGAAACTGAAGAAGTAGTTGGCAGGCAAGATGTTATAGTAGACAATGTTATGTACTTGTATTTTAGCTGTAGCCATGGAATGAGTAAACACAGACACAAGAATATTTAAAAAAGCTTAAATCATGACAACTGGCCAAAGTTTGCTAATTCCTTATCCATCCAAGTAACTTCAGCAGTCAAAAAAAAAAATAGTTAGGCAGAGAGTCAGAATGGAATGTTCTAACTCTTGCCACACCAACAGCATCTCAGGTTAACAATTTTTTGTCCCAAAGGTACATTTTTTTCAAGAGGCAACTGAACTTCCTTGTTTTCCTTTGAGAAGATTTCGCTTCTCATCCAAGAAGCTTCTTCATCTCTGGCTGGATGGTGGGGAATGGAAGGATTTATATTCCTTGCAGACAGCTGGTCATTTGCATTCTTTTAAAGAATCCTTGAGGCCACTTGGAGGTTTATCTAGGTCCTCAGAGTCACCTGAGTGGTGCAAATGGGTGTGAGCCTTCTTGGAGTTGCTGAAAGGTCCAGTTGCCACCATTTAGCCTTTTTAAAATACTTTTGGCCTGGATGGTTGAGTCTTCACTGACATATTGAAATACATTTTGGGAGAGACCCCTGCAGTTGGTGTGGCAAGAGTTAGTATATTCCAATGACTCCCTCACTCTACTTTTTTTTTATTTTGATGAATTTACTTGGTGAGTAACAAAATGTCTCAGATTAACAAAATTTGATCCAGTTGTCATGATTTAGCTTTTTAAAATACTTTTGGCCTGGATGATTGAGTCTTCATTGACACAGAGTCAAGAGAATGGGTCCTTCGTGGAGAAGGGCGGGATATAAATGTGATTAAAATAAAAAAAAATAAAAGAATAACAGAGTTGGAAATGATCTTGGAGGTCTTCTAGTCCTACTCCCTGTTCAAGCAGGAAGCCCTATAGAACATTTTTTTTTAAAAAAAATGTCCAATTCTCCTTGAAAATTCTCCAGTTATAGAGCACTTATAGCTTTTGAAGGCAACGCATTCCACTGATTGATTGCTCTATCAGAAATTTCTTCTGAATTCTAGGCAGTGGCGTAGCGTGGGTTGTCAGCACCCGGGGCAAGGCAAGTAATTTGCGCCCCCAATCCGTGGATTTTAGCACTCGAGTCTCTTCCACTCCATCGCCCGCCGCAGGGCCCCCGCCCGCCGCCGCCCCCTCCTCGGCAGCGGCTGCGGCACCCGGCGGCGAGGCGACCCCTTCGCTCATCCTTCTCGGCACCTTTCTAGCCCTCCCCCGGGGGGAGGACGGGGAAGGCGCAGCATGCGGAGCGGCGGGGAAGTGAGAAACGGGAAGGGGGAGAGGAGGGGTGCAGGAAGATCCGATGGCAGCAGGGTAGGGGAGGCAGCCGCAGCCAGCAGGTACCCGAAAGAGCTGGCCTCCCTTCGATCCGGAGAGCGCAACGCCTCTCCCGCCCTGTCAGCTACATCTCCGCGCATTCACAAGACCGCTGCTGAATCAGCTGGAACGTGCGAGCTGTCCCCACCTTCTGCCCGCCGAGCTCTCTTCCTTTTCCCTGCGATTTCCCGCCCCTCCCGGTTTCCTGGATTCCAGATCCCCCCTCCCCCGCCCGAGAAATAATACTAATAAAAATATGAAAAAGCCCCTAAGATCCTTTCCCCAAGGAAGAAGACGGGGCGACGGGGAGAAAACGCCTCCTCTTGCAGCCGCTTTTGCTTCGGGCGACGCTTCTCCGGTCCCCGCGGCGGTGGCCACATTCCCCGGCTGCCGCTATTCCTGCCTTACTCGATCCCCTTTCCCGAAGCGACGGAGAGCTGCGAGTGCGAGCGTGCCCCCCCAGATGTTGCGCCCGGTGCAGCCGGGGCCCCCTGCACCCCCCACGCTACGCCACTGATTCTAGGTTGGTTCTCTCCTTGATTAGTTTCTATCTATTTCTTCTTGTTCTACCTTCAAGAGCTTTGGAGAATAGGCTGACAGCTTGTGAGAAAAATATCCCAGATATTTTCTGCATATCAAAAAAATGATCACGGAGACTTATGGCAAAAGGAAACAGCAGTTTAATAACATTAGCTAATGAATTCTCCCGGACATGAGAGAGAATAGAATCCAGGTACAGAGTTGCACCTTAAATACATGAACTGACGTATCACATGCGTTATAACTTGAATACAAGATTGCGTGCTCAAAACAAAATGTGTTTCACAATGTGAAAAGTACATGGAAACTTACCAAATGTTCCGAAAACCATGTGTTCAGAAACCCCAAAGGACCTCCCAGAACTTTCCCAGAACTAAACAATAACATCATTACTGGCTTCCTGCAAAACATATCCTGTTATTCCCATTTACAAAGGAAGTTTCCAAAGTATCAGGCTATCAGGCTATTCCTGGTCATTCTGACACTACAATTCCATGTCAAGTTGTCATTTCCCAGAAAAGCTTATGTGAGCAATCTACGCATATGTAGGCCCAAAATGGAGCCTACCTAAAACCAAAGAATTTGCCCAAAGAATCCATAATCCTTATTCTCTCACACCTTCTTCTTTGTGACAGCTCCTGAGATTTTTTTTTATTTTTTTGATTTTTTAAAATTAAATTTATACCCCGCCCTTCTCCAAAAAGGACTCAGGGCGGCGCACAGGAATTTAAAACATACAAATCTGACAAAAATATAAAATTTAAAAGACATATTACATTCCTATCCTGTGCTAAAATTAATTTAAAATCCCCAATTAAAACTGTCTAAAAATAGTCATAGCAGAAGGTTACGCTAGGCCGGCTTGATGAAAAAGGTGTGTCTTTAGACACTGGCGGAAGAGGCGTTGGTCTGAGATGGTGCGTAGTTCCAGGGGTAAGTTGTTCCAAAGGGTAGGGCCCGCCACAGAGAAGGCCCTTCCCCTGGGTGTCGCCAGCCGGCATTGCCCGGCCGATGGCACCCTGAGAAGGCCCTCTCTGTGGGAGCGGATCGGTCGAAGGGATGTATGGGGCAGAAGACGGTCTCATATATAACTAGGCCCTGAGCCATGGAGCACTTTAAAGATGGTCGTCAAAACTTTGAAGCGCACCCGAAAGACCACAGGTAGCCAGTGCAGCTCGCGCAGGAGCGGTGTTATGTGGGAGTATCTAGGGGCTCCCGTAATCACCCGCGCGGCTGCATTCTGGACTAGCTGTAGCTTTTGAGTGCACCTCAAGGGAAGCCCCATGTAGAGAGCATTACAGTAGTCGAGTCGGGATGTCACGAGTGCTTGAGATATTGGAACACTGCTATCATGTCTCCCCTAGTCCTTCTTTTCATTAAAGTAGGCATATTCAATCTCTGTGCAATTTCCCAATTTCCCAAATGAATTATTCCTTAGGGTGTGGCTATTGTTATTGTTCTTTGAATTGTAGCCTAATACATTCTATTTACTCAGAATTAATTCCTACTGATTTTCATGGCATTTACTTCCAAGCAATGATAGTAGTCTTAGCTTTTGAGTTAATCTTAGGAGTTTCTAGCGAAGTGTTGCTCTGAAAAAATAAGGGAGAAGAAAGAATGGTGCTGAGACTCTAATGAAAGGAGTTGGCCGAGACCATTTGAACATTGTTGCAAAGTTAATGGAGAAATATAAAATATAATGTCCAGCCCAGGTATCCCCCTTCTTCAACCCCCCCCCCCAATCTTTCAGTAGTACATCATAAATAGATTTTACGACCTCCCCTTCTTTTTCCTCAAAGGTTAATATAAGTTGGTTATGGATGGGTTTCTTGCAAAAAGGCAATTATCTCTGGTCCAATTACTGAGTTCCCCACTCAACAGTAAATGACTTGTGTGAATATATTTTGTAACTACTTATTTTTCTCATTAGCATTTGTTCAATTGTTTATTGGAAGGATAACTCAAGTGAGAGAGATAGAAAGAGGTACAAGAAGTGTGATGGCAAAGGTAGACCTAAGGCAGATTCTCCAATGTGATCCCCTCCAGATACATTGCATTATATGCTCCACATGATGCCGCAGTACGTGGCCACATCAGATGTGGTGCAGAAAGAATATTTAAGTTCAACACATCTAAATGATGCTGAAACCCCTGATGCATCTGGCAATTGCTTGCAGAACTGGCCAGAGAAGAAAGCAATTCTACATGTCCCAGCGGTTGGAGAAATAAGCATGAAGGTATACAGTGCTTTTAACAGAATAACAGAGTTAGAAGGAATTCTGAGTTAGAATAGAATAGAATAACAGAATTGGAAGGGACCTTGGAGGTCTCCTAGTCCAACCCCCTACTTAGACAGGAAACCCTACACCACTTCAGACAAATTGTTATCTCTTTTTAAAAACTTCCAGTGTTGGAGCCTTCACAACTTCTGAAGGCAAGAGGTTCCACTGATTCATTCCTCTCACTGTCAGGAAATTTCTCCTTAGTTTTAGATTGCTTCTCTCCTTGATTAGTTTCCACCCATTGCTTCTTATTCTACCCTCAGGTGCTTTGGAGAATAGTTTGACTCCCTGTTCTTTGTGGCAACCCCTGAGATATTGGGAGACTGCTATCATGTCTCCCCTAGTCTTTCTTTTCATTAAACTAGACATACCCAGTTCCTGCAACCATTCTTCATATGTTTTAGCCGCCAGTCCCCTAATTGTCTTTGTTGCTCTTCTTTGCACTCTTTCTAGAGTCTCAACATCTTTTTTATATCTTGGCGACCAAAACTGAATGCAGTATTCCAAGTGTGGCCTTACCAAGGCTTTGTAAAGCGGTATTAACACTTCCCGTGATCTTGAGAAGGAAGTCTTCTAATCTAGTCCAACCTCCCCCCCTCCTCAAGCAAGTAACATATACCATTTCAAAAAAATGGTTGTCCAATCACTTCTTAAAAACCTTCAGCCTTCACAACTTCTGGAGGCAAGTCGTCCCGCTGATTAATTGTTCTATCAGCAAATTTCTCCTTAATTCTAGGTTAGTTCTCTCCTTGACTAGTTTCCATCTGTTGCTGTTCTTTTGTGACATTCAACAGCGTATTAGGAGTATGCCATTCCAGACAACTTTTCTAGACATGAGAAGATGTTGGATCTGCTGTGACTGCATGTAGAATTAAAAGCATAATGATGAATGTAAAAAGGCAGATGCTAACTTAGGAGAAAAATAAAGCAGAAAAAAAAGATAGGGATCTCAACAAAGGCTGTGCAAACCTTAGACCAACGTTTCTCAACTTGGCAACTTTAAGATGTCTGGTCTTCAGCTCTCAAAATTCCCTAGCCAGCTTGCTCTGGGAGTTAGTTTAGACATCTTGAAGTTGCTAAGGTTGAGAAACGCTGCCTTAGACTA
This sequence comes from Rhabdophis nuchalis, assembly GCA_039707465.1. Taxonomy (NCBI): domain Eukaryota; kingdom Metazoa; phylum Chordata; class Lepidosauria; order Squamata; family Natricidae; genus Rhabdophis; species Rhabdophis nuchalis. The sequence goes on along the minus strand of CM077654.1, from coordinate 22,545,063 downwards.
TCAATAAGGCTCTGCAAAGATGTTTTGGTTCACTTTTTTTATATATAGTGAACCAACTTACATGAATGAAAAGCAGAAATACAAGTATCCTTCAAGGCAGTTACCCCTCATTTCTTCCATTTTTAAAAAGTTTTTTTTTTTTGGTTTTCGTAACAAATAACCACATATATACTGTTATGTAACCAACATTATTTTATGTTATTAGAGACTTACATCAATTCGTCTTAGCATCAACCCCCAGAATGATTTTGGGCTCTTCTGCTCTCCATACACCATATTTGTACTCTGTCCATTACTTTCTTCTCCCTCTCTCCTCCCCCTCCCTCCCTCCCTCCCTCCTTTCTTCCCTCTGCCATCCTTCTCTTCTCTACTTCCCCTTCTTCTCTCCTTCTCCTCTCCCCTTTCCATTCCTTCCTTCTCTTCTCCTGTTCCCCACCCTGCCCTCTCTCTTATCCCTCTCTTGTTCCCTTACCTCTCTCCTCTACTCCACACTCTTCATCTCACTTACTTGGTGTATTCCAGCTTCTGAGCGAGCTCCATTTTATGTTGATGGTATTTATAATTTCATTTTGATAAACATCTTTAATTTTAATATATATCCTCCTCCTTTTTTTTGAAGGAAAAAAAAGTATACATATATAGCAAATATATATTATCACACCTCCCCCCCATTTCTTCCATTTTTTTTGAGAGAGACACCCCAGGGGAGACTCCATGTAAAAGTGCACTAATACTGTCTCCAAGACTGCCTACTCCAGAGTAAAAGTCCCTATCCTGGAAGATCTAGGAGGGTGGTACTGCAGAGGATGGAATGGGATGGGATGGGATGGGATGGGATGGGATGGGATGGAGTGGAGTGGAGTGGAGTGGAGTGGAATGGAATGGAATGGAATGGAATAGAATAGAATAGAATAGAATAGAATAGAATAGAATAGAATAGAATAGACCTTGTAGGTCATCTAGTCCCATGCCCAAGCAGGAGACCCTACACCATTTCTGACAGATGGCAGTCCAGTCTCTTCTTGAAAGCTTCCAGCGATGAAGCTCCCACAACTTCCGAAGGCAACTTCTTTTTCCATGGGTCGATTTTTCTCACTGTCTGAAAATTCCTCCTTGTTTTCTAGGTTGAATCTCTCCTTGATTATTCCTTGTCTGGCCTTCAGGTGCTTTGGAAAAAAGGAAATGCATGGGAGTCCCAAATGAGGGTCTTCTCAATGGTTCACCCTTTCTCTGAAACAGGTTTCTCCCCCCACACACACACCATATATATTCATTCATTCAAATAAGACGCCTAGAAGAGACAGATGGAAACAGAAACCTAAGTAAACCCAAACTCTTCCCCCCTTATTGGGACTGAGTGAAAATGTACTTTTAATGCTAGAAATGATAAGAGGGGTGAGTGTGTGTGTGTGAGTGTGTGTGTGTGTGTGTGTGTGTGTGTGTGTGTGAGAGAGAGAGAGAGAGAGAGAGAGAGAGAGAGAGAGAGAGAGAGAGAGAGAGAGAGAGAGAGAGAGAGAGAGAGAGAGAGAGAGAGAGAGAGAGAGAGAGAGAGACGGACGTAATACCTGATGGCAAAGTTAATCTTGCATAATCATCGCAAGGTGTCCCTTTTCCACAATCTGTTTTGTTAACAGCTTGTCATCCACTGCCTGGAAACCAGCGTTATTGATTCCACAAATAACTCTCCTCTGAGAATGAGGTTGCTATGGATGACAACTCAATCTCCTTGGTTTTCCTCATTGGCTCTTTTTTTTTCCTTGGGTTAATATTATTAGGCAAAACAAATATGAAAACTCTCCTGGGGCTGGGCCGACTTGCAGTTGTGGCTTCATAGTCTGGTGTCTTTATTTTGCTTCTAAAAGCAACTTTTTTAATCCTTATGCAGCCTGTAAAACAAATTGCAACTTTCTGTTTCTGGGTCAAGACCAGTGGTGGGCTGCACTTACTGTCACTATCGGTACACTGTTCACACACTCGCATGTTCTGTTTGTGCATGCACCTGACCTGCACTGTGTGTGCATGCACAATCCACTGCCCCTGAGACAACCAGCTGATTGTTGGGGCTCACGCAGACACCGCACACTGTGTGTGCATGCACACATTGCTGTTACCCATAAAAACAAGTATAGAGTGCAAGCGGGCAAGTGGGTGGGCCAAAAAAGCCACCGTACTAGTATGCTCTCAGCTGCTCCGAGCCACCACTGGTACGCCCGTACCAGGCTATACCCAGCAACCCATCTCTGGTCAAGACTAAGCCCCACAAAATTCAAACCTAACAGTAATGATGTTGGTGGTAATCTTGACAACATTGGGATCTTCCACCCATTGCTTCTTGTTCTACCCTCAGGTGCCTTGGAGTCAAACTATTCTCCAAGGCACCTGAGGATGGAACAAGGAGCAATGGGTTGGAAACTAATCAAGGAGAGAAGCAACTTAGAACTGAGGAGGAATTTCCTGACAGTTAGAACAATTAATCAGTGGAACAGAAGTTGCCTCCAGAAGTTGTGAATGCCCCAACACTGGAAGCTGGAAGCCTTTAAGGCAGAGGTTCCCAAACTTGACAACTTTAAGACTTGTGGACTTCAATTCCCAGAAGTTATGCTGGCTGGAGAATTCTGGGAGTTGAAGTCCACAAGTCTTAAAGTTGCCAAGTTTGGGAACCTCTGCTTTAAGGGATAACCATTTGTCTGATGTGGTGTAGGGTTTCCTGCCTAGGCAAGGGGTTGGACTGGAAGACCTCCAAGGTCCCTCCAACTCTGTTATTGTATTGTATTGTATAGATTTCAACTCCAGAATTTCCCAGCCAGTATGCTGCCTATGGAATTTTGATAGTTGAAGTCTATATATTTTAAAGTTGCTAAGTTGTAAAAACATGGATGTTATTGTTGCTTTTGCTGCTGATAATGAAATACCTCACATTTTCAAGGATTAAAGATTTCAAAATAGTCTGCACAATGAAAAGAGTACTGAGATGACAGTTCAGTCTCTTCTTGAAAGCTCCCACAACTTCTGAAGGCAACTGCTGTTCCATTTGGTTGATTGGTCTCACTTGTCAGTAAGTTCCTCCTTCTTTCTAGGTTGAATCTCTCCTTGCTTGGTTTCCATCCATTGTTCTTTGTCTGGCCTTCAGGGGCTTTGGAAAATAGCTTGACCCCCCTCCTCTCTGTGGTAGCCCCTCCAATATTGGAGCACTGCTATCCTGTCTCCCCTGGTCCTTCTCTTCACTAGACTAGCCATGCCCAGTTCCTGCAACCCTTCTTCATATGTTTTAGCCTCCAGTCCCCTAATCATTTTGGTGGCTCTTCTCTGCACTCTTTTTAGAATCTCAACATCTTTTTTATAGTGTGGTGAGCAAAACTGGATTCAGTAATGCAGGTGTGGTTTTTCTAAGTCTTTACAGAGTAGTATTAGTACCTCACTTGATCTTGATTGCATCTGTCTGTTAATGCAACTTAGGATTGCATTGGCTTTTTTGACTGCCACCGCACACTGTTGGCTCATATTTAATTGGTTATCCCCTAAGACTCCAAGTTCCCTCTCACAGTTACTGCGGTTAAACCTGGTTTCACCCAATCTATAAGTGTACATTTGGTTTTTCTTGCCTAAGTGTAAGACTGTACTTTTCTCTACATTGAATTTCATTTTGTTAGGGCCCAGTGTTCACGTCTGTCAAGATCCTTCTGGATCTCAAATCTATCATCTAGGGTGTTGGCTATTCCTGCCAGTTTAATATCATCCACACATTTGGTAAGTTCCTCTTCTATTCCCTCATCTAAGTCATTTATGAAGATATTGAAGAGTACTGAACCTAGGACAAAACCTTGTGGTACCCCATTGCTTGCTTCCCTCCATGTAGATATGGTACCATTAAGGATTACTCATTGAGTACATTTTGTCAGCCAGTTACAAATCCATCTGATGGTGATGCTATCTATCCCACTTTTTTCTAGCTTACAATACAATACAATACAATACAATAGCAGAGTTGGAAGGGACCTTGTAGGTCTTCTAGTCCAACCCCCTGCGTGGGCAGGAACCTTATACCATTTCAGACAAATGGCTATCTAACATCTTTTTAAAGACTTCCAGGGTTGGGGCATTCACAACTTCTGGAGGCAAGCTTACTAATAAGTAGGTTGTGGTCTACTGTGTCGAATCCCTTGCTAAGTCTAAGTATATTATGTCCACAGTATTTCACTGGTCTAGTGAGATAGTAGATAAGATGAGAGAGAAGATAGCTTTTTAACAGCCATATCAAAGCTCTTGTTCTTCCTTCCAAGAAGGCCTATTTAACTTCTTGAAAAGGGTAGCAATGTTTCTTTTTTTAAAGAGGGCTATCAACATATATTATTTTTTATCAGTATCAAATAAATGCTTCAATATGTTGCTCCTGATTTTCACTGCTGTGATGCCCATTTTTTTAAAAATAATGTCTATATTTGTATTACTGTGAGTTGCCTAGAATGTTCTCTGGAACATAACAAAGCCACTTCAAATAAGTAACATAGAAAAAAGGCATCAAACAAAGAAGGTGGTTTACTCATGAGGACATTCAACACCTGGAATGCTCTATTTGATTCCATTGTTAAAGCCTGAAACCCTCACAGCTTCAACCTTAAGCTGTCTAACAAGGACCTCACCTCATTCCTAAGAGGTCCGTAAAGGGGTGTGTGTGCATAAGCACACCAGCATGCCTACCATCCCTGTCCTACTGCCCCCATTTATTTGTACTCATTTCCTTTGTTCATGTCCATGTTTCTACTTACACCTTCTATCTTGTACATGTTTGACAAACTAAATAAGTAAATAAATAAAGTTCCAGTGAATTCAGCAAATAAACTTTCTAGAAAATTGTATACAACCTGCATTATGCCATTGCCACAGGAATGTACCAGTTCATGCATCTGCTTTCCTCCCACTGTTGCAACAATTATGGGAAGGCTTAGCTTCAAATATAGGGTCTCTGTCATTTTCCAGGGTTATTGAGGTTGTTATTCTCCCACTGAGGAAGTCCAAGGAAAGAAATGAGATTTCAATCAGCAGGAGAAGCATGTTGACTCTCAGCTTGTATTAGCTGATAATAATTGTTCAGGGAGCCCAGAAGTTGCCTGATATGGTATGCTGACACACACACCCCAACACACATACACACACATAATTCCTTTCTTGATAAGTTTGCAAAATAAGTTGTTTATTCCTATGCCAGTAGAAGGTGAGGACAAAACGTTCTTTTCCTTCCTTGACTTTCTTGCAATGAATGAGAGGCGCCTTTGCTTTCAGCCAAATATCACCAGGAAGTCAGATCAAAGTTGGTAAAATGGGAATGGAGACCAGATGGTGAAGTAGATAGGAAGTCCTCTCCATCAGCGGTTATTCTTGGATCAAGGAGTGCATCTGTGGGCAGAAGCTTGGCAAACGTCTTGGATCTTCCCACCAAGAAAATTGCAAGACTCTATTGTGTTTCACATCAATCTTGTTACATCTGAAGGGTTGGATGGAATCCAGTCTTATGGAACTGTGACCAATAGACATTTGGTGATGCATTTCAAACCCACGCTATAAGAAAACCCCAGAGGGGGTAATTTGCCTGTCATATCAAACCAGTGGATGATAAGATTGCAGATTATAATACAAACTCTGAAAGGGTGTGGAGCTTCTTCAGAAATAGGGAAAGGTAATGGTTCCCCTTGCACATATGTGCCAGTCATTCCCGACTCTAGGGGGCAGTGTTCATCTCCATTTCAAAGATGAAGAGCCAGCACTGTCCGAAGACATCTCCATGGTCATGTGGCCAGTATGACTAAATGTCAAAGGCGCACAGAACGCTGTTACCTTCCCACCAAAGGTGGTTCCTATTTTTCTACTTGCATTTTTACATGCTTTTAAACTGCTACATTGTGCTAGATTGGCAGAAGCTGGGACAAGTAACGGGAGCTCATTCAGTTACGCAGCGCTAGGAATTCGAACCGCTGAACTGCCAACCTTTCTGATTGACAAGCTCAGTGTCATAGCCACTGAGCCACCGTGTCCCTCTCTTTTCTTATTTCTTCAGAAATGGCCACCTGCAATTTTTACAGTGATGAGAAGCAAAAATGATTTAAACCATAAGAGTAGTGTTATAGGAAAGCCTAAAAACTTCCTTACATTGAACTTGAATGCCAGTTTCTCTGGCAATGTGGAGAGAGAGAAAAACCATTACTTTCCCTAGATATCTTTTCAGTTGCCCAATCTGATCTACTGCCCTGGGGTTGCATGAAGATCTCTATCCAAGTACTAATTAGCTCTAGCTCTGCTTAGCTTTTTCAAAGTTCGTCAAGATCAGCTAATGCTGCTACTTCTTTACTTCATAAAACTTCATGTAAGTCAAGTGTTGGCTGGAAAAAAAATTGGTATAACGTAAGGCAAAAGATCTGTCATGGGGGTTGCCAAATAAGAAGCCAGACCAGAGAAACCTATGCCAACTTGTTTGTTGCTGCAGCAATAAAGAAGAGCCCATCCAAGTGTTTCTACATAGGGAGTGAACTCATTGCTTGTCACATTGTCCTTTTATACAATATTCAAGAAAGACACTGTGGCTTAGTGGCTAAGATGCTGAGCTTGTCAATCAAAAAAGTCAGCAGTTCAGCAGTTTGAATCCCTAGTGCTGTGTAATAGAGTGAGCTCCTGTTATTTTTTTCCAGCTTCTGCCAACCCAGCAGTTCGAAAACATGTAAACATGCTAGAAGGAAAAAAGTAGGAACCACCTTGGGTGGGAAGGTAACATGTTTCCATGCATCTTTCAGATTCAGATTCAGATTTATTCAGTTTTCAGTTTCAGTTTTATTATATTTATATACCGCCCTATCTCCCTGGGGGGACTCAGGGTGGTGCACAGGAAATAATAAAAACATAACAATAAATACAATAAATATTAGAAATGGGGTAAAAATAAATTAAATTTGGAGCCCGTGCTAAAACAATTTCATTACAAACCCAATTTAAAATCACATTTAAAACTATACCATTTATTGAATTTATATACCGCCCTATCTCCCTTTCGGGACTCAGGGCGGTGCACAGCCAACATGAAAAGTAGGTAATTCAAAAGCTAAAAACCATATGTTAAAAATATATTAAATAGATTGGCCTGCCAATTAAAACCCCCTGCTAAAATCAATTTAAAAACTACGACAGGCTGGCCGCATGAAATAAATGGGTCTTCAGGGCGCGATGGAAGAGGTGTAGGTCCGTGATCGTCCGTAGTTCAGGGGGTAGGTCATTGCCTGGCCGACGGCATCCTGAGGAGGCCCTCTCTGTGGGAGCGAACTGGACGGTGGGAGGTATTTGGTAGCAGGAGGCGGTCTCACAGATAATCAGGTTCCTTGCCATGGAGCGCTTTGAAGGTGGTTACTAATATCTTGAAGCGCACCCGGAAAGCCACAGGCAGCCAGTGCAGCTCACGCAGGAGAGGTGTCACGTGGGAGCATCTAGACGCTCCCAGAATCCCCCACGCGGCCGCATTCTGAACTAACTGGAGTCTCCGGGTGCACCTCAAGGGAAGCCCCATGTAGAGAGCGTTACAATAGTCCAGGCGGGAAGTGACGAGGGCTTGAGTGACCGTGCGTAAGGCGTCACGATCCAGAAAGGGGCGCAACTGGCATTTGGCATTTAGTCATGCTGGCCACATGACCACGGAGATGTCTTTGGACAGCACTGGCTCTTCGGCTTTGAAACGGAGATGAGTACCTCTCCCTAGAATCGGGAACACCTAGCACATATGTGCGAGGGGAATCTTTACCTTTACAATATTTACAATATTCAAACCAAAAAGGAGGAAAACAATGGGTCAAAACTGGGTACATTTGTATGACATCTTGTTTATAATATGTCACTGTGGGGCTGCAATTATAATGAATTACAATAGCATTGGTTTAAGGACTTTTCATCGTAAAGAGAGAAAAGTTCACCAATCTAACTTCTCAGCCAGTTTTGTCTGGTTCTGACTGTCAATCCCTTGGATTTCTTTACTAGCCATTTAATTTCATAACTCCTACACTTAGGTAAGAAAAACCAAAAGTACACATATAAACTGGGTGAAACCAGGCTTAATAGCAGTGAAAAGGATATTGGAGCTTTAGTGGACAACCAGCTAAATATGAGCCAGCAGTGTGTACCAGGATGATTAGGGGACTGGAGACTAAAACATATGCAGAAAGGTTACAGGAACTGGGCACGGCTTAATCTAGTGAAGAGAAGGACCAAAGGAGACAGGATAGCAGTGTTCCAATATTAAAGGAGCTGCCACAGAGAGGAGGGGGTCAAGCTATTTTCCAAGGCCTCTGAAGGCCAGAGAAGGAATAATGGATGGAAACTGACCAAGGAGAGATTCAACCTAGAAATAAGGAGGACCTTTCTGACAGTGAGAACAATTGACACAACTTGCCTTTGGAAGTGGTAGCAGCTTCATCACTTGAGATTTTCAAGAAGAGATTGGACTGCCATTTATCAGAAATGGTGTAAGGGTCTCCTACTTGAGTGGGAAGTTGGACTAGATGACCTATAAGGTCCCTTCCAACTCTGTTAATCTGTTAGTCTGCTTCTGTTCAGCTACAGCTGATACAAAGCAAGTCTAAGTTTTTGTTCTAGTTTCGCCCAATTCTTTTCTTTCTTGCGCCACTGAATGTTACAGAATATGGCTCCCAACATGCTTCTTAAGTGCAAGTGAAGAGCTCAGTCTTTAAAAAAAAATGCACCCTTCTTATGGTTTGCCTTCATGACCTGCTCAGACCTTCCAGCTCCCTCTCCAACCCAGCTGCTAAGAAGAATTCAAGGAAAAAGACATCAGAAGTAGGTTGTCCTGCCTGAAGAAGTTCGAATATTTGTTGGCATACATACTATTTCTAAACTGGCCAATAACTGCAGTTCTCAAAGGACTGTGGAAAGCAATTAACAGCCTCAGATACCAGATCAAGCAACATAAAAACCAACAATAAAACTACAATAAAATCAGCAGCAAGAAAAATCTGCTGCAGATCCCAAGAACATTACCCTCCTTACTGCCTACGATGAACATTTGGCTTATTTATTTATTAATTTGTTTATTTGATTTATTCTCCTCCCCAATCCCAAGACTACTGGATGTTTATGGGGAGGAAGCACGGAAAAGAAAACAGCTCCAGCAAAAAATGGAAAATAACCGAATTATAAAATCATAAAACCCAAAGACCGTAGCGCAGTCATCTATCGTGCGTGTCACACATCAACCACCCCCAAAGTTCTTTGGAACATCGCTGCTTTCAATTGTTCCTGGAAGCCCCCACTCATCACAGCTCTCTTCAGCTCAGGTAGGAAGCTTTTCAAAAGGATCGGCTGCCATAAAAAAGCAGCCCCTTTTAGTTTTACCTGTAATGGATTTTAGGGGTGGGCTGCTGTGGGTTTGCACGGGTTCAGGTGATCCTCCTCTAGCTAAGGAACTGACCAGTTCAGTGAACCTGCAAATCCCACTCTAGGCTGGCCCTGCCCGCCCTGCCCTGTCCCTCCCACCCAGGAGTCTCCACAGGGCCTGTTTGGGATGACAGGTAAGTACAGAGACCATGCGGAGGATCAGGGAGGGCGAAAAACGGACCTCCCAGAAGTTCCTGAAGGCCAGAAACTGGCTCATTTCCAGCCTCTGGAGGGCCTCCAGAGCCCTAGGAGGCTGTTTTCATCCTCCTGGAGGCTCAAAGAAAGCCTCTGGACCCTGGAGAGGGTGAAAAACGGGCCTCCTAGAAGTTCCAGAAGGCCAGAAGTTCCAGAAGGCTGGGAACTGGCCCATTTTCAGCCTCCAGAATGCCTCCAGAGCCCTAGGAGGCCATTTTTGCCTTCCCGAAGGCTCAAGGAAAGCCTACGGACCCTGGGGAGGCTGAAAAGCAGGTGTCCTGGAAGTTCTGAAGTTCTGGAAGGCTTGAAACCGGCCCATTTCCAGCCTCCAAAGGGCCTCCAGATGACGGGGAGGCCATTTTTGCCCTCTCGGAGGCTCGAGAAAAGCCTCCGGAGCCTGGAGAAGGCAAAAACTCTCCCTCATCATGGTGCAGGATGCCCACTAGGTCACGCTCACCATGGCCCCGGCCACTCAGCAACTGGGCAGAGAACCTGTTGCTAAAATTTTTGAAGCCCACCCCTGATTATAGTCAAAGGAGTCAAAGGAAAGGGGCTTCTTTCCCAAAGGAGCAAAGTGACAACACAGAATGGAATCATTGCTATACAGGAAAAGGGGCGAATGTAGACATCCCCTCTGCCCAGTAGGGCGTGTCTTTTAATGGGCTGAACGTTAATTTTTGCATTTTTTTCCGGTGAGGGGTTCTAAAAATATGTATTTTTACACCAAGAATTCAAATCTGCTGCTATTTTTTGCAATTGCACAACGTTTAGCTTGGTATGGTAAATCCCCATCTGATCATATGCCCCACAAATACGGTACTGATAACTTTCTCTTCTCAAAATTACACCTTATGCTGCAAAAATTAAAGTTTTTTTTCATGAATCTTATCTAGCTAAGCAAAAAATAATCCATGCAATCATAAACTAACATCAGAAAGCAATTATTTGAGTTACAAAACTGTTTAAGCGGGGTTTCATCAAGTCTTGTTTTGATTTGTTTTTCAACATCAGCCACCAATTTGCTTCTTGGCCTCTGCTATAACCCTCACATTTCTCATGCGTCTCCCTCTGGGACCTGTTTCACATACCTAAATTACATTAAGGCAGAGGTCTGCAAAGTTGGCTCTTTTAAGACTGGTGGACTTCAACTCCCAGAGTTCCCCAGCCAGCATAGCTGGCTGGGGAATTCTGGAAGTTGAAGTCCACCAGTCTTAAAAGAGCCAACTTTGCAGACCCCTGTATTAAGGTAACCAAAATATCTTTACAATCCCCAAAGCATGCAACAACTTTTGAACACCTCTAATGTTTGGAAGGTAAAAAGGCTGCAGTGGCTCAGTGACTAAGATGCTGAGCTTGTCGATCAGAAAGGTCGGCAGTTCGGCAGTTCGAATCCCTAGCGCCGCGTAACGGAATGAGCTCCCATTACTTGTCCCAGCTTCTGCCAACCTAGCAGTTTGAAAGCACATAAAAAATGCAAGTAGAAAAATAGGAACCAGGGAAGGTAACAGTGTTCCGTGCGCCTTCGGTGTTTAGACATACCGGCCACATGACCATGGCGATGTCTTCGGACAACGCTGGCTCTTCGGCTTTGAAACGGAGATGAGCACCGCCCCCTAGAGTCAGGAATGACTAGCACTTATGTGCGAGGGGAACTTTTATTTTTACCTAATGTTTGGAAATTGAAAGTTGAAAAACTTGGCATGCCCTATCCTAGCAGTTTACAGGGTATATCTAATAATTATGCAGAGAAATGCTTTGGTCCAGGGGTCCCCAACCTTCGGACCATATACCAGCACCAGTCTGTGGCATGCCAGAAATTGGGACCAGTCCTTGGCACCCAAAAGGTTGGCGGGGGGAGCACTGCTGTAATCTTATTTCTGTGCATAGGTGAGCAGCAATAAAGAAATTTGACTGAAGTAATTCCTCATGGTTCCTTGGGCCTGACAATATCTCACAGGAATATTCGGTGGATTGTTAAGAGCTTCTCCCTGGACAAAGGAATGAGGCAGATGATTTCCAGCTGGAGAAAGTAGAAGATGCTTTGATGCTAAACCATGCAAGGCATAGCAACCAGCATCCTGAATTGTGTTCAGAAGCTAATTAGGCACCACTGCAGGGTTCAGAGCACCCAAGTAATAGGTTCATCATGCTGAGGGTCAATCATCAACCAACAGGCTTCAGGGGCAGCCCATGTGTTGTTAAAAATATAGGAAAATGAGTGTTTCCAATGGACCCATTCACATACCTGAAGTCTCTTGCTCTTATAATTTGATCGCTCTCTGTCTTGGATGGAAGATGGTGTCATGAAATGGGCACAGGATCCAGTAGAAACGAAGCTGCAATCTGAGCTGCTGAAAGAAAGAAAAATGGAGAGAAATCATAATCAGCAGTACTGCAGAAAGTTTGCAGAAGAGACCATGTAAAAATTTGTTAGCAGATTAAGAGAAGACTTGGAGGCTGGAGGCTGGAGGCTGTGCGTCAACATGTAGTTTGACCTTCACTCGGAGTGTGTGTGTGTGTGTGTGTGTGTGTGTGTGTGTGTGTGTGTGTAGGTGATATCTTCTGGTAAATCCACTCTGAAAGATACTCATCTCCTAATATCTTTTTTTTTTCATTTATATATTTTACTTTATTTTATTCAGAACAAAATTAAAATAGAAAATACAAAACTAAATAGATGTCCAAGAAGACATACAATACAATACAGTAGCAGAGTTGGAAGAGACCTTGGAGGTCTTCTAGTCCAATCCCCTGCCTAGGCAGGAAACCTTATACCGTTTCAGACAAATGGCTATCCAACATCTTCTTAAAGACTTCCAATGTTGGGGCTTTCACAACTTCTGGAGGCAAGCTGTTCCAGAGGTTAATTGTTCTAACTGTCAGGAAATTTCTCCTAAGTCGTTTCTCTCCTTGATTAGTTTCCACCCATTGTTTCTTGTTCTACCCTCAGGTGCTTTGGAGAATAGTTTGACTCCCTCTTCTTTGTGGCAACCCCTGAGATATCGGAAGACTGCTATCATGTCTCCCCTGGTCCTTCTTTTCATTAAACTAGACATACCCAGTTCCTGTAACCGTTCTTCATATGTTTTAGTCTCCAGTCCCCTAATCATCTTTGTTGCTCTTCTCTGCACCCTTTCTAGAGTCTCCACATCTTTCCTACATCTTGGCGACCAAAACTGAATGCAATATTCTAAGTGTGGCCTTACCAAGGCATTATAAAGTGGCATTAACACATAAAAATACACAAAGCACAAAGCTATCAGAACATTTTAAAAGGTGCATTAAAACAACATTATACACATATTATCCCCTCTAGTTAAATACTGATTAATATATTATTATAATTTTAGTTCCCATCCCTTGCTAAACAGGCCATCCCAAAAGTTTTAAACTACTAAATCTATTAACAACTTGTTGACTTGTCTTCTATATGTTATACTAACTGGACCCCTGTGCTTCGCTATGAAACTATGTGATCAGGTTTGATACATTGACACTTAAAGCTTGTGAATTAATGTAGAATGCGTAACTTCTTAGTAACAGAGTGTGTCAATATAAGGCAATTGGCAGTTGAAACAGAGTTCTTTTCAGGTGGGGAGGGGAGTAGAATGTCTAAACTCCCAGCCCGCAGGCCAGATGAGTCACGCACCAGCCACACCCGTATAAGACAACTGGTAGTTGGAATGGAGTTCCTTTCAGGTGGGGAGGGGGAGTAGGACATCTAACTCCTTAGCACTGGTGCTTGTTAATACAATACTGTATAAGAAATACTGATGATCAGATGGTCATTTCCAAAAAATTCTTTCTTAACAAGCACCTAGAAGCCAAATTTCAATATTGTAGACTTTACAGTTCTGGAGATTTCATGATGAGTGAGTTGTATTTGGCTTATATATATAGATATAGATATTAGTGACAAAGTAGTTAACAGGAAAAAGTATAATACGAAAACAGAATAAAATTAAAATTTCACCAAACTGTTATTGTAATCCACTCACAGAAAATTTACCATGGTGTCTTAACTATCCCACATCATTCAAAAAGTTATAAATAGATCATCCTGGGTCAGAAACCCATGTTTATTTCTTAATATCATCTCTTGTCATATGTTGTTTAATTATATGTAGTAAATTCAGTCTCTAGAACAGGTTTGTCTTCAAATCAGAGTGCAAGCATAAGTAGCTACCAATTAATTGTAATTGTAATTAATCCCTGCATCTTCCTAGAGGAAAGGAATTTGATTCCCTCGCTGATAGCTGAGGCTGTAATATGGAGAAGTATAGACTTAAATTTCAGAAAAACGGATGAAATCTACTTCACTGGCTCTTCAGGCATGAGACTACCTCTTTGATCTGCAGCTGGATCAAAGTCCTTTTGTGTATCTTTATCCAGAGGTGAGGCTTCAGATTCGATCATTCTTTGAATAAATATTAAAGTTTTGATCAATTTTTTGTGGGAGAAATTCAGCTAAAAGCTGCATATTTCCCCACCTTTCTTTCTTAGATTTAAGACACTGTTCAGCCAAAAAATTCAATAAAAATAAGCTCCAGGTATTTTGAAAATTCAAACAATACTGAATCCAGTGGTGAGAGACTAATGTCTCTTCACACCCGCACACCAAACATTGCTGTGCTTTCCATACGGAAGAAACAAAGGTTATCCAGAACAATAGACATCAAAAGAAAACAAGGCGGAAAAGCAATTAGAGTCCACCAAGGGGTTGACTCAATGGCTAAGACGTTGTGCTTGTTGATCAGAAAGGTCGACAGTTCAGCGGTTTGAATCCCTAGCACCATGTAATGGAGTGAGCTCCCATTACTTGTCCCAGCTTCTGCCAACCTAGCAGTTCGAAAGCAGGTAAAAATGCAAGTAGAAAAATAGGGACCACCTTTGGTGGGAAGGGAACAGTGTTCTATGTGCCTTTGGTGTTTAGTCATGCCGGCCACATGAGCACGGAGAAGTCAGCGCTGGCTCTTCACCTTTGAAATGGACATGAGCACCACCCTCTAGAGTCGAGAAGGACTAGCACATAAGTGCGAGGGGAATCTTTACCTTTAAGGGATTGAAATACATCAGCATTCAACCGCTGATTAGCTTTTAAGGCAAAAAGCAACATAAAACAATCAAGTTATAAAGTGAAAGTTAAAAATTCGGCATGCTTAGAAAACAAAACTGCTTGACAGGAAGGTGGATTCGCCCAGTGAATTTTCAATCGCTTCCAGAGGGAATTGGAATCGTCAGAATGCCTCTTCCCCACTGGGTCCATGATCATTCAGAAGTCATCTTGGGATACTCCTAAGTCCTCCCATTCAAAATCAGAAAGCAGCACTGCCAAAGAACCAGCCTTAGCAGTGAAATCAGCAGAAATTGGTAAGAGAGAAAAGCGCTCCCATTCCTATGCAGCAGCCATCTTGAAAGGGGAGCCTCATTTCCTAATTTTTACCCAGTTTCCAGACAATGAACACCCATGGCCAAAGTAAACATCCATGTCCACTGATTCCTCTCCTTCCTTCTTTGGCTCATCCCATGCAATGAAGCCTAACTCCAAGTTGATCAAAGACTTGAGATGCTGAGATGTTTGTTAAAAGAAACCTGTTAAAATGATGGCTGGATTTACCATTTCAAGCTTAAGCATGAATAACCCAAAGCAATTGTAGCTTTGTCCAGCTCCATTCCTTCTCTATGTCTGACGCTGGTGTAACCCAAAGCAGTATCACACCTTTTTGGTCTTTTCATTCATTTTTGAGGAATTTGGGTACTAGATGGAAAAAAATTGTTCATGCACTCAGAGGAAGTAAAATAAGAGAAAAACAGAGTCAGTCTTCCTTCCTTCCTTCCTTCCTTCCTTCCTTCGGGATCGCATCCTGCCCCATACATCCCTTCGGCCGATTCGCTCCCACAGAGAGGGACTTCTCCAGGTGCCATCCACTAGGCAATGCCAGCAGGCGACGCCCAGGGGAAGGACCTTCTCTGTGGAGGGCCCAACTCTCTGGAACGACCTTCCCCCCGAACTGAGAACGATCACGGATCTCCGCTCCTTCTGCCAGAACCTTAAAACTTATTTTTTCCTCCCAGAAGCTGGGAGAAGTAACGGGAGCTCATAAAGTCAAATAAATGTTCCCACCTTGTCCCCACAGCCATTGCCATTCCTTGGCGGCAGCAAATGGCATGCAACTCAAGTTGCTTAAATACAGTTTCCCCCGCAATGCCGAGGATAATGGGATTCATTAAAGTGTTAAATTAAGTTTTAAGATTGAGAGCTCCTTTTTAACATTTCAAATAAATGAGTTAGTTTTGCTTGACAAAATGCTGTAAAGCTCTCATCTAAACTCCCCACTCAACTCATTTCTTTACATCATTTCCCTCTCAATCTTTAATTTTGTGCACTTAATTAGCCTTCCCCCTCTGGAAAAAAGAGAGCGAGAGAGGGGCCACTTTTGTCCATTATAATTCAATCAGTGGTAATTCAAAAAAAAAAAAGGTAGAAGAAACTCAGGGCAGGCAGTGAGTTATAAGAAAAAGTCTGCAGATGAACAGTATCAATGAAAGAGGGGCAACAGCGTCCTCAAAGGAATGCCATCTTCATGATCTTTTCTTTGGAAAATATGTTTTTGGTTTGAACTCATTATCTTTATCTTTGAATTCATTACCTTTGTCACAGGATAGTTTGTGTTTGATTAATGGCGATGTTGGAAGGAAGCCTGAGGGAGATACTGACCAGCTCTGCAGATTCTCTAGTTTGATGGTCAAGCAGCTCTTTAACTACAGCCATAATGTCAAGCCTGCAGCTTTCATTTGGATCTTTGGCCTGCCACACTTTCTATTACTCTACTCTTCTATTACTCTACTCTATTACTCTACTATGCCTAGAGGGGGGATTGTACGGAGCTAGGTGCGAAGTAGCCATAACAAAAATTCTTTCTAGAAAGCCAAGGTCATCCTTTGTCTTTGCGCCTTTGCATCTGATCGGAACTAGATGGGTGGAACTGCCAGCATGGCAGTGGGAGACTGGACCATGGGATGGATTTGTGGGTGTGGGGGCAAGATCCTGAACTTTCAACTAGGCGGGGAAAACCGGGAAGCTTTCAGATTCTGGTTTTCCCAGATATGCCAACATGGCTCTCTTCATAAATTGGAATTTTGAGGAATACTTGGCCTTGGACTCTGATTACCTTCTGGATGCTCTTTGGAACCCTGACACATAATAGATTGAGCAAGCAGGGTTTCTTTCCCTGAACAAGCAGAGAGTCTAGATCAGCCTCTCAACGGTTGATCAGCATAGATCAGCATTCATCCAGGCTCAATAAAAAGGATTTATGCCACCTGCCAATCACAAGGCCCAACCAATATTTCAACCCTCTTAAGACTGAGTTAGAATCGTTTGAATGAAAGACAACCTGAACTCAATCATTCTCCGAGCAGTGGATTCCATATTTACCCAGCCTTAGAGAAGAAGGAAATAATGTGAGATGATGGCAATGTTTTTGTTTTTTATTTTATTTTATTGCATACATAGAAGGCATTCATCGGTTTGCGTTGGGTGTGAATTTACTTATCTAATTTTGCATTTTCACAGCCATACATACACCCGAAACTTAGGAGTCATTCTGAATTCGCACGCATATGCATATATTCATGAAATAAACTGTTCAAAAGGGGCAATATATTAGGTAGATGCGCTTGCAAAAACTCAAGCAGCCAGTATTTGCAAAGTAAAACACATGCACATTTTGTCTTGTGCAAATTCAGAGTTCTGGCCTCAGAGACTGCATTCTGTCATAGTCATTGAATGCAGAGATCTGCTGCTATAGGTAAACTTCATTTCCCTCCCCCCTAGATTTGAAGCTTCCAGAATACAAAATAAGATTGTGGCATTCTGGAAAGGAAAGAGGAGGCTCTAGTAAACAGTGGGACATTATGAATCCCCAAGATTTCCACATCTGTAATTCATATTTGTGAAAAAGTACATCCAGTGGTGGGATTCAAATTTTTTTACTACCGGTTCTGTTGGTGTGGCTTTGTGGGCATGGCAGGAGAAGGATACTGCAAAAGCCCCATTCCCTTCCCACTCTAGGGGAAAGATACTGAAAAAGCCCCATTCCCTCCCCATTCCAGGGGAAGGATACTGCAAAATCTCCATTCCCTCCCCACTCCAGGGGAAGGATATGCAAAATCTCCATTCCCTCCCCACTCCAGGGGAAGGATACTGCAAAATCTCCATTCCCTCCCCACTCCAGGGGAAGGATATGCAAAATCTCCATTCCCTCCCCATTCCCGGGGAAGGATCCTGCAAAATTCCCATTCCCTCCCCACCCCACTAACCTGCTTTCCAGCTCCGTTCTCCTATGTGGGGCAACAAAAGAAGATCAGCTAAGAGGCTGTAAGGCAGAGGGGGTGTGGCCAGCCTATTTGCCGGTTCTCTGAATTACTCAAAATTTCCGCTACCAGTTTTCTAGAACTGGTCAGAACTGACTGAATACCACCTCTGAGTACATCAAAAATAGATACATGTAGTCCCTGACTTATGACCACAATTGAGCCTAAAATTTCCCTTGCTAAGCAAAACTTAAGTGAGTTTTACCCCCTTTTATGAACTTTCTTGCCACAGTTGTTAAGTGAATCACTGCAGTTGTTAAGTTACTAACACAGTTGTTAAGTGGATCTGGCTTCCCCACTGATGTAGCTTGTCTGGAGGTCACAAAAGGAGATCACATGACCCTGGGACAATGTAACCGTCATAAATATGAGTCAGATGCCAAGAATCTGAATTTTTATCATGTGATCATGGGGATGCTGCAATGGTCATAAGTGTGAAGGACAGTCATAAGTCACTTTCTTAAGTGCTGTTGTAACTTCAGATGGGTCACTAAAGGAGCCAGTACAAATGTATTGCTGACTGTAAAAAAAAGTGGTCCCATTGGATGAACCCAGCTTGATTTTCAAAGTGAAAATGTGGAAGAATCCAAAATCAACAGGATTGTCCATCCTGAATCTACAACCTGAGACAAAACACCACTGATCAGATAACATCTTCCATTGTGGCTGAAATGGTATAGGGCAGGGTTTCCTGTTTGAGCAAACGGTTGGACTAGAAGACCTCCAAGGTCCCTTCCAATTCTGTTTCTTAGCATCACAAGGCAGAATTGTCATGGAATCCTGGACAGCGATGTTTGTGGGTGAATGGGACAAAAAAAATCAGATGGCAGTGTGATCAAAATCCATTTCTTTTCTACCTGCATTGATGTCACTTTATATATTAATGCAGGGGTCCCCAACCTTTGCAACTTCAAGTCTGAAGGACTTCAGCTCCCAGAATTCTCCAGCCAGCAAAGACCCTTCCCACGGTTCTTACAAGCTTAGACTGCAGCAAAAAAACTTGCAACCTTCAATGTGGTCCTCAAGTCAGTGTCCTGGAGAACAAGGCGAAGACTCTGATTTCTGGTTAATCCAGGAAATCTTTGGCAAATAGGGGAGATGAGTTGTAATCTTTTCTCCTGGTAGTAGGGGCATGTGAATACAATGTGAGCGAGCGATTCCAAGGATCAACCGTCACATGAGCTAAGTAGAAAAACAGGAACCAACTTTGGTGGGAAGGGAACAGTGTTCCATGCACCTTCGGCATTTAGTCACGCTGGCCACATGACCATGGAGATGTCTTTGGACAGTGCTGGATCTTCGGCTTTGAAATGGAGATGAGCACCACCCCCCTAGAGTCAGGAACAACTAGCACATATGTGCGGGGGGAACCTATACCTTTATTAGAGCATCATTCTCTCAGCTGTGAATGCGATCTTGATTTTTTTAACCTGTTTTCAACTTGCCCCTATGGCAAGCCACCAGCACAACGCCATTGTTCTAACACAATCCTCTACTCTTCTCGGTTGCTGAATCTTGCAAAATATGAGACATTTCATTCAAGTTCTTGCCCAGTGTGGAGAACACCATAAAGTTGGAAAATCTTACCAAGAATGTTGAAATTGCATGAATCTCATAAGAAAGGACTATAAATTCATCTTGATTAGACTAACATGATTAATTTTCTGGTGACTTAGCTTGTTTGTGTGAAACTGGGCTATTTCTTTAGTCCAATATATTGTGCAAATTGGAAAACGGATTAATGTGGTCATTTGTTAATTATTTTGAATGAACCCCATTCTCATCCTCTGCTCTGAAATCTCCTACTGGAATTTGGTGGCAGAAATGAACTACATTAAAGCTGGCCTTTTTATTTTCATTACCGATGATGCATTTCTCTTTCATCAAACTCTAGCCATGATTTTTTGTATTTTTGCCTGCTTATCCAAGGTTGAATTATTTCCATATTTAGGTAGCTGATAGATTAAATATTAATTACTGTATTTTTGGAGTATAAGACACACCTTTTTCCCCCTCAAAAAAGAGGGTGAACATCGGGGTGCATCTTATACACTGAATACAATATTTTTGGCCTCCCGAAACCCCACCTCCTTTGCAAACTTCCTGACCTTTGCAAAAATGACCATGCATAGCCTTTAGGAGGCTTCCAGAGTGCTCCTGGGGGCTGGGGGGGACAAAATGAGGAAAAAACGGGCTGTGTTTTGCTCATTTTTGCACCACCACCCCCCAGTCCCCAGGATCACTCTATAAGCCTCCTAAAGGCTATGCATGCCCTTTTTTGACAATAAATGGTCCATTTCTTTGTGAAAAACGGGCCATTTTGGGGAGGTCTGCAGAGTGCAAAAACTTTTTTTTTCATTTGCCTCTTCAAAATCTTGGAGCATCTTATACTCCAGTGCGTCTTATACTCCGAAAAATACGGTACCAAGGAGAAAACCACACTGCAACTCATACTGTAACCAGTACTGCCAGCTGCCTCACATTCACTCACACTGATGATATGACCTAGCTGGGTAATGAAATGTCCACAAACAAATAACCAAGCTCGGAAAACACCAAGGACCCCACAGTTAGAAAGTCTCATCCTCCTGATTCAATAAGACTTTCAAGAGGATGACTTAGCAGAACATTAGTTAGAACCTGTAACTTACCGGAACAATGATCAGACTGAAGATCTATTTCATTGTTAGTGATGCATTGTTACTTTATCTACAACTCTGTGTATTTTTGCCTGCTTATCCAAAGGTTGAATTCCCCTCCTCTCTCTGCGTATTAGGTAAGTGATAGATCAAGTGTGCAAAAGACAAATTTCTCTTAGGACAGAAGAAGATCCTTAAAATATATACTCTTTCAAAGTCTACTAGTCTGAGAGGTTCTTCCACATAGCTAAGGGAGGGGAACAAGGAATCAATAACTAGGAAAGCTGATCAAAGGAGAGAGGAAAATAAGGAGATTTACTGGGCTAATATGGAGAGGATTAAGATTGTGACCCTGCTCGTGTCTATAAAAAGCAAATCGCATTTAGTTTAGTGGTGCTCATTCCTACAATATACAGATACAGAATTTCAAGCGAAATATCTAGTCTACACCTACACAAAGTTATAATTGGCTATAAATACAGTAAAGAGCAAGAACATCTTTGCTTACTCATTGAACATGAACTTTCAACAGACATTGAGTCTGAAGAAGGCAATTCGCAATTTTGTAAGGAAAAAGGTCAGAAGAATAAAACTTAAGTGAATGAGTCTCTGTAATACGTTTGTAGCTATGTGGACTCTAGGAGAATAACAATAAAAATAAATAGAGACATTAGCAAGCAGAGTGGCCATTAATAGGACCAATAAAAAATTACAGAATACTACCTAGAAATGTTCATGGGATATTTTTTTTGTCTTGCTTTTAATTTGAATGCTATGTTAAATACAATATTGGGGGGGAAATTGAGAAGGCAGAAGAGGTTTATTGTTTATTTAGTGTATCATGAGAACCTGATAGAAGAGAAGTAAACATATACACACAATCCACAAAATGATGTACTTCTATGGGGGTATGATGGCTCAGTGGTTAAGATTCTAAGCTTGCCGATCAGAAAGGTTGGCAGTTCAACGGTTCAAATCCCCAATGCCATGTAATGGAATGAGTTCCTGTTACTTGTTCCAGCTTCTGCCAACCTAGCAGTTCGAAAGCACATAAAAATGCAAGTAGAAAAATAGGAACCACCTTTGGTGGGAAGGTAACGGCGTTCCATGCACCTTCGGTGTTTAGTCATGCCGGCCACATGACCACGGAGACGTCTTCGGACAGCGCTGGCTCTTCAACTTTGAAACAGAGATGAGCACTGCCCCCTAGAGTCAGGAATGACTAGCACATGTGTGTGAGGGAAACTTTTATGTATGAGGGTATAGCAATAGTATCATAACTGGATGTCTAATTCAACTATACAAGTGATTGCCTTTGGTGGTGTTTCATGCAGATCTTCTAGGGCAGGGGTCTCCAACCTTTGCAACTTTAAGTCTGAAGGACTTCAACTCCCAGACTTCTCCAGCCAGCAAAGCTGGCTGGAGAATTCTGGGAGCTGAAGTCCTTCAGACTTAAAGTTGCAAAGGTTGGAGACCCCTGTTCTAGGGGACAAGAGAATGTACATTGTGTGCAATCTTGCACAATATGTTTAACAGTTTGCATATCAGCACCCCAATCACAACAAGGGAAATCTGTCTGTCCCCATTGATACAGAGCAGAGGCACTTCTTGCAGTATTACACCTAATTCTATTCAATTTTGACCAGACAGAGTGAGACAGGTCAAAAATTGGTAGTTTGGTAGAGAAATCACTAATGGTCAGGCCACAAGAAGCTACTTTGGACCATTCCTCTCTCCAGACATTCTCAGGGTTAAACTGGGTAGACTAGCAATAACAATAGTGATATCACTTAGACTTATATGCCACTTCATAGTGCTTTTACAGCCCTCTCTAAGCAGTTTACAGAGTCAGCCTCTTGCCCCCAACAATCTGGGTCCTCATTTTACCCATCTCAGAAGGATGGGAAGCTGAGTCAACCTTGAGCCTGGTGAGATTCGACCTGCCATACTGCTGGTAGCCGGTGATCAGCAGAAGTAGCCTGCAGTACTGCACTCTAACCACTGTGCCATCGTGGTTGTAAGTCAATGGCTATTTTCCATGCTGGCCTATGGAATTTCAATCTTGTGATGGGCTGTGCATTGTCCTGGTGAATAGGGAAGGCCTTGCTGTTCAGCAGCCTTGACCACAGCGAAACAAGAGCTTGTTGTCTTTCTTTTTTTTAAAATTAATAATTGTTTGATTATTTTGCATTAACACAGATAATACAAACTTCACAAGAAAAAACATCAAAAAGCCATCTTCCATTACAGGTTACAAATTTTTAAGAATGTATCAATTAATCACAAGTTTCTATAAGTTTCTTCAGTAGTTATCACTTATTTTTCATATCAATTGTTACAGTTCTTGTATCTCAACCCTGATCTTACTAATTATTTTAACATCCTTTTATATATAAAGTATGACTATGTAATGGGATCTTGAATCTATCCCTCTGTTTATGCAGCCTAGAACTGTTTTGGCTTTTTTGGCAGCTGCTGGACACAGCTGGCTGATATTTAAATTGTTGTCCACTAGGACTTCAAGATCCCTCTCACAGTTATGACTATTGATTGAAAATCATCCGGCTGATGAGCAGCGCAACACAGCAGCGGCCATGAGCTGACCATGCTCGCCACCTCCTGCACCTCAAAAATAATAAGACCTCCCCGAAAATAAGGCCAAGCGCTTATTTTGGGGGGCCAAAAGAAAATAAGACCCTGTCTTATTTTCGGGGAAACACAGCATTTAGGTTTCATAAATGATGTTTCAAGGAGGAGGTAGAGAGAACAATTTGAGAATGAGTAGAGTTACTCCTTGCAGTAACATAGCTAGAAGAGAAGATTACAAGAGTCTTCATTATAGAAGATTTTAATCCATATTTGTAACTGTATAATTGGATTTTCATTGAATTTTAATGGAATGTTTTAGATCCGCGCAGGCACTGTTCTCATCTGCCCGAGCCCTTCAAATAGGAGAGGCTGCACTGAAATTTTAAATCTGAACAAAACAGCTATTCTCAGAAAGTTATCTGAATGGCCAACATCATTAGAACTCAGGGATAATTTGTTTAACATCGATATGAGTTAAGGCAGGGGTCTCCAACCTTTGCAACTTTAAGTCTGAAGGACTTCAGCTCCCAGAGTTCTCCAGCCAGCTTTGCTGGCTGGAGAATTCTGGGAGCTGAAGTCCTTCAGACTTAAAGTTGCAAAGGTTGGAGACCCCTGAGTTAAGGGACCTTATCTCTAGCTCAGAGTTGAACAGTAGGGTCTTTAGTGCTCTCTGAGTTTGGATGTTTGCTTGGAGATGTTTCATTATCTGACTAGGTAACATCATCAGTCTTAATGAGTGTGGGTTTGTTCCTTGTTCCATACCCAGTAGCTTGCCCTGACAGTGTTGCTGGAGCTGTGGTTTGTCTGAATGCCAAAATTGGCTTAGAATTTTTGAAATCATCTAAAAACATAAAGGTTTTAGAGTCATCTACAACATACAGTGTAATGACTCTCATGACCATATGTAGGGCAGGCAGGCCGAAGGCTAGGAGAGTGCATCCATGAACACCAACTAGCAGTCAGAACAATCCTTAATCTAACAACACATGGTCAGACTCAACCAGGTGCCTTGGAGAATAGTTTGACGCCACAAAGAAGAGGGAGTCAAACTATTCTCCAAGGCACCTGGGGGCAGGACAAGAAGCAATGAGTGGGAACTAATCAAGGAGAGAAGCAACTTAGAACTAAGGAGAAATTTCCTGACAGTTAGAACAATTAACCTCTGGAACAGCTTGCCTTCAGAAGTTGTGAATGCCCCAACCCTGGAAGTCTTTAAAAAGATGTTAGATAGCCATTTGTCTGAAATGGTATCTGCCCACGCACGGGGTTGGACTAGAAGACCTACAAGGTCCCTTCCAACTCTGCTATTGTATTATTGTATAACCCTGGTTTTAACCAAGCAAGGTCCAAAAAATGCTAGGGAATTCCTGGAGATATGACACTCAGACAACTCATCTCTCAAGGCACATAGAAATAAGCCACATTTACACACCATTCAAAAGAGATAATAAAAAATAGAGGAAACAAAACATCAGAATACACCCTTTTCTATCAACCAAAACATAGGTAAGCAGGGATTAATACCAGACAAACAATCAAGCAGAAAACAATACCATAAGCAAGGAATTACTTTACCAAGGAGAATACCATACCCCATGAACACTGACAGTTACAGTATATAAACAGGGAGCATACCCCACACTCATTCACAAACCCCATGCTCACTCACATTGATGATGTTATTTTGTTGGATATTGAATTATCTGCAAGCAAATGATCAAGTTCAGAGCGCACCAAAGGTCCCACAATTAAAAAGCCATGTTGAACAAGAAGGTTCACCAAGTAGAACTTTAGTTAGAACCAATCAGCTAATAAAGTAATAATCCAAAAAGTTCTAGTCTATTTCTACCCACACTTCCCTAATTTAGCTACTTGCTTTATTAAGGGCTGTACCGAATCTAACTAAGAATCCTTGAGATTTCAGACATGGTATATTTAAAAAACACCATGTTGGGAAAGATATTCAATCCTATACGACAACAATGGGCAATCTTCCATTTCACTTAGGGTCTTGAGACTAATTTCAAAACCTTTCTATATATGGTTAGATCTTCTAATAGTTCTCCCTTCCTTTCCTAGTGACCTAATGCTCAAAAGAGAGACAGAGGGGAATAAAATGAAATGAGAGTGTTGGAAAGAAAGTTTAAAAGGTGTTCGATTCCTGGCACATTTACTGCCAACATTTTATCCCTGAAAGAATGTGGCATCTCAGCCAAAACAAAATCGATTGGATGGATCGATAAAGTTGGTTTTGATTTTGAACAATGAATTGTCTCTACAGTAGTTTAGGATATTCCATTCAAATCAAATCTTTTATTGCTAGTGTCCAAGACAGTCTACATCCAGATATCAAACAAAGCTAAAACTCCAGCAGGGAACAACCGGTGAAGAGTGTTAGAAAGGAACAATATGAAACTATACCAAACTGAAAAGCATAAAATTGTGGGATGCCGTGTTTCTTTTTCTTTTTACCTTCTACCTCCATTCATTCTATCATTCTATCAAGCGGTGGGGGTGGGGGAGGGGGGAAGTATCTGCCTAGCCATTGGGAGCAGAATGTTTCCCATAGCAATGGTTTCATCTACTTCCATAGATTGTAATGAGAAAGCAAGACAGGGAGCTGCTTGAGCAATTACTGATATTCGATCATAGTGTATTTGATCAGACACTATCTCCGTCTCCCTCCCTCCCAAGTAATACGTTTGGAATTAAGGATGAGTTGCAATTACTTCTGTCAGTAACAAGAGCTTCTGAAGGGAAAAAAAAGAAGTGATACATTTCAAGTTTTATCAGAGCTGACAGCGAACATTATTGGAGTTGCATTAGAACTGGCACACTGTCAAACTCTAAAGCCTCTCCGGTCGCATCTTTCTCTTCAACACCTTGGAAAAGTGGAAATCCAGGCTTATAGAAAGCCTGGCTCCGAGAGGAATCATGCTGTCTAGGCTCACGATAGACCTAACAGAACAGCTTCATTATTAGCCAAAGATTATTTATTCACAAATGCAGTGAGATCAGCAAATCTCATAGGATTTGGTTACAGTAGAGTTGTAACTTGCCTGATTTAGCCTAATACATGAATATATTCAACTAAGATGCTTTGGAGTTGAAAGGATTAGCCTCAGAGGTGGTATTCAGCCAGTTCTGACCGGTTCTGGTGAACTGGTAGCAGAAATTTTGAGTATTTCAGAGAACTGGCAAATACCACCTCTGGATGGCTCTGCCCCCATCTGCCTTCTGAGTCCCAGCTGATCGGCTGGGTCTTCTTTTGTTGCCCTGCACAGGCGAACGGAGCTGGAAAGCAGGTTAGTGGGGTGGGGAGGGAATGGAGATTTTGCAGTAACCGTCCCCTGCCATGCCCACCAAGCCATGCCCACCAAGCCACACCATACCCACAGAACCGGTAGTAAAAAAAATTGAATCACGCCACTGATTAGCCTATGACATCACTGTTGCTTGGCAGATACTTAGTTGGGGGATTCCTTTCATGTCCCTATTCATGTGCCCATTGAAGTGGGACCTATTTATCTTATCACATTTGCATGTTTTCAAACTGCTAGTGGTCAGCAGGAGCAATGACAGGAGCTCACCCTGTCACATCCCAGCACTCAGGTCTCGAACAAGATATGGCAGTGAAAAAAACAGTGCAGAATAAACAAATACTACCAACCTGCTTTCCATTGATGACCTGTATACTGCACAAGTCAAAAAGAAGGCTGTGAAAATATCTACAGACCCCCTTGCATCCTGGGCATAAATTGTTTTAACTCCCACCCTCAAAGCGATGCTATAGAGCCCTGCACACCAGAACAACTAGCCACAAGAAGAGTTTTTTCCCCGAACGCCATCACTCTGCTAAACAAATATTTATTTATTTTATTTTTTAATTTTAATTTTAATTAAATTTATATCCCGCCCTTCTCCACGAAGGACCCAGGGCGGCGCACAGGAATTTAAAAAACATATAAAACAATAAAATACAGAATTTAAAACATATTAAATTCATTGTTAATTAATTAATAATTCCCTCAACACTGTCAAACGATTCCCTAAGGCTGCATTATTATTACTATTAGTCTTCTCATCCTTCCTATCACCCATCTCCTCCTAGCTATGACTGCAGGACTGTAAGTGGAAATTTTGAGTGGTTCGGAGAACTGGCAAATAGGCCATTTGCATTGTAGTTTTCTATGGTCAATGAAAAGGGCAAATACTACACTAAAAAAATCATTAGCAGGGAAACTGAAACCAGATTCTCCAGTAGAGGAAATTGTGGGTGAGGTCACATCGGACCTACTGCTGACCATTTGACCTTACTGCAAGAAGAATATTAGAAAATAAAAGAAATACATAGATTGTGAGGCAACCCAGAAGATTAGGGGATTAGAGTTGGCTCCCACAAGGAAAGATTGCTGCGTTCAAGGTTTTATGTTTGGAAACAAGGCAGAGAAAGGAGACAAGGTAGTGAGAGCTAAATCAAGCCCAGTCTGCAAAACAAGGATAGAAGGACTCTTCTCTCATGACAACAGAAGTCAAGGTCGTCCCTGCATAAGAGGGCGTTCAAGAGGACTAAAATTCCCAAGAGAATATTGTAATTTTAATATAATAGCCTGCTAGCCCAATGCCATACTGTTAGGATAATAATAATAATAATAATAATAATAATAATAATAATAATAATAATAATAATAATAATAATAATAATAATAATAATAATAATAATAATAATACATTTATTTTATATACCGCATCCTCTCCCCAAGGGGACTTGGAGCGGTGCACAGGGAAAAATTAAAATACTATAAAATACATACAAAGAATAAATACAGTAAATAAAAACGAATTAAATTAGAATTATCCCTGCGCTAAAATCCCCAAGTTCTAACATTAAAATTCCCTAACACCCTAAAGGTAGAGACTAACCTAGGCCGGCCAAGCAGAAAAAGTATGTTTTGAGTTTTTGACGGAAGGAGCGGAGGTCCGTAGTTGTTCTGATGTCGGGGGGGAGGTTGTTCCAGAGGGCTGGGCCCGCCACAGAGAAGGCCCTTCCCTTGGGCGTCACCCGCTGACAAAGTCTAGTGGACGGCACCCGGAGAAGTCCCTCTCTGTGGCAGCGGATCGGCCGTGAGGATGTGTGAGGCAGGATCCGATCCCGCAGGATAGTCAGCCTTATATTGGGTTGACAATATATATGGGCCTATGTCAGTGATGGCGAACCTATGGCACAGGTGCCACCAGTGTGGCACACGGGTGCCACAGGTGGCACACAGAACCATTTCTTAGGGCATGCAGGGCATTGCCCTGTCAGCTCCAGTGCAGTTGTGTGCACTGGCCAGCTGATTTAGGCCTTCTTTCGAGGCCGTTTTGCGCCCTCTGGAGGCTTCAGGGAAGCTCCTGAAGCCTCTGGAGGTGATGGGGGAGGCTGTTTTCACCCTCCCCAGGCTCCTAGAAAGCCCCTGGAGCCTGGGGAGGGCGAAGAAAGTGTGCCAAGAGCAGGGGGTCGTGCACATAGCATTCTGGGTGTGGCACTCCCATGCACGACCCCTCTGCTCTCCCCCCACTTTTGGCACGCGAGCCAAAAAAGGTTAGCCATCACTGGCCTATGTTCTTAAGGAGTATATGTAGCTTTAAGAACTGTGTTGAATTCTAATTGGCTGTGCTTCTCAGCTCTACCATAAAGGAAGCTCAGGAACACAGTCCATTCCCTTTTCGATTCCCTTTAATTCCTGTCCTTACTGTTTGCCGCTGAAGCTGAAGATTGAAGACTGAAGAAGTATTTGTTTTGCATTACTGTAAGATAACTCTGTGTTTTGGTGAAGGTTATTGTTTTGAGAAGTTAGTATCACTGGTCGGAAGAAGTACTTTAGTTGCTACAAAGTAAAGACTATTTATTTTCTTACTATCAGAGTTTTTAGAGTTTGTGTGCGGTGAAAGCAACGTATCTCTTTGCTGTCTGGTGTATCGCACTATTCCGCATTTACTTTCAAACAGGGGTGTTTGTTACCCCTAACCCTGGTTAAGGGATCAGACTTGTAACACTGGTTCTGAACCCAGAGTTGCTAACACATACATTAGAAGTAGGCCAACTGGAGTCCTACAGAGGTCTTTGATTTCAACTCCCAAACCCTGGTCAGTGAGCATTCTGGACGGAGCTGAACTCCATAGTATCCAGGGGACATCATGGTGTCTTGCTCTGTAGCACAGCAATTTGAAGCACTTATCTATTTCCCTTTGCAGCTGCCAGAACTGATGGGTATCTCATTATATTAATAGCTATTAATGTGGAGGAAGCGGGGGTGGGAGACTTCTCAGCTAATCCTCCAACAAGGTAATGGAGAATGCAGAGTAAAACAAGGCAGAATATTAAATTTGGCTCTATAACGAGTGCAGCGAGTGGCAATTTCTTCTAATGCTTTCCTCCACACACCCAAATGTTTATTTTATAATTCATAATCTTTCCTTTTGCTTCATGGATTTTTAAGTGCAAAGAGCCTGGGTGATCCATGGAACTGAAAGGTTTCAATGGGTCTCCAAGGAAAAATGATCTACACTTAGCCTTTCCAAATTGCTGGACTTACAGTTCTCAGAGCTGTCAAATTTTAGCCCTAAGTCAAGAAATAAGAACTCTGAGAAGCACAGTTCCAAGATATTGGGGGGAAATCCCACTGGGAAAGGCTAGTCTTCCCAGATGAGAGATCACCCAGATGAGGGTTCATGTACTTTAAAGGTAAAGGTTCCCCTTGCACATATGTGCTAGTCATTCCCAACTCGAGGGGGTTGGTGCTCATCTCCGTTTCAAAGCCAAAGAGCCAGCGCAGTCCCAAGATGTCTCCGTGGTCATGTGGCCAGCATGACTAAACACCAAAGGCTCACAGAATGCTGTTACCTTCCCACCAAAGGTGGTCCCTGTTTTTCTACTTGCATTTTTTACAAGCTTTCAAACTTCTAGGTTGGCAGAAGCTGGGACAAGTAACAGAAGCTCGCTCCGTTATGCGGCACTAGGGATTCAAACCGCCACAAAAGGTAACAGCATTCTGTGTACCTTCGGCATTTAGTCATGCCAACCACATCACCATAGAGACGCCTTTGGACAGCTCTGGCTCTTCGGCTTTGAAACAGAGATGAACACCGCCCCCTAGAGTTGGGAATGACTAGCACATATGTGCGAGGGGAACCTTTACCTTATGGAACTGAATGTTTATTATTTTTACAACTATGGATAGAGCAGTGGTTCTCAACTTTCCCAATGCCGCAGTCCTTTAATACAGTTCATGTTGTGGTGACCCCCCAACCATAAAATTGGTGTCTCGGCTCCTAAAGCCATTGAAAATATGTGTTTTCTGATGGTCTTAGGTGACCCCTGTGAAAGGGTTGTTCGACCCCCCCAAAGGGGTCCCGACCCACAGATTGAGAACTGTTGGGATAGTGGTTGTGAAGACCCTGTGTTCTTCTAGACCACGGGTATCAAACTCACGGTTCATGGGCTGGATGCATCACATGCTGGCCCCGCCCAGTTTAGCAAAGAGGGGGAAAGTCCCAATATGTCACGTGATGCCACTTTGGCAATGCGAGTTTGACATCCCTGTTCTAAATATTTTATTCTAAGCCAGAATTGGACCATCTCTGGCTGGGGGCTCTGATCGCCAGAGGTGGTATTTTACCAGTTTGGACTGGATCACCTGAACTGGCAGCGGAAATCACCGGTGTCTCTGCTTTCCTACACCCGGCTCTACGGAATCCCATTTAGGCCCTTTTTCCCCACCAAAAGTGCATATATAGAAGGACCTGTGCATGCACGTACACCAGTGGTGGGTTTCAAATTTTTTAGAACCTACTCTGTAGGTGTGGCCTATTTTGTGGGCGTGGCTTGGCAGTCATGTGACAGGGTGGGAGTGGCCACCTTTTAAAATGTGGTAAAACTCATTTAACAACGCTCTTGCTTAGCAACCAAAATTTTGGACTCAATTGTGATGATAAATTCTTTCTTTCTTTCTTTCTTTCCTTCTTTCCTTTCTTCCTTCCTTTCCTTTCCTTTCCGTTGGGTCACTGGCAGCGGTGGGCCAGATTTACTTCCAGGTACGCCGGTGGAACCCCCTCTCACCGGTTCTCTAAATTTCACCAACCGGCTCTCGCGAGTAGGTGCGAACCTGCAGAAACCCACCACTGATGCACACTCACATTGGTGAACCGGTAGGAAAGGTATGTGTACACCACCTCTGGTCCAGCCTTCTTGCTCTTGTCATAAGCTCGCATAAATAACCATCCAGTAAGAGAAATGCTGTTGCCCTCAGAGAGATGGTTGTTGCTTAGCAGTGATACAAACAAAACTCAAGACTCTACAATTATCCTGTGTTCCCTCTTAAGCTTCTCTCTGAGTTTGCTTGCTTTGCCTTAGTGCCTTTTTGGCTGCACTAAAATAAACAGGTAAAATTGGCATTTGAAGCAAAACATCCAGAAAAACAAATTGAACGTTACATTCATTTCCATCCCAACTATTTTTCATTGTAAACTAGGCTTAGAGGCTGCAATCAGAACAGCAGAGTCACAGAATATAGTGTTTAATCTTTTTCCAGCTTGTTGTTCATATACTTAAAAATCCCTGCATGTTTCTTTTCACCTGACAGTAGAAAAGATGGATGGATCCCTTAGCTTCACTCCATGCAGGTGGATGGGGGTTCAGCTTGTATTATTCTTATAGTAGTTGACAAAATATGCGCGAGAGAGAGGGAGAGAGAGAGAGAGAGAGAGAGAGAGAGGGAGAGGGAGAGGGAGAGGGAGAGGAAGAGAGAGAGAGAGAGAGAGAGATTATGCCTATCTTCACAAATCTGCAGATTTCCATTAGAAGAATTCTATTCTCCTTTTATTTTGCAAAAATTCCCACAGTGGTTTGCAACATGAATTAAAAATATGTTCACATTAAATAGGATTAGAATGAAACAAAAAAGAACAGAGAGTTAAATGCTAGGAATTTGCAGTGGATTTGAACAGATCCTCAGTAAAACTGGCTGAAGTTCCTCATGGATTTGGGGAGAAGCTATGATCAGTAATAGATCTAATTTGTCCAGGACTTGGCATCCAAGTTAAACATTTTTAAAGACAGTTTACAGAACGTGCTACTTTGCTTTCAATTTTCTGCATATGAAAAACGTCAGAATGGGGAGGTAAGCAGAAAGTGAGGAGTAGAGTGACAGGTAAATTATTGTTCTATTAAAATTATAATGGAATAACAGATTTGGAAGGGACCTTGAAGGTCTTCTATTCAACCCCCCCTCCCGCCTGAGCAGGAGACCCTGTACCATTGCAGACAAATGGTCCCCAATCTCTTCTTAAAAACCTCCAGTGATGGAGCATTCACAACATCTGGAGGCAAGTTGTTCCACTGATTCATTGTTGTAACTGTCAGGAAATTTCTCCTTAGTTCTAAGATGCTTTCTCTCCTTGATGAGTTTCCACCCATTGCTTCTTGTTCTGCCCTCAGGTGCTTTGGAGAATAGCTTGACTCCCTCCTCTTTGGGCAACCCCTGAGATATTGGAAGACTGCTGTCATATCTCCCCTTGTCCTTTTTTTAATTACACAAGACCTACCCAATTCCTGCAACCGTTCTTCATATGTTTTAGTCTCCAGTCCCCTAATCGTCTTTGTTGCTCTTCTCTGCACTCTTTTTAGAGTCTCCACATCTTTTTTACACTGTGGTGATTAAACCTGTAGGCCAGTGATGGCAAACCTATGGCACGCGTGCCACAGGTGGCACCCGGAGCCATTCAGCAAGGCAAGCGAGGCATTGCCCTGTCAGCTGGCCAGCATGCATGTATGCACTGGCCAGCTGATTCAGCCATTTTTAAAGCCATTTTTCACCCTCCAAGGGGGATGTTTTTGCCCTCCCCAGGCTCCTATAAAACCTGAGGAGGGCAAAAAAAGCATGTAAAAAATGGGGGGGGGAGCACCTATCATGCATGCATGCACACTGGGGGGGGGGGTGCATTGCATTATGGGTGTAGCACACCGGTGCACGACCCCCTGCGCTCCCCCCTCTTATGGCACACGAGCCTAAAAAGGTTCGCCATCACTGCTGTAGGCAATATTCCAGATGTGGTCTTTCCACACTTATGTGTATTTACTAGCAAAGATACTTAAACTATTATACAAAATTCAACATCCATAGAATTGATGGGATTTTGGAGATCTAGATAGATTCTTTGCTGGTCTTGCCTTGTTTAAGCTACAGATGAAATTGTGACGAGATTTGTTTTTGTTTTAATTCTTGTTCTCCTTTCATACTTTATGCCAATTTCCAGATGGTTTTCATTTTCTTTTCGAATGTATTCATTTCTGATTCTGATCATGTCTTTAAACTTACAGGGTTCTTCCTTTTTTAAAATAAAACAACAAATCTTATCTTATATCTAGTTCTATCTATATATGACCAGAACTATCTATATATAGTTCTGGTCCCCATACCTTCAGAAGGATATTATGGAAATGGAAAAGGTGCAGAGGAGGGCGACCAGAATGATTAGGGGACTGGAACACCTTCCTTACCATCTGAGGCTGCAACGGTTGGGCCTCTTCACTCTAGAACGATGGCGCCTGAGAGATGACCTTACTGAAGTCTATAAAATCATGCACGGTGTGGACAAAGTAGAAAAGGAAAATCTGTTTTCCCTATCGCACAACACTAGAACTAGGGGGCACTCCATGAAACATTTGGAAGCTAGACCTCAAACAAATAAGAGGAAGTACATTTTCACCCAGAGGATCACTGGTCTATGGAACTCCCTGCCAGAAGAAGTGGTGACAGCTGTCAGCCTCGACACCTTTAAGAAAGGATGAGAGGAGTTCATGGAGAACAAGGGTATCAATGACTATCATTATGGATGCCTAAGGACACCCTCCGGGTTGGAAAGATAGGCAGGATATCTCTCAATGCCATTTGCAGGGAATCACAAGCAGGTGAAGACATCTGCTTGAGAATAACCTGAAGCAAATGGGGAGCCACTGTGAGACAGAATGTTGGACCGGATGGGCTGTGGCCTGTTCCGGCAAGGCTGTTCTTATGTTCTTATATGTTATCTTATAACTTCTTAAGGAAAACAAAAGCCTTTTGTTCCAAGCATGGAAAAGAACAGCTCTGCTAAGAATATTTCGTCAAAATGTTTTTAATAAACTGTTCTGATTAAACAGAACACAACATATTTTCAGATTTTCCAATACAGAGTCAAAGATGAATATAAAACAAGCTGCCATGGCCCTTATCCCAGGACCAAAAAGTTCATGGGATTTTAACAGTGGTGGGATTCAATTTTTTTTTACTACTGGTTCTGTGGGCATGGCTCGGTGGAAGTGGCATGGCTTGGTGGGCCTGGCAGAGGAAGGATACTGCAAAATCCCCATTTCCTCCCGATCAGTTGGGAATCGGGAGGTGGAGAATAGATGGGGATGAGGCCAGCTTGAAGTGGTATTTAGTGGTTCTCTTAACT
This sequence comes from Rhabdophis nuchalis, assembly GCA_039707465.1. Classification (NCBI taxonomy): domain Eukaryota; kingdom Metazoa; phylum Chordata; class Lepidosauria; order Squamata; family Natricidae; genus Rhabdophis; species Rhabdophis nuchalis. Next base: position 22,510,363 of record CM077654.1, on the reverse strand, counting down.
ACTCAAAATTTCTGCTACTGGTTCTCCAGAACTGGCCAGAACCGGCTAAATACCACCTCTGGATTGTAGCCTGCCTTGAGTGCTACCTACCATGAAGTGGGCTTATTTTTTTAAATTAGCATTGTGCAAACAGATTGTAAAAGCTAGAGATAACATTTAATTTCATTGTTTAGTATAGAAAACTTGTTTACTCAAAAATTAAGAAAATCTAATATATAGATTTATGTATGTCTAGTTGTTCTCCATGTTTGGTTATTATCCATTAAGATGTTGCTTGGGTTACTATTTCACAGTCTGTTGTGATGTCTGAAGAATTTTGATTATTGTGCATCTCCAATCCGCCCCAAAAAAAACCTGGCTGAATTTTGCAACAGCACTCAAAACAAGATCCTGCTTTATGAATGACTATGAATGCTATGGTTTAAAAACTGTAGCATTAGCCAAACTCCAAAGTAGCTTTGAAAATATTCTTTTTCATTTCAGAGGTGAAAAAGCATAGATACATGTTTCTCTTCTAAGAGGACAGTCTGCAATCGATCAACAATCAATGTGCAGCACATTTTTTAAAGCATCGGAATACAGATGTAGCTCTTGCTCTAACTTTAATTGAAGCAATAAAGAAAAGAAGAAACTTAACGTTATGCCAAAATTAAACACTTAATTTAATATAATCTTTAGTTCATTTTTAAATGTCGCAAACATATTGATTTTCTAACCCTGCCCAGAATTTTGGAATTGTGCAATGAGTGTGGGCCAGATGAAGTAGTTGGACTAGAAGACCTCTAAGGTCCCTTCCAACTCTAAGCTACTGTTTCTCATACGTGGCAACTTTAAGGTATACACACACACTTTTTATTTACGGTCACAGACCAAAACACAAGTACTACAGGAAGAAACGTTACAAATAATAATCATAATAATAATTATTATTATTATCATAGTATCATAGCAATGGATTGCCAATAGCTTAACTAAGGAAGGTTACAGCATTCTCCCCTAATGGTTACAGCTCTTAAGAAGAATTTTGAGACCTGAAAAGTGATATATGGAGAGCCATCTCCTAGGCAGTGGGCCATCAAGTTACCACCATTGAGTCTAGAAGGGATGGTTTCAAGGAGAGACAGTTTCAAGGAGAGACAGTAACTTAGATCTGTCTGCGTTATACATGGGGCAAGATAGAAGGACATGCTCCGCAGTTTCAACCTCGGCTCTGTCGCAAGGGCATAGCCGCTTGTTAATCGGGAGCCTCTTGAAGCGACCATCCAAACGTGCTGAGGGCAAGACATTAAAGCGAGCTAGGGAGAAAGCTCTTCTATACTTAGGAATGGTTAAAGTATAGAAATAGGAAGCCATCCTCAGTCCGTAATTGTTGAATTGATTGAAGGTCAGGGGGGAGCAAGTTTTATTGGCTCTGGCTCGTAAAACTTTAAGGTATATGGAATTCATGGCTGACTGGTGAATTCAGAGAGTAATACTAAATCAAAAGCGGGTACTCCTGGTTGCAATCTACACACCAAATAGTGGACAAGACCAATTTTATTTTTTAAAAACCCTACATAATATTATACGTGATATGGAGTGTGAAGTGTGACAATGTTTGTCTTCTAGGAGATTTCAACGCAAAAATAGATTTAAAACATTGGATTAAAAAAGCAATAGAATAAGGAAAGGAGTAAGAAGGATTCTATCTAGAACCTTCTTTAAAATGGCAGAAGAGTTAAACATACAAGAGGGAGAGAGAAACCAGGGGGAAAACCAATACACATTTTACTCTACCAGACTCCAATCCTGGTCCAGAAGTGACATGGTCTGGAAGTCAATGGAATTAAATACTAATAATAATAATTTTAATTTATAACCCACTCTCTCTCCCCGAAGGGACTCGAGGCGGGGCACAGGGAATTTAAAAATACAATTAAAACCACAAATAGAATACAAAGTTAAAAACGAATTAAACTGACCCTGCGCTAAAAACCCATATAAAACTAAAACTATCCCTAAAAACCCCTAAAGCAATTTAAAACAATTTAAATTACCCTAGGCCGTCCAAGCAGAAAAAGTGTGTTTTTAGTTTCTGCCGGAAGCAGCGAAGGTCCGTGGTTGTTCTAATTTTGGGGGGAAGGTCGTTCCAGAGGGTCGGGCCCACAACAGAGAAGGCCCTTCCCCTGGGCGTCGCCCGCTGGCATAGCCTAGTGGACGGCACCCAGAGAAGTCCCTCTCTGTATGAGCGAATCGGCCGCAGGGATGTATGGGGCAGGATGCGATCCCGCAGATAGCTAGGTCCTGTGCCATGGAACGCTTTGAAGATGATAACCAACACCTTGAAGTGCACCCGAAAGACGACAGGCAGCCAATGCAGCTCGCGCAGGAGCAGTGTTACATGGGAAAACCTAGAGGTTCCCATAACTGCCCGCGCGGCTGCATTCTGGACAAGCTGAAGCCTTCGGGTGCACCTCAAGGGGAGCCCCATGTAGAGAGCTAAATACTAATTTATGAGGTAGAAATGGACACAAATTTATGGGCAGATTGCAATCCAGTGAGAATCAGCTGGAAAGGATGAAAAAAAGTACAAGATGGACTCTAAACTGATTGATATTAAATGATACAGAATTTAGACAGACGTTGGAAAAACAAATGGGACTCTTTTTTAAAGAAAATAGGAAAGAAGATCCTTCACCACAAAACCTCTGGGACACAGTGAAAGCATATAGGAGAGGAGTTGATTTATAGTGAAGAAAAATAAAAGGAAGAAGCAACAACCAAGAACTTTACGTTTTCTCTGCTCTTGAGGGAGTAGAACCTGCCATTCTTTACCTGCTACATGGTGGCCTCCATTCATTTCATAGCCTTCAGAGGGGGGGGGAAGGGAACACAAGTCAAGTAGATCTAATTCTGTCAGCTGTCTTGTTGGTTGGAAGAACTGCATGAGGATAAAGAAGAGCTCTTGCCTCACAAGCAGGAGGTGGTGAGTTCGATCCTAAGTAGAGGCACATGTAGGGTCTCCTGCTTGGGCAGGGGGTTGGACTAGATGACCTGCAAGGTCCCTTCCAACTCTGTTACTCTGTTAAAGATGGGGAGAAGTCAGTTGAGGCCTGCAGACTGGAAGCTTCTTGGGTGTGAAGCGAAAACATCTTCAAAGAAAAACTGGAAAGTCTAGTTGCCTCTTGAAAAAAACCACCCTTGGGACACCCACAATGGAGGCCTTGTGACTTGTTTGATGAAATCCATCTCAGACCTCTCCCCCCCGCCCCTTCATTTCCTATCTGTCTTATTTATTTGCATGTTTAAAGGGGGAAATCCTGGTTGTAGGTGGGCCACTGAGTCAACACTGCAGATTTCATATCTCTGTGACATTTGGAGAACATCTTGCTTGTCAATAATTATCACCGTGGACAGATTATTTCAGCAGCTCCCATTAGCAGCCGCAGAGGGTGTCTCACAAAATTATAATGCAATTGAAAAATCTTTCGTTTTGTCTACCTGTTGCTCAGGAAATGCTCATTATTGAATGACAAACTGAAATGCAGCAAGATCCATTTTACGTCTTTTAGAGATGAGGGAAAACTTCCTTCTGAATATTATCGTCCCATTTTTGTTTTCTTTTTGCCTCCCTTCCATAACAAATAATTCTATTTAATACTTGAGTAAAAATGCTGGAGGGTCTCCTTTTTTTCCTCTCCCTCTTCAGCACCTTACTTACTACCCCCCACCCCATGCTGAGAACTCTAATTTCTTTCCATTAATTCCAAGCATATAGTTTGGATATATCCAACTTCCTACTCAGTGTAGGAATACTGGTGAAAGCATCTCTCATGGCTGGATCAGGGGTGAAATCCACCAGGTTCTGGACAGCTTCTGGAGAATTGGTAGCAGAAATTTTGAGTTATTTGGAGAACTGCCAAATACCAGTTTATTTATTGCTTATTCACCCTTATTATAGACAGAACTACAGCACTTATCAAACCACAGCACTTATCTGCAAAACTATACCTGGTGAATTGCTAGAGGGGGCCCACCATCACCTTCTCCCTGGTTACCAAAAATTCCAAGCCATCTTGCCTCTTTGCTCTCTGTGAAAAAGCCCCTTCCTCCTGCAATGCTGGGATGCATTCCATCCCATCATCTCACTCAGTATCATGTTATCTGAAAATCTGATAAATATTCCATCCACCTCCTCATTCAGTTCATCGATACCCTTTCTGTAGTATGGCATTCAACTAGAGACTTCACAAAGTTGAATATTATTTGAGATAGATGAAGCCCCTTAGTTTTATTGAATTGTGATCTGAGGTAAACTGCCTCAGGTATCATGAAATTAAAAATCAAACATGCTACTATTCATTAAATTCCTAATATGCCAAAACTACGAAAATGCCTCTGAGCTATCTCATAAACTTCATGAAATAAATATCATGCTTTTTCTTCTTCCCTCCTTATGAATTTCTTTAAAAAAAACATTTCTCCTCTCTTTAACTCCTCTTTTGATTTCATTTATACTTTACATGAATTGACAAAAATTGGAAAGAAACTTAGTTCAGTATTAACATCACCTACTCAAGGAATAATATATTTCACTGGACCTGTCCCTCATACATTAAATTTATATTAGCATTTGTTTCAGATTCCTCAGATTTTTATGCATCGAAGGCTATCCAGAACAAAGTCTATTTATTTATTAGAAACATTTCTAGGCTATCTTTTAAGAGCAGCTTAGCCATAGAAAATGGATAGGACATTATGAAACCAACATTAAAACCAACAGAGCACTAAAACTGAAGAATCTGTACAAAATAGGAAAATTAAACTTGATTCTATTTTGTTCCAGGAGCAAACCACCCTTGATGAATGAGAAAACATGATAAATAAATTATTCCTTTGAGAATTCCCAAATGTTGGCTGCGATAAAGCCTTGTGCTTTGGATTCCAGGGGGTTGCTAAAGTGTTGGAATTTAAAAGAAAAATAATAATGAGTCTTATCTAGGTAGGCGACACAATAACCATTTTTCCAAGTTCCCTGAATGTCTCACTAGGTTTTAGAACCCATGTTACTTGGAACTAAGACCATATCTGGTCTCTAACCTGGTCTGTAGGGATGCAGTGGCTCAGTGGCTAAGACGCTGAGCTTGTCGATCAGAAAGGTCGGCAGTTCGGCGGTTTGAATCCTTAGCGCCACGTAACGGAGTGAGCTCCCATTACTTGTCCCAGCTTCTGCCAGCCTAGAAGTTCGAAAGCAGGTAAAAATGAAAGTAGAACATAGGAACCACCTTTGTTGGGAAGGTAACAGTGTTCTGTGTCCCTTCGTTGTTTAGTCATGGCGGCCACATGACCATGGAGACGTCTTCGGACAGCCCTGGCTCTACAGCTTTGAAACAGAGATGAGCCCCACCCCCTAGAGTCAGGAACGACTAGCTCATATGTGCAAGGGGAACTTTTACCTTTACCTTTACCTTTAACGTGATCTGTAGTGGTAAAGCTCTCCAGTTCCGATGTATTACTTTATTCGTTTTCATCACCATCTCTCCACATTATATCCAGTGGTGAGTGCCTCTCCTCTGTGTGAATTGGATGCATTCATAATATTCTCCCCTTCTATGTTTCATTTCCAATGCAGGGACTTAGCATTCATCTGCCTTGCCTATCAGTTGATTTTCATGTGGAAGCTGTTCTCTCTTTGCCCTTGATTCATGCCCAACAGAAAAAGAAATCTCAGCAAAGCAAATGGCTACTCTGTTGCTTAAGAAACTAAAATTTACAGAAGGCTCAGATGCTCCTAATCCCCCCCCCCCTCTAGCAGGGGAACGGGAGGGAAATGATTGCCTCAATTAATTATAAATGTTTTAATTTAAATGTCTAATGTAGACGATAGTCAGATATAAAACCCCAAATGGCCTGGGTATTTTATGAGTCCTGAAGGATCACTAACTGCTTATTCTCCATGTTCCTGCGATAACACAGAGGTTTTGCTCATCTGCAATCCTAAGTAGAAGCCGAAGAAATGTTTGAAAGGGACAAGAAAGGCGGGGGAGATCCCATTTCTTTTGCATAAGCAAGTTAGGATACATGCCAAGCAGTTCATTTTCTGGCTGAGAATTGTTTCCATTTGCAGACAGGCTTTGGAGAAGAAGGGGGAAAAAACAGAAGAGATACACGCAGTAAGCCGTAATTTCCAAAGTGCACCCTGGGAGTTTTCCTGAAGTATATTGAAGACTTCTCCCAAGTCTTTCCCCAGGAATGAGGACTGCCCCCAGGCGGTCATCAGTTATCTACCATTATCCCAGCTTGCTCACAATTGGCCACAATGAGTAGCTACAGGAGAAGTATGGCTTCTGAGATAGAATCCACAGGTTTCATCCATATTTTATGCACTGTGGTAGAACAAATGAAAAAAGAGATCCGTGCCTTTAGTTCCCTTTCATTCCCGACCTCCAAGATGGTGTCCGTATTCAACACTATAAAAAAACCCATAAAGCACTATAAAATGATGTGGAGATTCTAGAAAAAGTGCAGAGGAGAGCAACTAGGATGATGAGAGGACTGGAGACTAAAACATATGAAGAATGGTTGCAAGGCATGATTAGTCTACTGAAGAGAAAGACCAGGGGAGACAGGATAGCAGTCTTCCAATAGTTGAGGGGCTGCCACAGAGAGGAGGGGGGTCAAACTATTTTCCAAAGCACCTGAAGACCAGAGAAGCAATAATAGATGGAAACTGACCAAAGAGAGATTCAACCTAGAAACAAGGAGGAATTTCCTGACAGTGAGAACAATCGACCAATGGAAGAGAAGTTGCCTTCAGAAGTTGTGGGAGCTTTATCACTTGAGACTTTCAAGAAGAGACTGGACTGCCATCTGTCAGAAATGGTGTCGGCTCTCCTGCTTGAGTGGGGGTTGGACTAGATGACCTACAAGGTCCCTTCCAACTCTGTTGATCTGTTTTGTTCTACCATACATATTTATCTTTGATTATCCTTTAAGACTGGGGTCTCCAACCTTTGCAACTTTAAGTCTGAAGGACTTCAGCTCCCAGACTTCTCCAGCCAGCAAAGCTGGCTGGAGAAGTCTGGGAGCTGAAGTCCTTCAGACTTAAAGTTGCAAAGGTTGGAGACCCCTGCTTTAAGAGACTGATCACTCCTCTGGCCATCAGAGGTCCAGTGTCAGACTTGGAAGTTGTCTTTTGCATTGGGCCTTCACATTTTCTGCTGTGGGAAAATGGGAGGGGTAATTATATGGACTACGGGAGATATATACGCTAAATAACTTTCCTTTCTTAGAAAGTCAAGGACACTTTGCCCTGCAGCTATGATGAGGTCAGTGGGAGGCACCTCCATTTTTGGATGGTGCCTGTGCCATGTGATGGACATGTGGGTGCTGGGCAGGGACTTGAACTTTCACTTGGGTGGGGATAACCTGGAAACTTTAAGATTCAAGGTTTTTTAGATGTGCCAATATCACTTCTCTAATAAAATGCCATCAAAAGTGCATACTGTCAAGGCTGTATGTATGGATGTGAAAGTTGGACCATAAGAAAGGCTGATCACCAAAGAATGGAGGCCTTTGAACTCTGGTGCTGGAGAAGACCCCTGCATTGAGTCCCTTGGACTGCAAGGTGCTCCAACCAGTCAGTCCTGGAGGAGATCAACCCTGACTGCTCTTTAGAAGGCCAGATCCTGAAGAGGAAACTCAAATACTTTGGCCACCTAATGAGAAGGAAGGACTCCCTGGAGAAGAGCCTCATGCTGGGAACGATGGAGGGCAAAAGAAGAATGGGACGACAGAGGAGGAGGTGGCTGGATGGAGTCACCGAAGCAGTCGGCGTGAGCTTAAATGGACTCCAGAGGATGGTAGAGGACAGGAAGGTCTGGAGGAACATGATCCATGGGGTCACGATGGGTCTGACATGACTTTGCAACTAACAAAAATAAAATGGAACTTTGAGGAAACTCAAGCCTCAAAGTCTTCTTTTGTTGGGGGTGTTACTTGGACCCCTGAACCCCAGAGGTCTGCCATACCATTCACCTTCACAACCTAAGTAAACTGTCCAGTCTTCGGGGTTTGTGGAGACCCAGTAGACTGACCACTTTCAGCACTTTGGGTCCAGCAGTCAAGCCCACACCCATTTGCACTATTCTGGTGACCCTGAGGGCACAGACGAACCTCCAAGTGGCCTCAATGACTCATAAAAAGAGTGTTACCGACCAGATGACTGCAAAGAACGTAAGTCCTTCCATCCTCCACCATTCAGTTGGAACTGAAGGAGCTTCTTGGTTGAGAAGCAAAAGGTCCGTCCTCAAGAGGAAAAAAAACAGTAATTACCTTTTGAAAAAGCATCTTTTGGGCATCCATGAACTGGATGACTGAGAATACCCATAGGCATATAGCTTGAGAACATTATAAAAAATATCCTAGATCTGGAGGTTATTGGAGAACTTTTATTGCAATATATCTCTCTGGTGTGATCTATGAAGAAGGTGTGGCTCATTTAGAAAGCTATTTTGTAATTGGTTTTTGTTGAAGAAGCTGTTAAAAGCTTCCAGAGGTACAAAGGATGTTTGGGGAAGGGGAGGGGGAAGACAAGAAATTCAGTCATAAAGGGACCATATTTTCTCTAAGTGTTGTGGAATTCTGCAAATATGCCTATTAGAGAAAATTGCATGCAAAAGTAATTACAAATTTCCATGCTCCTGATTTTCTTTTTTTAACTGCAGGCAGATGTAGAAATTGGACAGAAGGGCATTTATATAATAATCAACTCTTATTTATTGCGCTTCACTTATCTTCTTTTTTTAATGAACTTTGTCTTACCGTATCTTTCGGAGTATAAGACGTACCGGAGTATAAGACGCATCAAGATTTTGAAGAGGCAAATTTTTAAAAAAAGGTTTTGCACTCTGCAGACCTCCCAAAAACGGCCCATTTTTGATGAAAACGGGCCCGGTTTTTGTCAAGAAAAGGGCATGCATAGCCTTTAGGAGGCTTGTAGACTGCTTCTGGGGGCTAGGGGGGGGCAAAATGAGCAAAAATTGCCTGTTTTTCACTCATTCCTGCCCTCCCCAGCCCCTAGGAGCACTCTGGGAGCTTCCTAAAGGCTATGCATGGCCATTTTGGTGAAGGGGGCAGGGTTTCGGGAGACCAAAAATGCTGCATTTAGTGTATGACGTAATTTTCACTCTCTTTTTTGAGGGAAGAAGGTGCATCTTATACTCTGAAAAATACTGTAATTCTTGTTTTATTTGGGGGATTATTTTCCCCGATATTTTTATTTAAGACGTTTGATAACCCTCCCATGGCCGAGGCAGTGCAACCCATGGAAGAGAATTCAACGTTCTTGGAATTGACATGTCTTTGGTCTTGACTGAATTTTTTCAACTCTTCCAGGCTGCGGTTAAAGAGAAATTCGTTTAAAATTGGAATATAAATGTTTATTTTTTTATTATAATTTTATTAAATTTATCAGAGTGTAAGATACAAAAGAAAATGAAAATAGTGGGAAAATAGGGAGGCAGAAAAGGGAGAAGGAGAGGTGTAGGATAAAGGGGTAAAGAAAGAAAAGCATTAACTCCTTTTTCAATCAAATTTGTATTTTTTAATATTTTTTTGTACATGTCAGTGGGCGAATGGTGGGGTACTTGGGTATCATACATTTCAGTACCCATAAACATAATGTCATTACTCTTAAGTATCACATTCCATTTCCATTATTTCATAGTATTTCATAGGGGAAGGGCCTTCTCTGTGGCGGGCCCAGCCCTCTGGAACGACCTTCCCCCCGACATTAGAACAACTATGGACCTCCGCTCCTTCCGTCAGAAATTAAAAACTCACTTTTTCTGCTTGGCCGGCCTAGGTTAGTCTCTACCCAGGGATTAGGGATTGTTAATTTTAAATGGGAATTTTAGTGCAGGGATAGTCAAATTTAATTTGTTTTTATTGTATTTATTGTATTCATGTATATATTTTATGCTGTTTTATTCCTCCCTGTACACCGCTCCGAGTCCCCTAGGGGAGAGGACGCGGTTATACAAATAAATATTTGATATTCGATTCGATAGCATTTATACATGCCTTTTACTATCACTCTTCATTTCTAAACCTTCTTTCTATCCTTTTGTATATCTTAATATACACAATATAATTACAATATAACAATATATAATTATTATTTTTCCCCTGTATTTTCTATCCCTATTTTAACTTTTTTTTTCTTTCATATCCCTATAATATTCAAAGATGTGTTTTTCACCTCTTTTGTTATTCACATTTCCTTAAATAAATCTAAATTTCATCCTTCATTCTTCTATTAGTCAATATCTCCATATACAATTTTAGCACCAATCACAGTCATTTATACATTTAAAGTACTTCTATTCATGTTCTTTCCAATAGTGGTGAAATTTTATAATCAAACAATGGGTGCTTAGCAGTGATGGGTTTCAAATTTTTTTAGAACCTACTCTCTAGGTGTGGCCTTATTTTGTGGGTGTGGCTTGGCAGTCATGTGACAGGGTGGGAGTGGCCAACTTATAAAATGTGGTGAAACTCATTTAACAACGCTCTTGCTTAGCAACCAAAATTTTGGGCTCAGTTGTGATATATTCTTTCTTTCTTTCTTTCTTTCTTTCTTTCTTTCTTTCTTTCTTTCTTTCTTTCTTTCCTTCCTTCCTTCCTTCCTTCCTTCCTTCCTTCCTTTCCTTTCCTTTCCTTTCCTTTCTTACTTTCTGCCTTCCTTTCCTTTCCTTCCCATTGGGTTACCGGCAGCGGCAGGCCAGACTTACTTCTGGGTCCGCCGGTGGAACCCCCTCTCACCGGCTCTCTATATTTCACCATCCGGCTCTTGCGAGTAGGTGCGAGCCTGCACAAACCCACCACTGGTGCTTAGGTAGCCACACACACGCACGCATGCAAACACACTCAAACACTCTAATCTAAACAGGTGTATTAATAGAAAAGCATTAATTTATATATTAATCTAAGCTAATTAATCTAAGCTAATTAATCTAAGCATTAACTTATATATTAATCTAAACAGGTGTATTAATAAAAAAAGCATTAACTTCTGACCCTTTTCAGCACAGTAGAATAAAAATAATAACATTACAGCTTCAACTTTTTATTTAATATGTCAAAGAAGTAGTACAAGATTGGAAGATCGAGAGAGGCTTGTCCCACAGCTAAATGGCTATGGAGATTCTCGGTCCTCCACGTCATGAGGTTGTCCTAAAGGTGCTTTTTCAAGAGGTAACTTGACTTTCTGGTTTTTCTTTTGAAGACATTTCACTTCTCCTCCTAGAAGGTTCTCCAGTTCCATAGAATCACCAAGAGTCAGATACAACTGAATGGATAATATCATCATTATCACCTAGTCCATTGGTGGGATTCAGCCAGTTCGCACCTATTCGGGAGAACCGGTTGTTAACTTTCCAAGCAGTTGGGAGAACCGGTTGTTGGAAGAAATCTCCTTTTGTTTTTTTCTCCACTTTCCAGGGCTAATCCTGTCAGGAAGGCAGGAAGGAGACATTTTGGTGTTATTTCTAGCCTCATCTTCATTGCCCTGCTTACAGAAACTGCCTCTCCGGTTAACCCTCATTACATTGTAACAGCTAAGATGAAGCGCCCATCGACCTGAGTGAGGTTGAGTTGGCCACACCCACACAGTCACATGACCACCAAGCCCCGCCTACCTAGCTGATCATTAGGGCAGAGAACCGGTTGTTAAATTATTTGAATCCAACCACTGAGCTAGTCCTCAACTTACAGCCATAAGTGAGCCCAAAATTTCTGTTGCTAAACAAGACTAAGTGAATTTGGCCCCATTTTACGAACTTAATTGTCATACTTGATAAGAGAATCGCTGCAGCGGTTAAGTTAGTAACCTGATTGTTCAGTGAACCTGGCTTCCTCATTGACTTTGCTTGTCAGAAGGTCGCAAGAGGAGATCCCATGACCCCAGGACATTGCAATCGTCATAAATTTGAGTCAGTCGCCAAGCATCTGAATTTTAATCATGTGACGTCATGGGGACAATGCAATGGTCATAAGTGTGAAAAACGGTCCCAAATCACTTTTTTTCAGTGTCGACGTAACCCCGAAGAGTCCCTAAGTGAACTGTTGCAAGTCGAGAACAACCTGTACTACAGGCAAAATTAGGCAGATTCTAACTGCTCACTGATAATCCACCGCTAAAATCATAATATATTATTTTGCATTTTTATTTATTTTTTAATTCTTCTTCTTCATGCTTTTATTTGTAACGCTGGTCTGTGACCGTAGCAAAAAAATGATCGACTGTAAATAAGACCCCCCTTCATTAGTGATGCAATTCAGAAGCAATATTCCCGGCAGCCTTTTGCAAATAGATTCTCTTCTCTTCTTTCCCAAAGCAGCTTTTGATTCTCTTTTTCCTTCTTCATTTTTCTCTCTGTATAAGGCAAAAGTTCCCCTTACACATGTGTATTAGTCATTCCCTACCCTAGGGGTCAGTGCTCCTCTCTGTTTCAAAGCCAAAGAGCCAGCGCTGTCTAAAGACGTCTCCGTGGTCGGTGTCGACGTTCCAAAGATCATCCAGAATTAAATCAGAATCCAAAGCAGAGCTTTCCTCAAAGTTCTAATTTATTAAGAGAGACATGTTGGTACAGCTGTGGAAACCCGAATCTGAAAGTTTCCTGGTTTTCCCCACCCAGTTGAAAGTTCAAGACCTTGCCCCCACACCCACAAGTCCATCCCATGATCCAATCTCTCACTGCCATGCTGGCAGTTCCACCCATCCAGTTCTGGTCAGGCTCAGAGGTGTAGAGAACAAAATATGACCTTGGCTTTCTAGAAAGGATTTGTTTTGACAACAACACATTCTACTCCTTACTATTCCCCCTCCCAATTTCCCACTAATGAAAAAGCATAGTAAAATAACAGAGAATGTGGCAGGTCAAAGATCCTAAAAGGAACCGGCTGCAGGCCTGACAGCTGGCATATTGAAACACGGAAGGCGCACGGAACGCTGTTCCCTTCCCACCAAAGGTGGTTCCTATTTTTCTACTTGCATTTTTACATGCTTTCAAACTGCTAGGTTGGCAGAATCTGGGACAAGTAACGGGAGCTCACTCCATTACACGGCACTAGGGATTCAAACCGCCAAACTGCCAACCTTTCTGATCGACAAGCTCAGTGTCTTAACCGCTAAGCCACCAGGTCCCTTCTCTCTGTGTAGACCTTATCAATACATAGCCAGCCAAAAGTTCTTTGCTATTAAAAATGCTTTCACTGTTCTAGTGCAAAATATGATATTTCAGAGAGAGAGAGAGAGAGAGAGAGAGAGAGAGAGAGAGAGAGAGAGAGATGTCTACCAATCAAAAGAGAGAGGTTGCTTTATAAACATATTAACACACTTGGATTCTTAGAGAAAGTCTATATAAAATTGCTCCTGCACAGGATTAGGTCACTTCAGAAAGCCTTAAACCTTTCTTGCTTCTAGCCAACATTTGTGCTAAGCATTTTATCCTGGGTAGAAATTTCAAGAGGATTAAGCCACTAAATCAATTTTTTGCCATGGTCTTCAGTTTTGGATTTACAAGGCATTCTCATCTTTAGCAGACAGAAATCCTGACTGTAATGGGCTTTATTTGATACTGCTTCCGGGAATAAAATTAGAGGTTCTAATTAGCCAAGAGTTTTCCTCCCAACTTGGTAATCAGTGTAACCTCTGATTAATCCATCTCTTGATGATGCAAGAGAGAGCAAAGAAAGACTGGAAATCTGTGAAAATGTCAGCTTCTTTTCTGTTGTATAAAAAGTTGCCCCAATCTGCCGATTTCATGACTCAGATTAAAAAAAACCACGAAATTTTTATATTTACTTCTTTAGAATACAGGAGGAAGTTTCACCAGCCTTAACCTTTAACCACAGACATACTATTTCGGCTACACTATTACAGACATGAGGTCCTAATGACCTCAGTAGTAAAAAGACAGTTGATGTTTTCATGGTTGGATCTAAAAATTGATGTATGGAGCAGTAAACCGAAAAATGTATTGATCTCTATCAAATCCACATCGTGCAGGTCACTTGTTTCACCATCCTTGAATTTCAACCTTTCTTCTCTAATGTTTACATTGGTCCTCTGAACGATGGCGCTAATAATTTCTTTAGAAGATAATAATTTCCCAATCTCTAGGGGAAGTAAGTGAATTTCCGTGATTTCCAGCTGCTAGCCGTAGTCCAGGTAATTGCACAACAATATTGTGACTAGCAGTTCTGGATCTATTGTTTCCAAAAGATGCAGTAGACCAGGGGTCTGCAAAGTCGGCTCTTTTAAGACTAGTGGACTTCAACTCCCAGAGTTCCCCAGCCAGCATAGCTGGCTGGGGAATTCTGGGAGTTGAAGTCCACCAGTCTTAAAAGAGCCGACTTTGCAGACCCCTGCAGTAGACCATTTGAATTTTTTTCTTGCCATATAAATTATTGTACAACGTAGATTGTACCTGGTCATCCATTGCATTGGGAGCTTCGTCATTGCTGATGTCAGAATCAGCGGCAGTGGTGGCTTCCTCATCATCCATTACAAAATTTTTATCACAGTCCTATTCCAATTCACTCAGGTCATTCTCTGCTTCTCCATACCCCTTTAGAACAGTTTCTTCGAAGTTTGGATCACCAAATTGCACTCTTTTTGTAAGAAAAAAGGGTTAACAATGATCTAACAAGGGTTAACCTCTGGAACAGCTTGCCTCCAGAAGTTGTGAATGCCCCAACCCTGGAAGTCTTTAAAAAGATGTTAGATAGCCATTTGTCTGAAATGGTATAAAGTTCCTGCCCACGCAGGGGGTTGGACTAGAAGACCTACAAGGTCCCTTCCAACTCTGCTATTGTATTGTATTAAATATGCTAGATCTGTTCATCAAAATTAGGCCTGGCCTAATTTCTGCTCCTCGCCCCAGTCTGAAGTTTAAATTGTTTTAATCAGGTTTTAATGGGATACAGTTTTAATGTTTTATAAAATTTTAGTACAGGGTTAACTATTTAATTTGCTTTTAATTATGTATGTATTGTGATGTTTTTAGATGTTTCTTAATTTTCCTGTACATCGCCCCGAGTCCCTTCGGGGAGAGGGGACGGTTTAGAAATTTAATGAACTATTATTATTATTATTATTAAAATGCCCAAAACTCAAATTCAAATGCCGGTACAGAAAACACCAAATAACTGATGGAATCCCGATGCTGCATACGCTCTTATTGCTGGGGAAAACAAAAGCTATTCGGAACGGTCCATTTCTAAAAATAGGGGTGTTCAGAACATTTTGGAAAACTGACTCCAGAGGATGGCAGAGGATGGGAAGGTCTGGAGGAACGTTGTCCATGGGGTCGCGGTGGGTTGGACATGATTTCGAGACTAACGACAGCAACAACAACAACAACATTATCAATAGGATGCGTTTCAATCCATCCATGGCCATTAGCCCTGACAGCTTTGTGGAGTTTGATGAGTCTGAAAGATTTTGCCTTGTGCCAAAATTTGCCAATCTTATAAATGGAGAGTTGATCTTGTTGGAAATAAGAAACAGAGATACTCTATTGTGCAAGAATGGAAATTAAAAACTGAACATTACAATGCTCTAGGTCTCCGTACTCCTTGTAACTTTCCCGAAATGAACTGCTATCTCTCAGTTGAAACTACTAGAAATTGTCATGTGTCACTAGCAAGGAAAGAATGAGTGTGTTCCTTTATCACTGTAAGCAACATTTTAAAAAGAAACCTGTGTGATATACAATAGCTATTAAGTAAGCCTATTAAGTATTATCTATTAATATTAATATTTATTTATTTATTTATTTATTTTTCACATTTATAACCCGCACCCATCTCACCACAAAGGAACTCGGGGCGGCGAACAGAGATTTAAAATCAATTATACATAAATACAAAATATTATTAAATAATAACTAAATTAAATCAATACCCTGCTTAAAATAAGTTTAAATTTAAAACCCAAATTACAATTATGATTTGTTATAAAATAATGGGTGTGGAGTAGATCATGCTAGGCCGGCCAGATGAAAATAATAAGCTTTTAGGTGCCGGCGAAACAAGCGGAGGTCTGTGATGGAACGGAGGTCGGGAGGTAGGCCATTCCAGAGGGTAGAGCCCACCACAGAGAAGGCCCTTCCCCTGGGAGCCGCCAACCGGCATTGTCCGGTCGACGGCACCCGGAGAAGACCCTCTCCCTGGGAGCGAGTCGGTCGAAGGGATGTATGTAATATTCCTATCTTAATATTAATATTAATTAATATTAATAGAGATTTGGTGGTGCATGGGCTAGAATGCAATATTGCTGGCTAACTCTGCCCGCTGCCAGGAGTTTGATCGTGACTGGCTGAAGGTTGACTGAGCCTTCCAAGGTCGGTAAAATGAGGAATTATTGCTAGCTATTGATATTGTTATTACTTGTACTATCCAGAGGTGGGTTACTACCAATATGGTGTGGTTCAGCCAAATAGGTAGTAACTCTGGCAGACATGTGACCTACCTGTTCTATCCTCAGTGGCGCCATCTTGATTTTCTGTTCTGCACATGCGCAGAACAATCTTCGTTGAAAAAATGTAATTTCCCCCACCTTTTTTCATGTTGTGCCCTTGTGCAAAAAAATTTCGGTGCCAAACCGGTAGTAATGGCAACAGGAACCCACCCCTGGCACTATCGATATTATTATTGCTGAGGTACATTGCACAGTCAGCCAGATCTTCAAACTGGATTTGGCATTTTTATCCACCTATCAAGTCCTTCCCAAGAACCTAGGAAAGGCTGATATTGATGTTGGATAACGTTAGAGGCATTAGCATGGGATGTAAGATGTTCCAAGTAAAGTTGCCCTTTGCAATTGACTGGTGGTGAATTTGTCAATGCCAATGATGTCCAAGGAGCATGTGATTAATAGTACTATTGATACGAATATCTATTTTGTCTAGTAAGTAAACATTCAGTTGAGTTATCAGCAGGGGTGGACTTCAAAAATTTCAGCAATGGGCTCGCTGCCAAGTTGCTGGGTGGGCGTGGCCATGGTGGGTGTGGCCTAGTCAGCCTCCTGCACCACAGTGTGTGTGGGGGGGATGTTTTCATCTTCCCCAGGCTCTGCAGGCTTTCTTCGAGCTTCCAGGAAGACAAAAACCTCCTCCCCTGGCCTCAGGAGGGCCCATTTCTGGCCTTCTGGAACTTCCAGTAGGCCCACTTCCCCCGTCCCTGAGCCTCTGCGTGGGCCCTGCACTTATCTTGCATCCAAAATGGGCCACGTGGAACTCCTGGGAGGTGAGGTGGAGGGTGGAAGGGGTGGGGCCAGCCAGGGTTGGGATTTGGAGGTTCTCCCATAACGTTACCTACGGGTTCACCCCTGATTATCAGCATTATCAGCTATCTGCGGGATCGGATCCTGCCTCACACATCCTCACGGCCGATCCGCTCCCACAGAGAGGGACTTCTCCGGGTGCCGTCCACTAGACTTTGTCAGCGGGCGACGCCCAGGGGAAGGGCCTTCTCTGTGGCGGGTCCAGCCCTCTGGAACGACCTTCCCCCCGACATTAGAACGACCACGGACTTCCGCTCCTTCCGTCTGAAATTAAAAACATATCTTTTCTGCTTGGCCGGCCTAAGTTAGTCTCTCTCTATGGGGTTTTAGCTGTTTAAGTGGGAATTTTAGTATGCAAATGGGTATTTTAGCACAGGTATCGTTTAATTTGTTTTTAATGTCTGTATATTTATTGTATATTCATTGTTTTAGTTTCCCTGTGCACCGCTCCGAGTCCCTATGGGGAGAGGGAGCGGTCAAGAAATTAAATTATTATTATTATTTTTATTTTTATTTTCCTTTTCAGTACCTTCCAAGAAAAAATCATAAAGGAATAAGAACTGGCAGTGGATGTCCTTGTCCCAGGAATGTTCTCATCTTGATCCTGGTGTCTTTTGCATGACGCATAGTTCGTGCTATAAGCTTTAGCTGAATCTCATGCCATGTTCTGAAGGCATTGAAAACTTTCCCCTTTTGCCTCGCGCAGGGCGCTCTGGTACATCCAACTTGCCAGAA
This sequence comes from Rhabdophis nuchalis, assembly GCA_039707465.1. NCBI lineage: Eukaryota > Metazoa > Chordata > Lepidosauria > Squamata > Natricidae > Rhabdophis > Rhabdophis nuchalis. The sequence goes on along the minus strand of CM077654.1, from coordinate 22,492,299 downwards.
ATCTACTCCCTATAAAATCAGCCAGGAGAAAATTGTGGCACACCCCTAATGCCAAAGTGGACACCCTAATGGCACTTTCAAAGAGACAGCCTGCATTTTCCCCTCCATCGGCTCCTCCCGCCGATGAGATTGGCCAGCAATTTCAGACAAAAGTGTCAAAAGGAGATTTGGGGGTGGGGGGGGGGGAGAGGGATATGAAATGGCCTCTGCATGAATGCCAGGCTCTCTCATCTAATTGCAAACGGGAAGGTAGTGCATTCATGTGCCAGCCATCTGGTTGGGTTATTAGCAATTTGCTTCACTTCTGTAGCAAATTAAAGGGAGAGAAAAGTCAGGGGTTGAATTGGGTCCGTCTCCCTGCTTAGACTACTAATAGGAGTAACTATCAAGAAGTTCTTTGAGTTATGAAAAATGAAGGATGTGTCTTTCTCTCCAGCTGCAGAACGCAACTCATGAGGATCTCATTTATTTAATGGTTGGGAGGTCTAGATAGCTAGAACTAGCTAGGGCAGAGCCTATGGATCACTGATAGTCCAGGAGCCCATAGCTACACTGGAAGTTACAACTGAAGCTGGGCAAAGACCTCCTGACCATGGTGCTCATTGACCAATCAGAGTTTCGTGTTGCTATGGTAGGTGAGAATAACCTTGGGAAATGGAGGGAAGAGATGTTGTCCAGAGAAAGATCGGCTAAAAAGGGGAGGAGCCCACAGGTAAATAATAAGCAGAGAATTAAAGTTAGGAACTGATCAGAAGGTAAAAAGAGATGGTGGGAGATTTGTACTTTTGAACCAGTAAGATTGTAGCCTTACCATCTAGTCTTACAATAACGTAGAATTAGCTCATCTTCTCATGTTTCCTTCTATCTGGGAGGCTGACAGTTTCCCACAAGCTAGCCTCCCATATCCAGGTAGATGAGCCAGAAGTGAGGATTGCTGGTCTTGAAAGCTAGTCCAATGCTTGCAATCATGGCTCTTCCTTCCATTCACTGTGGGTATTTGTTCACGGCTACTATTAGGAGCCCCATCTTAAAGGTAAAGGTTCCCCTCGCACATGTGTGCTAGTTTTTCCTGACTCTAGGGGGGCGGTGCTCATCTCCGTTTCAAAGCCAGCGCTGTCCGAAGACGTGTACGTGGCCAGGTGGCCAGCATGATTAAATGCCAAAGATGCACGGAACACTGTTACCTTCCCACCAAAGGTGGTCCCTATTTTTCTACTTGCATTTTTGCTTTCTTTAAAACTGCTAGGTTGGCAGAAGCTGGAACAAGTAACGGGAGCTCACTCTGTTACGCGGTGCAAGGGATTCGAACCGCCGAACTGCCAACCTTTCTCATTAACAAGCTCGGCGTCTTAGCCACTGAGCCACCGCATTCCATCTTAGTTTCAGCCATATAAACTTCTAACACTGCCAGCAATTTTTAAGTAGTGAACTGTAATACAGTTCTTGTGCTTGGGATCACAATTCCTAGAAATCCCTTCTCTTGCTGTTGGCAACACAATTGAAGGTGGATCGGGTACCAAGCAGGTGAAGAGCCCCAAGTAGCTGATATTTCATGCCTTATGGTGAAAGATGGATTTTAGAGGTCACCTCCTCCTGTTTCATAAATCCCTACCCTACCCTATCCCTATCTAGCTTCACCTTTTTGTAAGGTCATCGGCCTTTCCAGCTAATCTTATAAGTACATGCTCTCTCCATTCACTTTCATTTAAGAGGAAGTTCCTTTTAGACGTGGTGGAAAATAAGTTGCCGTGGTAACAAAATCCCCTGAAGAAAAGACGTGGGGTAAACATCCGGGCGATGTCCTCTGCTCTGACGTGAAAGGATTGAAGACTCGGCAGGTTTACATCAGAGTAACATCCGAGGATTATCCTGATAAGGAAGAACCTGTTGAGAATTGATACGGCCTTTCAAAGAAACTGAGATGAATTCCTACATCTCTTAACTGCCACTTGCGCCGTATGGAAAAGTTCGTTCCTTGGGTTTATTATGATATAAAGATGCTTACTAGATTTGGTTTCTAAGCAACCGATACTGCCTTTGTATCCCTTATTTTCACTTTTTTTTTATTTTGCAAATTTCACCAGCCTTCTTTGCACTTTACAACGTTGTGTAATTATTATTGCAGATTCTGAAAAGAACGCTTGTTTATCTCAGCTTTGCTCTCCATCAGTGACACTCCTGCTGATAAGCTCACCGAACATTACTGATTGTAGTACGAGCATTAAGGAAAAGGAAAAAGAAGACATGTTGTGTTGACGGCATTCAATCAACCAGGAAATAAAACATTTCACAAGGGAAGAACATTCTTTAGTCAATTCCGATCTAAGAGAAGTCTCTGGGAAGTCTTGAGGTGCTTATTTTGAAGGACTGTTGGAGAACAGAAAACTCTCATGCCATTTTGCATCTGCAGACAGAAGAAAAGAGAAGAGAAGAGAAGTAGGAAAGAATAGAATAGAATAGAATAGAATAGAATAGGATAGGATAGGATAGGATAGGATAGGATGAAAGTAAGAAAGAATAGAATAGAATAGAATAAGGAAAGAATGGAATAGAATAGAATAGAATAGGAATAGAATAGGAATAGAATAGAATAGATGAAAGTAGGAAAGAATAGAATAGAATAGAATAAGGAAAGAATGAAATAGAATAGAATAGAATAGAATAGAATAGAATAGAATAGAATAGAATAGAATAGAATAGAATAGAATAGAATAGAATAGAATAGAATAGAATCCTTTATTGGCCAAGTGTAATTGGACACATAAGGAATTTGTCTTTGGTGCATATGCTCTCAATGTACATAAGGAGAATAAAATATGTTCATCAAGAATAAAAAGATACAACACTTAGTAATAGTCAAGGTTACTAATAAGCTATCAACTATCAATTATTAACTATCAAGGTTACTAATATGGTATCAAGCTTGTTTTGGAAGTAACCAGCATTTGTTTGGCAACATTTCCCCATGTGATCCAGACTTCCAAAATGCCTTAGTTGAATGATGTGAGACTGTATCATCATCTGTTTAACGATGATCACATGTGCCTAGCTTTACAGGCCCAAAACCAAGAATGACACCTGCTGAATCTTCCAAGCTGAGATCTTTAGTGTTTTCACACCTATAGGCCGTGAAAAATTGTGCCAGATTGAAGACTCTACTATCTGCATTTACAATTGTGCCAGATTGAAGACTGTGCTGTCTGCATCTACAATATATTCTGTAAACTTGGTCCTGGTCTCGACAAAACCCCTTTTATTAAACGAATGTGAATTCCTCTCCTTCACATTCAGCAAGGCCTGGCAAACAGTCTTTCAAAGGAATATTTATGACCACAAACCTTATCTATCTTGGAAACTGCCATGTAAATATTTTCCAAATGATTCCAAATGCAAGGAAAGACCGGGCACAGAGTCTCTGAGATTCACGGACAGATCTTCATACTCCTGAAATGAATCTAACAACTGAATGAATGAATTGTTTCCAGCAAAAGCCCACGCCCCTTTTGCTCTTCTTTTATTTCCTATGGGAGGGGCCAATCACCTTGCACCTGTGACTTTACTCCCACGTCTACCCTGATTTCTGAGTTGTTCTATTCTTCTGGCAGCTCTGCGCATGCACACACTGAGAACAGGCTCTAGCTGTTCCTCTGCCTCACTGCTGTCTAGCTCCAAGGGCAGCTGATCACTGCCAGACAGCCTTGGCCCCATCTCTGCCTCCAACGCAGATCCCTCATCAGAGCCTTCCCCAGCCTCCAGGACTGGCCCATGTTCCTCCCCAACCTCCTCACTGTCCGACTCTGCTGCCGGATCTGCTGGCCACTGGCGGGCCACAACAGAACTATTAGCTAGGAACTGTCTTCACCCTCTTTCTCTTACACATGATATCTGGCATGTGTAATTTTCATTGACTGAAAATGAAAAATCCAGTGCCTGGGAATCTAATAGACCATCTTCCACAAGGACCCTCCCCCTATCTAATGCAGACAGCACCTATTAAAATTCCCTGCCTAGCAGAAGGTGGGCTACTAATGGTTGTCTGGCTTGGTAGCAATTCTCCATACTTGGAATAACTTGCACCCCAAAGTATGCCCTTTTAAAATTTATTTTTATTTTATTCAAATTTATACCCCGCACCTTCTCCAAAAAGGACCCAGGGTGGCGCACAGGAAATTCAAAACAATACAAATATAACAAAATACAAATTTTTAAAAAGCTATTAAACCCATGCCCTGTGCTAAAATAGTATAAAATCCCCCTAATTAAAATCTATCTAAAAACAGTCAAGAACGGGAGGTTATGCTAGGCTGGCTTGTTGGAAAAGGTGCGTTTTAAGACGCTGGCAGAAGAGGCAGAGGTCTGAGATGGTGCGCAGTTCGGGGGGGCAGGTCGTTCCAGAGGGTAGGGCCCGCCACAGAGAAGGCCCTTCCCCTGGGTGTCGCCAACCGGCATTGCCCGGCCGACGGCACCCTGAGAAGGCCCTCTCTGTGGAAGCGCATCGGTCGAAGGGATGTATGGGGCAGAAGACGGTCTCACATATAACTTTGAAGATGGTCGTCAATGTTGAGTCCCCAAGCCTATGTCCCAGACAGCTCGTCTGGTAACCTATGAGTCACCGCATTCCGGAGCTGAGCCAGCAGCTGCAGTGATTAACAGAGACAAGCTGTCTGGAATCTGTCTGGAAAGGAGTTACAATGTTGCAATTGCATTGCTAGGAGTTTCCTGCCTGGTAACTCTATATAAGAGGTTGCCAGAGAAGAAACCTTGCCAGTTGAATCTTGTGTGTGTTGTAAATAGTGTGAATAAACGTTCCTGTTGTTTTGACCATGCCTGAGTCGGAATCCTTTGTCTGATCTAACACTGGCGACGAAGGTGGGATTCAGGCCGTGGCCTTAGAACGCAACGGGTAACGAATACTTCAACAACAGAGCGCAGCGCGACGCACAGCCTCACCATGGCTACGGCGACAATGCCTCCGTTTGCACCGTTCGACCCGATGAAGGAACAATGGGCTTCCTTCTTAGCCCAGTTCGAGTGCTTCTTGATAGCCAGCGACTACGGCGAACTCGCGCCTGCCAGGAAGCTGAGCCTATTCCTCCAGTGCGGCGGCCCTGAATTGTTTGCTACCGCCCGAACCATAGCAGCACCCGCAGCGGTGCACGAAGTGCCGTGGGACGATCTCCTGGGCCGCCTGAGAGCACACTACGCGCCGGCACCTTCCCGCATAGCGCATCGCTATGCATTCAGGCAATGTGTGCAACAGCCGCAACAGTCGGTAGCCGAGTTCCTGCAGAAATTGAGAGCGACCGCAATCCCCTGAGAGTTCCCTGCTGGCTTCCTGGAGGAATCCCTACTGGAGCAGTTTGTATGCGGCGTAAGAGACATCCGCCTAAAGCGCCGCTTGCTTTCAAAAACTGTCCTGACTCTCGAGCAAGCGGTGGAAGAAGCACGCGCGACAGAATTGTCGGAGATCTCCACATCCGACATGGGCCGCGCGCGCCCTCCTCTTTTCCCCACTCCGCGAGCGTGTCTGCTAGACGAAATAGCGCCGCTGGATGAGCTGGAGGAGGAAGACCGTGGGGACTGCATGAGGGTGACCGGGCGCGTGCTGAATCGCGCATTCACACCGCAGCAGAAGTCCGGGAACTGCCTAGGCTGCGTAAGGGCCCACCAGAGACCAGAGTGCCCATTCAAGGCATCGGTGTGCCGCAGATGTGGCAGGAAAGGACACCTAGCAGCTGTGTGCCGTGCTGCCACTCCAGCGACAACGCCAGCTGCCTCCTCCAGAACCGTTCCACCAGGACAACGAGGGTCGCAGAAGTGTTCAGGACGCTACCAGCCACAGCCGACCGACTGCTTCGTGCTGGCGGAGATGCCCCCAGCTCTAAGCTACGACCAGGCAGAGAGTAGGAGACTGTCAACAGTGGTTTGCTTAGAGGGGGTGGGGGTAAAAATGGAAATAGATTCAGGGTCCTCTAGATCACTCATGTCCTGGGCGCATTTAGTTAAGCTTTGCCCCAAGCTCAGGAAGCGGGATCTCGGCCCCACAGCGACGATCCTGAAAGATTACCAGGGCTCACAAATTCCCATTCTAGGTCTGCACAGAGTGAGAGTAGACTACGGCCCCTTCCACGGATCCCTTCCCATCCTGGTAGTGGCCAAACCCCTAGCTGCCTTGATCGGATTGGACTGGTTTCCAGCCTTGGGACTGTCAGTCCAAGGAGTACACAGCGTGCCAGCCAGTTCTCCGGTAGACGAAGTAATCAGAGAGTTCAACGACGTCTTTGATGGCAGCTTAGGAACGTACAAAGGCACTCCAGTTTCCCTAAATTTGGACCCCCAGGTTGCTCCAGTCCGCTTGAAGGCCCGCAGGCTGCCGTTCGCGCTGAAGCCCAAGGTTGAAGCGGAATTGGATCGATTGGTGGCGCAGGGCGTGCTCGAACCCGTCGATCAGGCGAAATGGGAGACCCCAATTGTGGTCCCCGTTAAGCCCGACGGGTCCGTGAGGATCTGAGCCGACTATAAGTCGACGATCAACCTCGGGCTTCAGGCGAACCCATACCCGGTTCCGGTGGTGCAAGACCTACTCCACTCATTGGGACGAGGTCGAGTGTTCGCGAAACTGGATATGGCGCAGGCCTACCAACAGCTCCCGGTGGATGACGAGGCTGCGGGAGCGCAGACCATCGTGACCCACCGTGGGGCTTTCCGCTGTCGCCGTCTCCAATTCGGCGTGTCCGTAGCCCCGGGGATCTTCCAGAGCCTCATGGAGCGACTGCTCCATGGACTCCCTGGCGTTGTACCGTATTTTGACGACGTCCTGATTGCTGCTTCCAGCATATCAGAACTCGCCAAAACGTTACGGAAGGTCCTCAGAGTTTTCAGGGGCGCGGGTTTAAAGTTGAAACGCAGCAAATGTACGTTTGCTGCGCCTAGGGTGGAATTCCTGGGTTTCATGATTGACGCCCAAGGAATTCACCCAACCCCCTCCAAGGTCGAGGCCATCCAAAAGGCCCCCACTCCTGCCTCCAAAACGGAGCTGCAGGCATTCCTCGGCCTTTTGAATTTCTACGCGCCGTTTATTCCCCATAAGGCATCGCTAGCCGAGCCGCTGCATCGGTTGCTCGACCGATCCGCGGCCTGGCACTGGGGCAGCCGCGAAGCACACGCGTTCGCGGCTGTCAAAGCCATGCTCACGTCAGATGCGGTACTAGTCGAGTACCATGACAGGCTTCCTCTGACGCTTGCGTGCGATGCCTCCCCTTTTGGCCTGGGGGCTGTCCTTAGCCACGTCTTTCCAGACGGCTCGGAAGCCCCCATTGCTTTTTACTCCCGGACAATGTCTCAAACGGAGAGAAACTACAGCCAAATCGACAAGGAGGCTTTGGCTGTAGTGTCCGGGATTAAGAAGTTCCACAATTACCTCTATGGGCGGACCTTTTCTGTTGTCACAGACCATAAGCCGCTCCTTGGGCTATTGGCCGGTGACCGTCCGACACCCCCCATCCTGTCGCCCAGGATGACCCGCTGGACGGAATTCCTGGCAGCGTATGACTATACGCTGCTATACCGTCCTGGCAAGCAGATAGGGCATGCTGATGCCCTAAGCCGCTGCCCTCTCCCGGGGCCGGATCCGGCCCCTGTGCCTGCTCTCTCTGTCCTGATGGTCGCGGAGTCGGACTTGCCCCTGTCCTCTTCCGCCGTTGCCGCTCACACCCGCGCAGACCCCGTCCTCGCCCAGGTCTGCCGATGGGTGCTGAGGGGCTGGCCTTCGGGCAGTGTGGCTGAAAACTTTCGGCCTTACAAGTCACGCCAGCTGGAGCTCTCGCTCCATTGCGGGTGCTTGTGTTGGGGAGATCGGGTCATCGTTCCTTCCCCTCTCCGGCACATGGTTCTTCAGTTGCTCCATGCCAACCACCCAGGCATCGTCCGTATGAAGGCATTGGCCCGGAGCTATGTCTGGTGGCCCGGCATAGACGCTGAAGTGGCGGAATGGGTGGCCGCCTGCTCCTCCTGCCAATCGTCCCGGCCGGCCCCGCCGATCTCCCCGCCGAGGGAGTGGGACGCCCCCAGGTGCCCATGGTCCAGGCTCCACTTGGATTTCGCGGGTCCCTTCCATGGCCAGAATTTCCTCGTGGTGGTGGATGCGTTCTCACGCTGGGTGGAGGTGATTCTCATGGCTTCCACCACAGCGGAGAGCACGGTGCGTGCCTTGCGCCGTCTGTTCGCGACCCACGGGTTGCCGGACGTCGTTGTGTCCGACAACGGACCCCAATTTCAATCCTCCACCTTCTTGGACTTTCTGGCCACCCAAGGGATCCGCCACGCGCCGGTCGCCCCTTATCACCCGGCGTCTAATGGACGCGCGGAACGAGCCGTGCGCTCAGCCAAGGAAGCCTTGGCCCGTTTGGATAAAGGGGACTGGCAGGCAAGGGTGGCCGCGTACCTTTTGGGACAGCATGTCACACCTTGCCCAGCCACAGGGAAAAGCCCCGCGGAGCTCTTGATGGGCCGACGCTTGCGGACCACTCTGGATAGACTGCACCCCAATTACGACGGGTTGCAGAGGGGCAACCTGCAGATTCCCACTCCTCATTTATTTGAAATTGGGGACCTGGTTTGGGCAAGGAACTTTTCAGGGGAGCCGCGATGGATTGCCGCAACCATTTTGGACGTAACCGGACCCTGTTCTTACAGAGTCGGCCTTCAGGATGGATCCGAGTGGCGGCGCCACCTGGATCAACTGAGGCGCCGCCTGCCCGAAACAGCAGTCACCACGCCAGGCCGTTCCTGCCCGTTGGCCCCCGTTGGGCCGTTGTTCTCTGCTCAAGCCGAGCAGTTGTTTGGAACCCCGGAGTCCCTAGCCGGTCCAGACCTCGTATCGGCGGGAACAGCACGGGGAGACCGCCAGGACCTCACAGCCCAATCTGACTCTCAGCTGGGGGCCTCGCCCATCGGGGAACCACCCTACCAGAATAATACTCGCCAGCAAATGCCAACTACCTCAAGCCCGGTCGCCACGCCCCCTCACCCGGACTTGCTAGGGTCGCCATTGCCGCCTACGGCGACTCCACCTCCGAGGGCAGGCCGCGATGACATAGGCGAAGGCTCGGTGTCCCACAGGGAGGAGCCTCCTCAAGAACTAAGGCGGTCAGGGCGGACCCGACACCGCCCCGCCTATCTGAACGACTACGCGTGCGCATGTACTGTGTTGGACAGAGAACCTAGACACATGCGCACTGACTATGGGGGAAGGAGTGTTGAGTCCCCAAGCCTATGTCCCAGACAGCTCGTCTGGTAACCTATGAGTCACCGCATTCCGGAGCTGAGCCAGCAGCTGCAGTGATTAACAGAGACAAGCTGTCTGGAATCTGTCTGGAAAGGAGTTACAATGTTGCAATTGCATTGCTAGGAGTTTCCTGCCTGGTAACTCTATATAAGAGGTTGCCAGAGAAGAAACCTTGCCAGTTGAATCTTGTGTGTGTTGTAAATAGTGTGAATAAACGTTCCTGTTGTTTTGACCATGCCTGAGTCGGAATCCTTTGTCTGATCTAACAGTCAACACCTTGCCCTGCTCTCACACCAAACATCTTATTATTACTGTTTTAATATTTGTAAACCACGAAGAGCCCACGAGGATTGAGAAAGCAAATAGATGCATTCATTGTGGTTTGCTCTATGGAACATCGGGTGATGCTTCTATACATTCACAAACCCTTCCAAAAATAGAATCGAATAGAATAATAGAATTGGAAGGGACCTTGGAGGTCTTCGAGTCCAACCCCCTGCAGAAACCCCTACACCACTTCACACAAATGGTTATCTAACATCTTCCTAAAAACTTCCAGTGTTGGAGCATTCACCACTTCTAGAGGCAAATTGTTCCACTGATTAATTGTTCTGTCAGGAAACATTGTTGTATTTATTTTGTACAATGACAATAAAGACTATGCTAATTTCTCCTCAGTTCTAAGTTGCGTCTCTCCTTGATTAGTTTCCATCCATTGCTTCTTGTTCTACCCTCAGGTGCTTTGGAGAATAGCTTGACTTCCACTTCTTTGTGGCAACCCCTGAAATATTAGAACACTGCTATCATGTCTCCCCTAGTCCTTCTTTTCAATTAGACATACCCAGTTCCTGCAACCGTTCTTCATGTGTTTTAGTCTCCAGTCCCCTAATCATCTTTGTTGCTCTTCTCTGCACTCTTTCTAGAGTCACCACATCTTTTTTACATCATGGCGACCAAAACTGAAATAATTCCCATGAATTTCCATATGCAATAACAACAACCTGGGTCCTTTCCTTTTGCTTTCATGTTCACTTTTGAAAGCTTCCTATATTTTAATATGGAGATATAAATCTTTTAAAATATTGACAGCAAAACCTATCTTGTATATCTTTTTTTTAATTATTCTTTTCCTTTTTTTTCTCTTTCTCCCCTTTTTACTCATCTTTTACATTTTTCTTGTCTCTACATAGTAAACTACAGAGGGGATTTTTGGAGAAACTGTATGGCAACCGTTACTAAAAGGAGTTTTCAAAACCAGGAAATGAAGGAAGCTTAGAAAGAAACACAATCAGATTCTGTTTGAACTATGTATCAGAAGGAAGAAAAGGAAACCAGAGTTGAACTTTCAAATTAGGTGATTTATTGCTATAAAAAACCTATAAAGTTGAGACACGACATGTTTGTAGAGTGTATTTCTTGACCTGTTGACTTGACAATTAGCCCTTGAAGGACGGATATTCTATCTGTGAAATTAATAAATGATCAATGACAATGGAAAGCAAACAAACAAACGACAACCTGCAAGAATTGTTCAGCATTATTGTCAAATCCCACATTTTTCATCCCTCTTAAACTCCAGAATCTAAGAACTAAGTTTGTAGTTGTTAGTTGTTAAGTCATCATCATCTAATTAGCATCATCTAATTTACTTTGACTTGATTGCTCTAATTTCAGAATAATTCAGAAGTATTTATAGAGGTCACGTAGCTAGCCTTTCTGCTTGGTGGTACCTATGCAATTGGTTTCCAGAGCAATCTGGAATCTCCTTTTCCTCCTCTAACAGTCTCTGTTTCAACTTCAAGCTATCGTTGTGGCTAAGGTGGCAAAAATTAGACCATCAATCAATGGGCTAATTAGTCAGCCGGAAATCTTTTGGGACTTAGGTCTGTGCACAGCGTCTGACTAATGACTTTAAGATTCAATTGGAGAGGGATGAAGTGCTCCATGAAAGGAACAAGGAGGGATTTCGGTTTTGAACCAACTTCTGATGAACACGGCCATTTCTAATTGACAGTGAAGTTCTTTCTTTTGTCTGAGTTGCTGGTAATGCTTAGCGGTTCATGAGATGAATGTATAAGTATGGCCAAGGCATCCTCTGGACAAGGAGCTCATAAGAGCATAACGATGACTCCCTTTCCATTTTTGACAGGCGACATTGCTTTGGCAGAAGGAAAGTTTAAAGCAGAGGGAAAGTTTAAAGCCAGTTTGCAAACACCAAGTAAACTCTCCTTTAAGGGTTGTAATTAGAGTAGAGATCTACAAAGGTGTTCAATCCTGAAAGTGGGTTAACAGCTTTAATATAAGACCGCAAGGCATTTGTAATAGCTTTTTTCTTTTGAAAAATCAATTTCTTTTTCTATCTTTCCCCCTCCTCACTCTCTCTTTCTTTCTTCCCTTCTGCCCTCCCTCCCTCTCCCCTTCCTTCCTA